>CM061142.1:404768516-405997266 GCA_030789695.1 Scilla litardierei | reverse complement strand
TCTATTTTTGTTGTGAAACTCCAGCATGCTGATCAAATTGATATTCTATGTTTTTGATGATTAATCCTTATTTTCTTATATGACCATTTGTTTTTTAAGGGATTAATGGACATTTGGGGTTCTGGTCTTTTCTTGATCTGGGAAATTTAAAGTTGTGGTGTTTTGTATATTATTTGAAGTAAGCCAGTATAAAATAATTTGAAAGAAACCGAACCAAAAGTCTACTGATAATTCCAATGTGTAATTCTAATGAGAGCTTTTTACGGCCAATTGATTTGAACGCAAGCTATTACATTCAGTATCAATTACTAAAGCAAACCCCCAAAAAATCATGATGCTAAATTCGGTGGATCAAAGACTAAAACTCATTAATCAAGCCACAAAATGTGGACTTACATCGACAATTAAAAAATACAATAAAATTGCAACTAAAAAAACTTTGAAATGGTGAAAAAACAAACAAACAGACCTAAAATTGAAGCAAAACCAATTCTTTTCTATACCAAAAAAGATGACTTTTTTCAATTTAAAATAGAAAGACGAGGAGGAGAAGGAATATGCATTGTGATTTTATATCGCAATGAGCGAGAAATTATAAGAGAATGATATGGATTTGAATAAACATGTATTTAAATCTACCCAAATTTTTTAATAAACAAAATTGGGTTGCGAACTGCATTATCTAAATATAATTTAGATTTGGGACGCCAAATTATTTTATAAACAAATTTGATTTAGATAATAATCCCGCACCGAAGGCGTCCGGTACCCGCTAAATTTTTTTATGCTAATTTGTTGTTCTACGACAAAGGCGCTCACGCCAAAATTGTTGTTCTACGCCGAATTTGATGTTCCGTGCCAAAGGCGCCCACACCGAATTTGTTGTTCTGCGTCGAAGACACCCGTGCCGCTAAATATTTTTACACTAATTTGTTGTTCTTTTAAATTTTGGCTGTGGAAATAATTTTTTGGGGAATAAAGATTTCGCGAGGGAAAATCTTAAATGAACCGTGCCCGCGGGCACGGGTTATGACTAGTATATATATATATATATATATATATATATATATATATATATATATATATATATATATATATATATATATATATCTATATTATAAAAGAGGGATGTTAACAAGAGAAATTGGATAAGAGATATTGGACATGAGAAATTGGATAAGAGATATATATATTATAAAAGAGGGAAGTTATGAAGAGAAATTGGATAAGAGATATTGGACATGAGAAATTGGATAAGAGATATCTATATTATAAAAGAGGGATGTTATCAAGAGAAATTGGACAAGAGAAGAGAACTTGAAATTTTGTGGGAAAACTTGAAATTTGGGGAAAATTGAAATTTGTTGGGGGGAACTCAGCCATTAAATAAACCGTGCCCTATGGGCACGGGTAATGACTAGTCTATATTATAAAAGAGGGATGTTATCAAGAGAAATTGGATAAGAGATATTGGACAAGAGAAATTGGATAAGAGATATCTATATTATAAGAGAGGGATGTTATCAAGAAATTGGATAAGAGATATCTATATTATAAAAGAGGGATGTTATCAAGAGAAATTGGATAAGAGATATTGGATCAAGAGAAATTGGATAAGAGATATTGGAAAAGAGAAATTGGATAAGAGATATCTAGATTATAAAAGATGGATGTTATCAAGAGAAATTGGATAAGAGATATTGGACAAGAGAAATTTGATAAGAGATATCTAGATTATAAGAGAGGGATGTTATCAAGAGAAATTGGATAAGAGATATCTAGATTATAAGAGAGGGATGTTATCAAGAGAAATTGGATAAGAGATATTGGACAAGAGAAATTGGATAAGAGATATCTATATTATAAGAGAGGGATGTTATCAAGAGAAATTGGATAAGAGATATTGGAAAAGAGAAATTGGATAAGAGATATCTATATTATAAGAGGGGGATGTTATCAAGAGAAATTGGATAAGAGATATTGGAAAAGAGAAATTGGATAAGAGATATCTATATTATAAGAGGGGGATGTTATCAAGAGAAATTGGATGTTATATCTATATTATAAAAGAGGGATGTTATCAAGAGAAAATGGATAAGAGATATTGGAAAAGAGAAATTGGATAAGAGATATCTATATTATAAAAGAGGGATGTTATCAAGAGAAATTGGATAAGAGATATATATATTATAAAAGAGGGATGTTATCAAGAGAAATTGGTTTAGAGATATTGGACAAGATAAATTGGATAAGATATATCTATATTATAAAAGAGGGATGTTATCAAGAGAACTTGAATACGAGATATTGGACAATAGAAATTGGATAAGAGTGATGTTATCAAGAGAAATCGGATAAGAGATATCTATATTACAAACGAGAGATGTTATCAAGAGAAATTGGATAAGAGATATTGGACAAGAGAAATTGGATAATGGATATCTATTATATAAAAGACGGATGTTATCAAGAGAAATTGATAAGAGAATTTGGACATGAGAAATTGGATAAGAGAATTTGGATATCTATTATATAAAACAGGGAAATTGAATAAGAGAAATATAAGAGATGAGATTTTGAGGGATAAAAGAGGAGGTGGTGAATTTTGCACATACAACCCTGGTTTTTGTATTTTTGCCTATGGACCCTCCCCACACACACCCACACTTTTTATTCTCACCCCTTCCGGCCATTTTTTTTCCAGTTCTATGAAGATTTTGAATCTTATCCTACTAGGACAAAGCTTTGTCCTACGTGGCAAGTTTGTCCTTGGTGGTAATGACAATTTTGGTGTGACTTAAATTTTGGGGGAAAACTTAAATTTGGGGGGAAACTTGAAATTTTGTGGGAAAATGTGAAATTTGGGGGAACTTGAAATTTGTGGGGGAGAAAAACTCAGCCATTAAATAAACTGTGCCTTATGGGCACGGGTAATGACTAGTATATCTATATTACATTTGACAGTGTTTTTTGAATTCTAGGGCTGACTAGGACAAATGGATTGGGATAAAGAGTGGCTACGATTTGATCTTGAAGAATGAACGGTGAGGTGATGTTTTGAAAACATTTTGGGGATAACTTTTAAATTGGTTTGAATTTCGTGGAAAAAGACTTCTGGGGGGAACCAAAACATTGGAAACAGAAATCGCATATATCGCTTCCCCAAAAACATCGGCCCGAGTGTGACCTCTCCAACTCCCCCAAAAAATCTCCAAATCTCTTCTTTCTCTTCCTGGAAGCTTCGCTCCTTCTTTTGCCGCCTCATCTTCTTCTTGCTACCCGGACCACCACCACTAGCATCCGCAAGGGCAGCACAACTGTCACGCCCCGCTTCCCTAAAATGGAGGCGAGACGTGAAAAGGTCCGCACGAGAGTGGAGCTGTGAAGCCCCAAACCCGATAAGCGTCAATAAAACATAAGCAGGTCCCTGTAACCACAAACGGAACAACAATAATAACACAAGGAGAGACAGAAACAAAATCTCAAATCTCAGAATTTGTCCAACATTAAAATTAAGTTCAACACCCAGAAAAGCCACCAGGCTAAAAGAAAGAGTCTAAAGGCCCAGAACAAGGCCAACAAAAGGGACAACAAAACCAGTATAGGTGCCATGCACCGACAACGAAACAGCAGTCTAAAACAAAAGGGGAAAGCTCAACGAAGACACTAGGACTGGTCCTCAGTGTCCACGTACTCCTCGCCAAACACAGGCTCGGGCTTGGCATCAGCAAACACCTCGTCCTCAGGTGCGAACTCAGGCTCAGGGTCTAACATGCGTCACCCAAAAGAGTAAAGGGGCACATGTCAGCAAGTCTAAAAGACTTGGACAAGGAAACTGAAAGTAAGGTAAACTAACAACCTAGCAGTTATAGTATGCATGACATGGCAGTTATGATATGAGCGCACAAGTAAGACATGGTGAAACCACAAGTACAAGAGAACAATTTATCAAGGCATGTCAAGAGTAGCCCAGCTACTAACAATCTCAATCTTTTCACTAGTCACGTTTCAAGTTGTTTGTAGATGTTTACGCCTTACAGCTGAACTGTTGGACATTCACACTGATTGGCCACTTAACACTACCCCAGAACCCAGAGTTTAAGCCTTACAACTGCAGTTGCTGATCGGGCAGACTCCCAGTTGAATGGCCACTTAACTCTTACCCCAATACCCACGTGTAAACGAGCCAGGGTCCCTGTACATGAGCTCAGTAAATGAGCCAGGGTTGCCCCGCACAAGAGCTCGTTTCCTGGATCACAACCCAGGAGCGTATTTCATTTGGCATAGGGGTGCACCTAGCCTCAATCATTTCACAAGATGTAGCAGACCTACGCAATCACGGGAACACTTAAAGAATGCAATGACATGACAATTAATTTGCGTACCGTTAATGGAAATTAAACATGACATGGTAGTTGTGCAACATGATAAATGTCGGTTCTAGCTTCGTTGTCAAGCTAGTTCCTAAAATTGCACCTAGGCGAGTATCATTTCGTCGCCTAGTCTCTTTTACGCCTACAACAAGCAAATGGCCTAAGACATGGAATAAAACCCTAAGTGGCAAGTTTCACTTGCCTAGCACCGAGGATGACGATCAATGAGGCCGTCACACAAATGCTAACTACGACGATGAGATCGCTGCCATGGCAAAACAATATTAGAACAACATCCAACCTAGTTTTATTAGGGTTTCACAAAAACACAAATGGGTTAAGAGAACATTAAGAGGTTGATTTATTACCTTATCTGAAGCGGAAGAATGATATCGAGCAAGCACGGCGATGGAAGAAATGATCCAGGGAACCTAGGGTTCAGATCTGGAATGGATGGGGAAAATCTGGAGAAATGGGGTTTTGGGGATTTTTGGGGGTTGGAGATGACCTAGGGCATGGTGGTAGACCAAAATAGAGAGGGAAACTCCAAGGGAGGAAGGAATGGCTTGGGGAAATGTTGGAGGGTGATTTGGGGAAGAAGGAGGCTAAGGAGAATGAAAAAGGGATGAAAGAAATCGTGGGTGGGGTTTAAATAGGGAGTGCTGGCGGCTGCCCAGAAATTAGGGGTTCGACACTGATTAGTCGGTCAAAGAGCAACCACTGACCGACTAGTTTGGAAACTAGTCGGTCGGTTGACCAACGCAGACCGACTAAGTCCAAACAGTAACTCCTGTACAAAAATAGTGTTTAGATTTAGTCGGTCAAGGAACAACTACTGACCGACTAGTTTTGAATCTAGTCGGTCGACCAATGTTCTTAGACCGACTAAGAATGAATAGTTCTTGGTATCAAAAATGATCATAGAGATAGTCGGTTGAAGAACGATTGCTGACCGACTAGTTCGCAACCTAGTCGGTCGACCAATGTTCTTAGACCGACTAATGATAAACAGTAACTCCTGAGTAATTTACAAAGCCCACTAGTCGGTCCATGAAGGTTTGACGACCGACTAAATCGTCATCTAGTCGGTCGGTTCCCCTTCTTACACCGGCTAACGTGCACAGAAAGTTCCGAAATGGAGCGTGAAGCTCTGGGATCGATTCCTAAGACCCCTAGGCTTGATCTAACAATAAGATATGACTGATATGAAGCCCGTCACAAATGACTTACTCCAAAATCGACGATTCTAAGGAAGAAGCTAGAAAATCACGACGAAACGATCGAAAATGAAAGCTACGGAGACGAAAACCACACATGAGGAGAAAATCCACCAAAACATATATATATATAATATAATAATCCAAATACATGAAAACCAGTCGTTACATCCTCCCCAACTTAAGAAAAATTTCGTCATCGGAATTTCCCAACACTCACGTGTCCGGAAACAAAAGTGGGTAGCGCTCTCGCATCTCATCCTCATTCTCCCAAGTAGACTCTCCAGGCGAGCCGTGTCGCCACATCACCCTCACAAGATTGACAACCTTGTTCCGAAGTGACTTCTGACGCCTGTCCAGAATCTGCACTGGCTGCTGGTCATACGTCATATCGGAGCGAACGGTAATCTCTGAGAAATCCACAGCATGAGATGGATCGCTAATGTATCGACAAAGCTGCGACACATGGAAAACATTGTGAACTCCTTCCAAAGATGGTGGCAAGGCTAAGCGGTAGGCTACCTCGCCAACCCTCTCCAAAATGTCAAACGGTCCAATGTATCGCGGGCTCAACTTCCCTCGCTTCCCAAAGCGAATCACACCACGATTCGGGGAAATCTTCAAGAACACATGATCGCCCGGCTGAAACTCCAAAGGACGGTGTTTAGCATCCGCCCAATGCTTAAAACGGTCCTGAGCAATCCTCAACCTCTCCCGAATGTTCCTGACAACATCCACAGCCTCCACAATCATCTCAGGTCCCAACAGCTCCCGATCACCAACGTCATCCCAACTCAATGGCGATCGACATTTCCTCCCATAAAGAGCGGCGAAAGGCGCCATGCCAATACTTGCCTGGAAGCTGTTGTTGTAAGAGAACTCTACCAGATGTAGATGGTCCTCCCACGAACCCTTGAAATCCAACATGCACGCCCTCAGCATGTCCTCCAAGATCTGAATCGTCCTCTCGGACTGGCCATCCGTCTGCGGATGGTACGCCATGCTGAAACTCAGACGCGTACCCAAACTCTTCTGCAAACTCTGCCAGAACTGAGATGTGAACCTCGTGTCTCTGTCCGACACGATACTCACGGGGACTCCGTGAAGTCGTACGACCTCCTGCACGATTCACGTTACATCACTGTCTAAACTAGGAAAGGGAAATAAAAACAGAGAGTAAAAGAATTTAGCTCCATATATCTCCTCGCTAGCACCTCAGTGGACTGTCCCACTCGGAACGGAATAAAGTGCGCGGATTTGGTCAATCGATCTACGATCACCCAAATCGCGTCATTCTGCTTCGGACTCCGAGGTAGTCCAGTCATGAAATCCATAGTGATGTGTTGCCATTTCCACTCTGGAATCGGAAGCGGTTGTAGCAACCCTGCCGTACGCTGATGCTCCGCCTTTACCTGCGGCAAACCAAGCACTTGGCCACACTCCGAGCCACACTCCTCTTCATACCATGCCACCAATAGTTCAGACGAAGATCCTGGTACATCTTGGTGCCACCAGGATGCACAGAATACGGTGAACTGTGTGCCTCTACCATCAGCTCCTCTCTAATATCCCCTGCTGGCACACACAACCTAGCTCCAAACCTCAGCGAGCCATCCTCATGAATCAGAAAGTCAGTCCGCAGACCGGCTTCCACCGGACCCCGAATCTTCACCAGCTTCGGATCCTCAGCTTGGCCAGCCTTGATCCGATCCACGATCGTCGACTGTATCTTCATACACATCAACGAAGAAGCCTCTCCAGGAAGAACAATCTCCACACCAGACTCGCAAAAATCCTGCTGCAATCTCTACTGTGAGGTCAAAATCATCACCGCTGGAAGCCTACTCAGCGCATCAGGAACCACATTCACCTTGCCAGGGTGATACCGTAAATCAATCTCATAATCCACCATGAGCTCCAACCATCGACGCTGTCGCATGTTGAGCTCCTTCTGAGTAAAAATATACTTCAAGCTTTTGTGATCGGTGAAGATCTTCACTTTCTCACTCAGCAAGAAGTGCCTCCAAATCTTAAGAGCAAACACAACAGCAGCCAACTCCAAATCATGCGTCGGGTAATTCTTCTCATGAACCTTGAGCTGACGAGATGCATACACCACAACATGCCCGTGCTGATGCAAAACACAACCGAGACCCTTGCCAGAAGCATCGCAAAAGATCTCAAATCCTCCACTGCGATCAGGCACAACAAGAATAGGGGCAGTCGTCAATCTCTCCCTCAGAACACCAAAAGCATTCTCACAATCACCCGACCAAACGAAAGGCACATCCTTCCGCGTCAATTTGGTCATCGGCTCGGCAATACGGGAAAAGTCCTTAATGAAGCGCCGATAGTAACCAGCAAGTCCAAGGAAACTCCGGATCTCAGACGCTGACTGCGGAACAGGCCACTCTCTGATGGCCCTGATCTTCTCGGGATCCACTGAAATACCATCTCCAGTCACCACATGCCTGAGAAAAGCAACTTTGTCCAGCCAAAACTCACACTTCAAAAACTTAGCATACAACCGATGCTTCCTTAAAATCTCCAACACCGTCCTCAAGTGCGATGCATGCTCCTCCTCAGACTTAGAATAGATCAGAATGTCGTCAATAAAGATAACGACAAACTTATCTAAAAAGTCATAGAAAATCAGGTTCATCATATTCATGAAAACTGCGGGTGCATTGGTTACACCGAAAGGCATAACCACAAACTCGTAGTGTCCATACTTTGTCCTGAACGCTGTCTTGGGAACATCATCCTTCTTCACCTTCAACTGGTGGTAACCACTTCTCAAATTCAACTTCGAAAACACCCTCGAACCTCCAAGCTGATCAAAAATATCATCGATGCGAGGCAACGGGTATTTATTCTTGATGGTCACCGCATTCAACTCCCGATAGTCCACGCACATGCGACGCGAACCATCCTTCTTCTTCACCAGCAGCACCGGTTCTCCCCACGGAGACACACTAGGGTTGATATAACCCTTCTACAAAAGCTCATCCAGCTGCTTCCGCAACTCCTCCAACTCAGCGGGTGCCATACGATACGACGCCTTCGAAATCGGTTACGCTCCCGGAACAAGATCAATAGAAAATTCTAAAGCTCGATCAGGTGGCAAACCAGACATCTCCTCGGGGAAGACGTCATCGAAATCACGTACCACAGCTGGCCTCTTCAACTCCATCTGCATAGCCATAACCTCCACCGGTCTGGCCCGAAATCTGACAAGACCAAGCGAGCTGCTACCTCGGCTGAACTCAAATACTGGATGTCCGGGAATCTCGAACACCACCTTCTTCCTCCGACAATCGATCGTAGCATAGAAGCTCGCAAGCCAATCCATCCGAAGAACTGCATCATAGTTGATGATGTCGTGGACAATGAAATCAGCGTAAAGCTCATGTCCACAAACCACCAACGGGCAAGAATTCCAACCACGATGCACCGAGACCATGCCATTCCCTGTAACGATAATCCAACTCTTGGAAAGAGGAGACGTCGACAAGGAATGCTTCTCCACGAAGCTCCGAGAAATAATGCACATCGATGCACCAGAGTCAAAGAGAACTCGTGCATGAAATGTGCACACCAAAATCACACCTAACAAGGAATTAACAATCAAACCCTAGTCTAGCAAACAATCATGTTCAAGCAAACAACATAATCTAACAATCAAAACTAGATTGGAAAGTAACAGCTAGATTGAGGATTACCTGCGATAACCTCATCCACAGCCTCGCTCTCCACAGCGGTCATCAGAAAAGCCTGCCTCCTCGGCAGAATAGCCTGTTGAAAAGCCTGCCTCTATGGAACAAGAGCTGCTCCACGTCCAGCAGGAACAGACGCTCTCTGCTGCAACGGCTGTGCTGCAACAGGTGCCCTCCGCAGCTGATTCGCATGCCGACAATCCTTCGCGACATGAGAAGCATCACCACAAACCAAACACTGGCCCAGAAACTTCCTACACTGATCCTTGATATGGCCAGGCTTGCCGCAGAAATGGCAAGTCTTCTGAATAGGCCATCCTGGCCTCTTGAACTGCACCGGATGATTAGGCTTGAAACCAGGCCTAACCACCACTCTGGCCTGCTCCATAGGCCTCTTCCCAGCACTAGAAACATGTCCTCTCCTCTGACTCAGGTTCAGCTCCTGCCTCCTCGCAACGACCAGAACCTTCTGATAAGAGTCCAGATCAGAGGAAGACACAAAGCTCTGAAGCTCCAAAGCAAGCCCCAGCAGGAACCTCTGAGCCCTCTCATCAGCATCCTGCACCATCTTCGGTGCGAACCGACTCAGCCTAGTGAACTCTTGGTGGTACAGGTCCACCGTCAAGCTCCCTTGCTTCAGATCAATAAAACGCTGCAGCATCTCCTTCCTAGCAGCCTTCGGAAAGAACTCCTCATCAAACCTGGACTTAAAGGTAGCCCAAGCTATCGGCTCCACCAGCATCTTCTCTTCTGCGTCGCACCAGTTTCGAGCATTATCCTTGAGTTGCCTCTTCGCCAAATCAACCCATCCAACCGGGGTGATCTTGACCATCTTCAAGTTATCCTCAATGTTCTGAATCCACTCATCGGCAGCCAGAGGACCCTCAGACCCATCAAAATATGCGGGACCCAGCTCCCGAAATTGCTTTGCTCCCGGCTCGGAGCGAGGGGCATCCTGGATTGCCCGACCAGCTCAAACAACTGGAGCATTCTGGACTTGCAGGAGCACGCCCTGCTGCACCTGCATCATCTGAAGCATCATCCGCATCATCTCACCATTGGTGGGTTCCCGCTCAGGCTCCTCGTCATGAAGGGGCGCACCACTACCTCCACCACGGGTGAATCGCCTTCCTGCCATCTAATGACACAAAAAACGAAGCAGATTAGACTCATAGCTTATGACTCGGACGTCGAACTTAGTTTATTGGACATTCTAATATTATTATCGTCATTCCGATAATCGCAGTTACAGAAGAGGACCTGCATGGGCCACCAACAAAACCTGTCACGCCCCGCTTCCCTAAAATGGAGGCGAGACGTTAAAAGGTCCGCACGAGAGTGGAGCTGTGAAGCCCCAAACCCGATAAGCGTTAATAAAACATAAGCAGGTCCCTGTAACCATAAACGGAACAAAAATAATAACACAAGGAGAGACAGAAACAAAATCTCAAATCTCAGAATTTGTCCAACATTAAAATTAAGTTCAACACCCAGAAAAGCCACCAGGCTAAAAGAAAGAGTCTAAAGGCCCAGAACAAGGCCAGCAAAAGGGACAACAAAACCAGTATAGGTGCCACGAACCGACAACTAAACAGCAGGCTAAAACAAAAGGGGAAAGCTCAACGAAGACACTAGGACTGGTCCCCAGTGTCCATGTACTCCTCGCCAAACACAGGCTCGGGCTCGGCGTCAGCAAACACCTCGTCCTCAGGTGCGAACTCAGGCTCAGGGTCTAACATGCGTCACCCAAAAGAGTAATGGGGCACATGTCAGCAAGTCTAAAAGACTTGGGCAAGGAAACTGAAAGTAAGGTAAACTAACAACCTAGCAGTTATAGTATGCATGACATGGCAGTTATGGTATGAGCGCACAAGTAAGACATGGTGAAACCACAAGTACACGAGAACAATTTATCAAGGCATGTCAAGAGTAGCCCAGATACTAACAATCTCAATCTTTTCACTAGTCACGTTTCAAGTTGTTTGTAGATGTTTACGCCTTACAGCTGAACTGTTGGACATTCACACTGATTGGCCGCTTAACACTACCCCAGAACCCAGAGTTTACGCCTTACAACTGCAGTTGCTGATCGGGCAGACTCCCAGTTGAATGGCCGCTTAACTCTTACCCCAATACCCACGTGTAAACGAGCCAGGGTCCCTGTACACGAGCTCAGTAAATGAGCCAGGGTTGCCCCGCACAAGAGCTCGTTTCCTGGATCACAACCCAGGAGCGTATTTCATTTGGCATAGGGGTGCACCTAGCCTCAATCATTTCACAAGATGTAGCGGAGCTACGCAATCACGGGAACACTTAAAGAATGTAATGACATGACAATTAATTTGCGTACCGTTAATGGAAATTAAACATGACATGGTAGTTGTGCAACATGATAAATGTCGGTTCTAGCTTCGTTGTCAAGCTAGTTCCTAAAATTGCGCCTAGGCGAGTATCATTTCGTCGCATAGTCTCTTTTATGTCCACAACAAGCAAATGGCCTAAGACATGGCCTAAAACCATAAGTGGCAAGTTTCACTTGCCTAGCACCGAGTATGACGATCAACGAGGCCATCACACAAATGCTAACTACAGCAATGAGATCGCTGCCATGGCAAAAAAATATTAGAACAACATCCAACTTAGTTTTATTAGGGTTTCACAAAAACACAAATGGGTTAAGAGAACATTAAGAGGTCGATTTATTACCTTATCGGAAGCGGAAGAATGATATCGAGCAAGCACGGCGATGGAAGAAATGATCCAGAGAACCTAGGGTTCCGATCTGGAATGGATGGGGAAAATCTGGAGAAATGGGGTTTTGGGGATTTTTGGGGGTTGGAGATGACCTAGGGCATGGTGGTAGACCAAAATAGAGAGGGAAACTCCAAGGGAGGAAGGAATGGCTTGGGGAAATGTTGGAGGGTGATTTGGGGAAGAAGGAGGCTCAGGAGAATGAAAAAGGGATGAAAGAAATCGTGGGTGGGGTTTAAATAGGGAGTGCTGGCGGCTGCCCAGAAATTAGGGGTTCGACACTGATTAGTCGGTCAAAGAGCAACCACTGACCGACTAGTTTGGAAACTAGTCGGTCGGTTGACCAACGCAGACCGACTAAGTCCAAACAGTAACTCCTGTACAAAAATAGTGTTTAGATTTAGTCGGTCAAGGAACAACTACTGACCGACTAGTTTCAAATCTAGTCGGTCGACCAATGTTCTTAGACCGACTAAGAATGAATAGTTCTTGGTATCAAAAATGATCATAGAGCTAGTCGGTTGAAGAACGATTGCTGACCGACTAGTTCACAACCTAGTCGGTCGACCAATGTTCTTAGACCGACTAACGATAAACAATAACTCCTGAGTAATTTACAAAGCCCACTAGTCGGTCCATGAAGGTTTGACGACCGACTAAATCGTCATCTAGTCGGTCGGTTCCCCTTCTTACACCGGCTAACGTGCACAGAAAGTTCTGAAATGGAGAGCGAAGCTCCGAGATCGATTCCTAAGACCCCTAGGCTCGATCTAACAATAAGATATGACCGATATGAAGCCCGTCACGAATGACTTACTCCAAAATCGATGATTCTAAGGAAGAAGCTAGAAAATCACGACGAAACGATCGAAAATGAAAGCTACGCAGACGAAAACCACACATGAGGAGAAAATCCACCAAAACATATATATATATATAATATAATAATCCAAATACATGAAAACCAGTCGTTACAACAACCAGGCATGAGGATGAGTAGGCAGCCACAACTACAATCAGGGTTCTTGATACTGCCATAGTTGACGATGGTATTTTTCTTAATTAGCATTTTTGTTTGAAATCGGATATAAGAAATCAATTAGATGATTGCTTAGTGATTTTGTTGCGGTTTTCATATTTTTTTCAGATCTAAGCATCTGCGTTGGAATTGGATTTGTATTGGATATTTTGTTGCCATTTTTATTTTTCACCTAATTTGATGATAGATTTTTAAGATTCAAGCATTCAAGCATTTGAAGGATCAACTGCAGTCTTGCCTTCAATCAGAGGATCACCTTCAATCAGAGGATAAAAGGTTCTGCTGTGATTGAGGTTTGGATTCTTTCTGAACCCATTTGATGGCTTTCCGATCAAAAGAAGATGGATTGAAGGCGCTCCCTTAGGGGCTCCTCCGCTGACGAAATGGGTCTTGCAGTGATGAAAGCTCACTCCTTTCCTTGTTGTGGAGGTGTCTCCTTCTCCGAAGGCTCCTCCGGTGGCTCCTCTTCCTCAGGACGCTTTCGAGGGCGACCCATGGCTTCTACAATACCAAAACAACAACAAAAAGGAAAAAAAAGAAAGAACGAATTTAGCTGAATCTTACGAGAAGAATTTAGTTCAATTTTCACGATGATTACAACTCTTTTCTTCCTCTCTATTAATCCTCTCTTACTCTCACCATCTCCTAACAGAATTCAGTTAATTCCTACGGCTCACCCCTTCGCAATGGCCCTTGCTAGCTGGAGGATAAGAAAAGAGCCAGCTGTATTGGAATTTCGTCGCTTTCTGACCTGTGGGACCCGCCTCTCACCAATGGTTCTGATTATTTCTTCAAACGGCTTCTACGGCTACGATTATAACCCATCTAACGGCTCGGATTATCCTGCTTCCCTCATCCGACGGCCTCCTTCAATCCAACGGCTAGTTGATCTGCCTCCCTCCAGCTCACAGCATTCTCTTCCTCCCCGCCAACGGCGATAAGCTCAGCTCGTTCCCCCATGGCTCCAGGCGAGGTTCTTACATTACCTCCCCCATTTTTCGACCTTGCCCCAAGGTCGAAGGTGGGAAAACGCTTCACTAGATCCCAGTAGCTCTCCCAAGTAGTGTCCTCGTCGCTCCTTTGCTTCCATTTAATCAGAACCTGCGAAATTAGTGCATTTCTTTGTCGAATTGTCCGTCGATCTAAAATTGCTTCCGGTTCATCTACTATCTCTTCCAGATAACAAGGTTGATCTTTTTGAGTCACCACCTTGGTTCCCAATTTCCCTTTTAATTGAGAAACATGAAATACAGGATGGATTTTGGAGGTATTGGGCATCTCTAGCTTGTAAGCAACAGGACCAATTTTCTCAACAATTTTATAGGGACCGTAATACTTAGGAGAGAGTTTGTGAGGCTTCCTCATTGCAGCTGTTACCTGACGGTAGGGTTGGAGACGTAGGTACACCCAATCACCAACTTCAAATACTCTTTCAGTTCTCCTCTTATCTGCATACTTCTTCATACGGCTTTGGGCTTTCTTCAAGTTGTCCTTGAGAAACTGAAGTGTAATTTCCCTAGCAAACAATTCCTCCTCCACACCTTGAACGTGGGATGTATGTGGGACATAGCTTAATAGAGAGGGGGGCTTCCTCCCATACATTGCCTCAAAGGGTGTCATCTGGGTTGGGGCCTTCCAGGTTGTATTAAACCAATATTCAGCTAGGGGCAGCCATCTCAGCCACTCCTTGGGTTTATGACTACAAAAGCACCTTAGATAACACTCCAGCTGCCTATTCGTAATTTCAGTTTGACCATCTGATTGGGGGTGATATGCTGAGCTCATGGCTAAGATAGTACCCTGCAGGGTGAAAAGTTCTTTCCAAAACAGGCTAGTAAATATAGGATCTCTGTCACTCACTATGGATTTAGGTAATCCATGTAGTTTAAACACTCCACTGAAAAACACATGTGCTACTTGCTTAGCAGTGAAAGGGTATTTGATTCCAAAGAAATGTGCCCCCTTTGTTAATCTGTCTACTACCACATATATTGCACTGACTTCTCCACAAGGTGGCAGACCTATTATAAAGTCCATGGACAAGTCTTCCCAGATCTGATCAGGGATTGGGAGAGGTTGTAACAACCCAGGATAGGCCAGGTTCTCTGCCTTACTGTGTTGGCACACATCACATTCCCCTATAAACTTCTTAACATCAGCCTTCATGCCCTTCCAATGGAATACCCTCTTCAATTTGTGGGTAGTTCTGACAGCATCTGAGTGTCCTCCTAATGGTGAGCTGTGATATTCATCCAACAATATTTTAACCACCTCTTGGTTCTCATGATTGATAAGTATCTTCCCCTTATAGTAATAAACCCCTTCCAACTTTTTGATGTCCCCAGTTTCACCTGGATTATCCTGAAGTCTTTGTTCTAATTTCTTAAAGAATTCATCCTTGCTCACCATATCTTTAATGCCCTGTAACCAATCAGCTTGAACCACTGACACTTGACACACAGCAAAGTAATCTTCTTGCAAGGTCTCCTCTCCTTCAGGTTCTCTAGATAGAGCATCAGCTGCAGCATTCCTTCTCCCTGGTTTGTATTCTACTTTGTAATCAAATTGTTGGAGTTTAACTAACCACTTACTTTGTATCCCATGCTGTAGTCTTTGTGTTAGCAGGTGACTCAAGCTCCTGTGATCTGTGCGTATCACAAATTTCCTCCCAATGAGGTAATGACTCCACTTCCTTGTAGCTATTATAAGTGCCAATAATTCTTTTTCATATGTAGACAACAGCAAATTTCTTCCCTTCAATTTGGAGCTGAGATATGCTATTGGCCTCTTTTCTTGCATTAAAACAGCCCCAATTCCCTGTCCTGAAGCATCACACTCCACCACAAATTCTTTATTAAAATTTGGTAGGGCTAGCACAGGAGAAGTAACCAAGGCCTCCTTCAGCTTTTGGAAAGCTATTTGTGCTTCATCACTCCATTTAAACTCCCCTTTCTTCAGCATATTGGTCAAAGGGGCTGCTATACACCCAAACCCCTTTACAAATTTTCTATAGTAACCAGCTAGCCCTAAAAAACCCCTCAATCCTTTGACTGTCTTGGGTTCATTCCAGGCTACTACAGCCTCTATCTTCTTTGGATCTGCTGCTACTCCTTCCCCAGAAATCACATGTCCCAAATAGTCTACAGATCTTTGGCTGAACTGGCATTTGGAGAGCTTGACAAATAGTTGATTGACCATGAGAATTTTAAACACTTCCTCCAGGTGCTCCAGATGTGATTGAAAGCTTGTGCTGTAAATTAATATGTCATCAAAAAAAACTAAAACATATTTTCTCAAAACTGACCTGAACACATGATTCATCAATGATTGGAATGTTGATGGGGCATTAGTGAGTCCAAATGGCATCACAATAAATTCATAATGGCCATCATGTGTTCTAAATGCTGTCTTGTAGATATCCTCCTCCCTGACCCTTATTTGATGATAGCCAGATCTCAAATCCAGCTTTGAAAACAAAACAGCTCCATGTAAGTCATCCATCAGCTCTTCAATGATAGGCATAGGGAATTTGTCTTTCACTGTTTGTTGGTTCAAAGCCCTATAATCCACACACATCCTCCATGTGCCATCAGATTTTTTTACCATCACCACAGGGGAGCCATATGGGCTTGTACTGACCCTAATTATCCCAGAATTAAGCATTTCAGTTACCTGCTTCTCTATCTCTCCTTTAAGAAAATGGGCATGCCTGTAAGGCCTAACACACACTGGTTTGGCAGCAATCTCCAAAGGAATGCTATGATCACAATACCTTTGGGGAGGTAGAGTTTTTGGCTCTTCAAAGACAACAGCATACTTTGTTAATAGCTTTTGTAACTCAGGATCCTGTTCTCCATACTCAAATTGAGTAGCTGACAAGGCCAAAGATCTCAGTTGAATTAAATACCCATTGCCTTCTTGCCTTAGTGTTCTCCTCATCTGTTTATCACTAACCATTTGAGATTCTCCCTTTGCCCCTTGCCATGTGCACTCTTTCCCTTGAAAAATGAATTTCATTTGGAGTTTCTTAAAGTTCAATACTATATCATCCAGTTGTTTAAGCCAATGTGCCCCCAAAACAATTTGATTCCCACCCATTGGCAGTAGTAATAGGTCCAATGGAACAGTGATTCCTTGGCACTTCAATAACACACCCTTGCAAATTCCTGAACCCTCCAGGTTATCCCCATTTGCCACCCAAACTTTGAAATTCTTTAGTTCTTCAACTGCCAATCCCAGTTTCTGGGCCAGTGATGGATGAATAAAGCTATGAGTTGATCCGGAATCCACCAATATCTGAACTGCCTTCCCTTTAATACTTCCTTCAATTCTTATAGTGTGAGCTGCTGGAATTCCACACATGGCCTGTAGTGAAATGGTGTGCAAGTGGTCTTCCTTCTCAAATACTTCCTCCTTCTCATTGCATTCAGATTCTTCATTGTATTCTTCTTCTTCCCAAATCCCTTCCAAAATGAAAAGTTTTTTGCATTTATGGTCCCTACTCCATTTCTCGTCACACCCAAAGCACAAGCGATTTCTTCTCTTATATTGAATCTCTTCTTCTGTCAATTTCCTGGATATTGGAGTAGGTGCTATAGCTCTATTAGGAAGTCCAACTATAGCATTGCTGGGAGATTTAAACTGCCCTCCTCCTACTGCTGGCATTCTAGGAGCTTTCTTTGAGGTCAGAAACTTTTCTTCAAAATTTTTTGCTAGACGAATTGCACCCTTGAGATCTTGAGGTTCAGCTGCTGTAACTTCAAACCGTATCTCCTCCTTGAGTCCCCCAATGAACTTATCTAGTATGTACTTCTGGGGTAACCTATCCAAAAACCCCATTACCCTCTCCAGTTTCCTCAAGTATTCCCTAACTGAGCTTTCCTGTTTTAACTTGGTGAAGGTTTGGAAAGGCTTCTCCATCTCTGGTGGCCCAAAACGAGCTAGAATTTCCTTCCTGAAATTATCCCACAGCATGAATCCCTCCACATTGATCTTAGCCCAATCATACCACTGAAGAGCCTCCTCTTTCAAGAAGAATCCACAGATCTTCACCCAAGAGCCTCTATCAGTGTTGTAGTATTCAAACAGCTGAAGCACTTGGTTGATCCAGGGGATGACCTCCTCAGTTCCTTTGAACACTGGAAAGTCAGGTTTCAAGCCCTTGGGATTGCCTTCTCTTCCACCAGCACCTTCCCACCTTCTGTTGCTTGAATGTTCACCCCCGTTGAACGAAGGTTGTCCTCCCTCCGTATGAATTGGCCTCCCATTTCTGTCAAAACCAGAAATTAAAGGTAAGGGTCCTTTTGCAAGGTTGTCAATCTTACTTGCTAAATTTTGGAACTGTGAGCTGTTGTAAGCAATCTGCTGCTGTAGCTGTTGTTGAATCAGATTCCATTGCTGCTCAATCCGATGATGGGTCGCTTGATGCTCTTGTTGGACCTGGTTCCACTGCTGTTGAACCTGGAGATGGATCCTTCTTTGTTCTTCCTCCATTCTCTGAAATCTTTCTGTCCATGTCTCCTCATCAATGGCATTAGCATCATCGGGAGGTTCCTCCAGTCGATTCGAGCCTGGCGGCTCTGATACCAATTGTGGAGGTGTCTCCTTCTCCGAAGGCTCCTCCGGTGGCTCCTCTTCCTCAGGACGCTTTCGAGGGCGACCCATGGCTTCTACAATACCAAAACAACAACAAAAAGGAAAAAAAAGAAAGAACGAATTTAGCTGAATCTTACGAGAAGAATTTAATTCAATTTTCACGATGATTACAACTCTTTTCTTCCTCTCTATTAATCCTCTCTTACTCTCACCATCTCCTAACAGAATTCAGTTAATTCCTACGGCTCACCCCTTCGCAATGGCCCTTGCTAGCTGGAGGATAAGAAAAGAGCCAGCTGTATTGGAATTTCGTCGCTTTCTGACCTGTGGGACCCGCCTCTCACCAATGGTTCTGATTATTTCTTCAAACGGCTTCTACGGCTACGATTATAACCCATCTAACGGCTCGGATTATCCTGCTTCCCTCATCCGACGGCCTCCTTCAATCCAACGGCTAGTTGATCTGCCTCCCTCCAGCTCACAGCATTCTCTTCCTCCCCGCCAACGGCGATAAGCTCAGCTCGTTCCCCCATGGCTCCAGGCGAGGTTCTTACACTTGTCTTTCTCAATGGGGTAGCTGTGCTTGGGCATGAGATCACAGCGACTGGAAAGCTTCAGCTTTTTTTTCCAGAGGAGCAAAAACAAGATGAAAAAAGTCAAACACCAGTAAGCATCATCGTTTGAATAAAATGTAGAACTAATTTTTTTGCTCTTTAAACTTTATTTAAATTTTTTTGGCTCATAAATTTGTTGAATCCTCTTTTACTATCATCCAATGGCTCATGATTTTTTTGTTCATGGCTATCTCACGGTTCTTTTTTTGCTCACGCAGAATAGTAGGAATCATATCTCATGCTCATTTTTTTTGTTTGCGAAGAAGAGGAGGAAACACGCAAGACTATATTTCATGGCTACAATATTTCATGGCAGTGAAATTTTTGCGTTTGTGTTTGCGTGAATATTTGCGTTTGCGTGAATATGCTGCTGGATAGCGAAGAAGAAGATCATTTATCATGTCGAAGTCACTCGAAGGTCCAGATTCCCAAAGTATATAAATAAACTAAAATTAATAACATGTTCAGTAAATAACAATAATAATTTTTATTATTAATCAGTAAGTATCTACTAGATTTGCTTCGAGTCAACTCGGTGTTTTCCGCGTCTCCGGATCTTACCCCCGTGTGGGACCCATCCACGTGATTCGCCTCCCCACCACCGTCGCAAGCTGTCTCCAAATCTTCACATGCAACCGCAGCTACGGATCTGCTCACCTGCGTACTGCCCATTGTTCCATTTTTTGCAACCCAAGGAGCATCAACGATCTCTAGTCTCTGGTCACCGTTTCTAACCCGGCCGGTTACCGTAACCGACTCTATAGATACCAAAGACCCCCTCAATCGATCTCCGCTGCTCCTCTCTCTCTCTCTCTCTTCCCACTTTACTAATTCCACTATATTTTTGGCAATGGCGAGATCTTCCTCCACCCTCTTCGCCATCGCAGCCGTGGTGGCGGTGGCCTGCTGCTTGAAATTTGAGATGCGAAATGCTTCCACGTGTTGGATTTTACCCCGGCAATGAAATTTTTTGGTTCATGTGTTCATTTTTGTACTCGGATTGTGAAAATATTTCATGGCTACAACTCCTCCAACTCCAATCGCATAAATTATTTAGACAGTATAAAATGAAAGTTATTGTTATAAGTGTAAGTGTGTGTGTTGTGTTTTGTTGGTGTTGCCGAGGATTGAAGCGTATATTTAAACTCGATTTGCATATAAATATAGCAACTACAACATCTTTTGGAATGGGTGAAATGAATTTTATTATCAAAAATATAGGAGTACATAATGTTAATAATGAAACTCAACCTCTATAGTAAAGCTCCATGCTATAACATATATTTATGAAGAAAAGGAAAGAAAAACAAAATCCTGATATCACAAATGAGTAGCCAAAATCTTAGTACATCACAACACTCACCAAGATTATCTCCAAATATACCACGGTATTGGCAACGAAACGTCTCTCTCTCTCTCTCTGCCCAATCAAGTAGAGAAAAGTGCTCCTATGAATTCCTGCAATTACCATCCTGTTTTCAAGAACAACTAAATTGATTACTTGAATTCATCAGAACAAATATAAAATAAAATAAGAAGGGATGACACCCTCTTAATGTGGGATCACATTTGTGCCGTTAATGACCAAATCTCGATGGATCCATGACTATAAACTCTTAACCATGCTGGGAGAATACTCGATGTTGTTCTTTACGCTAATTTGTTGTTCCGCGCCGAAGGCGCCCGCGTCGAAGTAGTTGTTCTACGCTAATTTGTTGTTCCGCGTCGAATTTGTTGTTTTGTGACAAAGGCGCCCATGCCGAATTTGTTGTTCCATGTTGAAGGCACCCGTGCTGAATTTGTTGTTCCGCACCAAAGGCGCCCACACCAAAGGCACCCATGCCGCTAAATATTTTTATGCTAATTTGTTGTTCTTTTAAATTTTGGCTGTGGAAATAATTTTTTAGGGAACAAAGATTTCACGTGGAAATATCTTAAATGAACCGTGCCCGCAGGCACGGGTTATGACTTCTATTATATATTTGACAACGTTTTTTGAATTCTAGGGCTGACTAGGACAAGACAAAGAGTGTCTGGAATTTGATCTTGGTAAATCAAGGGTTGAGATTGGATTTTGTGAAAATTTTAGTGGAAAAACTTAAAAATTTGGGGGGAAAAGTTCCTTGGGAACCTAAACTTTGAAATTAAAGACTTGGAAAAAATTGTGAAGATTAAATTTGGGGGGAAATGTGCCTTGGGAATCTAAACTTTGAAATTAAAAGTGCATTGTAAAATATTGTGGATAATCATAATCCATTAAATTAAACAAAATAAAAAAATTAGCGTAAAACAATTTAGTGGAAAAATAAATTAGTGTAAAAATAACCCAAGGTTTGTTGTTCCGCACCCGCGCCGAAGGCACCCCGCTAAATTTTTTTACGCTAATTTGATGTTCCCCGCCAAAGACGCGGCAACCAAATTTGTTGTTTGACGTCGAATTTGTTGTTCTGTGTCGAAGGTGCCCGTGCCGCTACATATTTTTATGCTAATTGTTGTTCCGCGCCGAAGGCGCGTGCGCCAAATTTGTTGTTAGACGTTGAATTGTTGTTCCGCGCCGAATTTGTTGTTCTTTTAAATTTTGGCTGTGGACATAATTTCTCGGGAAACAAAGATTTCGTGAGGGAAATCTTAAATGAACCGTACCCGCGGGCACGGGTTATGACTAGTATATATATATATACGAAGAGAGAATATATATATATATATATATATATATATATATATATATATGCGGAATATGGGCCTGAGCTGTCAGCGCAGAAAATTTTTCTGCGCTAACAGCAATTTGGGGGGTCAAAAAATATTAAATTTTTTTTTGCAGTTACTTTTGCAACTTGTTGGCTAGATCCCCACCAAATTTCAAGTCAATCCAACACCGTTGAGACTCCGTTCATGTGTTTCAAAAAACCGCTCCCGAAAATCGAACTGTTAGCTCAATCTTTTTGAAACGCATGAACGGAGGCTTAAACGGTGTTGGATTAACTTGAAATTTGGTGGGAAGCTAGCCAACAAGTTGAAGAAGCAAATGAAAAAAATTTTGAAAAAAAATATTTTTTGACCCCCCAAATTGCTGTCAGCGCCAGAAAAGTTTCCTGCGCTGACAGCTCAGGCCCATATTTCTCATATAATATAGGAATAGAAAATGATGAGGGCATGCAATAAGAGCGATCATGGTGGCTTGTTCGTCATCAACCCAAGATCATCAAGCAGTGGTCCATCTGGTTAGGGCAGCAGGAAGATAGGTGAAGGTCCTACAGAGAATAGCCCATAAATGATGTGTAATGCCCTGCTAAGCTACTGCACAAGTACTAGAGGGGGGTGAATAGTACTTTAAAATAATTAAGAGGCTAATTCCTAATTACTTGCAAACTCTACCAAATAATGCGAAAATGCGGAATAGTAAATAATCGACAAAAAATAGAATCAATCGCAAACAAGCAATATTACTGGGTTCGGATCCACCCAAGTCTCCCTGACTTGTTCCCGGTGATCCTACGTCCTAACCACCCGGATCCCCTCCGGATACTCAAGTTAGAAACCCTAACTCAAGATTTCCACTATGAAATATTTGTGAAAAACCTTCACAAGTCAAATCATACACAAAGTAATTTGTGACCCACAACCCGGGATCACAACCACACTCTCACAACCGAGAGTGAAACTTACAATATGAATTGAAATGAAACAAAACTTCTTACCGACAAAATACCTATGCCTTGAGTAATACTTACGAATTAGGGCAAAGATGATTTTGAGGAAGAAGAAGAGGCACCAAACCATAGCTCCAAGATGTAGATCAGCGATAGAGAGCTATGGGGATGATGGTGACCTAGGATCAAGCACTTGGCTTGGAAGGCTTCACACTCAATGAATCTCTCTTTGGAAGTAAGAGTGGGGAGAGATTATTGAATGGAATGAAAGGGCTTTGAATGAGCTTGGAATGATTTCTCTTGATATCTAAACTTGCAATAATATCAGCCTTGACTGCAACGAATGCAGCCCATCAAGTATTTATAAGTTAGAGGAGAGAGAGAAAGAAAAACATTTCAATTAATGCTCCAACGGCTCTTTTCTGAACCCAACTAGTCGGTCAAAGAACAACTACCGACCGACTAGTTCATCAACTAGTCGGTCGGTCAATCAATGTATACCGACTAATGAGTGAACAGAGAAAAGGTCAAAGCACAGACTAAAGGAACTAGTCGGTCCAAGAAGAGTAGCTGACCGACTAGTTTCACAACTAGTCGGTCGGTTACTCAACTGAGACCGACTAAGAGAAAAACAAATAGTCTGAGAGCAAATTGAATTAGTCGGTCCAAGAACAAATGTTGACCGACTAGTTCATCAACTAGTCGGTCATCAAATGTGCATAGACCGACTAACGATAAACAGTAAGTCAAGTGAAAATTGGCATGTACAGTAAAACTCAACTAGTCGGTCCAAAAAGGAAAGTTGACCGACTAGTTCATCAACTAGTCGGTCGATCAATGAACACAGACCGACTAATGATAAACAGTAACTAGCTTGGAAAAGACTGACTGAAACTAGTCGGTCCAAGAAGCTTTGTCGACCGACTAGATCACCTTCTAGTCGGTCAGTTCTTCTTCTTGAACCAACTAACATGCACAAGAAGTCCCGAAACGAAGCGCGAAGCTTCGGGAAGAATTGTATGGACTTCAACTAAGATCCTAGAGCTAAGATATGAGCGTTATGAAGATTTAAACCGTAAGACCTACTCAAGGCTTAACATACTAAGAAAGAAGCTTAAAGACTATAAATAAAACTTGACGATACCGTCTTCAAACGCTTCAATCGAATCTTCATGACTTCTGAAATGGTCCATAAGCTTCAACGAAGCTTTAGGCATACAATCACGTGCTTTGAGAAGTCTTGAGACGTCGTAATTGATATTCATATGAATTTGGCGACGATCTCCATAACTGCGCTCACAAAGTGTTAGTTCACGATATATTTATGTTTGTTCATCATCCAAAACCAAATCTGGGGAGTCCAATATCCAACATTCTCCCCCTTTTTGGTGATGACAAACCAACATAAATAATAATAAAAAATAATGATTCAAATGTAATTTACTTACTCCCCCTGCATTGATGACACGTTAATTCCAAATTAAACAATAATAATACGCATCAAGCAGACGAGTAAAGTATATAAATGAGAATCAATAATTGAAATATCGAATACCAAATGTAGGTTATTGAAATATCGGATGTGAAAATCCATTTATATATCTTAACTCCCCCTGAATCTAACATATCAAATTAGATTCTTGGAATAATGCTTTAAATTATCATTTAGCACATCGTTATTATTATATCTCTCCCCCTTTGGCATTAGCAAAAAGAGCGGGAGAAGATCAACGACAACAACAATGGCTTCAAATAAAAGCACGGGAGTCGTAGAATACGACGATGGTTCAAGTTACACCAAATAAAAATACGAATAAAATCAAAGCGTGTCAATGAGACCAAAGTCGAAAATCGATGAATAAAATCATCAAAAAAAAACTCAAATCAATTTTACGGATTGAGTTATGGAATATACTCTCCAATATCAACATTCTTGGTTAATTTAGTGCATGGAAAACAATTCTATGTATCCATAGAAGAAATTTCTATTAAACCAAGTATTTTCGTCGAGCGACGAAATCAAGACATCAAAGACATAAAAATTATATAATGTGCACAATAGAATGAAATGTCAACCGCGATGTATATATATATATATAAATATGAACCAGAGTACATCAAAAATATACATCACTGACATACAAAACAACGATCTAACGATCGGCGCACAAAATACAACATCATATCACACAGATATCAGAGTGTCACACAACATACAACATCATCAGAATACATCATCATGCATCCAAAAGTATAAAAAATACATCAAAACGATCCAGAACCCCACTCTATCCTACCCAATCTCTCTCACAACTAGATATGTCATCCAATGTGCATCGGGAGAGGCCTCAAAGAAGCTCAAGAGGGAGCGGGCGGATCTGAAGCAACTGCAGGCTCTGCAGGAGCGAAGGTGGTCACATGATCAGCTGGAATCTCAACAGGAGCGACGACAGATGAAGTCTCATGCACGGCAGGAGAGACGATCTCAGAAGCAGCAGCAGTAGTGGCCTCGGGAGCACCAGTCGTAGTATCCACCGCAGGTGTGGTGGCAACAGGAGTACTCTCGGGGTCACCAGCAGATGAGACAGCAGCAGCACCAGAAGTGCCCTCGGGGGCACGAGTAGAAGCACAAACAAGCTCCTCAAGTTCCTCCTCATCCAACTCCTCATCCTCAGAAACTGGAGGAGGAACCTCAACACCAATAGTACAAGCAATACGGCACAGAATCTCCTCGGTACGAGCATACCGAGACTCGAGACGACGAACGTCACGAGCGAGACTATCAAGAGTGGTAGAGGGAGCAGCTGAGGCAGAGGCGGAGGCAGACGCTGAAGGTGTCGTCCTCAAAACGTGACGGAGTGCCGCAAGATACTTCTTGACGGCCGTCACGTTTAGAGGAGGACCAAGTGGACGCTCATCGTCACGAGGAAGTGTGACACGGAAGTGGAAAAAAACAAGGGTCAACAAGCACGGGAAGGGGATGTGAGCCGACTTCGTGGTCTTGCGAATACACTCAAAAGAATCCATCTTATCGAGTATAATGCGAGCCCAGTTAATCGAGCTCCCCATGAAAATAGCGTAGGTCAACTTCAGAAAAGGCTGGGACGGTAGAGATGAGGAGCCGTACTTAGGAAGCAAGCACGACTTCAGAATCAAATTCAGGACCCATGCATTAGGCTTGAAGGATTTGGAGGGAACGCCAATCATGGTGGGAGGAATCTGATGGAAAATCTCAGAAAGGATGGTCTGATCTAGGGAAGAAATATCATCTACAGAAATGTCAGAGTGGAGGAGGCCAGACGAGGAGATACCCAAAATCTCTCCTAAGATTTCTGCCGTGAGGACTATAGGAGTCCCCAAAACAGTCGTCTCAATCGAGTGGGTCTCGTCGTACTGACCCCGGATCCTATTGGCATAGAAAAGTTTGACTAAACGAGGGTAGGGGTAAGGATTCGCCTTAGGATCATATCGAAGGTAATCGATAAGACTCGAAGACGACAAAAGATCTGCTAGCCTTATGAAGTCACTAATCTGGACGAAATGCTCCAGCAGCAGCGGGCAATGTTCGATACGGTTGTAAGCCGCGAGACACATAGGGTCGTCGCGACACAACGAGATATCGACACCGCCTACCGGCATCAGAGCCTTTCCCTTAGGCTTACGGGTAGACGTACGTGGTTGGGAGCTAGACTCAGGATGGGTAGGAGGAGTAGGTTCCCTATGAGTCTCAGTCTCGGGAATGAACTCGGTATCAGAATCGGTAGGAGTGTGGAAAGAGGAGGGAGAGGCAAGCTCCTTGGTCTTGGGCTTAGGCTTGGGCTTGGGCTTGGGTTGAGCACGGGGCTTCGCTTTCGTCGTCCTCTTACGCTTAAGAGGAGGCGAAGACGGAGAGGGTTCGGTAGGCTTTGAACGGCGTTTCGGAGGAGAGGGGTCCGAGGGAGGCGAATCGACGGTCATGGCCGAAGGGCCAGAGGGAGTGATCGGAATACGTGTACGAGCCATAATCGAGGCACGACACGACGCAAGATATCGAATCTAAGAAACCCTAGCCGAGATCAAATGAAACACTAGAAGTCGAAATAACTAGAAACCCTAACCCTAGAGCTGAAAACTAACCCTAGATAGCTAGGAGAGGGAGGAGAGATCACCTAGGAGGGTAGGGCGACGGTCGGCGACGGCGGGGATGGTCGAAAAACGGCCGGACACGACGGAGAGGGAGGAGGAGATGAAGGGTCGCGGGTTTTGAGCTGGAGAGAGAGGGGGTTTTGATCGACTAATCGCGGAAGAAGTCGGTCGGATGAGGGTATTAGTCCATTAGAAGCCAAAAGACACAATTGCCCCCGTCACAACTAGTCGGTCTCAGTTCAAGCACTGACCGACTAGATCACGATCTAGTCGGTCGGTCAATGAGCTTGAACCGACTAGTTGCAAACAGAGGCAGAACCCAAGTTAACTGACAAGAATTAGTCGGTCTGAGTTCATTTACTGACCGACTAGATCTCAATCTAGTCGGTCGGTCAATGAACATGAACCGACTAAGGAGGTCCAAAAATTTTAGAATTCGAAATTTTGATTTCTCTCCTAATCGCACATCGATGAAACATCAAAACACTCTCATTAATCATTATACTACCCCATTAAACATCGAAAATCTGAAATTTGACGATTACACACAAATCGAGCGAAAATTCCAAAATTTCAACAAAAATCCAGAAAAATCCAATTAATCTAGCATGAGCAAATATAAATAATTGAATAACATGCAAGATTATTGAACATAACATGAATCCTAAATCTCGGATTCACCCATATTCCCCAATTCTCGACGTAACTGCACAAAGGAGTCTTCCTTTAGTGGTTTCGTGAAAATATTGGTGATTTGCTTCTGGGTTTCAACGTACACTAATATGATGTCCTTTTTAGAAACATGATCATCTACAAAATGGTGTCGGACATCTATGTGTTTCGAACGGGAATGGTGTACCGGGTTCTTGGAGAGACAAATTGCGCTTTGGTTGTCCACCATGATAGGGCAAGTTTCATAGTTTATACCAAAGTCTTTAAGTGTGTGTCTCATCCAAAGAACTTGAGCACACGCGGCACCGGCGGTAATGTATTCCCCCTCGGTGGTTGAAAGTGATACGGAATTCTGCTTCTTGGAAAACCAAGAGACAAGAGAATTTCCTATAAAATGGCAAGTGCCACTAGTACTTTTCCTGTCGGATTTGCATCCCGCATAATCTGCGTCACTATATGAGATTAACTCATATGTGATGTATTTTGGATAAAGTAATCCAAAATCAAGTGTGTAACTTAGATAACGGAAAATACGTTTTACCGCTACTAAGTGTGACTCCTTAGGTTGAGACTGGTAACGAGCACATACACAAACGACAAACATAATATCGGGCCTACTTGCGGTAAGATAAAGTAAACTACCTATCATACCTCGATATAGATGAATGTCTACATCTTTTCCGCCCGTATCTTTATCAAGATGTGTAGTCGTGCTCATCGGAGCCTTTTTCCCGGAGGCATTCTCCATTCCAAATCGCTTTAGCAACTCCACCGTGTACTTCGTTTGGTGGATGAAGATTGCATCGTCCATTTGGCGAATTTGGAGACCTAAGAAATATTTGAGCTCACCCATGTGGCACATCTCAAATTGTTCCTTCATCACATTAGAAAACTCTTCGCAAAGAGCAAAGTTAGTAGCACCGAAAATGATATCATCAACATAAATTTGAACTAATATTATATCATTATTCGAATTTTTAACAAAAAGTGTAGAATCGGCTTCTCCCATTTTAAAATTCAAATCCAAAAGAAAATTCTTTAAACGGTCATACCAAGCTCGAGGAGCTTGTCTCAAACCGTAAAGTGCTTTCTTAAGTTTGAAAACATGATTTGGAAATTTTTCATTAATAAAACCCGGAGGTTGAGAAACGTAAGCTTCCTCAACAACATCTCCGTTTAAAAATGCACTTTTAACATCCATTTGAAATAATTTAAAATCCTTATGGCATGCAAAAGACAATAATAATCTAATTGATTCTAATCTAGCTACCGGAGCGAAGGATTCTTCGAAATCAATACCTTCCTCTTGACGGTAGTCTTGAGCAACCAACCGAGCTTTGTTCCGGACGACGACTTGGTTTTCATCGGTTTTGTTCTTGAAAATCCACTTTGTCCCTATGACGGTGTGGTTCTTCGATGGCAATGGAACAAGAACCCAAACCTCATTCCTCTCGAATTGAATGAGTTCATCCTCCATGGCTAAGATCCAAGCACCATCTTTGCACGCTTCATTAACATTCTTTGGCTCAATCGAGGAGGCAAAGGCACAATGAGCGAAGTAGTTCACTTGTGATCTCGTCTTGACACTATCATGGATATTGCCAATGACTTGCTCATGAGGATGGTCACGAACGGTATGAAGCCGTTTGGGAATACCTTGATCACTAGGAACATTCTCAACAACTTCATTAGTAGGGTTAGTCTCAATAGAATCAATAGAATTATTAGAATTAGAATTACCAATTGAATCACATAAGACATCCATAGAGTCATCATCATTAGTAATTATAGTTGGAACAAATCCTTCATTAAATGAAACATGAAGTGATTCCTCGATCGTTGAGGTTCGTTTGTTGTATATCCGGTAGGCTTTGCTACGCGATGAATATCCAACAAAAATCCCCTCATCGAATCTTGGATCGAATTTGTCCAAACTACTATACGTGTTCTTAATAAAACATTTTGAACCAAAAACACGAAAATGTTTAACTTGAGGCAACCTACCAAACAACAATTCATAACAAGTTTGTTTAGTGTCGGGCCTCAAAAGTATTCTATTAAACACATAGCAAGCGGTGTGTACCGCTTCCGCCCAAAATTGATGGCCCAGTTGGCTATCATCAAGCATGGTGCGAGCACACTCCACTAGCATCCTATTCTTTCTCTCAACTACACCATTTTGAGGAGGTGCACGAGGGAAAAAGAAGGTGTGTGTAATACCAACTTCATCACAAAATGTCTCAAAAGACTCATTCTCAAATTCCCCTCCATGATCACTACGAATAGTGACAATGGTGGTTCCAATGAGATTTTGTACTTTCTTAACAAAAATTGTGAAGTTTTCAAAAGCTTCATTTTTATTACATAATGAAAATACCCAAGTAAACCTAGAAAAGTCATCAACGATGACAAGTCCATATCTAGCATTACCTAATGAAGCAACTCTAGTTGGCCCAAATAAATCTAGATGTAATAGCTCTAGTGGCCGTTTAGAAGAAATGCTTTTCTTAGGTTTAAATGAAGATTTTGGAAGCTTGCCTCGTTAACACGAGTCACAAAAGCTTTTCTTTTGAAAGACTAGCTTAGGGAAGCCTCTAATAGAGTTTAACTTGGAAAGCTTAAATAGTGTTCAAAAGTTCACATGACCAAAACGTCTATGCCATAAGTGTTGTTCACTTGTGTTGGCAATGAGACATTGTTCATGTGTACTTGGAAGATCTAGGATATATATATCCTTATGACGTGTGCCGGAAAATAATACATCATTAGTATTCTTATTTAAAATATGGCACATTCCTTTCGCAAAGCTAACTTTGTAACCTTTGTCACAAAGTTGGCTTATTGAAATAAGATTGTGGTTTAATCCTTTAACAAGGTAAACATCACATATAAGGGGTTTAGAAGGATTACCCACTTTTCCAACACCTATGATGGTTCCGCTCTCGTTGCCTCCAAATACGACGCGGTTTCCATTTGCAATGGGCACCACTCCGGAGAGCAATTGAGCGTCACCCGTCATGTGTTTTGAACACACGCTATCGAGTATCCAATTCCCCTTGGAGCTAAATTTAAATTTGTTGCTCCTTTTCTTTTTCTTTTCCTTGAGTACCTAAAGATAGAAAATTTCATATCATGGTACCCAAGGTCATTGGGTCCAAAAGATTAGACCTTTGGAAGCCAAGTCCAATTGGACTTAGACTTCCCCACATAATTTCTACTATGCACAACATCCGAAAAATAAGCATTCATGTAAACTTGCTTTTCATCCATGCTTGTGTCCTTTGGGCTCCAAATTGTGAATATTTTGGGAGCCCTCATCCTATTGGGTGCATGCATGCGACGTTGATTTCTACGTGATGCATGTTGTAGATAGGCATAAGGAACATGATGGAATGGTACACGACGATAATTATTCATATGATGACGTGGGTGAACATATGCATGTGGGGGAACACGTGCGTGAGGGTGTCTCACATGGTGTGCACGTGCCCGTGAACGTGTTGCATAGAAACCATCATATGCGTGAGCCGGTGGAGTAAGATGTGTGTTCCTACGTGGCATGGTATTGGTGTGCATGTAGGCATGGCCCTTCTTTGGAGGTCCACCCAAAGTGGGTTTCTTTCCAAAAGATGGCGTGGATGAAGTGGAAGCACCATTGGTAGATGAACTACCAATAGAGTGTTTGCTACCACTCGTCAAGGCACCGGAAGTTGGCCTAACAAAAGTAGTGGCCGACTTGGATGAATTTCCCATCGTATACCCCAAGCCAACATGGTGATTGGCCAGAGGTAAGACACTTAGGATATTATCCAAATGGCCCTTACCCTTATTGAATTCACTGATTCGGCCTAATGTGTTCTCATATTTCTCGGTGAGAGAACGCAAAGAAGTATCCAAAGTGGATACTTGCGATGTGAGCACATAAACACGAGATTTGAGACTTTCATTCTCAATACTCAAAGTCGAGTTTTGAGAAGTCAAATCCTCTATTTTATGTTCTTCCGGATCCTCAATGCTAACATGTTCAAGTTGAGTCTTGAGATTAACAATCTCATTCTTCAACTCTTCAACAACGCTGTCGTTGTTGGTGATGATAGTTTTAGGCGAGGTTTGGATGCTAGCTAAATCATATTTTACTTTAGTATACCTATTTACTAATTTAGTATACTTAGACCACAATAGAGAATTAGCATTCCTAAGGTCATCCATTGTTACCTCATCGCCTTCGTTGTCGCTATCATCGGAAGAGGAAGATCCTTGATCATGCTCCTCTCTCGCCATGAAGCACATGTGCGCTTGCTCCACTTGCTCATCGTCTGACTCTCCGCTTGAGGAATCCTCGGAGTCGGTGAATGTTGCTCCGACAAGTCCCTTTTTGTACCCCTTTTTGTACTTCTTGGACTTATCGAATTTCGGCGCCTTCCACTTCTCCTTTTGCTTATTTAGAGGACACTCCGCTTTTATGTGTCCTGGCTTATTGCAGTTGAAACACAAAGGAGAGGAGGAGGCATTAGAAGAACCAAATTTAGCTTTGTTCTTATAGTTACCTTTTCGGAAGAAACGGTTGAACTTCTTGGCCATGAGTGCCATGGACTCCAAGTCCAACTCGTTTTTCGAGCCTTCATCATCGGTTGATGTGGAAGTTGATGGAGCGGCCTTGAAAGCAATAGCATTCTTCTTTGGCTCGTCTTGCTTTAGATAGGACTTCATCTTGTCCTGCAACTTAAGCTTGCTATCCTTGCGAACCTCGTATGACATTAAAGTACCCATTAGTTGAACAACGGTATAGGTTTTCATGTCATTACCTTCCTCGATGGCGAAGGTCCGTTTCTCCCAACTAGAGGGAAGTCCATCGATGATCTTCGAGACTTTCTCCTTTTGGGTGTAGGTTTTGCCGAGAGCCTCCAACTAGTTTGTGATGTCGACGAAGCGAGCGTAGTACTCCTTCATTTTCTCACCCTGTATCATATGAAACAACTCGTAATCTCTATTAACTACCACAAGTTTAGATTCTCTTACCCTACTAGTCCCTTCATGTAATATGAGGAGGGAATTCCATATTTGATATGCACTCTTACATGTGCATATCTTATTGAAATCCTCGGGTTCCAAGGCGCATTGCAAGGCGTTCATTGCCTTGGCATTGCTCACCTCCGCGGCGACCTCCGCGGGAGTCCACTTCTCAAAGTCTTCTTCGGTAGGCGCGACGTATTCCTTCATCGTGGCCCTCCATAGAGATGCACTCCGGAGGAAAGTTTCCATCCGGCATTTCCAGTACCCGTAGTTTGTACCGTTGAAGAATGGAGGCCTCGTCGAGGAATGTCCTTCTATCACCGAAGACGCTCCTTCACGGTTCCTGAAGGTGCTATAGTCGGAAGGTGGACGAACGGTCTTATTGTCGTTGGCAGACATAGCTATAAACATGGCTCTGATACCAAATGTAATGCCCTGCTAAGCTACTGCACAAGTACTAAGGGGGGGTGAATAGTACTTTAAAATAATTAAGAGGCTAATTCCTAATTACTTGCAAACTCTACCAAATAATGCGGAAATGCGGAATAGTAAATAATCGACAACAAATAGAATCAATCGCAAACAAGCAATATTACTGGGTTCGGATCCACCCAAGTCTCCCTGACTTGTTCCCGGTGATCCTACGTCCCAACCACCCGGATCCCCTCCTGATACTCAAGTTAGAAACCCTAACTCAAGATTTCCACTATGAAATACTTGTGAAAAACCATCACAAGTCAAATCATACACAAAGTAATTTGTGACTCCCACAACCTGGGATCACAACCACACTCTCACAACCGAGAGTGAAGCTTACAATATGAATTGAAATGAAACAAAACTTCATACCGACAAAATACCTATGCCTTGAGTAATACTTACGAATTAGGGCAAAGATGATTTTGAGGAAGAAGAAGAGGCACCAAACCCTAGCTCCAAGATGTAGATCAGCGATGGAGAGCTATGTGGATGATGGTGACCTAGGATCAAGTACTTGGCTTGGAAGGCTTCACACTCAATGAATCTCTCTTTGGAAGTAAGAGTGGGGAGAGATTATTGAATGGAATGAAAGGGCTTTGAATGAGCTTGGAATGATTTCTCTTGATATCTAAACTTGCAATAATATCAGCCTTGACTGCAATGAATGCATCCCATCAAGTATTTATAAGTTAGAGGAGAGAGAGAAAGAAAAACGTTTCAATTAATGCTCCAACGGCTCTTTTCTGAACCCAACTAGTCGGTCAAAGAACAACTACCGACCGACTAGTTCATCAACTAGTCGGTCGGTCAATCAACGTATACCGACTAATGAGTGAACAGAGAAAAGGTCAAAGCACAGACTAAAGGAACTAGTCGGTCCAAGAAGAGTAGCTGACCGACTAGTTTCACAACTAGTCAGTCGGTTACTCAACTGAGACCGACTAAGAGAAAAACAAATAGTTTGAGAGCAAATTGAATTAGTCAGTCCAAGAACAAATGTTGACCGACTAGGTCATCAACTAGTCGGTCATCAAATGTGCATAGACCGACTAATGATAAACAGTAAGTCAAGTGAAAATTGGCATGTACAATAAAACTCAACTAGTCGGTCCAAGAAGGAAAGTTGACCGACTAGTTTATCAACTAGTCGGTCGATCAATGAACACAGACCGACTAATGATAAACAGTAACTAGCTTGGAAAAGACTGACTGAAACTAGTCGGTCCAAGAAGCTTTACCGACCGACTAGATCACCATCTAGTCGGTCAGTTATTCTTCTTGAACCAACTAACATTCACAAGAAGTCCCGAAACGAAGCGCGAAGCATCAGGAAGAATTGTATGGACTTCAACTAAGATCCTAGAGCTAAGATATGAGCGTTATGAGGATTTAAACCGTAAGACCTACTCAAGGCTTATCATACTAAGAAAGAAGCTTAAAGACTATAAATAAAACTTGATGATACCGTCTTCAAACGCTTCAATCGAATCTTCATGATTTCTGAAATGGTCCATAAGCTTCAACGAAGCTTTAGGCATACAATCACGTGCTTTGAGAAGTCTTGAGACGTCGTAATTGATATTCATATGAAGTTGGCGACGATCTTCATAACTGCGCTCATAAAGTGTTAGTTCACGATATATTTATGTTTGTTCATCATCCAAAACCAAATCCGGGGAGTCCAATATCCAACATGATGATGATGGATAGCGATTGGTCTCGAGAAAGGTTAATGGAACGTAAAGATCTAGTGGAAATGTCCAGTTTCGCGATGGCAAGGGGCTTACCAGCAGAGGGGGACCTCAGGCCACCCGACCCACTTAAAGAGGAGCAAGAGCAGCACATGTTATTCGAGGTTCTTATAAGAATAAGGAGCATGATGGCGGTGCACATAAGGTGTTTGACAGATTCACTGGTAGGCCTAAAGTGTCTATCAAAATAGATACTTCTGCTACAAAACTTTCATGGTCGGATGTTTGTGCTAATAGGCGATCATATGAAGACTCCTTTGCCATGACATTAGTCCCTCCAGTGATCAAGGAAGATGGCTCGGCCATCGCTAGAGTTACAGGTCCTCTATTGGGGTGAGGGGCTGAACGATGGAAAAACACACTTGTAGGCTATGTGCTTGGGGATGTGCCTTATTATGGGCAGCTTCAGGCGTGGATGGAGCGGCTATGGAAGCTCAAGAAGGGGGTTCAAATTTATAGTAGGGACAATGGATTCTTTTTTTTCAGATTTGAATGCAAAGATGATTGTGAGAGGACATTACATGGAGGTCCTTGGCTTTTTGATGGGCGGCTGGTTGTTCTTCAATGGTGGAGTTCCACATTATGACATGATCATGACATTCTCTCTTCGGTCCCAGTATGGGTTCAGCTACATGGTGTGCCATTAAGCATGTGGAATCTAGAAATTTTGAACATCATCGCTTCAGTCTTAGGCACTCCATTGTGTCTAGATCGAATGACTGCAAATTTTGAGAGGCTGACCTACGCTAGGTGCTTGGTGGAGCTAGATGCAAAGAAACCACTCCCTAAATCTGTGGAAGTAGAGCTAGATGATGGGGTTATTATATCAATTGGTGCTAAGTTTGAAGGGGAACCCCTAGATGCAGTCATTACGTTTGCTTCGGGCATTCGGACCTCCAGTGGCCGGACTTATCTAAGCTCCCTTTAATCTAAATCAATGAACCCGTTGGTGCATAAGATCCTGTTGGTGCACAAGATGAAGCGCAGGTTTGTACTAATTGGGGAGGGGATGCTAGTATAAATGTAGAAGGGCTCACAAGTACTAATGAGGCTATTACAACAGGTTCACCAACAAATGCGAAGGGGGAGGATATTGGGGTTGGGGTTGTTGTATCATCTTCAGAGGTTGTTGATGACAATGTATCTGACAATGCAGAGGAAGGTCTGTTGGATACAGGGGAAGTTTGAAATGAAGCTACGATGGAGACTACTACTGATGACACGAGAAACTCTGATGCTAGTGGTCGAGGAGGTGTTCAGTCAAAGGGGAAGCTTGATGGCCCTCATGCTGCTAGTTCGACTCCTACAGCAACAGATGACTCCTACATCCCAAGGCCATCCCCATCCTTACTGGATGATGCTCTAGACAAGGACATTGATAGAGTGACTGATGGCCTTATCTATGCAAATCCCGAATGGGAACTTGAGCAGGAAGTGTTGCAAAGCACGGCTGATGCTACAAGATCCAATACTCAAAAGAGAGTTCTTCCTTAAACCTCTACTAGCACTGGCACTAGGAAGAGCTCAAGACTAAAGGAGGGAGCCCTTGGGCACCAACAACCAACCCTTAACCAATGACGGTTTATATCTGGAACACGCAAGCCTCAACAATTCTGTTTGGCGTAGAGATCTTTGAGACAAATTAAAAGAACGGAAGCCCTCAACGGTGGTTCTTTTAGAGACAATGCTAAAGATAGGTACGATTGCAATGAGATCATGTATCCCCAAACACTGGAAGAAGTCCGATAATTTCTCAACACAAAGAGGAGGCCGTATTTTAATTGGATTTGACCCTTTTGTCTGGCAATTTAACGTGTTGTCCTGCTCTTCGCAACACATCTCTGTCCGATGTTGCAATGCTGGAGGCTTCTCACTAGTTTTTTTGGCAATCTAAGCATCAAATGTTAGCTCAGAAAGGAGGTACCTATGGCATCATCTCAAGGAGGATGCTACAAATTTGAATGGTGATGCTTGTTTACTGGGGGAGACTGCAATTGCGTTTGCAACACCAAAGATAAATTGGGAGGTCGCAAGCTTGACTCGAGAATGGTCGATGAATTCAATGATTGCCTCAGTAATTGTTCCCTACTTGAGCTCAAAAGTATAGGAACAAGGCTGAGTTGGTGCAACAAATGTATGGGCAGCGACGTATCGCTGCACTGCTAGATCGTGTCTTCTGCAATGCTGAATGGATCAGCAAGCTGCTGGAATCTTTTGTTGAATATCTGGATCCACGTACGAGCGATCACTCCCCAATGGTGATCAAACTACATACACAGGTACCATCCGACCCTAAACCGTTTAAAGTCTTCAATCATTGGACATGTTGGTCAGGCTACATAGAGCTTGTTGAAGCTAGTTGGGAACAATACATCCACGGCTCCCCAATGCAATGTATGGTAAGCAAGTTATGTCAGCTCAAATCTGAGCTCGGGGATTGGGCTCGCACACAGTATTCTACAAACTCTATCCCCATGTGCCACAAACAGGTGGAGGAAACTCGATCCCTACCAGATATTCACAGCAACCCCACTTTGCAAAAGAAAGAGAATGAACTATCAAATGAATTGGCGAAACTTCTGGGGATGGATGTAACGGCCAGTACTCACTATTCGTTATACGGCTGTGCGTATAGCAATTTCGGGTATCTGATTGGTTTTGTTGCTTTGTATGTGAGTCATGTTGTTGAGTCGATAGGGCCATAGCACCTTGGTTGCATCTTTAGCAAGCCAACCCCGACATGTGCCCAGCTTGGAATTACGGTCGCATTTGGGCCCCGTATCCTTAATATGCTTTACGTGCACGTAGTCTTGTTCGTGCACGTATTTATTTTAGATTTTGTCTGTATCCGAACCCTCTAGTGTGATATGCCGTTGTGACCCTCTCGAAGAATATCAAATTGTGGAATTAATTTGGAACGTCATTTCACGGGTCCTTCTTCCACGATTTGACTTTATTTGAAGAGACGTCGCGATTTTCACTTTTGTCGTGAGGCCTTTTTATGTTTAGTTTCATCTCCCGTCGTCGAAATTGCGATCCGTCTTCTTAGTTCCGTTTCTCTCGCCCGTGCGGTCACCCCAGTATTTTTTTACAATTTTTGGCTTTCGTTTGACCTACTTTCACTTTTTGCCCAACTTAACATTGTTTTAACCCTAAGTTTCACCTGGCACATATCCCTATTATTTAATAAAAATCTTTATTCCCCCTAACTTGACTTAGTCATTTTTCCACATGCCTTTGCTGCACCGTACGTTGGAGAGAGGGAGAGTGGGTGAGAGATCAGTTTTTTTTATATTTGATAATAACAATTCTAATCTAAATAAAAATCCTAACTACTCTAACCTAGCCCATGCCCCCCTCATCCAACGTGCTGACCTGTTCCCTCTATTTAAAAGGATCTTAGGTTATTATTTTAAAAACCCTAGTTTAACATTCTTTCCAGCAACTCGATAGCCGTCGCCCCTCATTTTCGTACGCAGCAGCGTATCTTCGCGCCCTATCCCGATCTCTGACCTTCCCCTCCGACCAAGACCCGTGTCCGCCGCCCCGTGCTCCGACCACCCACGTCACCGGCCTCTTCGCCGACCTAGCCCATCGTCAGGCCATTCTCAGGCCAACCGCCGCCGTGTTTTCGCCCAGGCGAGCTTGCGGCAGCAGCGACGGCACCCACAGTGCCGCTCAGGGCTCGGTGGTGCCGACCTACGTCGCACAGGTCTCCCCCGACTCCAGGCATGCGGCGCTTTGCCCAGGGCACAGCAGCGGGCTGCTGTGCTGCGCAGCAACGGCGTTTCGCACGGCTAGCATCGCCGGACCTCCCCACGGCGATCCCCGATCCCCGTCAGCCCTCCTCGACCTTCAGCAAATTGCTCCAGCACCTCACCGCCGTTACACCACGCGAGGAAGCAACCCTAACGTGTAAGTCTTTGGATGTTGGTTAGTATGATATCAGAAGTTTATATAAATGGATGCAGGTAAATCTTATATTTGAGTATATGTTAAAACTCATGCTACTGCAATATATAAAAAACCCTTAATATCATTGGTAGTTTAGCTTTTGGCTCATGTTAGTGGCCATTCAATGTTAGGGCCAGTATCGAAGTTGTATGTTCCTAATATAAACAGTTTAATATTAATTTTGTTAGTAATATTAAATGCTAGTAACTAATATATTATATGTGTATAATATATTATGCATGTTAACTATACATATATAAGGTGTTAGCTATATTGTCACTACATTTATATGCTATGTAACAGTTTGGTATATGTAAGTTAGTATTAAGTTGGTATAAATACGTGTACTCCTTTCTAAGTTAGATTTTAATATCATTTTAATCGGTTGAGGATTATTAGCCTTATATTCCGTATCCATGTCGCAGATATTATATGTTTTTCTTCGCGACCCGTTATCGTTCCCGAGCCGACGCCGTTACCTTACACGCTACCGGAATCCAACCCCTGACGTCGCTACCCGACGTCAGTGTAGCTCTCGCGTCGTGTTAAGGTATATCTGAACCGTAGGAACACACACCCACATGTTAACAAGATAAAAATCAGTAATTTAATTGGTTGATAAATCACTAACAAAGATAATATAAATTGGGACTGTAGGCTGGTGGATCCGAGCACATAGGTAGATTGGACTGGTTGGACGGTATTTTCAGAACGACCGTTTGCAAGCAAGTGAAACTTGCCAGTTCTTTGTTTAGGCCGTGCTTTAGGAAATTCCTTGTTTTAGGCGTAAAAGAGACTAGGCGACGAAATGATACTCGCCTAGACGCAATTTTAAGATGTAGCTTGACAACGAAGCTAGATATGTCACACTGCCATGTCATTCATGCATTTCTGCCTGTCACGTTTAAATTTTCATAACTGCATGCTCTTTACTTATGCTCTGCCTGTCACGTTTAAATTCCTTATCTGTACGCACTTAAATTATAACTTGCCATGCCATGTCATCCATGCTTGAATGTTGCATTCGTAGCACACGCTACGTACTTCCTTGTTCAGGCTAGGCACCTGCGTTGCAGGCACAACCCTATGCCAAATAAACTTCCTGGCTCGTGATCCAGAAGCGGGCTACATGTGTTGGTCAAAAGCCAATGCCCGATACACTTGGAGGGGTAGGGATAAGCGATCACTTGAGCTTAGGAGTTGGCCCGTACAGCCACTCCAGCCAAAAGGCGTAATCTCTGTGCACGACGTGTTTACTTGACATGTTTACTTGACGTGTTTACTGACTTGTAAATCCATGTGAATGTTAGTAGCTCTGCTACCCTTGCCATGGCATACTTGTTGACATGTCATACTTGTTGCACTCTCTTACTTGTTGCATTCATATTTTAAACTGCCATGTCATCGCATACTTTTAGAACTGCTAGGTTGTTTCACTTTCTTCTAGTTTCCTTGCACAAGTCTCTTGTAGACTTGCTGACATGTGCCCTCGTCTCTTTTGGGTGTCGCATGTTAGTTGCTAAGCCAGAGCCCGTTGCTGAGGACAAGGTGTTTGTTGACGTTAGGCCTGGGTCCACTGTTGGCGTGGAGTTCGAGGACACCGGTGATCAGTCGTAGAGAGTTGTTTTGTGTTGCTTCTGCTTAGCTCTTGTTAGGTTGTCAGTTCGTAGTGCCTTTCTTTATGTATGTTGTTTATTTCTGTTGGCCATGATTGGGCCTTTTAAAATCTTCTTTTAGCCTGGTGGCTTTTCTGTCATGTTGGAATTTATTGTGGACATTCTGAAATTGAAATTATATTATCTGTCTCTTTTCTTTATTATTATCTTTGTTCTGTGTCGCATTTGCAAGGACCTATACTTGGTTATTCCAGACGCTTTACGGAATGGAGCCTCACAGCTCCAAGTCTGAGCGGACTTCTCATGCCTCACCTCCATTTTAGGGAAGCGGGTCGTGACAGGTTTTATTGGTGGCCCATGCAGGTCACTGCAACTGCGAATTATCGAAACAACGATAATAATTATGGAATGTCCATTAAATAAATTAAAACATCTAAGTCATAAGCATTGAGTCTAATTTTATCGTTTCCTATGTCACTAGTTGACTGGAAGACGTGTTGCCCGAACATCTGTCTCAGCTTAGTAGGGAAATCCATAGATCGGGACTATAGTAAGACTTAGTTGGACGTCTGTGCTTGCTAGTTAGAGGTCCCTGATTGTTAGCTAGACTCCATGCTTGAAATTGATATAATCATCTTAGGAGTTACCTTAGTGGTTCCTGTCTAGCTCTGACCATGATAGACTTCTAGAATTCCTTTAGTCGTTCGCTTGGGATCATCGATTTTGGGCCTAGCAGAACGTAATTTTAATTTCTCTTAGGACCCTTTCCAGAGATCTTTACTACAGTTTAGTTCATTAGAGAGTCTTAATGTTAAGTTTCTCTTGATCTTCAGTCGACCCAGTAATTAGAACCCTGCTTCCATCATTTTTCCTGATCATTACACTTTTGTGTTATAGACCGTAGAACTCCATCGTAGCAGTTTCACTAAATTATTTCCCTTTATATTTACGTTTTATTTGATTCACTTCCTTCCTTTCGAATCACGTGAATCTACATGTCACCATCGTCAATCGTTGAAACTTCTCCATTACTATCCTGACCATTCGATGAACATTTTCAATGTTATCTATTTTGAATTTCTTTTTCGGTTTAAGTTATTTGAAAACATTCAACATGCATTTAAGACTCCATACATTCTCCGAATTTCGAAATTTTTCGCTGAAATCTTTAAAATTATTATCTTATCATATTTACTAACCTATGTGTTCCACACTCGCGTAAATATCTTAATTTCTTCATATAATGACATTTCGATAATTCAAAACACCATTTCCTCCTCTACTATATATAAACTACACAAGTTTAATTCAACAACTTATTTTACCGACTCCTAAATATTTTTCTATGCATAAGAGAACTCCAATTTTTGTGGTACGACCGGTTTTGTACTCTTCGTATTTTAACTCATATCTTTTACACGCTATCCTTCTTCTCCCACCTAAACATTCACAATTATACCCCTGATTCACCTAACCAAGCTGTCCCCTTATCTTCGTCCTATTTGAACTCGTGCTTTTCAATCTTTCTTTCGTTACGCTGTTGGCTTCGGATTCTTCCTATTGTTTAGCCATTAGTGCTCGTCGTTGCCTGTGTCAACCTTAGCATAATAGCGAGTCCATTGATTTTATTGCGATGTCGTGGTGGTGCATGTATAAGTAGAGTGTGTGGACCCGTGTGTGTGAACCCGGGTGTATCACTCACGTATGAGTGTACTCCCCTGTAGTATATTAATGTTTGCCTATTGAGTGATATATACATACTCAGTGTTATTCATGATGTAAATGAAGTTGTACGGATGATATTAGTTATATATGTGTGGGTAGCTATAACACTTTAGTAATGTCTGTATAGATATTGGAAATTGTATTGGGGCATGTACTAGTAGTGTAAGTAGCTTGAAGATACTTGGAGATGCTTGGTATATAATATATTAGTAAGTCGTGTGTATATTAGGTGAAATGATAATAGGTGTACTTATAGTTAAGTGAGTAAGCCTATTATATGACCTATATGTTAGTACGTATGAGTGTGTACTTGTACGTAGATATGTATTGTGCTTAGACGTAAGTAGTTATGTATTTGCTGCATGAGTATATATGTGATATACGTATGGTAATAGGATTATAATTTTGATTGATATCGCTAGCTCTTACGGGATGTTGTGTGCGTGTATACCATGAGGTATACACGATTATTGCATATCTTAACTATATATGGATAAGTAGATGTGTTGGTATACTAATTATATGTAGATGGATATATTGTGAATATATATGTTACATGTGTGTGACTATACGATGAATGCATGTATTATGGAGGGTATTATAATTATACGTGTGCTGATGTCTGTAATATTATTATGGTATATAAAGTGATTAAGCTATGTGGGTGTTACCTGACTAAATATTAAGTGTGATTGACATTATGGTATGTGTATGGTTATGTTGGTAGATGTGTATACATTGGAGTGGTATTGGTATAGGTATAGATACCGTGTTACGTATATAGAGTATTCTGATATGTGTTTTGAGTCTCACTCAAGCTTGAGTGGGTAAACTCTAAGTATATGGTTGCGTATGTCTGTGGTTGTATGTAGTACCATGAATATAGCGATGGACGGTGATTGCATAGTGATAGGGTTATTTGTGCCTGGTTGTGTTACGCACGTGATTGTGGGTCGCTATACCAGTATATAGTTATAGGTGTTGGTCTTGTGGTATAGTTATTTACTAAGGACTTGTCTGTGTGAACGTATGTGTGCTAGCTAAACTAGGTGTGTAAATGTGCTGATTACATAGTGGTATGATTGGTATATATGAATGAAATGTTAGCGTGTGTGGGTGTGAACCATGCATGGGTAAGTATGTGCTTAGTTATAGGTATTGGTGACTATGGTATGTGTGGCGTGTCGTGAATATAGTTAGACTATATGTGATGTGAATTTATAGTGAAGTATCTGTGTGCATTTGAATGACTATAAATTTGTGAAATTCTAGTAATGGTGAATGTATATTAGATATAGTAGACTTGATTTAATAATGGTATGATGTGATTACATGTGTTGATGTGTTAGGTATACTAGGAACTATTAGGGAGTAGTATACCCATGTTTGTTTTGTGCATAGGTAGTTATCTATACGTGAAGTACTACGATTGTATTTGCTGGCGTGAACTATTTAATTTGTTGTAAGTATGTGCACCATGGCATGTAATAAGTGTTTAATAGTTATATAGGGATGTACGTGACCATTTGAATGATTGAAATATGTGTATGAATTTGACTGGCTATGATAGGTGTAAGTGTGTAATGTGCGTGAATATATACATGTTAGTAGAGTTATTGCTTGACTACCTAGTGCATATATAAGCACTTGTAATGACTATACCTGGTTGAATTATAGTGTGATGTGATTGGGATAGCTACTAGTCAGGCAAGAGTTATATTTATAGTTAGAAAGTCCGAGGACGGACTTTATTCTAAGGTGGGTAGGATGTAACGGCCGGTACTCACTATTCGTTATACGGTTGTGCGTATAGCAATTTCGGGTATCTGATTGGTTTTGTTGCTTTGTATGTGAGTCGTGTTGTTGGGTCGATATGGCCGTAACACCTTGGTTGCATCTTTAGCAAGCCAACCCCGACGTGTACCCAGCTTGGAATTACTGTCGCCTTTTGACCCCGTATCCTTTATATGCTTTACGTGCACGTAGCCTTGTTCGTGCACGTATTTATTTTAGACTTTGTCTGTATCCGAACCCTCTAGTGTGATATGCCGTTGTGACCCTCTCGAAGAATATCAAATTGTGGAATTAATTTGGAACGTCATTTCATGGGTCGTTCTTCCACGATTTGACTTTATTTGAAGAGACGTCGCGATTTTCACTTTTGTCGTGAGGCCTTTTTATTTTTAGTTTCATCTCTCGTCGTCGAAATTGCGATCCGTCTTCTTAGTTCCATTTCTCTCATCCGTGCGGTCACCCCAGTATTTATTTTACAATTTTTGGATTTCGTTTGACCTACTTTCACTTTTTGCCCAACTTAACATTGTTTTAACCCTAAGTTTCACCTGGCACATATCCCTATTATTTAATAAAAATCTTTATTCCCCCTAACTTGACTTAGTCATTTTTCCCCATGCCTTTGCTGCACAGTATGTTGGAGAGAGGGAGAGTGGGTGAGAGATCAGTTTTTTTATATTTGATAATAACAATTCTAATCTAAATAAAAATCCTAACTACTTTAACCTAGCCCGGGCCCCCCTCATCCCACGTGCTGACCTGTTCCCTCTATTTAAAAGGATCTTAGGTTATTATTTTAAAAACCCTAGTTTAACATTCTTTCCAGCAACTCGATAGTTGTCGCCCCTCATTTTCTTACGCAGCAGTGTATCTTCGCGCCCTATCCCGATCTCCGACCTTCCCCTCCGACCAAGACCCGTGCCCGCCGCCCCGTGCTCCGACCACCCACGTCGTCGGCCTCTTCGCCGACCTAGCCCCTCGTCAGGCCATTCTCAAGCCAACCACGACCGTGTTCTCGCCCAGGCGAGCTTGCAGCAGTAGCGGCGGCACCCACAGTGCCGCTCAGGGCTCGGCGGCGCCGACCCACGTCTCACAGGTCTCCCCCGACCTCCAGGCATGTGGCGCTTCGCCCAGGGGCACAGCAGCGAGCTGCTGTGCTTCGCAGCAACGTCGTTTTGCACGGCTAGCATCGCCGGACCTCCCCACGGCGATCCCCGATCCCCGTCAGCCCTCCTCGACCTTCAGCAAATTGCTCCAGCACCTCACCGTCGTTACACCACACGAGGAAGCAACCCTAACGTGTAAGTCTTTGGATGTTGGTTAGTATGATATCAGAAGTTTATATAAATGGATATAGGTAAATCTTATATTTGAGTTTATGGTAAAACTCATGCTACTGCAATATATAAAAAACCCTTAATGTCATTGGTAGTTTAGATTTTGGCTCATGTTAGTGGCCATGCAATGTTAGGGCCATTATCGAAGCTGTATGTTCCTAATATAAACAGTTTAATATTAATTTTGTTAGTAATATTAAATGCTAGTAACTAATATATTATATGTGTATAATATATTATGCATGTTAACTATACATATATAAGGTGTTAACTATATTGTCACTACATTTATATGCTATGTAACAGTTTGGTATATGTAAGTTAGTATTAAGTTGGTATAAATACGTGTACCCCTTTCTAAGTTAGATTTTAATATCATTTTAATTGGTTGAGGATTATTAGCCTTATATTCTGGATCCATGTCGCAGATATTATATGTTTTTCTTCGCGACCCGTTACCGTTCCCGAGCCGACGCCGTTACCTTACACGCTACCGGAATCCAACCCCTGACGTCGCTACCCGACGTCAGTGTAGCTCTCGCGTCGTGTTAAGGTATATCTGAACCGTAGGAACACACACCCGCATGTTAACAAGATAAAAATCAGTAATTTAATTGGTTGATAAATCACTAACGAAGATAATTTAAATTGGGACTGTAGGCTGGTGGATCCGAGCACATAGGTAGATTGGACTGGTTGGACGGTATTTTCAGAACGACCGTTTGCAGGCAAGTGAAACTTGCCAGTTCTTTGTTTAGGCCGTGCTTTAGGAAATTTCTTGTTTTAGTCGTAAAAGAGACTAGGCGACGAAATGATACTCGCTTAGACGCAATTTTAAGATGTATCTTGATAACGAAGCTATATATGTCACCCTGCCATGTCATTCATGCATTTCTGCCTGTCACGTTTAAATTTTCATAACTTCATGCTCTTTCCTTGTGCTCTGCCTGTCACGTTTAAATTCCTTATCTGTATGTACTTAAATTATAACTTGCCATGCCATGTCATCCATGCTTGAATGTTGCATTCGTAGCACACGCTACGTACTTCCTTGTTCAGGCTAGGCACCTGCATTACAAGCACAACCCTATGCCAAATACACTTCCTGGCTCGTGATCCAGAAGCGGGCTACATGTGTTGGTCAAAATCCAATGCCCGATACACGTGGAGGGATAGGGATAAGCGATCACTTGAGCTTAGGAGTTGGCCCGTACAGCCACTCCAGCCAAAAGGTGTAATCTCTGTGCACGACGTGTTTACTTGACGTGTTTACTTGACGTGTTTACTGACTTGTAAATCCATGTGAATGTTAGTAGCTCTGCTACCCTTGCCATGTCTACTTGTTGCCATGTCATACTTGTTGCACTCTTTTACTTGTAATTCCATGTGAATGTTAGTAGCTCTGCTACCCTGGAAATTTATGCTGCACTTTAGAAGCATCTCCCAGAAGCTTATCAAACAGAAAGTGAGAGACGAAAACTCAACTCTTTTTGGAATGACAATTGGCTACCCTGTGGGCCACTTAAGGATCTGTCGAATCATTGGGCCAGCATTCGAGATGACTCGGCTGACGAGTGACTAAGGCCTACAGAGCCCACAAAGGAAGCCCAATATCGACTCGGTCAATGCCCACCATCCGGTCACCTGTTGCACTCCCACGACTCGAATATGCGATAGAAGTCGGGCTCATAATAGTGTGAACATGTGCAACATTTATTCCTAATATAGGGGGAAGATCATGGCACCATAATGGGTGACTGTTACGTTCCAAACGTCACTGAAAGGACCCAGGAGGCCTAATTCCCATGGTACGAGATCTAATACATAGACTATACTCTTTCAGCATATATTTCTTCCACGATAGAGCTTGCGACATCAGATCTGAGACGAACCTCTTTGGGTCGATCTCAGCTGCTCCAAGCTCCCTCTCTTCCTTGAGTTCCCATTCTAACTTAAGCATCGGAGGGGGTTTGGGTCGGGACCCAGATCTGACCCCTCTAACGCTTCCTTGTGGTGCAGATCATCGAGGCTCGATCTTCTGTAAGGATCACTTCAGTGCTTCCCAGCCTCGGTCAACCAATATAAGGATCGCTCAAGGGTCAATCAGACATCATAAGTCAACTATCAACCATCAACGACCCTGGTTCTTTCAACCTAGGGTCCCGCTCAACCCGCTGACGAGGCTCTGACTCAGCACGAAGGGTCCTCGTCAGCAAGACAATTGTTTCAGTCATTTTTGGCCCTAACAGTTTAGCGCAGTATGTTGAAAATAATTAACCAGATCGACATCCCAAAGCAATCAAAAATCAATGTCAGCTGGACCCAGCAACATCGGACCGAACCAAGGTCCGAGGAGAAACAAAGAGCAAACATCATCCTGGTAGAGGATGCCTCTGACTCTACGTCCTCATCAAAGCGACCTGCGAAGGCAACCAAATAACCTAAAGTGACCCAGAAGCAATTCGACCAATTTGCAGAGCGGGTCGATAAGAGTCTCATTGTTTTGGCAACCCTGATATGCTAAACCATGGGAGAACCTCCGCTCACAAATGAGCAACTTCTGCCTCCAAACCCAACCATAACACCAATGAGATGCGTAGTTGTGCTTGGGGATTTGAGAGATCCAAAGATGGATCGACAAGAGAATGCTCCACATGGTACAACCCATACATCTCACCAAAATGGCGATGGGGGGAATGAGCATCGTTCTTTCGGCTTCCTGGGAGGACTCACCCCCTGCAACTGCAAGAAGGCCACCTGCAACATCCTAGATCAGGTGATAAATGGAGTCCCCCCTTAGGTTACAACTCTCACAATCTTGCAGGTGGATACGAGAGGAGAGAGGAAATCTTAAACTGGTCCTCAGGAGCCACATACATGCAAGGCGGGGAAGGGCTATCTCTACTCAACCAATCTGCACTTCGGTAAACCCTGCTGAAGGAGAATATCACCTCTGCTCCTTCTCTTCTGAAGTTCAAACTCCCTGCCTTGCCAGCTTATGATGGCGGAGGCGACCCATGGTCGCACATCCACAAATATCTAAATATGATGCTGCTTCATGGGGCCGATAAGCCATACCTCTATCGAGCTTTCCACGCTTCCCTTTTCAAGAGGGCAGAAGGCTGGTACGACGGATTACCTGATGATTGTATCAGGTCGTTTGACAAATTGGCCAATTTGTTCTGCAAACAATTTGTCGTAGGTCACCTCAAGAGGAAGTTCTTACACCTCTTTGCATTCAAGCAGAAGGATAAAGAGTCAATCCGAGCCTTCGTACAACGATTCAATGATGAAAGGCTCAAAATAGAGGAGATACCTGATGTGACCATCATCGCGGTTTTCACTCAAGCAGTACATGACAAACACTTGCGAAGGTTGCTCCACCAATTTCCACCTAACAACCTCACGGAGATGTTCAGCATATCAGATCGGTTCATCATCTTCGAATAAGTGGAGGAACCAACTGAAGCTACTGAGAAAGACAACCCCGCTCGCCGTAGAGACACCAAGCGGGAAAGACCAACTCAGGGAACCCCTCGCTAGGAATCTCGGGACAAGAGGCCGATAGAGAGAAGCCCTTGGAGCAAGAAGCACCGAACCTAGGCGAGGCCAAGCCACCCAAGACAGTGGTCCTCGCTTATGCCCCATCGTGAAGAATTGATCCCAGAATCTGCCAAGAGAGGCAAATATGAGAAAAGGGATGACCCCAAGTTCTGTAAATACCATAACGACTATGGGCATGATACCAACGATTGCTGGACACTCAAGAAGGAGATCGACGCACTAGTCAAGCACAGACATCTGAAGAACCCAATCATCGATCAATCAAGCAAAGAAGGGCCCTCAAAGCAGAAGGGCAAGATGACGGGTCACCTGTCACTAAGGTGTGGACTAACAAGCTTCTAAAACTCAAGGTCAAATAGAAAGTGTGGGGAAAAGTGACTCCTGACGAAACTCGAAAATACATGTACGATTTTTTACTTTCTTCAATAAAGCATGTTTTTCATCAAACAAATTATGCCTCTTCTTCGAAAAAACTTCCTTCAATAGAGCATTCATGAATTTTATGAAAAGAGTCGCATCAAATTCCCTGCAAAAAGGATCCTATCCTTAGGGAAGTCTAGACGAGCCAAACTCAAGTTAATAAAACCCATGTGGACCCTAACATATCGTTAGCCATAGGTCGAAGGGCAACCCCTTCGCCACTAAACGACCCTAACGTGTCGTCAGCCAAAATTCGAAGGAGCCACCCCTTCGCCACTGAACGACTCTCTCGCGTCGTCAGCTATAAGTCGAAGAGGACACCCCTTCACCACTGAAAGACCCTCTCGTGTCGTCAGCAATAAGCCGAAGGGCCACCCCTTCGTCACTGAATGACACACTTATGTTGTCAGCCATAAGTCAAAGGGGCCACCCTTTCACAACTGAACGACCCTCTCGTGTCATCAGCCGTAGTCGAAGGGCCACCCCTTCGCCACTGAACGACCCTAATGTGTCGTCAACCGTAAGTCGAAAGTGCCACCCCTTTGCCACAAAACGACCCTCTCGTGTCATCGGCTATAAGTTGAAGGGCCACCCCTTCACCACAGACCAACCCTCTCGTGTCGTCAGCCATAATTTGAAGGGCCACCGCTTCGCCTCTGAACGACCCTCTCGTGTCGTTAGCTGTAAGTCGAAGGGCTACCCCTTCGCCACTGAACAATCCTCACATGTCGTCATCCTTAAGTCAAATGGGCCACCCCTTTGCCACTGAACGACCATAATGTGTCGTCAGCCATAAGTTGAAGGGGCCACTCCTTCACCACTGAACGACCCTCTCGTGTAGTCAAACGTTAGTCGAAGGGCAACCCCTTCGCCACTGAACGACCCTCTCGTCTCATCAGTCGTAAGTTGAAGGGACATCTCTTCACCACTGAACGACCCTCTGGTGCCGTCAGCCGTAAGTTGAAGGGACTACCCCTTCGCCACTGAACGATTCTCTCGTGTCATCGGAAGTAAGTCGAAGGGAAACCCCTTCACCACTAAACGACACCAACGTGTCGTCAGCCGTAAGTCGAAGGGCCATCCCTTCACCATTGAATGACCCTCTCGTGTCCTCAGCCGTAAGTCGAAGGACTATCGGATCTTACAGATGGAAAACAACACTAGAAGGGGGTGAATAGTGTTGTATGATTTAAACTTTTTTGACAATAATTAATACACAACAAATATCCCTTCCAATGTTACCTAAGGAACCAAGTAGAGTGATCTACGCTTGGTCCTTAATCAACACGATGATCTCAAAATAAATATAAGATGACATTCAAAGATCAAAAGAATAATAACGAAGATCTCACAGCAGAATAAACAATACAATCTTTTGCAATAATAATATTATTAATAAGGAACAAATGACATATATTAAAACAATGAACAACCTTGCACAAAATAAATAATAAATGACAATAATAGAAAATCACACAGAGACAAGCGATTTATCCTGGTTCTCCACAACCTGGGTACGTCTAGTCCTCGACCAACACGGCTCGAGATTTAATCCATTATTGCCTTAGCAATACAATTACTTAACTTCACTCGTTAGGATTTCCAACGACCTAGTATCACCACCAGGATTTCCAACCACTTAGTCTTACTAGGATTTACAACACCCTTATCACTAAGGGACTACAAGTAAAAAACAAATCCAATTCACCACAATAAATTAGTGGAGATTGGTTTACACCCACTAAATCTATCGCCAAGATAAATTTGCAATTTTGTTTAACGTGGCTAAAAGAATTTAAATCGTTCATCGATCACATTACAGAATATGAAGGAATTCAATGTGATCTAGAATTTTGTTGTTTCAAAAATCCTTTGAGAATATTAAAAATCAAAGAGAATGATTTTGAAAACAATTTGCAATAGCCAAAAAATATGATCTTAATAAGAATTATAAAAGAATATAAGCAATAAGATCAGAAATTGAAAAACGGTTTACGGCTACGATGAACATTGAGAGCGATGAGAACTTTTGAGATTTTGAGAGAGTTTTTGCTTAACTCAAGAATGATTGAAATTTTTTGGAAAATTTTCTCATATAGTCTCTATTTATAGAGTTTAAGAGAGAATTCAAATGAATTCAAATGGGGTTGACTTTAGCCCAAAAACTCTGCTACAGCTGGTAGTAGACTTCCAAGGGAGGTAGTCGACTCCCAGAGAGTTTTCAGTGAAAACTCTGCTACAGTAGGTAGTCGACTCCCAGAGAATTTTCAGTGAAAACTATGCTATAGCAGGTAATCGACTCGCTACTTTGGTAGTCGACTCTCAGAGCAGTTTTTCTAGAGAAACTCTATTGAAAGATGAGTAATCAACTCCTGGGTGTTTGGAGGTTGACTACGAGAATTGAATCAATAGCTACGCTCTCAAAGATATTTAAAATAAGGTTTAAAAACTCATTTTTCAAAAATCATTTTGTGTGTGTGCAAATCTTTCTTGGCTTTAACATAGTCGTAAGAAAAGAAAAACAACTCTCACACTATACTTAATGAAGACTTGAAGCAATGAAGATCATGACGTGAATGCAGGTGCTTCACTTGAATTTGAGCTCTACTTTAGCTTTAGCTTGAGCTTAAGCACGTAGAATGTAAGTGCTTCACTTGAAGTTAAGCTCTACTTTAGCTTGAACTTGAGCACGTACTATGAGCTTCATCTTTGAGCTCCGTTTGTGCTTGACGTGGAATACGAGCTAAATTCATCTTCATCTTCAATAAGTGTGGTTGAGCTTCTTCTTCACGGAGTATGCTTTGAGATTTCATTCATTTGATTGCACAACCTACACACTTGAATAATGTTATTAGTACATTAACAACATTTGGTATGATCATCATCAAAATCACTTAGGGGTGGGACTAGATTTCCCATCACTTTCCCCCTTTTTTATGATGACATCCAAATAAAAAACAAATGAATAATATGAAATGAAAGACAAATGAGTAAATATACTTACTCCCCCTGCTTAGATGCGGTATGAAACACCATACTCCTTATGTAACAAAGCTGGTTAGCATATTATTCATTCATGTTTGTGCTTGCTATATTTCTCCCCTTGTCATCATACAAAAAGTATGATAACTATCACAAAGTTGTACCAAGAGTTTAAGATAATCAACTCAAGCATTACAATAATATAACCAAGTGAATTTACAACAAGTGTTAAATTTGATCAAACCAAGTGTATGAATGAGAGAATAATAACCAACTCAAAAGTATCTACAAAATAAGAGTTAGTATATACATGCAATCTTATATATATAATTTAAGCAAGCTATGAGGGAAACAAGAGTTAAGCATGGCATAGCAGTTAGGATACTGTAACAGCATTGTATCAACATATACCAAGTGTTGATGCCAAATTGTTTAAGATCATCATCACACAATCATAGGCACAGAGTATACGTAAAATATTACAAACCAAAGTTTTACGATCATTGTATCAAAGTATGCAATCAAGTAAGCATGTTTAAGAGGAACCACCATTCTTCTTCTCCTTCTTCAACTCCTTGATCTCATCAAGTATCATGCTAAGAGTCTTGTCGATGATTTGGTTGCTGCTAATCACCATGTCTTTTAGATTCTCCACCTTCTTGTTGAGATCATCAAATCCCTTTGCTTGAGAGATCTTCAATCTATCGATTCTCTTCAGAAGCATGTCATGAAGCTCAATAACATAAGGTGGAACATCTTCAGGTGGTTCAATGTCTTCTTCTTCTTCTTCACTTCATTCTTCTTCTTCTCCTTCGGTGTCTTCTTCTTCAACAATTTTCTTACCTTTTCTTGAGGTGGAGCTAATGTCACCAATTAGCTTCTCTTCTGGAACATTCTCGTTGAGGTCATGATGAAGTCCTATACGAGCAAGAGTACAGACATCAAACACAAGGGTAGGTTCCAATACAACAGACTCATTATCCAAAGGAATGTCACATGCATTAAAGAAGATGGTAAGAAAATGGCCTTGGTCTAAGGGAGTGGTGACTCTATCAGATAAAGAAGAGTGAATAATAAAGTCCATGATAATCCTAGCCCAATTGACTTCGATATTTCCAAGCATAGCATAAATACACTTGAAAAGCATACCTAATGATTTCACAGTTATATAAAGATGGGTATCAAGCACTTTCATTCGAAAACAAATGTTTGCATAGAATAGATGAACTAATCAGGATAGCACAAATAAGAGTTGTCTTTAGAAAATAGATTCAACAGGTTCTAAACTCTAAGATGCTGTCTATGCCATAATTTTCAACATCCTCAATGGTGACAAAACTTTCATGTAGGATTTTTCTTTTTGAGATGGTTAAAAATTTGGCATAACTATTGAAATTAACCAGATAGGGTTGAATCACTTCCTTCTCTATAAGAGCATGGGAAGTTTCATCAAATTTCCTCTTTTTGATAGCTACAACCTTTCTAGGCATGATTTCTAAGACAATGATATGAAATATTGCAAGAGATGAGTGATATTACCTTGTTGAGAGAAATCTCTTGAGGAAATGAAGGATCTTTGAGTAACAAGAGCTCCAAAGAAGAAGTATGCAAGAGAAATAAAAAAAATTCAATATGAAAGCACAAATGAGGTAGTCGGCTACCTTAGGATTTGGGAGAGGGGGGTTTTGTGTTTTCTTGATGAAGGAAGAAGTGAATGAGGGCCATTGATCAAAGAAAGCAATGGTTGAGATCTATTCTCTTATTGGGCATAAGTTACCTAGTGGGTATGTGACCAATAGGCTTTGAAACCCCGCCAAGAGTTAGTCAAAAATAACACAAAATTTCTGTTAACAGCCCTCTGGGAGTCAACTACGTCTATTTGGTAGTCGACTCCCTCCTGGATTTGAGAGTTTTCTCATCCCGAGGGGGTTGAACATGCTAGTTGAGTGTTTTTCCTAAAGACTAAGTTAAATAAAACCATAAACACACATATAGGGTCATAAAATATACTAATAATGTTAACCATTTATATATCTTACACTCTTGCGAAGCGACGAAAAATTTTAAGCGTTCTGCCGCCAAGTGTTGATTTTTATTCAACGTATTTGAGCAGATATTTTTGTCTTCCTCTTTTGTTTAGAGTGCCTGAAAAATATAAACGTTTGTGGTACTCTTATAATTTTGAGTCCAGAGTATTAGTCTTTAGGAAGCCAAACCCAATATGGTTTAGTTCCTTCAATAGAAACATATTTATAATCTTTATTCAAATGAACATTTTGAAAAAATTCATGTGCGTACCTTTGTTTCTTCGTATTTGTCTCATGCTTTGGAATCCATATGCTCAAAAATTTGGTGTTAGCATGATGCATCCTAGTATGATTATTCCCTTTCTTGGCATGGGTAGAATTATAACCAATTCCGGTTCTACTAAATGATGCTTTTTGACTGTTGATTAGACTATCTAATTTTCATATTCCTTTATTGAAGTTTTCGACAATCTTCATAGTAGAATCATATTTGTCTTTAAAAAAACACAAGAAGATTATCCAACCCTTCAATTTTTTTTTTCATGCAATGAATGTCATTTTCAAGCAACTCATTTTTCTCTTTTAATGAAATGTTCTCTTTGAGTAGTAGTTCTTTATCTTTTGCATCCTTTCTAACCAATTTTAAAGTTTTTCTTTGTTCTCTAATGAGTTTTTCATGAAGTAAGCAAAGCTCTTTATATGCACCCTTATAATCCATATCTTCGTCATCACTAGACAATGTATCATCTTCGCTAAATGATGAAATATGAAGTGAGTTTACCTGAGAGTATGTGGAATCTAAGAAGTACATATGAGCTGACTCTGTTCTATCTCTTTGTCGTCAGATGACGATTCGTCAAAAGTTGAGTCATCACTTTGGTCGAAAGCTGCATATGATTCCTTTCTTGGTCGTTGAAGTTTGTTTCTTCTGTTGTTATTTCTCTCATTGTTTTCTCTGCTTTTGCCACTGTCTTTGGTACCTCTGTTATTCTTCTCTAATGGACAATCTCTTTTTACGTGTCCTGATTTATTGCAGCCAAAACAAATAATGTTGTTAGTAGAACGAAAAGATCATTCAACATACTTAATTGACATGAAGTCCATGAAATATTTCGAGATGAAAGCAGTGTGATCTTCTCTGTCAGTGAAGTCAGAGTCTTGTTCATTGACGTTGATTGCTATGTTCTTTTTCTTTGGATTATCTTCTATCATTTTGTCTTCTTGAGTTCAATCTCATATTCCATGAGACTTCCCATTACTCTTCAACGGTGAGGTCACGTATGATGTGAGATTCTCGAATGGCTGTCGTCTTTTCTTTCCATTCGGGTCTAAGTTATCTTAAGATTTTCATTACCTGATCATACTCAGATACCTTTTTACCTAACCCTGCAAGCGCATTTGTTATATTAGTAAAATGAGTATTCACTTCGGTAATACTCTCTCCTTCTTCCATTTTGAAAGTTTAAAATTGTGAATGTAATACATCTATTCGAGATTCTTTTACCTTTTTCGTTCCTTCATTACTTACCTAAAAAGTGTGCCAAATCTGGTGTGCCGTCTCACATTAAGAGACACGGTTAAACTTGTTACCTGTTACAGCATAGAATAATGCGTGCATGGCTTTAACGTTCTGGTTACCTTTCTTCTATTCATCTGTAGACCACTTTCCATTGTCTACTTCGGTAGGTGCTTTGTATGGATCCTTGGTGACGATCCATGCGTCGATGTCCAGTGTAGATGAGTCTTCATGCATATCTTCCAACTCACGTAGTTTGTTCCATTGAACAGAGGTGGTCACATGGTTTTAAGTCCTTCAGAGTGGTGAGATGTTGATGCCAACGTCTTTTAGCCTCGCTCTGATGCCAAGTATTGGATCATGTGGATGGCAAATAACACTAGAAGGGGGTTGAATAGTGTTGTATGATTTAAACTTTTTCGACAATAATTAATACACAACAAACATCCCTTCCAATGTTGCCTAAGGAACCAAGTAGAATGATCTACGTTTGGTCCTTAATCAACACAATGATCTCAAGATAAATATAAGATGAGATTCAAAGATCAAAAGAATAATAACGAAGATCTCACAGCAGAATAAACAATACAATCTTTTCCAATAACAATATTATTAACAAGGAATTCAAATGACATATATTATAAACAATAAACACCCTTGCACAAAATAAATAATAAATGACAATCACAGAAAATCACACAGAGACTAGCGATTTATCCTGGTTCCCCACAACCTGGGTACGTCCAGTCCCCGACCAACACGGCTCGAGATTTAATCCACTATTGCCTTAGCAATACAATTACCTAACTTCACTCGTTAGGATTTCCAACGACCTAGTATCACCACCAGGATTTCCAACCACCTAGTCTTGACTAGGATTTACAACACCCTTATCACCAAGGGACTACAAGTAAAAATAAATCCAATTCACCACAATAAATTAGTGTAGATTGGTTTACACCCAATAATTCTATAGCTAAGATAAATTTGCAATTGTGCCTAACGTGGTTAAAAGAATTTAAATCGTTCTTAGATCACACTACAGAATATGAAGGAATTCAATGTGATCTAGAATCTTGTTGTTTCAAAAATCCATTGAGAATATTAAAAATCAAAAAGATGGATTTTGAAAAAAATTTGCAATATCCAAAAAAAACTATGATCTTAATAATAATTATAAAAGAATATAAGTAAGCAATAAGATCAGAAATTGAAAACCCATTTTTGGCTACGACGAACATTGAGAGCGATGAGAACTTTTGAGATTTTGAGAGAGTTTTTGCTTAGCTCAAGAATGACTGATTTTTTTTGTAAAATGTTCTCATATGGTCTCTATTTATAGAGTTTAAGAGAGGATTCAAATGAATTCAAATGGGTTTAACTTCAACCCAAAAATCAAGTGAGATTTAAATAATAGAGGTAATCAAGGAAGTCAAAACGTACAGCTGGTATTCGACTCGGTAGTCGACTCCCAGAGAGTTTTTAGTGAAAACTCTGCTACAGCAGACTCCCTCCTTTGGTAGTCCACTCTCAGAGCAGTTTTTCAGTGAAACACTACTGAAAGATGAGTAATCAACTCCTGGGTGTTTGGAGGTTTACTACGAGAATTGAATTAATAGTTACGCTCTCAAAGATATTTAAAAAAGTTTAAAAACTTATTTTTCGAAAATCATTTTGTGTGTATGTGCAAATCTTTCTTGGCTTTAACATAGTCTTAAGAAAAGAAAAACAATTCGCACACTATACTTAATGAAGACTTGAAGCAATGAAGATCTTGATGTGAATGTGTGTGCTTCAATTGAATTTGAGCTCTACTTTAGCTTGAGCTTGAGCACGTACTATGAGCTTCATCTTTGAGCTCCATTTGTGCTTGACGTAGAATGCAAGCTAAATTCATCTTCATCTTCTACAAGTGTGGTTGAGCTTCTTCTTCGCGGAGTATGCTTTGAGCTTTCATTGATTTGATTGCATAACCTACACATTTGAATAATTTTATTAGTACACTAACAACATTTGATGTGATCATCATCAAAACCACTTAGGGGTGGGACTAGATCTTCCATCAAGGGCCACCCATTCGCCAATGAACGACCCTCTCGTGTCATCAACCATAAGTCGAAGGACCACCCCTTCGCCACTGAACGACCCTCTCGTAACATCAGCCGTAAGTCGAAGGGCCACCACTTTGCCACTGAACGACTCTCTCGTGTCGTCAGTCGTAAGTCGAAGGGCCACCCCTTCGCCACTGAACGACTCTCTCATGTCATCAGCAATAAGTCAAAGGGGCCACCCTGCTACCACTGAACGACCCTGACGTGTCATTAGTCGTAAGTCGAAGGGGCCACCCCTTGGCCACTGAACGGCTCTTTCGTGTCATCAACTGTAAGTCGAAGGGGCCACCCCTTCGCCACTGAACGAATCCCTCGTGTCGTCAGCCGTGAGTCGAGGAAATCGCTCCCTCGCTACTGAACGGAGTGGTCTATTTCTAATATGGTTCGATGGCTTACCCTCGATCATCTTGGGCAAGGGTCTAACCCATCGAAAGGGGCCACATGGATTATGACCACACAGCATGAGCGACGACAAATAAAGAGATACAATGACAAACAAATAGATACAAGCCAACCCTTCTGGTGCTTTCACTGCAAAAATGTTTTCGTTTACATCTCACTTGTTTACATCTCAATTACCCCTTACACATTTGAAAATTAAAGCAGGGTAAAAGGAGTGTCAAGATTCTGCAACGGCTAGTTAGACCCTTGATCTCTACCAAGCACGGAGCGGGCTCTTAACCTCCCGAAGCACCAGCTCCTGCATCGTCACCCGTCTTGTTGACAATTTCGTCGATGGGAGCGGCCTCTCACGTGCCTTGATTCAGATCATCGTCATTGAGATCCGAAAACAACACCGGGGTCTGGTCAATATTAGTAGAGAGGTCAGGAAATCGGTCCTTCACTTCTGATCGACATCCCACGTATCCATCCGTGTACAGCTCGTCAAAATCGAGCAATGAATCTTTGAATCATTGGACCGCCCTCTTCGTAATGACCCCGGCATTGGCACTCTCCTCTAACAGAGCCTTCTCTGCTTGCTCTCTAGAGGCGGCTTGTTCTGCATCCCTCTTGCGAGACTCATGTAACTCATGTTCAAGCCGCTAAATATGATTAGGTCTCAATTTACACAATAACCCAATGCTAGCCAGCTCGGCCTGAGACTTCTCCACAGCCAACTTAACGGCCCCCAAGGTGACTTCATGATTAGCCACCACTGGCACGTGTCAACGCAACGCAGCAGTGGCCATAAGAGCCTGCAAACAAAGCATGATAGTTAACATCCATGCTTGCATCACCTACAATGGAGGCTAGTGCAGTAGTTACCTGGACATTAGCATGAATGGCCATCGACGCAAGCCTCTCGTAATCGATCCTCTCTACGACAGCCCTATCCTGTAGAAGGGTCGCATTTTCAGCAATCCGAGAGACGGTCCCACACTACAGAAGAGCAAAATCGTCTCGCCTCATCGAAAACTCCATTTGAATGAGTTCCTCCGTGGAGTAATCGAATGGAGTCTGAGGAGATCAACTCTCTAGCAAAACTGGTCTGAATTCATCATGGATGTATTCAGACAGTGACACTGGAGGGAACATGCCTTCCCAATGCTAGAAATCCTCGTGCAGAAGAAGCTCCGGAGGGACCCATGTCTCCCATAAGTCTCCCTCTAGAGGAGTTTCCAGCTCCTGCTGAGTAACCTGCTCCACAGCTTCAGTCAACCCAGATGGCTCCGAGTCACTAAGGAGAATCCACTGCCTCCTTTTACTTCCCTTAATTGCAACCACCACAAATTCAGTGGGAGGCTTCTCCTTTTTCTTCCACTAAAGACGGGCCACCTGAGTATCCCCCTCAGCGACAATGGGTCGTTCCTCCGACGATCGAGCCATCCTTTCTCCCATAGATGTCACCCGAGGAGATAACATGTTCTCCTTCACTTCTCTGATCGAAGCCTCGAACTCCCTCCCTCGGTGCAAGGTTCACCTGGTACTCCAAACTGACTATGCCTGCAGAAGAAAAAACATGTCGAGTCAGACAACGAAGATCGAATAGCTGATAGGCACGATCGAATCGACCTTTCATCACCACGGTTTAGCGCAACACAAGTCGGACTGCAGCCACATCGTCTTCCTCACATTCTCATGTAGACTCATTAATGCGTCGGTGGCTTCCTTCTCCGCTCTAGACAAAGGCTTATCCTCGGCAGGGCCTAAATCAGGGACACCCCAGCTGGTGCAGAAGCTCACCTCTCGTTGAAAGACAACAAATACGAACTCCTCTTTTCATTTGGAATGGAAGATCGTCGAATAGTTTCCTGCCTCGACGGGCCGTTATCATGTACCAGCCCAGAGTCTTGAGAGGAGGAATCGAAAAGAAGTGATTGAACAATCTTAGGGATGGCTCAATTCCTTTCATCGCACACATGGCAAAAAAGCCCATCAATGCACATATGGCGTTCGACATTAGTTGGCAAAGAGAAATGTTCAGGGTGCATAGAAAGTAGCGCATGAAAGGATGCATAGGGAATTGAAGCCCTCGTTGGAAGGCATTGACGTACACCCCAACTTCCCAGTCGCCAGGATGATGAACCCTCTCATCTCTCCCCAGAACCTGGATCTGGTAGTCAAGGCGGACGTAATTTCTCCGAAACTCGGGGATCTGATCGGCTCCAAATTTGGATCTCAGATTGGCGATCAGACCAGGCTCCATAGCCCCCTCATTGTTCTTCTGCATGATGGTAACCTAACTCCTCTCAGGCGCAGGAACAAAGGACGAAGCAATTCTTTCAAAGGGAGAAAATCTAAATCAAGAACAACGAAGACGGTATCTTCGAATTTTCTTACTGGAACCATCTTATATCGACAAGACGACAACCGCTTGATAAGACACGCGGCGAAGATCCAAGGCTCTAAGCATCTTGGATCTCGAACCGATGGATCATCTGAATCATCGAGGTGGACATTTTGGTGCCTAGAAATTGAGTGTTAATTCCTCGACTGATGTGCCCCATCAATGCGAGGTAACGTCGCTTGACACCAACAGACAGACTCTCTGAGGTCGTGCGACATGGGGCCATTATTGAATCATTGGGCCAGCATTCGAGATGACTCAACTGACAAGTGACTAAGGCCTACAGAGCCCACAATGGAAGCCCGATATCGACTCTGTCAAAGCCCACCAGCCGGTCACCCATTGCACTCCCACCACTCGAACATGGGATAAAAGGCAGGCTCATAAATAGTAGGAACGTGGGCAATGTTTATTCCTAATAAAGGGGAAAGATCATGGCACCATAATAGGTGACCATTACATTACCAATGTCACTGAAAGCACCCAGGAGGCCTATAAATACCAAGAGGGTTCTAATTCCCAAGGTATGAGATCTAATACATAGACTCTACTCTTTCAGCATATATTTCTTCCACGATAGAGCTTGCGACATTAAATCTGAGATGAACCTCTATGGGTTAATCTCGGCTGCTCCAAGCTCCCACTCTTCCTTGAGTTTCCATTCTAACTTAAGCATCGGAGAGGATTTGGGTCGAGACCCAGATCTGACTCCCTGACTCTTCCTTGTGGAGCAGGTCGCCGAGTCTCGATCTTCTGTGAGGATCACTTTAGTGCATCCCAGCGTCGATCAACTGACTTACGGACCACTCGAGGGTCAATCGGACATCACACTAACTATCAACCATCAACAACCATGGTTCTTCCAACCTACAGTCCCGCTCAACCCGCTGACGAGGCTCTGACTCAGCACGAAGGGTCCTCGTCAGCAAGACAATTTGTTTCAGTTATTTTGGCCTTAACAAGATCTTTATGACATTCTTGCTGAGGCTAACAACAAGCGAGTTAATGATTACTGGGGGCCCACGGGATGGATAGAGGATTCATATATTCTTCACATCCATTCTATCATGCGGCAAGTTACTATGCGGCAAGGTGCAGACTCCTTGACTTGAATTTCATTTTCGTGATGCCTGGGAGGGCACTAGGAGGCAAGGTACCTTATTTTCCTATTACAGGTTGATTTGGTACAATAATCATATTCCTAAGGTAGCATTTTCCCATGGAAAGCTTGCAGGAGGGTAAGTGCTCACCAGAGATTTACTCATCAGATGGGGATTAAATACACCAGGTAATTGTGTACTTTGTGATGATGTCATGAAGGCGAGCGTCAAACATCTCTTCTTCGAATATGGCTAAACTTGATACGCCCATTTTGCAAAAAATGATGTCATGAGTTTGCTTGCCAAAACCACCCTAGCAGCCATGGTTTGGCATATCTAGAAAGAAAGTAATAGAAGAATTTTTGATAACATTAAAAGGGCCAAGACTTTACTATTCGAGGACATTGCTGCAAATATCAAAATTGCACTGAGGGACCAAGACCGCACTGATCCAAAGGCAGCTGAAGCCATGTCTAATTGGGAATTCAGGGATGAAGGATGAGATCTATTGTATAATTTACATTTTTAAATTTTTAGAAGAGGGGTCTGGAATTGATAGTAGAGGATGACGACGCTTGTGCCCTCTCCTCTTTTTACCAAATCCAAACTCCATTAGCTTCCACATTGTTTTGTACATTACAATACTCAATAAGATAGCTTTCCACGCATTTTGTACATTTTTGGGTAGATGAGATGGTGGAGGAATGTTTGTAGAGAGTGACGGCGCTTGTGCCCTATCCCCTCTCTTTCATTTTTGCCACCAAGAAATCTATCTATTGTATTCTTTGTACATCTTTGCTATTTTAATAAAGATCCTCACTAACTTTCCATATATATATATACTAGAAATAATCCGTGCACTAAGTGCACTGTACGGAAAAAACCCGGTACGAAAAGGATGCAGTGCACACGCACAAGCAAAAAGGAGAGAGAAGTGTGGGTGTATGTGTCGGTAGCGAGCGAGGGTAAAAAGGCCCAAAAACAAAACCCGAAGCCCAAAACCCCATAGTCCAAAAGAAAGCCCAAAACCCCAAAGCCCAAAAGAGGGCAAACACGTAAATAAGTGGACGGGGGGGGGGGTGTTTTTTGGGTTTTGTGGGTGGGAGTGGCAAATACGTAAATAAGAGGAAAGGGGGTTATTTTTGGTAGTTTGTCACAGTCAACTTGTAACTGGGACAAACCCTGCCACCTAGGACAATCCTAGGTGGCATGCTTTCTTTTATAGAATAGAGGACAAACCCTACCACCTAGGACAATCCTAGGTGGCATGCTCTCTTTTATAGATACCAATTTCTCTTGATAACATCCCTCTTTTATATAATAGATATCCAATTTCTCTTGTCCAAATTTTCTTATCCAATTTCTCTTGTCCTAAGTCTCTTTTCCAATTTCTCTTGATAATATCCCTATTATATATATATATATATATATATATATATATATATATATATATATACGTATATACATACCTATGTATATACATACGTATGTACGTACGTATGTACGTACGTACGTACGTACGTATGTACGTACGTACGTACGTACGTATGTACGTACGTATGTATACATATGTATATACATATGTATGTATATACGTATATACATATGTATATACATATATATGTGTATATCATATACATATATATAGAGATTAATGGGCCAATGCTGACAGCGCTGGAAAAATTTCCAGCGCTGTCCGCATTTTGGGGGACCTAAAAATATTTTTTTGAAATATTTTTTTGAAGTAGTTATATATACTTGTTAGGAAGCTCCCCACAAAATTTCAGCTCGATCCGACACCGTTTGCGCCTCCGTTCATCGATTTCAAAAACGTTGCGCAAAACTGTGGACAGATTTGCGCAACTTTTTTGAAATCGATGAACGGAGGCTTAAACGGTGTCGGATCGAGCTGAAATTTTGTGGGGAGATTCCTAACAAGTATATCTAACTACTGCAAAAAACTATTTCAAAAAAAAATATTTTTAGGTCCCCCAAAATGCGGACAGCGCTGGAAAAATTTCCAGCGCTGTCAGCTCTTCTCCATTTTTCACATATATATATACATATACATATACATATATATATATATATATACAATGTGTATTATATGACATGTGAGGCATCTCCTCATGTACAAGCAACAAAAAGTTGGGTGGTACAAGCCCACATAGGCTTGTACTTGTTATAGCACACCACTTTTTGTGTCTTGGTATTGAGGAGATGCATCTGTTGTCATATGATACCCATTATATATATAGAAAAATGTGCATGTGCACATGCACATGTAACTTACCTTCACATGTGCACATTTTCACACATTTCCCATTTTTGGAATTTTTTCATGAGGTTGTTGTTCACTTCATGGATGATCAACATACCAAAAATCAAGTGATTCTAATATTTTTTTGAGCCCCCCGCTACCCCTTGCAACTTCAGTGGTTTTTAGCAAGTTTTCATACCGCTGAAGTTGCAAGGTGTCGAGGGGGGCTCAAAAAGTATTGGAATCACTTGATTTTTTTGTATGTTGATCATTCATAATGTGAACACCAATCTCATGAAAAAAATCCAAAATTACTAAGAAATAAGGGAAAATGTGCACATGCACATCCCCCAAACACGCTAAGAACCTTGTCGTCGGAAGAGAGAGAGAGAGAGAGAGAGAGAGAGAGAGAGAGAGAGAGAGAGAGAGAGAGAGAGAGAGAGAGAGAGAGAGAGAGGAGAGAGAGAGAGAGAGAGAGAGAGAGAGAGAGAGAGAGAGAGAGATCTTCGATCAACCGCTCGCCTGTGAGCAAGTGAGAGTATGTCACGCCACGCTTCTCATTAAACATGGGTGCGAGGAACGCAAGCGGGTCCGCATATGCTGAAACGGTGAAGCTCAAACCCAATAATTGTTTGTGAATAAGAACCATACACAGGAACTTGCATGCATTTCAGAAACAATAGAAATAACTTTGAATTTAAAGCCAACATACAGAAAGAGAGCACAAAAGTAATAAGGGTCCAAGCATGGCCTACAACAGCAGCGTTCTACAATGATGAGTACACACACTACAAAAGTGTTTAAAAAGTAATCTTAAGCAGCAGCAGGTAAAGCTTAGCAACTATCTAGTCCTCAATGGGGAGAACTGTTGGATCAGTGTACTACTGGTCCAGTGGGTCAGTCCCCTCAATCAGCTCATCCTCAAAGTAACATGTCTTGTGACCAGACATACATTTCAAACAACATGAAAATGTATGTCAGCGGGGGTCCTTGGCAAGCAATAATAAGAGTGGGATCCTTGGTAAGGTTTTCGAAATGGTTTACATGGCAGTTAAGTATTTATGAACAAATGAACCATTATAATTTCTAAGCAGTTCAAACGGAGATTGCATTAATATGTCAGTTCTATTTCTACGCAGTAAGAACAGATTTTTATATTAGCATGGCACTTCTATAAGTGATAGCATGGCAGTTCTATAAGTGAAAACATGACAGTTCTATTATGGTGAAAGCAGTAAGAACACTTATAATTTCTAAGCAGTATGAACAGAAATTATAGAAGCATGACAATTCTATTAAAGTGGAAGCAGAAGCGATTCTATATGTCGTACATTTTCGATATAGAATTTTTAAGATGTTCAAGAGTGTATTCAATTTAGTGCACTAAGGTTCACGTCATTAGGCGGCTAGCAAGTGAATCTACCTTCTTATGCCCTCGAAGGTGATCCTTTTACTACCGACTAGTGCCCGCGAACCCAACCCCACCCAAGTGTATTTTTTTGGACCACGAGCGAGAATCAGCCAAACCAACCCGCATGGTTATACTGGAACACGAGTTAGACTAGCCAAACCAGCCCGTAAAGATAGCCAAATCTTGAATGCAAGTTCTATGATTTAGTCAAACTGGCCATCACGTTATATGATTATCAAGTTATTCATGTGCCTAACAAAGTTTGCCATTTACAAGGCATCATTGGTTAACTTATTAAAATGTCCACACACGCGCACATGGGTTTTTATCTTGAGATATACAACAGATAAACATATGAGGTTGGTGTCGCATTAAATGTAATAATATTTAAAACTTGGAGAAAATGCACACTTGCCTGTTTAGTGATTTTGGTGTCGTTGTGTTCGTCTTGTCAAATGTGATATTATGGTGAAGCCGGTTTTTCTGTTTTGTTCAACTTGATAAATGATTAATAAGAAATTTTACTACTAATAACTCATATAACTAACTTATTAATAGTTTATATAATTAAGCAATAACATAAAATATAAACGAATACTTACAAATATTATTAACATTTAATAACTTAATTAACTTAATTAACTTAATAACTTAAATTAACTTTAAATATCTTAAAATAACATTAATTACCCTAATAAATTATAAATTATAACTTAATAATAACCCAAATAATCTAACATAACTCAAATAATCTTAATAACGTAATCTTAATAACTTAATAATAATTCAAATAATTCCCATAACCCAAATGACTTATTAAAATTAATAACCCAATAGACCCAATAACCCAATAACTTAATAACCCAATAGCCCAAATAATCCCCCCCAAACCTTTTTCTCTCGTGACTTCTCTTCTTCCTCTTCTTGTTCTTTCTTCTTTCTTTTCTTTCTCCTTTTCTTGCAGGGAGAGAGGGGAGCTCAGGGGGACTGGCTGTGTGGGGGCTGCGTGGGGCGGACAGGGCGGGCTGTGCGCGCTGGAGGCAGGCAGGACAGCATGGGGCTGTGCAGCTCTGGGGCATCGGATCAAGCATACGCGCAGGCGGCTAGCAGGGCGCAGCAGCAGGCGCGGGATAGTGCGGTATGCTACGGCCAGGCGGTGCGAGGCTGGGCAAGCTATGGGTGGCAAGGTGGCAAGTGGGGTGGATCAGATGGGGGAGGGGGCAGCGGCTGTGCACGTGCAGATCTAGAGGAGGTTAAGGGTACTCCAGCGAGAGTGAGGGTTGAATTGACGTTGCTTCAAATCTGAAATTCAGATTTGATTTCAGATTTCCCTTCTTTGAATTTCTGATTTGGTGTTTGATTTTGGGTTTGATGGAGGCTGAATTTTGTTTTGGGTGGTGGGTGTTCTCGTGGGTTGTGGGTAGAGAAATCAGATGGAGATGTTTGCATCGCCTCAAATGATGTGAGAACTACTCCCAAGCGCAGGAGATCGTGCAAGTAATATCCTGGTGAGTCCAGGTATCGAATCCGCGGGACAACTGACTTGCAAAATTACGAATGTCAATTTTTAAAGAGTAATAATACGATGTTAGCCAACCACCTATCGAACACGAAGATATAGGATCAAGAGTATCAAATAGCAAAAGAAAACGATATTTACGGTAACTTGGAGAGGGATACAAGTATGGGGAGCATGTGCTGGGTTTGGTTTCGTTAGGGTGTGCACAATCAAAGAATATCAACACCTTTTCTATAACTCGACGTTTCGTCCGGTCAGGGCACGAGAACGTCAGAAAGTATGGCGATCAAGCATATAGAAACGTGCCAAAGAATTATACAATTAAAATAGGGCGAAAAGATATAGAAGTCAATAATCACGACACCCTAACTACGTCAACACCAACACATATAAAGCGGATGTGCTACGGTTGTGAGTTCATTAGGAGTTAATAATCGCTGAAATATCATGTCTTTCATATAACTCAACGCTTCGTCCGGTCAGGGCACGAAGACGTCGGAAGATGAAACGATGAAAACTAGTCAAAGTGGTCGTATACGCATCACTAGCAACATTGATTTCATTAAACGATGAACGCAATAATAAGTTCAGATTAGTGAACATGAATTGGCTAGCCTTGTCAGGGCCTAGCCATATGGGAAGTAAATAATATCGACAATTAGCAAATACCCATCAAATACGTTGTAGAAATCAACATTACTTGCAATTTGGACGTGATAGTAGGGCTAAAGACATGAAATTCATCAATTAAATACTCCTAATTATTTCACAACCATAGCACAAAGAACTTAGCCACGCATGGTGCAAAAATAATCAGATTTGATAACCAAATACATCGTTATACTAGCCAAATACAATGAAATACACCAAATACGGGGTATAAGTTCAAGAAATTGTCACCAAATCTCCACTTTAGAACCCAAAACTCCTTTAGAATAGGAAGAATAGCCTCTGGAATTTTTCAGAATTTTCCCCTGGAGAAATACGCACAGTAGCCGCTCCAAAAGTCCCAAAATACGCCAGAATATCCCCCAAAACCCTAGAATACGCTTAAATAATAAGCATTGCGGGTTTGGAGCGCTTAACGGGTCTAAACCCGCACCCGCACCGCCTAAAACCCGCACCCAATAGCCGCTCCAATTCTGGACCGTCAGATGCAAGCGGGATCTAACCTGTATGCGACACGTGGCATCGCAGATCCGCGCCCGCTACTTCATTCTCCTCCGCATCCGATCCCCGTTCGGATTAAATTATGGCCATTGGATCTTCTCTCAGCGGATCAGAACGAGTCACTTCTTGGCCGTCGGATCGAGATCGGGCGCTTCACAATTGGCCACGTCGCCAAAGAAAAACGCTGCCGCCCGCTTCGCATCGCCTCGGGGTGAGCTGCGTTGCGCCGTTCGATCGTGATCGAACGGTCACCAATCCGTCGCGTCGCCGCTTTGCTGAGAGCAGCTCCTGGCAGTTGGATTCGAATCCAACGGTGTAAATGACGCCGCGTCGCCCGCCAAATCTCGCGCGCTGATCCGTTCTCCGCTCGCTCGTGTCTGTTGGATGAAGCGCGGAGGCCATGGGATTTTGCCACGTGGCACAACGGATTAATTCGATACGCTTTGATGTTGAGTGAACAACGTCCGTTAGATCTCGATCGCGCGGTGCTAAAGTGGCCACGTCTCCCGCGTCCGCTGAAGCGTTGGATTGAGCGGGAACTGTCAGATGAATGCCACGTGTCCCACATCTGCGTACGCCGTGCGTATTTGCGTATTTACGGGCGTATTTCGCGCGTATTTCTTCATTTAAAGTGTATTCTGCATTCAAAAATTCATAGTAATTAGCACAGATCTCAGAAAAATACAAATAAATAGTCGTTGGAATCGTGAGATCAAGACGGTGCTAGGAAAAATATAAAAAAGCAGAAATACTCAATAAAATTCGTGTTTTGTGCACAAATAGATTAATTTCTCTAATAAATGATGATGAGAAAAATACGAATGCATTAGAGAACAATTAAGTATCATGAAGGCACAAAATAGGGCTAATTAGGGGGTTAAATACACAATATTCACTCCGAATCACAGCCCCCAACTAGCGATTTGCTAGTCCATAGCAAAAAGAGCGATAAATACGGATGATCAATAAAAAATAATTCTATCAATCGCTTATGGCGTGGCTCAATAATACACTTTCCAACATGATCTTCACCATCAATATACACATCCATGAACAAAATCAATCACATGATATTTTCTCTAATTTAGTGTGAATAAATAACATACAAGCATCGTTTTGCGCAAGCGAAAGTATAACACGTCGTTTTTCTCTAGTTTTCTTGTTTCCAAGGAATTGGCCTATCAAAACAATCATTCAAGATATGGGTAATGAAGTTGCTTAATATATATTCACCATTTCTTTTCTTTTATTCGTTCCGCGTAACGCGCATCAAGCAACATTCGCAGAAAAATGTATAACTTGGATCGCTCCATCAAATGAGTGAGTTTCCTGTCAATGGCTCCCAAATCAGACGATAATAGGGCATTAGGCCAAAACGGACCCCTCGGACTGTACTACTCGAGCCAACCAAGTTATTTATTAGTGACATACTTATTCATTCATTTTTCATCATTCTTTTGTCATTCATTTTTCTTTTCTTAAGCAACTCAATACCCATCATTTTTTTGAAACAAAGCATTAATAACCAAGGCCAAATTCCTCTTCAACTTGAAGACTTTTCAAAAAAAATCGTGTATACTCAAGCTTTTTCATCACATCAGCATGCATGAAATAAATTCAAACTATTTCGAGATATTAATCATGGCAATTGAAAATTTTTCATGAATAGCATATTAACGGTAATTCATGGAGGAAAAAATTAATTCAAGCCATAAAAAAATTTTAGAACTCCGTTAATGCATAATCATCCGCATTTGAGGTATATGAAGGAGTTTAAAAATGTGAGATTGGTGGTTCATTCTTTCCTTATGTCATGCTTTTGAAAAAAATACTAAGGTCTCATACACACCCCCCAACCAAAGATGGACATTGTCCTCAATGTCGAAGAGGGTACGAGTTTATTCAAGCAAGCATCCTAGAAAGCAAATAAAATTCTACGCTACTGGAAAGAACACACCGTGTTCAAATGGCGGATCACGAATCTTTAATGGTGGAGGAAGTTGTTCAATTTGATCCTTGCGCTCCTCGGCGATTAATCTTCCTCCTTTAGCTAAATTGGACTCCAGCAACACAACTCCAAGCATCTCTATAAGCTGTTTACCAATGTCCTGCAAGAGATGAGTTATGTCAGTCCAAATTATTTTAAAACTCTTCGCTACAAACATATTCCAAATATAGTCATCAAAGTAAGTGAAGTAAAATAAAGCATGGTGATGACAACTCCCTGAAAAATGTGCACTACGCTCGGTATGATGCTCAGTCAATGTGAAGAGGGATAAATGATTTTGGGAAAAAATTGGGGAAGGGAATGGTTCGGGCTCCATAGCGACAATCTTTGAATTCATGTCCCTAGTCGTCTCCTCCTCCTGTTCATCCAAAATTGCTCGCTCATCCTCTACTTTGCACACACTTCCTGCCATGTCAATGTTTTCATTCGTGACTTCATCGTGACATGGCTCGCTCGATATACCTGCAATAGAAGATGAAGTCAAATTAGATTTTGGAAATTGAATTTCAAACGATTTATATTCTTCTACGCAAGTGGAAATCAGCGTAAGATTTTCAATTGATTGCTGAATTTGCCGACTCCGAGCATGGAAGTTTTCTTGGAATTGATGGGATGTGGCCTCCTGTGTCTGAATGAGCAATTGAACTTTCTCTTTCAAGTGGTGCAAAGGTACGTCTACACTTTGCTCCTCTGGATCAAGGCTTGAAGGCTCCGTTGAATCGCACTCTGAAGTCTCTTTCATGATTTCTTCGTACTCTTGCAAAGACTCCATATAATTCCACGCCTCTGTCGGCGTCATGACTCCCAAGAATTCCTACAGTTGTGGTCGTAGTCCACCTAGGAAGGACTCCATAAGCTCTTTCTTCGTAAACCCATGCTGCGGATAGCTCGAAATTATGTCTGTGAACCTCCTCCAGGCCTGAAAGAAAGTTTCACAATCAGTCTGATTAAAACCAACGATCTTGAGCTTCTCCATCCTATGTTTGTGTGCCTTATAATATTCTGCATCATACAAATTGTTCGTGCAATAGAATTTCATGTATTCCATATACTCGATATTTCAAAGAGAAAACAAAAAATAAATAAAAAAAATCCTAGACTATAAGATGGAAGGATCTCACCGAATGTTCCTCCAAACGAACTGAAATCGTAGATTGCAAGTACTGTTATCCCCGGCAACGGCGCCAAAAACTTGCCTCGCCTCAAATGATGTGAGAACTACTCCCAAGCGCAGGAGATCGTGCAAGTAAGCGCAGGAGATCGTGCAAGTAATATCCTGGTGAGTCCAGGTATCGAATCCGCGGGACAACTGACCTGCAAAACTACGAACGTCAATCTGTAAAGAGTAATAATACGATGTTAGCCAACCACCTATCGAACACGAAGATATAGGATCAAGAGTATCAAATAGCAAAAGAAAACGATATTTACGGTAACTTGGAGAGGGATACAAGTATGGGGAGCATGTGCTGGGTTTGGTTTCGTTAGGGTGTGCACAATCAAAGAATATCAACACCTTTTCTATAACTCGACGTTTCGTCCGGTCAGGGCACGAGAACGTCGGAAAGTATGGCGATCAAGCATATAGAAACGTGCCAAAGAATTATACAATTAAAATAGGGCGAAAAGATATAGAAGTCAATAATCACGACAACCTAACTACGTCAACACCAACACATATAAAGCGGATGTGCTACGGTTGTGAGTTCATTAGGAGTTAATAATCGCTGAAATATCATGTCTTTCATATAACTCAACGCTTCGTCCGGTCAGGGCACGAAGACGTCGAAAGATGAAACGATGAAAACTAGTCAAAGTGGCCGTATACGCATCACTAGCAACATTGATTTCATTAAACGATGAATGCAATAATAAGTTCAGATTAGTGAACATGAATTGGCTAGCCTTGTCAGGGCCTAGCCATACGGGAAGTAAATAATATCGACAATAAGCAAATACCCATCAAATACGTTGTAGAAATCAACATTACTAGCAATTTGGACGTGATAGTAGGGCTAAAGACATGAAATTCATCAATTAAATACTCCTAATTACTTCACAACCATAGCACAAAGAACTTAGCCACGCATGGTGCAAAAACAATCAGATTTGATAGCTAAATACATCGTTATACTAGCCAAATACAATGAAATACACCAAATACGGGGTATAAGTTCAAGAAATTGTCACCAAATCTCCACTTTAGAACCCAAAACTCCTTTAGAATAGGAAGAATAGCCTCTGGAATTTTTCAGAATTTCCCCTGGAGAAATACGCATAGTAGCCGCTCCAAAAGTCCCAAAATACGCCAGAATATCCCCCAAAACCCTAGAATACGCTTAAATAATAAGCATTGCGGGTTTGGAGCGCTTAACGGGTCTAAACCCGCACCCGAACCGCCTAAAACCCGCACCCAATAGCCGCTCCAATTCTGGACCGTCAGATGCAAGCGGGATCTAACCTGTATGCGACACGTGGCATCGCAGATCCGTGCCCGCTGCTTCATTCTCCTCCGCATCCGATCCCCGTTCGGATTAAATTGTGGCCATTGGATCTTCTCTCAGCGGATCAGATCGAGTCACTTCTTGTCCGTCGGATCGAGATCGGGCGCTTCACAATTGGCCACGTCGCCAAAGAAAAACGCTGTCGCCCGCTTCGCATCGCCTCGGGGTGAGCTGCGTTGCGCCGTTCGATCGTGATCGAACGGTCACCAATCCGCCGCGTCGCCGCTTTGCTGAGAGCAGCTCCTGGCAGTTGGATTCGAATCCAACGGTGTAAATGACGTCGCGTCGCCCGCCAAATCTCGCGCGCTGATCCGTTCTCCGCTCGCTCGTGTCCGTTGGATGAAGCGCGGAGGCCATGGGATTTTGCCACGTGGCACAGCGGATTAATTCGATACGCTTTGATGTTGAGTGAACAACGTCCGTTAGATCTCGATCGCGCGGTGCTAAAGTGGCCACGTCTCCCGCGTCCGCTGAAGTGTTGGATTGAGCGGGAACTGTCAGATGAATGCCACGTGTCCCACATCTGCGTACGCCGTGCGTATTTGCCTATTTACGGGCGTATTTCGCGCGTATTTCTTCATTTAAAGTGTATTCTGCATTCAAAAATTCATAGTAATTAGCACAGATCTCAGAAAAATACAAATAAATAGTCGTTGGAATCGTGAGATCATGACGGTGCTAGGAAAAATATAAAAAGACAGAAATACTCAATAAAATTCGTGTTTTGTGCACAAATAGAGTAATTTCTCTAATAAATGATGATGAGAAAAATACGAATGCATTAGAGAACAATTAAGCATCATGTAGGCACAAAATAGGGCTAATTAGGGGGTTAAATACACAATATTCACTCCGAATCAATGTTGACAGTGGAGGAGGATGAGAAGGTGATTTTGTCGGAGAGTGGAGCGAGGGAGGAGCGGGGGGTTGTGGGGTGCCGGAGATGGTAAGCAGCAAAGGGAGAGGCCACGGAGGTAGAGGAGAAAGGGAATCGGGGGTCGGGGGGTCTTCAATGGAGAGAGAGAGAGAGAGAGAGAGAGAGAGAGAGAGAGAGAGAGAGAGAGAGAGAGAGAGAGAGAGAGAGAGAGAGAGAGAGAGACGAAGAGGAGATGCGGCATGCATGGGTTAGGGGCTGATAGGTTTAATTATATTTAGGTTTAAGAAATTAAAAATAGGTATTTAGTCAAAAATAATTATGAGCTCATTAATTAGGTTGGTAGGAAATTCTGGCTAAGTGTGGATTTTTAGGATATATGAACCTGGTGTTTCATACGGGAGGTTAGGTGGCAAACAATCAAGGTGATTAGGATAGTTAAGTTAATTAGTAAAAATAATTTAGTAAATAATAATTAAATATTAACAAAATAATTACAATTTAACCCTTGGAACTAAACATGTTCAAAATTTTACGAAAAAATCAGAGGTTCGTATCGTCGTGAGGATCACAAATACGAAGTCCATTTTTAAATCTGAGTTACGAAAAATAGAAAAATTTCATTACTCATTTTTTAAACTCTTTTAAAATCGTTTAATTACGGAAATACGTGCACAACGAAAACACAGGTCGTTGCATTCTACCCACCTTAAGAAAAATTCCGTCCTCGGAATTCTATCAACTAATGAGAATGAAACTAATATGGATAACGCTCTCGCATTTCATCTTCCCACTCCCAGGTGGATTCTCCTGGTGAGCAATGATGCCATGTCACTCGCACGAGGTCGACGACCTTGTTCCTAAGCACCTTCTGACGTCGGTCTAAGATCTGCACCAGCTGTTGCTCATTTGTTAGGCCCGGTCGAACTGTAATCTCTGAGTAATCGATAGCATGAGAATGGTCATTGATGTATCGACGCAGCTGCGATACATGAAAAACATCATGTACTCCCTCCAATGAAGGTGGCAGTGCTAGATGATAGGCTACCTCTCCAACTTGCTATAGCATGTCGAAAGGTCCAATGAATCTCGGATTGAGCTTTTCTCGCCTTTCAAAATGAATCACTCCTCTGTTCGGGGATACCTTTAGGAACACATGATCTTCTGCCTTGAACTCCAAAGGACGGTGTTTAGCATCAACCCAATGCTTGTACCGATCATATGCGATACGAAGCTTATCCCTGATATTATGCATTACATCCACAGCCTCGACTATCATCTCTGGTCCCAGCGGCTCTCTATCACCAATGTCGTCCTAACTCAGTGGAGATCGAAATTTCCTTCTATAAAGTGCAGCAAATGGTGCCATGTTTTTTTTACAAGATAAGTTAGTAGGTGTATTAATGAATATCAAAGCTACAAGGTGGTTGATCACATATTACAGGCTCTATGACTAGGGGAGAGGACACAAGCATCGTCACCCTAGATCATATTGCCTAGTAACCATGATCAGAACCACAGAACCAATATGTTACAATACATATACATCAATCCAACACCTCACAACCAAACCAAAGGAAAGAGTAAGAGACTGAAATGGCCAAGTCACATAGAGTGTTACAGACACTCTATGTAACTAAGCCGCCCAGGTCTTAGTTAGCCAACCAGCGACTGTGTGGAGGGGCAACAATGCTTGCAGAATTTCCCGCCCAGGACATAAATCCCGCCCAGCATTTTGCAGAAGATCCCGCAGTACATAGTGCCGACCAGGCCCTAAGCCATTACTCCCAGGTAAGAGCTTGCCGCCCAGCACTGGCATGGAGCAGCAGACCTCCACAAACCGTAGCCTTACTCACATGCTAGTAGCTAGACGCCCATACAAAATATTCAGCCCGTGTCAAAAGGACGGATGTCCCAATTCATTGCAGCTGTAGAGGCATCATCCTCCACCTCTTTAATATGACGGAAAGCCAAGCGGACGTCCGCTGAGATGTCATCAAAGAGTACGATCTTCGGCTTACTAACTTTTTCAAAAACTCTCCTGTTGCGCTCCCGCCACAGGTGATATACCACAGCAGCTAGCACTACCCGAGCAAGCAGACCAAGAAGCCCCTTCTTCACATATTTTTCCAAGAAATAGGACCCAACAGTTGGCAGCAAGAGGGACGAAGGTCCTTTAGCTCCCAGCTTTAGGAGTGCTCGACGCATTAAATAGTTGGAATAAGGACAATCAAAGAACAGGTGAGAAATAGTTTCCGGGGTACCATCAGAGCACAACTCACATGCATTAGAGCTTAGATCACACCATTTTTCCATTCGCACTTTTGTAAGAAGTTTATCTTTAAACGCACGTAGCAGGGTGATGGACATTTTTGGGATGGACTTACTAAACCAAATCAATTTAGAGAATGGGTACGCGGTACCTTTATCACGCACTTCGTCCCAAGCGTCTTTGAATTTGAAAGTTGAATCTCGCTTCCAGTCCCAAGTATCAGTACCGATGGACAAAGTGATATGCTGGAGTAAAGGTTTCAAGTTAGAAATTTCAGCATTATCCATCCAAGAAGATCCATCCCAATAGTCGCTAACAAGTTTCCTATTAGCTCCTTCTGGAATACTGAAAAGATTTTTCAAGGGGCCATTTGGAAGCCAATTGTCATGCCAGAAAAGCGTGTCCTTCCCATCCCGGACCTTCCTGAAAATAATACGCTGAGAGAGATTTCTGCAGTGTAGAAGGAACTTCCACGTACCAGATTGAGAGGCATCTCCTTTTGCAACATAAAACTTGGAAGAATCCTTATATTTTTTACGCATGTACTCAGCCCATAAGCCTTTGACCTGAAGAAATCTCCATGTTAATTTAATCCCAGAAGCAAGATTCAAATCAGGAAGCAATCTTAGCCCAACACCCCCTTCCTCCTTAGGTCTGCAAGAGTCTTTCCAGGCCCAAGATTTAGTAGTACCCCAAATAAATTTTCTACACATGGAAGTCAGGGTTCGCAGAACTGATGCAGGTACTCTATAAACTTGAATCCAGAAAGCAATCATTCCATAAATCACACTTCTTACCAGCTCGATGCGCCCAGAGATTGATAAAAGAGAAGAGGACCACCCACTCAGCCGCTTCCTACACTTATCAATCAGGCGACTGTACATATGTGCTTTTGGATAATTGGATGAGAGAGGAAGCCCCAGGTAAGTAGTAATAGTATTTGCCCGCTTAGCACCCAAATAATCAGCAAGTTCACCATGATTCTTCACACCTTTGCTGAACATGGATAGACTCTTATCCCAGTTGATCTCCAGACCTGTGAAGTTCTTGAAATCCTCCAGCAAGCATTTGAGGCCCCTTAGTGAGTTTCCAGTTACACGACAGAACACCAAAAGGTCGTCAGCAAATAACAAATGAGATATAGATCCAGCTCTTTTCATAGGATGGACGGTTCCTTTAGCAATAGCTTTGGCAAGCAGGAGAGAGAAAGCTTCCATGATTATAACAAATAGGAAAGGGGATAGAGGATCTCCTTGTCTTATCCCTCTATTTCCACCAAAGAAGCCCACGGGGGACCCGTTAACCATAACTGAGAAAGATGCATTCGAAATGCATTCCTTAATCCAGCCGATGAACTTTTTCCCGAATCCCATCTGATGCAACATATAATACACAAACTCTCTGTTAACACTGTCAAAGGCCTTTCTGAGATCCAATTTAAGACATGCCCTGGATCCCATGGGGTTGCTGAAATCCCCGATCTGCTCGTGAGCAAGTAAAGTACAATCAGAGAGAAGTCTCCCATGAATGAACGCCGATTGGTTTGGAGAAACCAACTCTGTAATAATTTTCTTCAGTCTGTTGCAAATCACTTTGCTAATGATTTTATAAATGATATTGCAGCAAGCAATAGGCCTGTAATCTCCGAGCGATGTGGCATTAGTATTTTTTGGAACCAAGGTAAGGAAAGTATGATTCACCTGTTTAAGCAATGAAGAAGACTTGAAGAAAGATTGGACAGCTGCAACAACATCATGCCCAATAAGATGCCAATTGTGCTGGAAGAAGAATCCATTGAACCCATCAGGACCTGGGGCTTTAGAAGCCCCCAACTGAAAAGTTGCCTCTTTAATTTCATCTGTAGTGACCATTCTTTCCATCCACCTAGCTGTTTCCACCTTAACTTTATTTTTAGGTACCAGATTGGGAAATACATTCCAATAATGAGTCTGATTATATAAGTTCTTGTAGTATTGGACAGCCTTTTCCTTAATATCAACATAGGATTTGCTCTGAACTCCATTCACATCCACCAGGAGACTAAGGTTATTGATGCTTTGTCTAGCCCTCATAGCATTATAGAAGAAGCTTGAGTTTCTATCCCCCAGGTCCAGCCAATCCTGTCTACTTTTCTGACGGAGCCTTTCTTCATCCATGGCCAGTAAATTTGCAAGCTCAGCAGACAGTTTATGTTCTTTCTCCTGAAGGCCTTGGTTATAATGAAGATCAATTTGCCTTCTAACAGCTTCAAGATTCTCCCTACAAGTATGAATTAAGTCCCTAGATTGATGATCTCTGGCCCATCTTCTAAGCTCATATTTTAATTGCCTCAATTTCAGAACCAGACAGAACATAGGCGATCCAACATAAGTTGACGACCAGTGAGCATCCAGGATATCATAGAAACCTGGAAAATGTATCCAGTGATTGAAAATTTTGAAGGGTTTTGGGTCAGCAAATACCTGGGAATGAAGGTTGATAAACATCGGGGAGTGGTCACTGGACTTTGGGTCCAAAAATTCCAAGTAAGAATCGGGCAGCTTATCAAGCCATACACCATTGCATAGAACCCGATCCAATTGTGCCGCAATACGGGCCGGACCCATACGGTTATTGCACCAACTGAGGCGATTCCCAGTACTTTTGAGATCACCCAATCTACAATCGGAGACTGAGTTGTTGAAGTCAGAGATAGTATTAGCTCCCACCCTACGGCCACCAATCTTGTCCGTAGCATATAAAATACAATTGAAATCTCCTCCCACTAACCAAGCCTTAGGATTAATTGTTGATGCATCGGTCTTAAGGCATTCCCATAAAAGCTTCCTTTCAGATAAAGAGTTGCTACCGTACACCGCAGTGAGGGCGAAATCCAACCCCCCGGTATTGAGACATCCTAGTGTAATGTGTTGTTTTGAGCAAGAGATGATGCTAGCCTGCCACACAATAGGGTCAAATCCGGTCAAAATTTGCCCTCCAGAATTAGTATGAAAGTTATCAAAGATGCTCCAACCCTTATGAATGCAAGATTTGGTCTTCACGGTCGTTGGATTCAATTTAGTCTCCAATAGGACAATGACAGATGGCTTGAGTTTCTTGATCAAATCCTTGAGATCCCTACGCCTCACAGAGTTATTAAGACCCCTTGTGTTCCAAATTAAGATACTCATTGACAAGATGAATAAAAGAATAATGGCAGACACCTACTTCAGTCTGCTGCTACGCCGGGTAGCAGTAACAGCCTGCTTCTTCCCCTTGGATGTATCAACAATATCAGCAAGTTCCAGTGCCCATTCAGGATTATCATAGAGTGGGAATTCTGGGAGGGAGTCATCATGTATTATAGCTTCCTGGTCATTTCCTGGACAGATTAGATGCGGGTTTGATATATCCTTGCCAAGCATGGGAACATTTGTACTTGAGTTTTGAACACCAGTAACCATTGCCTGTAGCCGAGAGGGAGCTACATGACCTGATTGGCCAGGTTCCTTGATAATTCGAGGCTTCAGAAGTTGAACAAGCTGCACCAGCTTTACAAATTTCTTAAACTGAGCACGCAGCCGTAGAGAAGCAGCATCCATGCACTTCGCCACCATCAGGACCGGCCCCTCACTCCCCACTGGTTCGCAGTGATCCACAGGTGAACAAGAGACAGGGGATAGCTCCGGATCAAGAGCACTTTTGCTTTGCTCATTGCCAGCACTACGGGCATTGCCATCCTCAAATGTTGCTTAAGATGACCCCTCATCTCCTTGGATCATTACCTGAGAAGCCGTGGCCTCAATTTGTCCGACCACAGTATCATTTACTTGTGTCGATCCTGTTGTCGCACATCTAACAGGAGCCTGTAAAGAACCATCCGCAACTTGCATAGGCAAAGTAGCAGAAGGCATAGAGGGTTCACCATTCGGATCCAGCAATGGAGCATTGGAGGTCTGGCCTGGATCCAAGAAGTGCACATGCTTGGAATTGAGATCAATTCCCTTCCCCTTGTCTTGAGCAAAAGGACATTGCGAAGTCAAGTGACCAAAATAAATACATTTGGTGCAACGGGGTGGTTCCGCCTCATACTTGGCATCTACTAACAAAATAGAGCCGTCATCAAGCTCCGCTTCAACATGAGGCGGAAGAGATCTCTTAGCGTCTACCTCCACCAAACAACGGGCGAAAGTGATTCTTTCCATTTTTGCAGTGGCTCGATCCAAGCACAGAGGGGTTCTAATAACCGAGGCTAGGATATTAAGCACGTCCCTATTCCACATGTTTACAGGAAGCTCATGCAATTGTACCCAGATAGGGACAGAGGACAGAATGTCGCGATCGTGGCGAAGTGATGGAGTCCACAATTTAAGCACAACCAACCGTCCATCCATCAACCAAGGACCTCCATGAAGAATTCTCTCACATTCTTCCCCAGATTCGAAACGGAAGTAGAAGAAGCCATTGTCCTTGCTGTAGGCTTGCACTTTCTTCCTGGGCTTCCAGAGCCTGTCCATCCAAGCCTGCATCTGCCCAAACGAGGGTGTATCACCCAGTACGTATCCCACCAAAGTTGATTTCCAATATTCAGACCCCTTTTCCAAAAGTGTATTCGATATTCAAGCTACGCGGGAGCCATCCAATCTGATATTTGGGGGAATGAAACTCATACCGACGGCGTCACCATAGGATCTCTTAGCGGAACAAATTTCAGACCAACTCCTCTTTGGACCAGATATTAGTGAAGAGGGTCTCAGAGGCAATTGCTCAAACACCTTTGATGCATGGAGTCCCAAATTTTCTTGGCGGACCTCTGATTGCAGACCACGGCCTGATGCCCCCACACGAAGACCTGAACGGCCAGGAGCAACCCATCTATGGGATGGAACACGGGCCGGAGCCCCCCATCTATGGGATTGAAAATCACGGGGTCCCCCACGAGCAGAACGGGACTTGGGTTACCGACCCCCCTTATGAGGCGGCTGACGAGAGATCAGGGGAGCCCTTGCCCACCGCCTGTGCACGGTCTGCCACGACGGATCATCAACAGCGTTGGACTGGCCGCCACCAATCGGAGGAAGGCCAGACCTAGTAATTTCACCTGAATTGCCTGACGCGCAGCTCCGCAATTCACTCATTAGGGTTTTTTATTTATTATATATATATATATATAATCAATGCCATGTTAATGCTAGCTTGATAACTGTTCTTGTAGGCGAACTCCTCTAAATGCAAGTGATCTTCCCACTAACCTTAAGATCCAACATGCAAGCTCACAACATATCCTCTAATATCTAGATAGTACGCTCCAACTGTCCATCGGTCTACGGATGATACACAGTGCTGAAGCATAAACCGGTAGCCAGATTTGTGTGCAGACTCTGCCAGAATTGGGACGTGAATCTTGTGTCTTGATCGGAGCGATACTCATGGGAAACCCATGTAATAACACAATCTCCTGCATGATTATCGCTCACATCATGACATACACTAGAAAGAAGTTATAAAGGTATGAGAAAGATAATTACCACCATATACTTCTTCGCAAGTATCTCCGTAGATTGTCCTACTCGAAAGGGTATGAAATGCATAGACTTGGTTAATTGGTCAACGATAACACAAATCACATCATTTTTCTTGGTGCTCCGAGGTAGTCCAGTCACGAAGTCCATGGTGATGTGCGGCCACTTACACTCCAGAATCAGTCGAGGTTGAAGTAATCCGACAATGCGATGATGTTCATCCTTCACTTGCAGACACACAAGGCACTTGGCGATACTTCAAGCTATGCTCCTCTTCATACCATGCCACCAAAAATTCAGATGAATATCCTGGTACATCTTGGTACCGCCATGATGAATGGAGTAGGGAGAGTTATGAGCTTCATGCATCAGCTCCTCTCTGATATCGCCTGAAGGCATGCAGATCATACTGCCATATCTCAGGGAACCATCCTCATGAATGCGAAAATCCGTCCAAAGTCTAGCTTCAACTTGCTCTCTGATCTTCTGTAATTCTCTCTTGACTGCACAGCTTTGATCCGATATACAATTGTTGACTGAATCTGCATATTCATCAATGATGATGTGACTCCAGGTAAAACAACTTCTATACCCATCTCCTGCAGATCTTGCTGTAGCCTCCACTGAAATGTAAGAGTCATGACTACTGGAAGTCTACTCAAACTGTCAGGTATGACATTAAACTTCCATGGATGATATTAGAGGTCGATGTCGTAATCGACCATCAGCTCTAACCATCTATGCTGCCTTATATTCAACTCCTTCTGGGTGAAAATATATTTCAAACTTTTGTGATCAGTGAAGATTTTCACTTTCTCATTTAGTAAGAAATGTCTCCAAATCTTCAGGGCAAAGATGACAGCAACTAGCTCCAAGTCGTGACTCGGATAATTCTTCTTGTGAATCTTCAACTATCGAGAAGCATACACGACCACATAACCATGCTGGTGCAGGACACATCCAAGGCCTTTGCCTGACGCATCGCAAAAGATCTCAAATCCTCCAATCCTATCTAGTATAGCCAGAACTGGTTCAGACGTCAGCCTTGCTTTTAATATCCCAAATGCTTGCTTGTAAGAATCTGACCATATAAAGACATCCTTCCTTGTCAATCGAGTCATCGGCTCGGCTATCCTTAAGAAATCCTTGATGAATCGACGGAAATAACCCGCCAATCATGGGAAACTCCTGATGTCTGATGTCGACCGAGGGGTAGGCCAATTACTGACTGATGCAACCTTCTCTGGGTCGACAGAGATACCATCTCCAGATACCACATGTCGACGAAATGCAATTCGGTCCAGCCAGAACTTGCACTTGCTGTACTTAGCATACAGCTGATAATGGCGAAGTGACTCGAAAACAATCCGTAAATGTTCAGCATGCTCCTCCTCACTCTTCGAGTAGACCAATATATCATCAATGAATATCACCACGAATTTATCCAGAAACTCGAAGAAAAATGAGATTCATAAGATTCATGAATAATGCAGGGGCGTTAGTCACATCGAATGGCATGAAAATGAACTCGTTATGTCCATATTTAGTCCGGAAAGCCATCTTGTAGATGTCTTCTGATCGACTCCAAAATGTAACCCAAGAGCACAACCTAGTATGGCGCAAATGCACGGAGATAAATCCCCGGCAACGGCGCCAAAAACTTGGTCGCGCCCCAGAATACACCCGGAGAACGACTTGTAGTTTTACCACAAGCGCACGGTCAAGTGGCGAGCGGGTATCGAACACGGGGAGGTGGTGTCGGCTCCAATCTATCCTAGGTTGGTTTGACTACGAACGTTTTATTGGTGGAGATGGTTATGGAATGATATAATGGAAATGATGGTGGATGTCGATGTCGGTGATAAAGAAGTCGGATAAAGTATCGATTCAAATTTAATACAATAAAAGAGTCTAGAGCTAGGGAATCCCCACTACGAATCGTCATACATCATTGTAAATAGTGAATCTCAATATTAATAGGCTTGTGTTGGGGTGAACTAGTCGTAACTGAATAGAGAACCAAGCTCACGCTCTCGCGCTATTGCCGGTCTATAGCAACCTAGGATAGGGCCCAATCTCTTGCAAACCCTAGCCTAAGCCACTAGCATTAGGATTGACATCATCGTTCAATCGCCCCTCGAGCCCACTCTCGTGCAAACTCGAGTTACGATCTAGGTTGTGATAGTTCATATTTGTCCAATCTCTTACAAACGAATATGGGTATAGATTTATAATAAAAATCCTAGCTTTGGTCCAATCTCTTGCAAACCAAGTCTAGAGAATCTCGATTATAAACCTAAATCGAATATCTAGGCCTTCCCATCGATTAGAATCCAATCTCTTGCAAACCCCAATCGATGGAAATCCCTAGCTATCCGTAATAAATCGATCACAACCTAACCTCCTAGCAATTCTAGCAATTTAGAAATTCATTCATCAAAAATTTGAAATTAGATCCATAGGGTTCATCCACATGCCCTAGAACAACAAATCTACTCAAGCATAGCAATAACGATATGAGAATCAATAAAAATCATTGCTTGCATACAAAAAGATGGAAAAACAAAGATTCAAATAACAAGAACAAAATACTTAGCTTTGATGAAGATCTTCAATCCAAATACAAGCTTGTTGATCCAAAAGGGGGCCTAGGGCATGGCCTAACCTCTAAAATAATCCCTAAGAAAACATGTGGGAACCCCCTCTAATGGTGGCTACAAACCCCTTATATAGTCTCCCCAAAACCCTATCAAATAACGCTAAAAACCCCCTCAAATTCCTGCCCAAAAACAGCCCTAACTGCAACTTAAATCTGGGCCCGCCGCCGACTCGGCCGAGTGGAACATGTGACTCGGCCGAGTGGAAATTCCAGCACTGCAGCATCAACTTACAGAAATTCTCCAGATTTCATCTGACCTCCGATTGACACGTTCTTGGCGGCGTTGGAATCGTCATGAAGTCTACTATCCATAAAAAATATGAGAAAAATAATTTGATTGCTGTAATGATAGAAGATTTCAAAAGAGTGAACGACTGTCTGAAAATCTGGGCGCTGCGTGTCCTCGGCGTCACTCTGCCGAGTGGGATTCTTCACTCGGTCGAGTGGACTTCTTTACTCGACCAAGTGACAGACCCTGTAGAAAAACAGTAACTTCGAGGTCTTCAGGGGTCTGTCTCCGGGGGTGGCTCGGCCGAGTAGCTTTCATCATTCGGCCGAGTGGTAATGTGTACTCGGCCGAGTAGGCCATCGACGGGTCTCTGGAAATCGCAGTAGATTCGGCCTCTTCTCTGGAAAATTTCCCTGACGTACTCGGGTGAGTGAGCTTCCTCACTCGGTCGAGTAGGACTTTGTCATTCGGCCGAGTATACGCTGAAAAACATTGTGCACGTATCCGTTCTGGTCGGCCGAGTGGGCTTTCTTGCTCGGCCGAGTGCGTGCTTCACTCAGCCGAGTGGCATGCTGTAAATGCCCAATCTTCTTCGGTTCTCCTCCTCGTCACTCCTATAAAGTTCTTTCTTCTTCCACTCATCCTCCATCGCCGATAAGTCTGTAAATGAGCCGTGGGCGACACTCCAAAGTGGGTGCAAATCCTCTTGATCTCAAGATCGCTCCAAATCGCTCCATATCTCCTGAAATACGACAAAACCAAGAAATAGTGAAAAGCATCGTAATATTGTCGAATAATCGCGAAAAATGCGATATGGGCGATCAAAATGGCATGCAAACATGCAGAAAAAAGGTGTAAAATATGGACCGATCATCTTCATTCTTAATTTTCACCTGATGGTATCCACTCCTTAGTTCCAACTTCGAGAAAACTCGTGATCCATCGAGTTAACCGAAGATGTCATCGATGCAAGGTAACTAGTACTTATTCTTCACAGTGACTTTGTTCAGCTCCCAATAATCCATGCACATCCTTCTCGATCCGTCCTTCTTCTTGACCAACAAAACAGGTGTGCCGCAAGGAGATACTCTGGGATGGATGAATCCTTTCTGCAGCAGATCGTCCAATTGCTTCCGTAACTCTTCAACTTCTGCAAGATACATACGGTAAGGCGCCTTCGAGAGCGGTTGAGTATTCGACATAAGACCAATGCTGAATTCCAGAGCTCGGTCAGGCGGTAATCCAGAAATATCCTCCAGAAATACATCTTCGAAATCTCGAACCATTGCATGCTTCTCAGGTTCGACTTACATAGATGCGACGATCGCTTCATCGGCTGGGCCAGAAATTTGATAGGTCCGAGCAAACGACTTCCACTGATGCATTCGAATACCAGATGGTCGGGAATCTCAAATACTACTTTTTTCTTATGACAGACGATAGTAGCATAGAAAGTCCCTAACCAATCCATGCCGAGAATAGCATCATAGTTGGGCGTGTACTGGACTATGAAATCTGCATAGAGCTCATGGGCGCAAATCACCAAAGGACATGATTTGCATCCCAAGGAAACACTCATCATGCCACTCCCAATGGTGATATTCCAACTTTTGGGAAGTGTGTAGGTGGGAATCGAATGTGTGACCACGTATTTTCGGGATAAGATACGCAATGAAGCCCAGAATCAAATAAGGTCAGAGCTGGTTGGGAAACCACTAAAATGACACCTGAGATAATAGAAAATCTTAGCAAGGGTTTCTAACTAACAAGTATGAATATAAAAGCAACATGAAATACTTGACCTAGATGTTACATGTAATCACTTCATCCTCAGCCTCAGCTTCTGCAGCTATCAGAGTGAATGCCTGGCGCTTCGACTGATTGGCCTGCTGATAGGCTCGATTCTGCAGATCCAGAGGCGGTCCACGCTGAGCAGGTCTAGGTGCATCTCATTGAATGGGTCCAGGCATTCCTCGCTGAACGAGTCCTGGTACTCCAGCAGGTGCTTGACGGTTCTTGCTGTGGGGACAGTCTCTCACAGCATGTGTAGATGCTCCGCAGATCAGGCATTGGTTTAGTACCCTCTTACAATCCTTCTTCTGATGTCCTATCTTGCCACAGAACAAACAGCTCAGTTGAGCTCAGTCGATAGAAACAGATGGCCTCTTGAACTTTGTGGTCTGGGGAGGTTGGAAATTTCCTCTTGACACAATCCTAGGTGGCTCCATGGGACGCTTGCTTCCTCCAGCTTGAGTTTCCACTGGAAGTCTTGCCATAACTTCATGGCTCCGTGTAACATCCAAAATGTCATGAAGGGTCGTTAGTTTCACCGAGGTCATTGAGGCTTGAATATTGGTATTCCGGCCTTGGTGAAACTAAAATTCACAGTCTTCTAGGTCATTTACCATGTGGGGTACGAATCTGCTGAGCATTGCAAACTCGGCCTCAGACTCGTCAACAGTCCTATCTCCTTCGACCATATTGGCGAAGCGCTGTTGAAGTTCTCTTTTGGCTGGTTTGGGAAAATACTTGGCATTGAACCTTTTCCAAAACATGCCCCAAGAGATGGGTCTGACCAAACGTCTTTCTTTCAGTTGCCACCAGCTCCTAGCATTGTCAGTTAGTTAGAGCTTCGCGACATCGACCCATCCTGCCTGAGGGATGGGAGGAACATTCAGCTTGTCCTCCATCCCTTAGGCATATTCTTCAGCATCCAGAGGCCCTTCTTTTCCAGAGAAGCTCTTGGGTTGCAGCTCTTGGAACTGCTTAATGCCTGGTTCAACTCGAGGGGGTGGTGGTGCAATCTAAGCAGATTGATGGCCCTGCTGGATCAGCTGTTGCTGGATCTCCAACATTCCTCTCATGATCCCGAGGAGTTCATTGATATCGGAAGTACCACTTTCACCGGCTCCATTTCGGTTCCTGGTGTTGTGTCCCCCTGCCAAGCTGAGAAAAGAAACTCGGGTAAATTTTGTGTACGAGATAAATCTATACATTTTGGCTAATGATAGTATTTCTATTGTTCTGAAGTTTTGCATAATGCATAATGCAAGACTATGGAATACTCAAAGTAGCATGGCAAGGAATAATAAGCATCTTGATGGTTGGTAAAGTAATAAGAGATATCATCATACAAAATTCATCTAGCGGAAGAAGAAAAAAGGAAAATAAAGAAATAAAAAATAAAAGAGAGGAAAGAAAAGAAAAAAGGCACACAATATGATGCATGAACACACATAAAAGGAAAATAAGATGGAAAAATCAAAAAGATGATGCAAAAATTTTGAAAATTTTAAAAACCCCTAAAATAAAGTAAAAATGCAACTAAAGCATCTAAATGGCATGGAAATGCACTCCCCCAAGCTTAAACTTCACATTGTCCTCAATGTGATCATAAAAGGAAAAATATGAGGAACACCGATAAATATGAGGGAGGTGAATGAAAAATGATGAAATGAATGACATGAAATCCTAATGCAACTACATGCACATGCAATGATGCATGAAAGCGCTTTCTCCCAAGCTTATGCTAAACAATCCTATTCAAATGACTCGATCAAAAATGTCATGGCTTTGCAAAGCGTGATCAAGTCAAATGAATAAGAAAGTAAGTTTTCACTTGAAAGAAATGCTCGAAGGTGGTGAGCAAAAGGATGTTGCATATCAAAATATGAAGAGGGTAATTAATATATAATGGGTTTGGGGTGTAAAAGATTTTTTTGTTGCCGTCATATGAGGTAATATTTATTCAAGCAAATCTATACTGTCCTCTCGCTGTCGACAGAATTCGTGTTTATTTAAAGCATAAAATTTCTACACTACTGGATTGATATCACCTATAGCAAAAGGCGGATCCAGTATCTTTGCCGGTGCAGGCAACTGCTCCAACTGCTCCTTCCGTGGCTCCGCCAGGCACATGTGTCCATGAACACCAACGAACTCCAGCAATGCATCCTCCAGCATTCCCACAAGGACTCCACCTGTACCCTGCAGAGAATAGGATGCATCAGTTCGCTGCAAAAATTTCACACTCATAATAAAATTATTCCAAAGAGGATCGTCTATAGAAATATATGAAATAAATTGTGGTGGACGATACTTCCTTGGAAATAATTCAATATCCTCTTACGCTGTGATAGCTATCTCCGTAGTATCCTCTCTCAGCTGCTCAGGTAACTCTGCTCCAAAATCAATTGAACTACCGCTCTCCTCTTGTTCGCACCTGCCATCAAAGGATAATTCAGTGTATAAACTGGTGTCACAAAAGGATTCATCAAATATACTTCCCTGAACGTGGGTATCCCAAGGTAGCTCTTCTCGAGCATTGATCTTTTCGGTGCATGTTCCGATGACTTCATTCATTGGTGGCTGAGGGACTTCGTCAACTTCCAAATACAGCTTATCATTTCTAATATCGACCCTAATGCTGCCTTTGTGTGTTCCTTCTAGGGAGAGTTGATCAATGATGTAGGTGGCAAATAGTTGTTCAATGTGGTCCTCTATATTGATGGCAATAGGTCCCGTGGTCTGAACTTCATCCACGAGTTCCTCCAGTAGGGATGCAAAAGTTTCATCGTGTTGCAGGTCAGAGTCTGTACTCATCATTGCACTTTCTGGATAACCTGATCAACAAAGACAAATACCTGAAAAAAAAATTAGTGGCACACGAGAATATAGAAATGATAATAATGGTGGCGAGGGTGAAAATTTCTTTTTGTTAATTTTTTTCTTTGTAGTCTAATCAACCTAATTGTGACAAATTGGCACCCAATGGAAAACACCTCCCCGACAACGGCGCCAAAAACTTGATCGACTCCAAAATGTAACCCAAGAACACAACCTAGTATGGCGCAAATGCACGGAGATAAATCCCCGGTAACTGCGCCAAAAACTTGGTCGCGCCCCAGATATACACCCGGAGAACGACTTGTAGTTTTACCACAAGCGCACGGTCAAGTGGCGAGCGGGTATCGAACACGGGGAGGTGGTGTCGGCTCCAATCTATCCTAGGTTGGTTTGACTACGAATGTTTACTTTGTGGCGATGGTTATGGAATGATATAATGGAAATGATGGTGGATGTCGGTGTCGGTGATAAAGAAGTCGGATAAAGCATCGATTCAAATTTAATACAATAAAAGAGTCTAGAGCTAGGGAATCCCCACTACGGATCGTCATACATCATTGTAAATAGTGAATCTCAATATTACTAGGCTTGTGTTGGGGGTGAACTAGTCATAACTGAATAGAGAACCAAGCTTACGCTCTCGCGCTATTGCCGGTCTATAGCAACCTAGGATAGGGCCCAATCTCTTGCAAACCCTAGCCTAAGCCACTAGCATTAGGATCGACATCATCGTTCAATCGCCCCTCGAGCCCACTCTCGTGCAAACTCGAGTTACGATCTAGGTTGTGATAGTTCGTATTCGTCCAATCTCTTGCAAACGGATATGGGTATAGATTTATAATAAAAATCCTAGCTTTGGTCCAATCTCTTGCAAACCAAGTCGAGAGAATCTCGATTATAAACCTAAATCGAATATCTAGGACTTCCCATCGATTAGAATCCAATCTCTTGCAAACCCCAATCGATGGAAATCCCTAGCTATCCGTAATAAATCGATCACAACCTAACCTCCTAGTAATTCTAGCAATTTAGAAATTCATTCATCACAAATCTGAAATTAGATCCATAGGGTTCATCCACATGCCCTAGAACAACAAATCTACTCAAGCATAGCAATAACGATATGAGAATCAATAAATATCATTGCTTGCATACAAAAAGATGGAAAAACAAAGACTCAAATAACAAGAACAAATACTTAGCTTTGATGAAGATCTTCAATCCAAATACAAGCTTTTTGATCCAAGAGGGGGCCTAGGGCATGGCCTAAACTCTAAAATAATCCCTAAGAAAACATGTGGGAACCCCCTCTAATGGTGGCTACAAACCCCTTATATAGTCTCCCCAAAACCCTAGCAAATAACCCTAAAAAATCCCTCAAATTCGTGCCCAAAAACAGCCCTAACCACAACTTAAATCTGGGCCTGCCGCCAACCTAAATCGAATATCTAGGCCTTCCCATCGATTAGAATCCAATATCTTGCAAACCCCAATCGATGGAAATCCCTAGCTATCCATAATAAATCGATCACAACCTAACCTCCTAGCAATTCTAGCAATTTAGAAATTCATTCATCACAAATCTGAAATTAGATCCATAGGGTTCATCTGCATGCCCTAGAACAACAAATCTACTCAAGCATAGCAATAACGATTCCATGCCGAGAATAGCATCATAGTTGGGCGTGTACTGGACTATGAAATCTGCATAGAGCTCATGTGCGCAAATCACCAAAGGACATGATTTGCATCCCAAGAAAACACTCATCATGCCACTCCCAATGGTGATATTCCAACTTTTGGGAAGTGTGTAAGTGGGAATCGAATGTGTGACCACGTATTTTCAGGATAAGATACGCAATGAAGCCCAGAATCAAATAAGGTCAGAGCTGGTTGGGAAACCACTAAAATGACACCTAAGATAATAGAAAATCTTAGCAAGGGTTTCTAACTAACAAGCATGAATATAAAAGCAACATGAAATACTTGACCTAGATGTTACACGTAACCACTTCATCCTCAGCCTCAGCTTCTGCAGCTATCAGAGTGAATGCCTGGCGCTTCGACTGATTGGCCTGCTGATAGGCTCGATTCTGCAGATCCAGAGGCGGTCCACGCTGAGCAGGTCCAGGTGCATCTCGTTGAATGGGTCCAGGCATTCCTCGCTGAACGAGTCCAGGTACTCCAGCAGGTGCTTGACGGTTCTTGCTGTGGGGACAGTCTCTCACAGCATGTGTAGATGCTCCGCAGATCAGGCATTGGTTCCGCACCCTCTTACAATCCTTCTTTTGATGTCCTATCTTGCCACAGAAAAAACAGCTCAGTTGAGCTCAGTCGATAGAAACAGATGGCCTCTTGAACCGTGTGGTCTGGGGAGGTTGGAAATTTCCTCTTGACACAATCCTAGGTGGCTCCATGGGACGCTTGCTTCCTCCATCTTGAGTTTCCACTGGAAGTCTTTGTTGGATATGGAAGACGTTAGTACACCCTTATAGGGGATGTACGAGGGAATACGGACCTCGAACGTCGCGTACACGAAGTCGTGTGCAAAGGGAATATGTTCCCTTGCGGAGAGGATCTCTAGATTGATGGGAAAGTCGCATTATATATGCATAAGTGCATGCGACATATGGCTAATAAAGGGGTAATATCTTAAGCTTATGTTGTACCATGCATATGGTACAACTTAAGCTTATAATGTGCCATGTATCATGGTACACCTTAGTTAAATTGTTCCAAAGGAACAATTACTCCTAAAATAACTACCTTGGGGGCTATAAATAAGACCCAAGGGTAAGCCATTACCTTACACTTTTGCAGGGCATTCTTGCATGCATTTCATTCTAGCGAAGCTCTGCCGAAATCCTTCCTCTCTCTTTATCCAAGTTCTTAATCTAAAAGTAGAGATTTAGATTGTGGATTTAGTAGCCTTACTCCATTCGTGAGAAGACTCGATCCGTCGTGGAGAATCCGAAGGTGAAGTTCTGTGACTACCGTGCCGCATACGCAAGCGTAAGTCACAACTTCATTTATCGATCCTAACTCTGTTTTGGCAGGATCCTACATTGGTATCAGAGCCATACAGGTTCACCCCGGTCAAACCACCGCCCCGTCGAAACTATGAACGAGTCGTTGTCTTTTTCACGAATGGGTATACTACCATTACGGATATGGTAGGAACGCTTCGTGACGGAGAGAACGCAGCGGTTGTTCTTTTCACGTTAGGGTCTTCTGTCATTACAGATATGACAGGAATCTCCGTGACGGGAAGAACCGACCGTTCATATCGTCAAACTCGCTCTCTTCATGGATGCTGAGTCTCCATTCATAGGGAATGGGCGCTCTCTTCATGTGGAGAGCGTAGTTTACGAATTTTTGAAGTGGGTTCATTTTTTTGGCACACGGCCATTGGAGGACAACTACTTCCTCGACGAACGAGTGCTTCACCAGAGAAGAAGGTGGTGGTTATTCCCATCGGGGAAGATGAATTTTAGTGCATGTGCACCATGGCCAAATGGGCTATGAAGGCCATGCATCCCCCTCCCCATGCGGAGGGGGTTGGCTATGGCCAATAACCACCGCGGCAACCCCCTCCGGCGGGGGTGTGCGGCCACCCCACACAAGGGGAGGCCGGCCATGGCCAAAGGGCCATGGCCGGCCAAGGCCAAAATGGCCTTGGCCATGACCAAGGCCGGCAGTGGCCGGCCCCGGCCAAGGCCAGGGGCCGGCCTGGCCGGCCCTGGCAGAGGCCAGGGCCGGCCAGGGCCGGCCTGGCCAGCCCTGCCGGCCCTGGCCACTGCCAGGGCCGGCCGGGCCCTGGCAGTGGCCAGGGCGCCGGCCCTGGCAGAGGCCAGGGCCGACGCCCTGGCAGAGGCCTCGGCCAGGGCCTGGCCGGCCCTGGCAGTGGCCAGGGCCGACGCCCTGGCCTTGGCCAGGGCCTGGCCGGCCTTGGCCAGGGCAGAGGCCCTGGCCGAGGGGCCAGGGCCCCTGGCCGGTCAGGGCAGAGGCCCTGGCCAGCCCTTGGCCAGCCTCGGCCAGGGCAGAGGCCCTGGCCGGAGAAATTTCAGACCATTATCATTGTTCGACCAATTCGGGTGTTTTGGTCGACCAATTCGGCAAAAGGCCTTGGTCGAATATGGACGTGCCGACTAGCCCATACGGGGCCAAACGACAGTCGTCTGCATCAAAATTCTCTCATACGGGGGGAAACGCCTGGATCCATACGGGAGCCGGCGACGATAGTTTGCAGAAAAATCCCAAAAGGGGGATCCGACCTTGGCACGGCTACGACTCATTCCCGACAAATGGTCAGGAAGTGCCGAATGTTTCACTAGTATCATAAGGGTACTAAGATGAAATATACATTTTTTTGAAAAATACGTTTTCATACGTTTTGAAAAATACGTTTTCAAAAACGCTTTTCCGCTGCGAAGTACTATAAGAGTGCTAACATTTGATAAAGTGAGGGAGAAATATTGAAAGTTACTCTAGATGGTGACTGGAAACATAGTGACCTTTCCAATTATAGAGTAACATCTTCAATATTTTTCGAAAGTAACTTATCAAATTATAAATATCATTCCAAGTGGGAGTTGAAATTAGAACTATCCAAATGGGATATTCTACTATCACTTCAAATGGGAATTGTATTTTAAGAATTTTCAATGCAATTTTTTGATCAAACCTTTGGTTTTATGTCATTTGCAGCATTTTAAAAGTAAAATGTCTTCCGCTTCAAAGAATATCGTCGCTGAGTTAAACAGAGGTGAAAAACTCAACGGCGATAATTACAAGCTTTGGTCCATCAAGATACAATATGTTCTAGAGGAGCAAGAAGTGCTCGAAACTCTAAAGAACGTTATGATTGAACCCGAGTTGGGCACTACGGCCCAACACCGACGAGACAAGGAAGCTTTTGAAGCTTGGTCTCGGAAGAACAAGATAGCGCGCATTACGTTATTAAGCAGTATGGCTGATGACATAATGCGCATCTTCCGAGAACATGACCTAGCCATGGACATATGGTCCAAGCTAGAGGAGAAGTTCGGTGGCACATCGGTGTCCAAACTTCGCTCCTTAACTATAAGGTTCGATTCATATAAGAAACGTCCAGATCATTCCATGGGGAAACATCTGCGACATATGGCGAACCTTATCTCGGAGTTAAAGGACGCAGGTCATGTGCTCACTGATGAACAACAAATCCAAGCAGTTATACGTTCCCTACCAAATGGGTGGGATCAAATGAAGATGCATCTCACTCACAATGAGAGCATCAAGACCTTCAGCGATGTTTCCAAGCACCTCGAATTAGAGGAAGAGCGGCTTGCGGCTGCCAAGCCAAGTGCAGAAGTGCACATGGTTGCTAGTTCCTCACACGGGGGAAAGAAATGGAAAGATCGTTCGAAGTTCACTAATGAACGTAATAAGCAGCCTGAGTCTACCAAGAAACCCAAACATAAGGGTGGGCACAAGAAATGGCACAAGAAGAAAGACTTGAAAATGATCAAGTGCTTCAAGTGCAACAAGCTCGGTCACTATGCTCGTTCGTGTACGAGTGGAGGCGACGAGGTAACTTGTAAATATACTAGTTACATATGTGTTTCTAGTTCAATATTTCTTGTGGAATCTAATCCATTTTGGATAATTGATTCAGGTGCCACCGACCACATAGCAAGGGACAGACGGTCCTTCGTGGAGTATCACCGGATACCCCAAGGAACGAAGTGGATCTATGTAGGAAACAACACACGTGTTGAAGTGAAAGGCGTTGGGACTTGCAAGCTAGTCTTGCACAACGGCCGCACTCACCTACTTCATGATGTCCTCTTCGCTCCAGATATTCAAAGGAATATAATTTCTGTGGTCGTATTAATGGGTCTTGGCTATAACTGGTTTTTTCATGATTGTAATGTGGACTTAAGTGTAATTTTAGCCTGTAAGGATCCATACACTAGAGGGGGGGTGAATAGTGTATATTAAAAAATGTCGCAAATAAAATGTTAGTAATATTTGCAAAGATGGCACAGAAATAAAAAGGCAAGTACTGAAATTAAATCAATCGCAAACACAGAGATTTATCCTGGTTCGGATCCTTGTGATCCTACTCCAGTCCTCTACCCCGTAGAGATTTTCAATCCACTATAATCACTTGCCCCGCAAGCACCAACTTACAAAAATGGCGACACTCCCCGTGTCCCATACTTTGTACAATCTCTAACAGAGATTCAAACCTGTAAAATAATGAAATAGAAAAACACCTATAGCCTTGTTATAAATTTCAGAGAATGAATTCAAGGATGGTGTTTTAGAAAAAGAACTTCAAGATGTAAAAGATATGTAATGAAGCGCAACACTTGAAGTTCTCTGGTTCATAAAAGAAGAGAGAGAGATCAATCGATTTCTTCTTCAATTATGAACACAAACAACTTTCCAAAATGATGTTGAAAAACCAAGTTCTTCCGTTCTTAAACGAAGAAGGAAATCTAATGATTTCTTCTTACAAATAAGAAAAGAACAACTAATGGCCTAAAGCTTTAGAAAAGAGAAGACTTGATTCCACCAAGTAAGAGAGTAAAGAAAGAGGAAAGTGTGTGTAAGAAAAGAGAGGGTCTACCCCTTTATTTATAATGTTTAGGGACGGTTGGGGACTGTAGTTAACGTTGAAAAACGGGCAGGAACCGTCCCTGAAAATTTGGGATCAAAACGGCTAGTTTTGAAATTGGTCGACCAAAATGACCACATTGGTCGACCAAAATTTAGAGAGAGAATTTCGACCGTTGGAGGACATTTCTAGAATCTACACTGTTAGGGGAGTTTGCATATGCAATCCCATAACCAAATTCGAAGGTTTAAAATTGGTCGACCAAAATGAGGTTATTGGCTGCCAATTTGCAAAGTTGCGAATTTTCAAAATTGGAAAGTGTAGATATCTGAGGAATGGAACCAAGATGACTAAGATATATTATCACAAGGCTTTGTGACTCTAATAAAGTAAATTTTACTTTGATTACATAAAGCCGTAGATAGGACTGTGTCTGCAACTGAATCTGAGAAGCTTCTTTGTAGGAGATCCTTATCAAGTGATTATATATCCAAGTCGTGGATTAGGTGCCTTTGTCTTTCCAGCTTCATAATTGATATATCTGATTGAGTATGCATGAAGATATCTCATTTGTGTGGAACTCATCATTGATATGTATCTGCATACATAGAGTTAGTAGCACTGAATGTGTTTGTCACATCAAAATCATATGGGAATAGAAATATGGAATTATGAAATTCCAACATTCTCCCCCTTTTTGATGATGACAAACATGAAAAAATATATATCGTTAAAATTGAACATATCAGATATACTCCCCCTGAATATGTGGAGTTTGTGAATACTCCCCTTGAGTAGATGAAATATATTCTCCCCCTTTGGAATTCCCAAAAAGAGGGAAATAATAGTTAGTAAAAAATAAGTTAGATAACATTAGTAAATAAAAATGGCTGTAAAAGAAGGAGTATATAGCCCATTTATAAATTGAACACAATTTGGCCAGTGTTGGAAAAAGAGTTGTAGGCCAAAAAAAATATATAGTTGTATGAGAATATAGGGTGAAGGCCGAGTAATGGAGCAGGCCAGTAAAAAAAATAAAGGGCAAACCATTAAAAATATTAGTGAGAAGGCCACAGTGTGGTATGTTAAAACAAATTTGCAGACCATAAAAAATATATATTAGGGTAGGCCTAAAAAGGGAAGGTCAGTTCGGAGTGGGCCATGAACGAAAAAATATATATATTAGGGTAGGCCGAAATGATTGAAGGAGGTATAGGTCAAATTTTGCCTGAAAAGAGGGAGCCAAGTACTGTAGTAGTATATTGGAAAATTATAATTGAAAACAGTAGGAAAAAAATAAGGATATATGGGCTTAATAGAGGGCCGGAAAAAAATACGTGGAGAAAAAACAATTGGGGAGGCCAAAGTAGGTTGCAGGCCATTGTTTCTAAAAAAACAGAATATAGATGTATGAAGTAGTTCTGTTTGTAGCAATGATTTATATGTGCGAGCTACAGAAGCAAAATCAACATTAGAAAATAAATGAGCAAAGTACCAGGAAGCAAAAAAAATTCGACAGGACATGGGCATAAAAATGTCTATAGCATAAAAATAGGATATGGCATGAAAGCACAAATAGGAACAGAATGTGCAAGGGAGCCTTCAATTTCCAAAGTAACAAATCATATGCTAATGACCAATACAAAGGACCAGAATATGGTGAATGCCAAATGATCAGAAGAGCACAAAAACAATGTATCCATTCTGAAAGAGAGGAGAACAATAAACACGCACATAATATCAGAAATAACAAAAAGAACAGAATAACCAACAACTAGTGACAACATAATAAAAAGAACAGAACCATATATCTTTAGCAACAGAACATCTAGTGACAACAAAAACAGCCAGTGACAAAATATGCATAGAAGCAGAGACGCATCAAGGCGAAAGTACATGAGACTTGAACTACAATACTATATAGCCCACATATCACACAAACCCAAACAACAGACAACCCAAAGGCAAACAAACGAAACAGAGCAAAGATAACCAACAGAACCAGAATGTTTCCAAAAAGCCTAGCAAGGACCCAAGTAACTATCATCAGACAACACAAACTTGCTTATGGAACATCAAACCAACTAGCAAAGAACCAACTAGTGACTACTGCCGAGAGGAGGAGCCTGGTCCAGAAGGAGACGCATCGGTCGAACGTTTAGTGGCCCGAAAGTGGAGCGACTCAAAGTGATTGGCCAACGAGGCAACAACAGTAGTAAGATCGTCCATTCGTTTGTTAGGCTCCTGTAACGTAGCATCACCTGAACTCAGATGGGTCTGAATGCCACGGAAACCATCATGCATCTCACCCTGAATATCCTGAAAACCCCTAGTCACCGAATGACGCAAAGCACGAATCTCACCCAGAATAGCATCATGACCAGACAATGGGGTAACAGGAGTGGTAGGAGAAGCTGCAGACTGGGAATACCGTTTTCGAACCGGAACACGGCCACGAGTGCGAGAAGAGCCGGAGGTATGGGAAGTGGGAGTGGGTTGTGGGGTAGGAGTGGGACGAGGCCACGGAGAGCGAGTACGAGTACGTGGAGAGCGAGACATGGATCTAGTAACCGGACGAGATGGAATGGGAGATGTGTCAGGGTCAGCGGCAACGACATCAGAATCATCATCAGGATCAGAAGTGTCAGATACGACCAGTTGCATGTGAGTCAGGGTTGCAGAAGTGAAATCAACCGGATTGAAGATAGGGGCAGAGTTGGCGAATGGAATCTGAAAGGCTTCCAAGATTCTAGTAATCAAGGAAGGCAAGAAAATGTGAGACTTAACAGGCTTGGCCAAGGAGTCAAGGAAAACAGAACCCCAACAGATAGGAAGTTCACCCATCAAAGCATATAGACAACGTGCGGTCTTGGTACTGACATAATTGAGGGAACCTATCTTGGGAGCGAGATTGGTGAGGATGATTTTAACCATCATACGGGCAAGGGGATGAAGGGTGGCCGCAGAACGTTTGGGGCGAAAATCCGTGGACAAGAGAAGCTTAATGACGGGGTCATTGAGAGTAGTGGGCAGAGACTGGACATGGGTCAGTGGTAGTTGCAGGAGACGTGATAACATAGGACCAGTTAAGCGAAAGTAGAACCCATTGACAATGGTTGTAAGGGATAACATACCAGCCTGTAGGGAGGAGTCTAAGTTGGCATAAAATTCTCGAACCAGAGCAGGAAAGTACGGGGTTCGGTTGGAAGTAGACCATAGACTGACCAACCCGGCGGAATGAAGAGGGCTCAAAAGCCTTGAGAACCCATGGTCGCTGAAATCAATATGTTGTTCGGGATGGAAGGGGATGTTCTCCAAGAGCCGAAAGTGTTGCGTAGCCGCCGGAGAGCGAAAGTAGGCCGGTGCCGGGGTCGCGATGAAATCTTGGGGGGACGGATCCATTGGGAGTGAAGGCGAAGGATGACCGAACGAGAGGAGTCGGAGACGTGCGAGGAAATAGTGGCGACGAGGGAGCCGGTGGAATCGATGGACGAGACGTGCGAAATCGGCGGAGGAGACGGCAGATGGGCGAACGAGGAGAGGAGAAGGAAGATCGGGCGACGGGGTGGACTTTTGAGGAAGGCGCCGAAGGGAAAGAGGGAGATCGCCGGTCGATTGAGGGCGGTGGAGATTTGGGAAGGGGAGAGGCCGGCGGGAGTTTTTGGGGGAAATGGGTGCTTCGGGAAAAGAAATGGGCTGAAGATATTTTGGAAAAATGAGATTCCCTAGGCACGAATTTAAAGAAGAGAAAAAAATAGTTATGGGAAGTTGTTGGAACTGACAAATTTCAATCGACAGAGAAGTTTAAGTAACGAATCCCACCCAAAATTCGAAAACGAATGGATAGGTTCAGTTTCTGAAACTAAAAATGGAGGGAACGGATAACGAGAATAAGCGGGAAGACGAAGTAATTACCGAAAAATTTAAAAAATAATAATAAATTCGAAAATTGGCGACCAATATTGGTGAATTGGTCGACCAAATTCAAAAAGAGCCAGAAAAATTTGAAAAAATTTGAGAAAAATTCTAAAAATAAAAATAAGAATGTGTCATAAGTCCGATTCACTAATAATCCCTAAATTCCTACGAAGCTTAATAAAAGTATCTTCTTTCAATGGTTTGGTTAAAATATCAGCTGTCTGATGTTCAGTAGTTATAAATTTAAGAATTATATCTCCTTTCTGAACATGATCATCTAGAAAATGATGACGTACATCAATATGTTTTGTACGAGAATGATGAACGGGATTTTTAGAAAGATTAATAGCACTAGTATTATCACACATAATAGGGCAAGTAGAGCAATCAATACCATAGTCAGATATAGTTTGTTTCATCCATAAGATTTGAGCACATGCTAAACCGACGGCAATATATTCTGCCTCGGTTGTAGATAATGAAACTGAGTTTTGCTTTTTGCTAAACCAAGATACTAAAGCATGACCTAAAAAGTGGCAAGTACCACTGGTACTTTTACGATCTGATTTACAACCAGCAAAGTCTGCATCACTATAGGATAATAAATCAAATGTGCTTGACTTGGGATAAAATAAACCAAAATCAGAAGTGTGCTTAACATATCTAATAATCCTTTTAACGGCAGTTAAGTGTGAAACTTTAGGATCTGCCTGAAAACGTGCATATAAACATACTGAAAACATAATGTCTGGTCTACTAGCAGTTAAATAGAGTAGAGAGCCAATCATACCTCTGTAAAGACGTTGATCAACACTCTTACCATTTAAGTCTTTGTCGAGAGATGTAGATGTACTCATTGGAGTACGTTTTTCTGCAGAACTTTCTAAACCAAAACGCTTGATGAGTTCTTTAGAGTACTTGCTTTGGTGAATGAAGATTCCTTCCTTTAATTGTTTAATTTGAAGACCGAGGAAGTAATTGAGTTCACCCATGTGACTCATCTCAAATTCTTTCTGCATAATCTTAGAAAAATCTTGACAAAGAGATTCATTAGTAGAACCAAAAATAATATCATCAACGTATATTTGAATAATGATTATGTCAGATTTAATATTTTTAATAAAAAGCGTGGAATCTATTTTACCAATATTATAACCAGAATTTAAAAGATAGCTTTTAAGTCTTTCATACCAAGCACGAGGTGCCTGTTTGAGACCATAAAGAGCATTCTTTAATTTGAAAACATGATTTTCAAAATTTTCATGATGAAAACCAGGAGGTTGTTCAACATAAACTTCCTCCTTAAGAAATCCATTTAAAAAAGCACTTTTGACATCCATTTGAAATAATTTAAAATCTTTAAAACATGCAAATGATAACAACATGCGAATAGACTCAAGACGAGCAACTGGTGCATAGGTTTCATCGTAATCAATACCTTCTTCTTGATTATAACCTTGTGCAACAAATCGTGCCTTGTTTCTAATTACCTGACCAGATTCATTCAATTTATTTTTGAATACCCACTTGGTACCAATAATTGAATGATCTGTTGGTCTGGGAACTAATTCCCAAACATCATTTCGTTGAAATTGATTGAGTTCTTCCTGCATAGCGATAATCCATGAACTGTCTTCACATGCATCTTTGATGTTCTTTGGTTCAATGGATGAAAGGAAAGCACAATGCGCCATTTGTTCAATTTGACGACGAGTTTAACTCCATCTGTAATATCTCCAATGATTAATTCTGATGGATGGTTTGGAACTTGTGCAAAAGCCTTGGGAAGATCTGTATTATCTGAAATAGACTCAACAGAATGATTAGTAGCATCAATTTCATCAAGTTTGATATTATCTAAAGAATTAGATAAAGGTAATATATTTTCTTCTTCATCAACAATGGGAGACTTAGATGAGGGATTCTCATCAAATGTGACATGTAGTGATTCTTCAACTGTTGAAGTTCTTTTGTTATATACTCTGTAGGCTTTGCTACGTGTTGAGTATCCAACAAAAATACCTTCATCAGATTTCGAATCAAATTTATCAAGTGCATCTTTAGTATTTAGAATGAAACATTTACATCCAAACACTTTAAAATATGATACACGTGGAATGCGATCAAAGAATAATTCAAAACAAGTTTTATTTAGCAATGGCCTTATGAGAATTTTATTCATAATGTAACATGCAGTTGCGACAGCTTCAGCCCAAAAATATTTCGGTAAATTACTATCACAAAGCATTGTTCTTGCACATTCTTGTAAGGTTCTATTTTTCCTTTCAACTACTCCATTTTGAGGAGGAGCACGAGGAAAAGAAAAATTGTGAGTAATGCCATTTTCATTACAAAATTTGGTAAACGATTCATTTTCAAATTCTCCTCCATGATCACTACGAATAGTGACAATGTTAGAGGATTTGATTTTTTGTATCTTTTTACAAAATATTGAAAATTCTTCAAAAGCATCATTCTTGTTTTGTAAGAATATAACCCAAGTATATCTTGAATAATCATCAACAATGACAAATGCATATCTACTTCTATTTAAAGAGGCTACTCTAGAAGGACCAAAAAAATCTAAATGTAAGAGTTCTAATGGTCTCTTTGTTGAGATAACATCCTTTGATTTAAAAGAAGATTTGTGCATTTTTCCTTGTTGACAAGCATCACAAAAATGTTTGTGTTTGAAAGAAATATTTGGCATTCCATTTACTAATTTGTGTTTTGAAATGTGTGCAAGATTTTTGAAGTTAGTGTGTCCAAAACGTTTATGCCATAAAAGTGTATCATCAGATGTAATTATTAAACAATGATTATTTGTGGTAACAGACATGCATAAAATATAAATGTTATTTTTACGCTTACCCCGAAACAAAACAGATGACATATCTGGATCATAAATAATGCAATCATTTTGTTCAAAAACTATTTTGTAATTTTTATCGCATAATTGACTAATGGAAAGTAAATTATGTTTCAAACCGTCAACCAGGTGAACATTCTCAATGATAGGCTGATTAGTATTGCCAACTGTTCCAGTGCCTATGATTTTTCCTTTCTTGTTGTCACCAAAGGTAACTGTGCCTCCTTGTTTGTACTTGATGTTTGAAAGTAGTTTGACATTTCCTGTCATATGTTTTGAACATCCACTATCCAAAATCCATCTTTCTTTCCTAGGTACCTGAAAGATAAAACATTAAGCATTGGTACCCCTTCTTGAGGGTCCTTGGGATTAGATTTTTGGAAGCCAAACCCAAGTGGAATTTGGCTTTTTAATATAATCATTAGAATGAAACTATAGCATGTATATAATGAGAAATATAATCATTTCTATCTTCTAAGCATGAATTCTTAGGAACCAATATACTAATTGTAGTAGGTTTCCTAGAAGATGGTTTTGAAATGTTAGAAACATTTCTTTGTGAAGAAGAAGTAGGAATGTTTACTTTCTTTGTGTAAATAAATGCGTGATTCTTCTTTTGAGGTCTAACAAAAGTAGTTTTCCAACAAAAGAAGAAATGCTATAGGACTTGGATGCATTCTTATGAGAATATCCCAGACCTTGTCTATGATTTGCTGGATATTGTATTTTTAGCAAATCATCGAGATTAGTCTTTCCTTTATTAAATTTATTAATATTGGAAGATATCTCGTCGTATTTCATCTTTAGTGATGAAATATTTTTATCCATTTCGGATATTTGAGAATGTAGTTCTAGATTCTTAGTTTTGAGAATATCATTCTCTTTACTAAGATTTAAATTTTGAGAAGATGTATTCTCAATAGGTGTAGTGTTCTTAGAAGAAGACAATTCTTGATATTTTACAAGGAGATCGTTATTATTCTGTTTCAAAGATCTATGTTGACTATTTAGATTTTTGAAACGAGAATAGAGATCTTTCAATGCATCTAATAATTCTTCATTACTAAATGTACTTACCTCATCTTCATTATCTTGTGCCATAAAGCACATGTTGGCACTTTCATTTAGATCATCATCTTCATCATCTGAAGAATCATCCCATGTTGCTGCAAATGCCTTTTTCATTTTGTCAAATCTCCTTTCTCTTCTGGATTGATCATTATTGGAAGTTTTGAACTTTGCTTTGAGAAGAGGACAGTCTTTCTTCATATGTCCTGGCTTATTGCAATTAAAGCAAAGAGAAGAATCAGTATTCTTAGATTTAAAATTATTATACTTACCTTTCTGAAAGAATTTTCTGAAGTTTTTGGCAAAAAATGCCATATCATCATCTGAATCTTCATTATCTGATGTTGCATTGAAGGCAAGTACTTTCTTCTTTTGATCTGATTCTTCTTTCTCATCTTGAAGTGTAACTTCATGGGCCATTAAGTTACCAATAAGATCTTCCATAGATAATGTGGAAAGATCATTGGCTTCCTCAATAGCAGTGATCTTTGGACGCCATACTGGAGTTAAAGCTTTAAGAATTTTGTGAACCTGTTCAAGAGAAGTGTAAGTTTTTCCAAGAGCACTTAAAGAATTTATAATATTAGTAAACCTGGTGTTCATTTCTCCAATTGTCTCTTGGTCCTTCATCTTGAACAACTCGAATTTGTGAACTAAAACGGAAATCTTAGTTTCCTTCACTTTACTGGTTCCTTCATGAGTTACCTCAAGTATATGCCAAATCTCCTTAGCACTTTTGGCCTGAGATACTCGATTAAACTCATGTTTATCCATAGCACAAAATAAAGCATTCATGGCCTTTGAGTTGTTGGTTTTTGCAGTTTTGTCGTTGATGGTCCAATCAGCAACATGAGTTATTGGCTTTTCGTATCCTTACTCTACGATGTCCCAAATTTCATAATTCATACTTTGGAGATGAATATCCATTCGTATTTTCCAATATGAATAATTTGAACCATCAAATAGAGGAGGACGAGTTTGAGAGTGCCCTTCAGGATGCTGATTGTAGTTGTGTGGAACTGCGTTCATGTTTGAGGAACTTGCTGCCATCTTAACCTTGCTCTGATACCAAATGTAATTTTAGCCTGTAAGGATCAATACACTAGAGGAGGGGTGAATAGTGTATATTAAAAAATGTCGCAAATAAAATGTTAGTAATATTTGCAAAGATGGCACAGAAATAAAAAGACAAGTACTGAAATTAAATCAATCGCAAACACAGAGATTTATCCTGGTTCGGATCCTTGTGATCCTACTCCAGTCCTCTACCCCGTAGAGATTTTCAATCCACTATAATCACTTGCCCCGCAAGCACCAACTTACAAAAATGGCGACACTCCCCGTGTCCCATACTTTGTACAATCTCTAACAGAGATTCAAACCTGTAAAATAATGAAATAGAAAAACACCTATAGCCTTGTTATAAATTTCAGAGAATGAATTCAAGGATGGTGTTTTAGAAAAAGAACTTCAAGATGTAAAAGATATGTAATGAAGCGCAACACTTGAAGTTCTCTGGTTCATAAAAGAAGAGAGAGAGATCAATCGATTTCTTCTTCAATTATGAACACAAACAACTTTCCAAAATGATGTTGAAAACCCAAGTTCTTCCGTTCTTAAACGAAGAAGGAAATCTAATGATTTCTTCTTACAAATAAGAAAAGAACAACTAATGGCCTAAAGCTTTAGAAAAGAGAAGACTTGATTCCAACAAGTAAGAGAGTAAAGAAAGAGGAAAGTGTGTGTAAGAAAAGAGAGGGTCTACCCCTTTATTTATAGTGTTTAGGGATGGTTGGGGACTGTAGTTAACGTTGGAAAACGGGCAGGAACCGTCCCTGAAAATTTGGGATCAAAACGGCTAGTTTTGAAATTGGTCGACCAAAATGACCACATTGGTCGACCAAAATTTAGAGAGAGAATTTCGACCGTTGGAGGACATGTCTAGAATCTACACGGTTAGGGGAGTTTTCATATGCAATCCCATAACCAAATTCAAAGGTTTAAAATTGGTCGACCAAAATGAGGTTATTGGCTGCCAATTTGCAAAGTTGCGAATTTTCGAAATTGGAAAGTGTAGATATCTGAGGAATGGAACCTAGATGACTAAGATATATTATCACAAGGCTTTGTGACTCTAATAAAGTAAATTTTACATTGATTACATAAAGCCGTAGATAGGACTGTGTCTGCAACTGAATCTGAGAAGCTTCTTTTCAGGAGATCCTTATCAAGTGATTATATATCCAAGTCGTGGATTAGGTGCCTTTGTCTTTCCAGCTTCATGATTGATATATCTGATTGAGTATGCATGAAGATATCTCATTTGTGTGGAACTCAGCATTGATATGTATCTGCATACATAGAGTTAGTAGCACTGAATGTGTTTGTCACATCAAAATCATATGGGAATAGAAATATGGAATTATGAAATTCCAACATTAAGTTGTAATAATACTCTTATTGGTACTGGGTTTGTATTTAAAGGATTTATTGTAATGAGTACAATGTATGATTCCTCATGTAATGAAAATTTCCTTATTGCAAATTCTAAGACTTATGAGTCTGATGTGATTTGTTGGCACGCAAGGCTTGGTCATATTGGACCAACGCGTATGGATAGACTTGCCAAACGTGGCCTTCTATCCAATGTTTCAAAGGTTGAAATGTCGACCTGCGAACATTGCCTTGTTGGGAAATCTTGTCGCAAGCCGTTTGGAACCGGCACAAGGGCCGAGGTTCCATTACAGCTTATCCATTCGGACATATGTGGTCCGATGAATGTCAAGACAAGACGCGAAAAGTCCTATTTCATCACTTTTATTGATGATTTCACCCGATTCGGACATATCTATTTGATATCCCACAAAAGTGAAGCTTTGGCTTGCTTTAAAAACTATATGAGTTTAGTGGAGAATCAGTTAGATCGCAAGATTAAGGTCTTGCGAACCGATAGGGGCGGTGAATATCAATCAACAAGTTTTAAGGAACTTTGTGATGAAAAAGGCATAGTACATCAGGTAACTATGCCTTATACTCCTCAACAAAACAGTGTTGCAGAAAGGAGAAATAGGACTTTAATGGAAATGGTCCGTTTAATGATGGCGCAAGCTAACTTGCCAATCACCTTTTGGGGTGATGCATTATTGACGGCCGCTTTCATTTTAAACCGCATACCCTCGAAATCAGTTAACTCCACTCCTTATGAGTTGTGGAACCAAAGGTCTCCTGACTTAAACATTTTGAAACCTTGGGGTTGTGCATCCTACGCACATATTTCCTCCCATAAGTATGGAAAACTTGGGCCAAGGGGAAGGAAATGTATCTTTATACGATACGCAGAAAACTCCAAAGGTTATGTTTTTGTTAGTCAGGAAGACAATGGTGGGCTAATTGAGTTTGAGTCGAGGGATGTCACTTTCTTGGAAAACGAGTTTTCAAGACAGGGCGAGATAAGTCAGGACTTATCTCTATTTGAGAATTATGATCAAGAAGGATTACCTCATTCGAGTGGGAGAATTCTTGGTGAAAACGAAAATACGTTTCAACCTTCACCAATGGATTATACAAATGACGATTATCCTATTCCATACGGGAATAATGATCCAAGTGGGAACCTTCACCAATGGATTATACGAATGACGATTATCCTATTCCATACAGGAATAATGATCCAAGTGGGAGCAATTCTAACGACATTCCAAGTGGGAGTGATATTAGAATTGATCTAAATTCGAGTCAACAAGGACTTGAAGAATCTCAAATACGACGTAGTAGTCGTACAAGGTTGGCTCCTCTAAGATTTGAGGATGAATTTCCGCAAACCTTTATGACTTTACTACAAGAAGATGACGAGCCTGCTACTTTCAAACAGGCCGTATCTTGCCCTGCTAAAGACAAATGGATGGAAGCGATGCAAGAGGAGTTAGAATCCATGAAAGTTAACCAAGTCTGGAACTTAGTTGACTTACCCAGAGGACGTAGAGCTATTGGGAACAAATGGGTTCTCAAGATCAAGCATAAGGCTGATGGATCTATTGACAGATATAAAGCTCGCCTTGTCGCGAAAGGTTTTACGCAACAGGAAGGGATAGACTACGAAGAGACCGTCTCACCTGTTGTTCATTTTACCTCAATTCGCCTGATTCTGGCAATGGTAGCTTGCTTAGACCTCGAATTACATCAAATGGATGTAAAGACTGCCTTTCTCAATGGAGAATTGGACGAGGAGATCTATATGGAACAACCAACAGGGTTTGTAAAAGAAGGAAACGAACATAAGGTTTGTAAACTTCTTAAATCCATATATGGTCTTAAACAATCCTCGAGGCAATGGTATATACGATTTCAAGAGGTTGTCTTATCAAATGAATTTTCCATGCTTGATGAAGATAACTGTGTATATATCAAGAGGAATAAGAACAAGTATGTTATTATGTCTCTATATGTAGATGACATTTTAATAGCCGGAAATGACAAGGGCTTTGTGATGGATATCAAGGCTTGGCTTTCATCAGTTTTTGAGATGAAAGACATGGGAGAAGCCGCATATATCCTTGGAGTTAAGATTTCAAGGAATCGTTCAAAGAAACTTCTTTCTCTTTCACAGGAGACTTATATAAAGAAGGTTCTAGAACGTTTTAATATGCAGGACTGCAAGTCCATTGATACTCCAATAAGCAAGTGCGACAATTTATGTCTGAAATCATGTCCGAAGAACCAAAAAGAGAAGGAGATTATGGAAAAGGTTCCATATTCCAGTGCAGTTGGTAGTCTAATGTACACTATGATGTGTATAAGGCCGGACATCTGTTTTGCCGTTGGAATGGTAAGTCGTTACCAATCCAACCCAGGGCAAGTACACTGGAAAGCGGTTAAGAGGATAATGCGGTATCTCAAAGGAACTGCAGACTTTGCTTTATGCTATCAAGGAGATGCCTTGAGGATCGAAGGCTACACTGATGCTGATTGGGCGGGTGATCTCGATAAGCGACGATCGACCTCAGGATATGTTTTTCTACTCGGATCTGGTGCAATATCCTGGAGTAGCAAGAAACAATCCTGCATCGCACTTTCAACCATGGAAGCCGAGTTTGTAGCATTTAGCATGGCAGTCCAAGAGGCTGTTTGGCTTAGGAAGTTCTTAGACAGGCTAATTAATGCAAGTGACTCAGGTGATGTACCTATACACAGCGACAGTCAAGCATCTATAGCCTATATCAAAGATCCGAAATTCCATTGTAAGACCAAACACATAGATATCCGCTACAAATTTGCAAAAGACTATGATAAGACCAAGAAGGTAGACATAAGGTATATATCTACGCATGAGATGATAGCGGATCCGCTTACGAAAGCAATCCCCAGAGATGTGTTTTACAAACACTTATCATCTCAAGGATTGCGTAAGAGCTGAGTTGTACCAATGTAAATTCACATGTCTGTAAATGATCAAAATTAATAAAAGAATAAGTTCTTTTTCAAACATTGCATATGAATTTCTTAAGAAATGTTTGTGTACATTTTTTGAAATCTCAGCTGAATTCTAGTATGTCGGACAGATTAAGGTTGGCTCTCTCACATGAGCAACCGCCTTATTCTATCAGACGGATGGAATAGAGATGAGACCTGTTTGAAGTCAAAATCATCAGACGGATGATTTAAGAGTCATGACTTAAACAAAATGGTCGCATGAAAGATCTGCATCATATGGATGCTTACAAAAGATCTAAGAGGATTTTTTGAAATCCTTTCTGTCTAAATGCGGGATGTGAGTCCAAAGGATTATTTGAGTAGAATAAGGGACTCAAAGTCAGACATTGTGGTGTCTGATCATCATCCTTACAACATCATTGAGACATACACTCCCTGGGAAAGGAGCGATGTTGTAATACGTGTTCATACCACGTATGCATTACGACCACTGAGTTAGTAGCAATAGTGTTTGCTATTATGTGAGACTCAAAGGCCATATGGGCCTTAACTCTTACCCTCAAGGACTCCAATTGGTTCCTTTAGATTTGACGAGATGATAGCTATCTTAGCGTGTTGCTAATGGGCTATGATAATTCGGCTCGGCGGGGCACGTTAGAAAAGTGAATCAAGTCAAGATCAGAAGGTTCGCAAGAAGAGGAAGATTGATTTCATATTCACATTTGGACTTTAATGATTCAAAGCTGGCCAGCCAATTGTGATCCAGATGGGATTCAATTGTTGAATATAAAGTATAAGAAATGTGAAGAAATAATCTAGGGTAAAGCATGTGTTGAACTACTCAACTTTGCACCTTCGAGGTCTTTGTGTATCTCTAACAAGTGCACAACAACAGACTCTACGCGCATGACGGTCGCACGGTCTATTTCTCGGTATGATAGATGAAAGAACTAAGAGAAAGACGTTCTCTTACAATCCCCTCAAGTGTGAGTGGGAGATGTTGGATATGGAAGACGTTAGTACACCCTTGTAGGGGATGTACGAGGGAATACGGACCTCGAACGTCGCGTACACGAAGTCGTGTGCAAAGGGAATATGTTCCCTTGCGGAGAGGATCTCTAGATTGATGGGAAAGTCGCATTATATATGCATAAGTGCATACGACATATGGCTGATAAAGGGGTAATATCTTAAGCTTATGTTGTACCATGCATATGGTACAACTTAAGCTTATAATGTGCCATGTATCATGGTACACCTTAGTTAAATTGTTCCAAAGGAACAATTACTCCTAAAATAACTACCTTGGGGGCTATAAATAAGACCCAAGGGTAAGCCATTTCCTTACACTTTTGCATGGCATTCTTGCATGCATTTCATTCTAGCGAAGCTCTGCCGAAATCCTTCCTCTCTCTTTATCCAAGTTCTTAATCTAAAAGTAGAGATTTAGATTGTGGATTTAGTAGCCTTACTCCGTTCGTGAGAAGACTCGATCCGTCGTGGCGAATCCGAAGGCGAAGTTCTGTGACTACCGTGCCGCATACGCAAGCGTAAGTCACAACTTCATTTATCGATCCTAACTCTGTTTTGGCAGGATCCTACAGTCTTGCCATAACTTCATGGCTCCGTGTAACATCCAAAATGTCATGAAAGGTCGTTAGTTTCACCGAGGTCATTGAGGCTTGAATATTGGTATTCCGGCCTTGGTGAAACTAAAATTCACAGTCTTCTAGGTCATTTACCATGTGGGGTACGAATCTGCTGAGCATTGCAAACTCGGCCTCAGACTCGTCAACAGTCCTATCTCCTTGGACCATATTGGCGAAGCGCTGTTGAAGTTCTCTTTTGGCTGGTTTGGGAAAATACTTGGCATTGAACCTTTTCCAAAACATGCCCCAAGAGATGGGTTTGACCAAACGTCTTTATTTCAGTTTCCACCAGCTCCTAGCATTGTCAGTCAGTTAGAGCTTCACGACATCGACCCATCCTGCCTGAGGGATGGGAGGAATATTCAGCTTGTCCTCCATCCCTTAGGCATATTCTTCGGCATCCAGAGGCCCTTCTTTTCCAGAGAAGCTCTTGGGTTGCAGCTCTTGGAACTGCTTAACGTCTGGTTCAGCTCGAGGGGGTGGTGGTGCAATCTAAGCAGATTGATGGCCCTGCTGGATCAGCTGTTGCTGGATCTCCAACATTCCTCTCATGATCCCGTGGAGTTCATTGATATCGGAAGTACCACTTTCACCGGCTCCATTTCGGTTCCTGGTGTTGTGTCCCCCTGCCAAGCTGAGACAAGAAACTCGGGTAAATTTTGTGTACGAGATAAATCTATACGTTTTGGCTAATGATAGTATTTCTATTGTTCTGAAGTTTTGCATAATGCAAGACCTGCATGGGCCATCACAAAAACCCTGTCACGTCTTGCTTCCCATTAAACTTGGGAGCGAGTACACGAGCAGGTCTGCATGGGCTGAAGCAGTGAAACTCAAACCCAATAAGCATCTGTGAATAACAACCATATGTAGAAACTTGCATGCATTTATGAAACAACAGAAATAACTATGAATTTAAAGCCAACATCCAGAAATAGTGCACAAAAGTAATAAGTGCCCAAGCATGGCCTACAACAACAGAGTTCTACAAAGATGGGTACACACCGTACAAAGTGCAGAAAAAGTAATCTTAAGCAGCAGGTGGTAAAGCTCAAGAATTAGCTAGTCCTAAGTGGGGAGAACTGCTAGATCAGCGTACTCCTGGGCCAGTGGGTCAGTCCCCTCAATCAGCTCGTCCTCAATGTAACATGTCTCGTGACCTCACATACATTCCAAACAACATGAAAATCTATGTCAGCAAGGGTCCTTGGCAAGCAATAATGAGAGTGGGACCTTAGACAAGGTTTTCGAAATCGTTTACATGGCAGTTAAGCATTTATGAACAAATGAACCATTATAATTTCTAAGCAGCTCAAACAGAGATTGCATTAGCATGTCAGTTTTATTTCTAAGCAGTAAGAACAGATTTTTATATTAGCATGGCAGTTCTATAAGTGAAAACATGGCAGTTCTATTATGGTGAATGCAGTAACAACAATTATAATTTCTAAGCAGTTTGAACAGAAATTATATAAGCATGGTAGTTCTATTATAAGTGGAAGCAGAAGCGATTCTATATGTCGTACATTTTCGGCTAGCATTTTCAAGATGTTCAAGAGTGTATTCAATTTAGTGCACTAAGGTTCACGTCATTAGGCGGCTAGCAAGTGAATCTACCTTCTCGTTCCCTCGAAGATGACCGTTTTACTACCGACTAGTGTCCGCGAACCCAACCCCGCCTAAGTGTAATTTTTCTGCAGCACGAGCCAGAATCAGCCAAACCGGCCCGCATGATTTTTAATACAGGAACACGAGCCAGACTAGTCAAACCGGTCCACAAGATAGCCAAATCTTGGCATGCAAGTTCTATGATTTAGCCAAACCGACCATCACGTTTTATGATTATCAAGTTATTCATGTGTCCAACAAAGTTTTCCATTTACAAGGCATCATTAATTAACTTATTAAAATGCCCACATGCACGCACATGAGTGTTTATCTTACGATATACAACAGATAAACATATGAGGTTGGTTTTGCATTAAATGAAATAGTATTTAAAACTTGGAGAAAATGCATGCATGCTTGCTTGGTGATTTTGGTGTCGTTGTGGTCGTCTCGTTAAATAGTGATATTATGGAGAAGCTGGTTTTTCTGTTTTGTTCAACATGATAAATGATTTATAAGAAATTATAAAACTACTAACTCATATAAGTAACTTATTAGTAATTTATATAATTAAGCAATAACTTAAAATATAAACATATACTTAAAAATATTATTAACATTTTATAACTTAATTAACTTAATTAACTTAATAACTTAAATTAACTTTAAATATCTTGAAATAACATTAATAACCCTAATAACTTAAAACTTATAATAACCCAAATAATTTTACATAACTCAAATAATCCTAATAACTTAATCTTAATAACTTAATAATAATTCAAACAATTCAAATATAACCCAAATGACTTACTAACATTAATAACCCAATAAACCCAGTAACTTACTAACCCAATAACCCAAATAATACCCCCTTTCTCACCTGACTTCTCTTCTTCCTCTTCTTGTTCTTTCTTCTTTCTTGTCTTTCTCCTTTTTCTTGCAGGGAGAGAGAGGAGCTTTTGGGGGGCTCGCTGCGTCGGGGCTACGGGCAGTGGACAGGGCGGGTTGCGCAAGCTGGAGGCAAGCAGCGTAATGCGGGGCTGTGCGGCTGCGGGGCTTCGGATCAGGCACGCGTGAGGGCGGCTGGCAGGGCGGAGCAACAGGAACTTGGTGGCGTGGAAGGTCGTGGCCATGGTGTGTGGGGATGGGCGAGCTACGGGTGGCAGGGTGGAAAGTGTGGCGGATCTGATGGGGGAGGGGCAGCGGCTGCGTGCGTGTAGATCTGGAGGAGGGTGAGGGTACTCCGGCAAGAGTGAGGGTTGAATTGATGTTACTTCAGATTTGATTTCAGATTTCCCTTCTCTGAATTTTTGATTTGGTGTTTGATTTTGGGTTTGATGGAGGATGAATTTTGTTTTGGGTGGTGGGTGTTCTCGTGGGTTGTGGGTTGAGAAATCTGATGGATATGCTGACGGCGGTAGTGGATGAGAAGGTGGCTTCATCGGAGAGTATGGCGAGGGAGGAGCACGAGGTTTGTGGGGTGTCGGAGATGGTGAGCGGTGGAGGGAGAGGCCACGGAGATGGAAGAGAAACGGTAGCGGTGTTTGGGGGTCTTCAACAAGGGGGAGGGGGAGGGAGGGAGGGAGGGAGGGGTGGGGGAGAGAGAGAGAGAGAGAGAGAGAGAGAGAGAGAGAGAGAGAGAGAGAGAGAGAGAGAGAGAGAGAGAGAGAGTCGGAGAGAAGATGCGGAGTCGGAGAGGAGATGTGGCATGCATGGGTTAGGGGCTGATAGGTTTAATTATATTTAGGTTTAAGAAATTAAAATAGGTATTTAGTCAAAAATAATTATGTGCTTATTAATTAGGTTGGTAGGAAATTCTGACTAAGTGTGGATTTTAAGGATACATGAACCTCGTGTTCCATGCGGGGAGGCTAGGTGGCAAACAATCAAGGTGATTAGGATAGTTAAGTTAATTAGTAAATATTATTTAGTAAATAATAATTAACTATTAACATAATAATTACAATTTTACCCTTGAAACTAATCATGGCCAAGAATTTACAAAAAAAATCACGGGTTCGTATCATCATGAGGATCACGAATACAAAGTCCATTTTTAAATCTGAGTTACGAAAAATAGAGAAAATTTCATTAACTCATTTTTTCAACCCTTTTAAAATCGTTTAATTACGGAAATACGTGCACAATGAAAACACAGGACGTTACATTCACCCACCTAAGAAAAATTACGTCCTCTAAATTTCTATCAACTAAGGAGCAGTGAACAAATATGGATAACGCTTTCGATTTTCATCTTCCCGCTCCCAGATGGATTCTCCTGGCGAGCCATGACGCCACATCACTCTCACGAGCTTGACGACATTGTTCCTAAGCGGCTTCTGACATCGGTCTAAGATCTGCACCAGTTGTTGCTCATATGTCAGGTCCGGTCGAACCGTAATCTCTGAGTAATCGATAGCATGAGAATGATTGCTAATGTATCGACGCAGCTACGATACATGAAAAACATCATGTACTCCCTCCAATGAAGGCAACAGTGCTAGACAATAGGCTACCTCTCCAACTCGCTCTAGCACATCAAAAGGTCCAATGAATCTTGGATTGAGCTTTCCTCGCCTTCCAAAACGAATCACTCCTTTGTTCAGGGATATCTTCATGAACACATGATCTCCTGCCTTGAACTCCAAATGACAATATTTAACATCAGCCCAGTGCTTGTACCGATCCTGTGCGATACGAAGCTTATCCCTGATATTATGCACTACGTCTATAGCCTCGACTATCTTCTTTGGTCCCAACTGCTCTCTATCACCAATGTTGTCCCAACTCAGTGGAGATCGACATTTCCTTTCAAAAAGTGCAGCAAACTGTGCCATGCCAATACTGGTTTGATAACTGTTCTTGTAGGTGAACTTCACTAAATGCAAGTGATCTTCCCACAAACCGTTAAGATCCAACATGCAAGCTCGCAACATGTCCTCCAATATCTGGATAGTACGCTCTGACTGTCCATAAGTCTGTGGATGATACCTAGTGTTGAAGCTTAAACTGGTACTCAGATTCATCTGCAGAATCTTCCAAAATTGGGGCGTGAATCTCGTGTCTCAGTCGGAGCGATACTCACGGGAACCCCATGTGATCGCACACTCTCCTGCATGATTATTCTTCACATCATGACATACACTAGAAAGAAGTTATAAAGGTATGAGAAAGATAATTACCTCCATATACTTCTTCATAAGTATCTCTGTAGATTGTCATACTCGGAAGGGTATGAAATGCGCATACTTGGTTAATCGATCAATGATAATCCAAATCGTGTAATTTTGCTTGGTTCTCCAAGGTATTCCAGTCACGAAGTCCATGGTGATGTGATGCCACTTCCACTCCAGAATCGGTAGAGGTTGAAGTAATACGGTAATGCGATGATGTTCATCCTTACTTGCTGACACACAAGGCACTTGGCGACACTTCAAGCTATGCTCCTCTTCATACCATGACACCAAAAATTTAGACGAATGTCCTGGTACATCTTGGTACCGTCAGGATGAATGGAGTAGGGAGAGTTATGAGCTTCATTCATCAGCTCCTCTCTGATATCACCTGAAGGTACACGGATCCTACTGCCGTATCTCAGGGAACCATTCTCATGAATAAGAAAATCCGTCCAAAGTCCAGCTTCAACTTGCTCTTTGATCTTCTGTAGTTTTGCATCTCCTGTCTGCGCAGCTTTGATCCGATCCACGATCGTTGACTGAATCTACATATTCATCAATGATGATGTGACTCCAAGTAAAACAATTTCTATATCCATCTCCTGCAGATCTTGTTGTAGCCTCTACTGAACTGTAAGAGTTATGACCGTTGAAAGTCTACTCAAAGCGTCGAGTACGACATTAACCTTCCCAGGATGATACTGGAGGTCGATGTCGTAATCGACTATCAGCTCTAACCATCTGCGCTACCTCATATTCAACTCCTTCTGGGTAAAAATCTATTTCAAACTTTTATGATCCGTGAAGATTTCATGTTCTCATTTAGTAAGAAATGTCTCCAAATCTTCAGGGCAAAGATGACAGCGGCTAGCTCCAAGTCGTGAGTCGGATAATTCTTCTCGTGAATCTTAAAATGCCAAGAAGCATACGCAACCACATGACCATGCTGGTGTAGGACACATCCAAGGTCTTTGCCTGATGCATTGCAAAAGATCTGAAATCATCCAGTCCTATCTGATATAGCCAAAACTGGTGCAGACGTCAACCTTGCTTTTAATATCCCAAATGCTTGCTTGTAAGAGTCTGACCATATAAACTTGACATCCTTCCTTGTCAATCGAGTCATCGGCTCGGCTATCCTCGAGACATCCTTAATGAATCGACGATAGTAACCCGTCAATCATAGGAAATTCCTGATGTCTGATGTCGACCGAGGGGTAGGACAATTACTAACTGATGCAACCTTCTCTGGGTCGACAGAGATACCATCCCCAAATACCACATGTCCAAGGAATGCAATTCGGTCCAACCAGAACTCACACTTGATGTACTTGGCATACTGCTAATGATGGTAAAGCGTCTCCAAAACAATCGGTAAATGTTCGGTATGCTCCTCCTCGCTCTTCGTGTGGACCAATATATCATCAATGAATATCAACACGACTTTATCCAAAAACTCGTAGAATATGATATTCATAAGATTCATGAATACTACATGGGCATTGGTCGCACCAAACGGCATGATAACGAACTCGTAGTGTCCATACTTGGCCTGGAAAGCCGTCTTATTGATGTCTTCATTCTTGATTTTCACTTGATGGTATCCACTCCTGAGATCCAACTTCGAGAAAACTCGTGATCCATCGAGTTAATCGAAGATGTCATCGATGCGAGGTAATGGGCACTTATTCTTCACAATGACTTTGTTCTGCTCCCGATAATCCACGCACTTCCTTCTCGATCAGTCCTTCTTCTTGACAAACAAAACAAGTGCACCCCAAGGAGATACGCTAGGATGGATGAATCCTTTCAACAGCAGATCGTCCAATTGCTTCCGTAACTCTTCAAGTTCTACATGAGCCATATGGTAAGACGCCTTCGAAATTGGTTGTGTATTCGGCGTAAGATCGATGCTGAATTCCAGAGCTCGGTCAGGTGGTAATCCAGAAATATCTTCCGAAAATACTTCTTCGAAATCTCGAACCACTGCAGGCTTCTTAGGTTCGACTTGCATAGATGCGATGATCGCTTCGTTCGGCTGGGCCTGAAATTTGATAGGTCCGAGCGAACAACTTCCACTGATTAATTCGAACATCGGATGGTCGAAAATCTCAAATACTACTTTTTTCTTGTGACAGTCGATAGTAGCAAAGAAAGTCCCTAATTAATCCATGTCGAGAATAGCATCAAAGTTGGGCGTGTCCAGGACAATAAAATCTGCATAGAGCTCATGTCCGCAAATCACCAAAGGACATGATTTGCATCCCAAGGAAACACTCATCATGCCACTCACAGTAATGATATTCCAACTTTTGGGAAGTGGGTAAGTGGGAATCGAATGTGTGACCACGAATTTCTGGGATAAGCTACACAATGAAGCTCCAGAATCAAATAAGGTCAGAGCTGGGTGGGAAGTGTCACGCACCGCTTCCCAAAAACACGGAGGCGAAGCGTGACGAAGGCCCGCTTAGGCCGGGGCTAAGAGCCCAGACCCAATAAGCGTCTGTAGTTTTCCATAGCGAAGGTACAGGTCCCTGCAAGTTAGTACGAAATAACAAAAGTACCGAAAGGAAACATTTCATTTTATTCCAAATTTATCATCCAAGTACTGAGAGTCTAAAAATGCCGTAAACGGCTACAACTGCTGAAAGGGAAACTAACGGTGCAAGCACCCAACCTAGACAAGAAAGCAACAGGTGCTACCCACCCAATCTAAACTGGAACAGAAATCTGGATCAGCAACAAGAGGCCTCTAACTCTGGTCCTCCTCCGGGTCGTACTCCGGATCAACGTCCTCCGGCTCTGGGTCAGCTGGCAAGTCCGCCTCGTACTCGTACTCTGGCTCCACACCTGACGTACATCACCAAAAGAAGGAAACTGTACGTCAGGCAAAGTCTACACAAACTGTCAGACTCTACTGCAAGTGTATCAACTTTTAACAATGATTTACTGGTTGTTTTAACATGCTGGGGTTACCACTGAGTAACGAAAAGTAGCGTAGCAGGAAAAGTAAACGTAGCAAACAGTAGACGTAGCGTGTGCTACCGTCTACGGGACTAACCTACAGGTGTCAGGACAAGACGGGACGTGACGGACAGGACAAGACAAGTAGGACACGACACGACACGGCACGACACGACACGAAGGGTTCACGCCTTACGGTTCGAGGGGGATCAGACCCTCTCACCGTGCGCACGCTCAACCCTACCCCAAAACCCCAGAACTCAGGACAGGAAGCACGGAGATCACTTTCGCAAGGAAAGCACCTGAAACGCCCGTAGGCTTTTTGTATCACGGAGATCACTTCCGCTCGGGAAGCATCTGAAACGCCCGAAGGCTTTTTGTAACACGGAGATCACTTCCGCTCGGGAAGCATCTGAAACGCCCGAAGGCTTTTTGTAACACGGAGATCACTTCCGCTCGGGAAGCATCTGAAACACCCGAAGGCTTTTTGTAACACGGTGACAAGACACGACCAGTGTGTAAAACAGTGACAAGACACGACCAGTGTACGGGAGAGTTATTCTAGGGTGTCCACACGCACGCACACACATGATAGTCCTACAGCATCAAAAGTTGTTGTTGTCAGGCTCAGACTTCGTCGTCAAGTCGGAGCCGTCACGGGTCGTCCCGGACGCTATCATTTCACGTCCGGTTCTCATCACACACAATCTAACAGTTCTATAACTAGAACTAAGGCACAGTCAAATCGCAAGTGAGTACACTTGCCTGAAACAGCGGGTGCGTCGTCTGTCCGGGGCGTCTCGTCCAGTCGTCGCGTCCGCGGTAGTCCGTCTGAAAAGAGATCACGGCGACGGCGTCAAGTCGCGATTTTCGTCAAATCCTATTTAAGTTCATTTCTAGGTTGAACGTGGCTACCCTAACCGTCACGAGTCAAGTTGTCCGATCAGCCTATCCGACGATTCTACCCTATGTGCACAGTCAAAAGTCCAAACGTCGGCCTACGGTTATACATCGATTTAAGAGAGCAGAAACTAAATTTAGCGAGTTAAGTTGCCAGTTTTAGTTAGGTTCTCAGTTTTGCTACTGTGGGGGTTTTGCTATGAGATAGGGGAACCAACCTGTCCGGAGTCTGGGGTAGAGCGGACGTAGTGTCTGAACGGCGACCGATCTGACTGGCACGGCTACGGATCGTCTCCTAGCGGTGTCTCGGCTACGGGCAGCGTAGCCAGGAACGTTCCGGGCAGCGGACGGGGCACGTGGACAGCGAGCAGTGCGTCGGGTAGGCGTACTACGGCTTCCGGAGAACTTGCAACGGCAACCGAGATGAACGGTTCGTCGTACCCAACGCCTACGACGTCGGGAGTCGTAGGAAGAGTCCGGTATGACGATGAATACTCCCAGAAGGTGCAGGAGGCTGTCGGAGGGCTCCAACAGCGAGGAGAGGCGGCGAGATCTCGGCGGCGCGTCGATACGGCGTCAAACACGCAAAACAGCGAGCAAACTCGCTGTTACAGAGGGTATCGCGGCCTGGGGTCGCAGCCAACAGCGAGAGGGGGCAGAGGGGGTTCCACGGCGACGGAGGGGAGGCTCCGGCAGCGACGGCAGCGGCAGCGGCGGCCGTCGCAGGCTGCAGCAGCTCCTGGCGCGAGATTCCGACGGCCTACGGCGATCTCCGGCGGCGCTCAGGTCGACGGGGAGAGAGGGGAGGCCGGCGAGTTGGTCGGCGGTGACGGCGGCCTCCGGTGGCGCTCAGGTCGACGGGGGTTAGGGTTTTGCGTGGGTAGGTTTCTCCTAGGGCCGGCGCAAGAGCAAAAAGAGCTGCGGCTGTGAAAATTTTTAGAAGAAACTTAGGTTTTCTTATAGGGGTGGGGCCCACGTGACTAAGGGATGCTTACACGTGAGGGGGCTGCCTATTAGGGTTAGCTAGGGTTTAATAGGGTTAAGTTTGTTAGGGGTATTCTCCTAATTAACCGGCTTTATTAGTGCACAAGGGTCAAACGGTGCCCAAAAATTATAAGAAAAATACCGGGGCGACCGGGGCGACGAGAGCAAGAAGTCGGAAGAGACGGATTACAATTTCGATGACGAGAAACGAAATTAAAAATAAGAACGCCTTAAGTCAAAAGTGCGATACGCGACGTCTCCTCAGATAAGGTCAAATCGTGGGCGAACGGCCCGTGAATTGACGTTGCAAGTCAACACGACAAATGTAGTACTCTCAGAGAGGGTCACAACGACATATCACACGATAGGGTTTGGAAATAAACAAATTCTAAAATAAATACGTGCACGGTCAAGCACACGTGCACGAAGAACTTACGATCGGAAACCGACCGTTACATCCTCCCCAACTTAGAAATGATTCCGTCCTCGGAATCAACATCAAGCATCGCTCGGGAAGAGATGCGGAAAGCGCTCCCTCATATCATCTTCACGCTCCCAGGTGGACTCTCCAGGTGATCCGTGATGCCACATCACCCTCACCAGGTCGACTATCTTATTTCTCAACTGTTTCTGTTGGCGGTCCAAAATCTGCACGGGCTGCTGGTCATATGTCAGATCCGGGCGAACTGTAATCTCTGAGAAGTCCACAGTGTGCGATGGATCACTGACGTACCGACGTAACTGAGATACGTGGAATACATCATGAACACCCTCCAAAGATGGTGGCAGAGCAAGGCGGTAGGCCACTGCTCCCACACGCTCTAGCACATCAAACGGCCCAATATACCTCGGGCTCAGCTTGCCCTTCTTCCCGAAACGAATAACTCCGCGGTTCGGAGAAATCTTCAGGAAGACGTGATCTCCAGGCTGAAACTCCAAGGGTCTCCTCTTGGCATCTGCCCAATGCTTGAAGCGATCCTGTGCAACTCTAAGCTTCTCCCTGATGTCCCTCACGACATCCACAGCTTCAACTATCATCTCCGGACCCAACAGCTCCCGATCTCCGATGTCATCCCAGCTCAGTGGCGATCGACATTTCCTTCCATATAAGGCAGCAAACGGCGCCATGCCAATGCTCGCCTGGTAGCTGTTGTTATATGAAAACTCCACCAAGTGGAGATGGTCCTCCCATGATCCCTTCCAATCGAGCGTACAAGCTCGCAGCATATCCTCCAGAATCTGAATAGTCCTCTCGGACTGGCCATCAGTCTGCGGGTGGTACGTCGTGCTGAAACTCAGACTCGTACCCAAATTCTCCTGCAGACTTCTCCAGAACTGAGATGTGAACCTCGTGTCTCGGTCAGACACAATGCTCACAGGGACTCCATGTAAGCGTACAATCTCCTGCACGTACACGGTCTACATCACGACCATTTCAAAGAGCAAATCAAAATGGACGTAAAAGTAGAAACGAAATTTTTACCTCCAGATATTTCCTCGCCAAAGCTTCCGTAGACTGGCCCACTCGGAAAGGGATAAAATGCGCAGACTTGGTCAACCGATCCACGATCACCCAAACTGCGTCGTTCTGCCTCGGGGTCCGAGGTAAGCCAGTCACGAAGTCCATCGTAATATGTTGCCACTTCCACTCCAGAATGGGAAGCGGTTGCAACAACCCAGCAGTACGATGGTGCTCAGCCTTCACCTGTTGGCATATCAGGCACTTGGCAACGCTCCGTGCCACACTCCTCTTCATGCCAATCCACCAGTAATTCAGACGGAGGTCCTTATACATCTTGGTGCCCCCAGGATGTATAGAATAAGGTGAGCTATGAGCCTCGCTCAACAGCTCCTCGCGGACATCACCTGCAGGTACACAGAGTCTACTGCCGTACCGCAGCGAACCATCCTCATGAATCACGAACTCCGTCCGTAGTCCAGCTTCAACCTGCTTCCTGATCCTCTGCAGCTTCGGATCTCCTGCCTGTGCTGCCTTGATCCGATCCACGATCGTGGACTGAATCTGCAAATTCATGAATGAACGAACCACACCAGGTAGGACAACCTCCAAATCCATCTCCCTCAGCTCCTGTTGAATCCTCCAGTCGGCTGTATGCATCATCGCGGCAGGGAGTCTACTCAAGGCATCAGGCACTACGTTCACCTTCCCCGGATGATACTGCAAGTCAATCTCATAGTCAGCCATGCGCTCTAACCATCGCCTCTGACGCATGTTGAGCTCCTTCTGCGTGAAGATGTACTTCAAGCTCTTGTGATCGGTGAAAATCTTCACACTCTCACCTAGCAAGAAGTGCCTCCAAATCTTCAGTGCGAAAATCACTGCTGCCAACTCCAGATCGTGCGTCGGGTAATTCTTCTCATGAGTCCTCAACTGACGAGAAGCGTACGCGACCACGTGGCCATGCTGATGCAAGACGCATCCTAGGCCCTTCCCTGATGCATCACAATAGACCTCGAAGCCTCCGCTTCGATCCGGTACTGCCAACACCGGTGCCGTGGTCAATCTCGCCTTCAAGATACTGAAGGCCTCCTCACAAGCATCTGACCAGAGAAAGTCCACATCCTTCCTTGTCAGCTTCGTCATCGGCTCCGCAATCTTCGAGAAATCTTTGATGAACCGCCGATAATAGCCTGCTAATCCCAGAAAACTCCTGATGTCTGACGCTGACTGCGGAGTCGGCCAATCTCTGACTGCTCTGACCTTCTCCGGATCCACAGATATGCCATCACCGGACACTACGTGTCCCAGGAATGCGAATCTGTCCAGCCAGAACTCGCACTTGCTATACTTGGCATAAAGCTTATGTCTCCTCAGCGTCTCCAGCACTGTCCTCAGATGACAGCTGTGCTCCTCCTCAGACTTCGAATAAATAAGAATGTCATCAATGAAGATGACAACAAACTTGTCCAGGAAGTCGTAGAATATTAAATTCATCAAATTCATGAACACAGCCGGCGCATTGGTCACGCCAAACGGCATGACCACGAACTCATAATGTCCGTACTTTGTCCGGAAAGCCGTCTTCTGAACATCGTCCTTCTTTACCTTCAACTGGTGGTATCCACTCCTCAAGTCCAACTTCGAGAAGACTCTCGAACCCCCAAGCTGGTCAAAGATATCGTCGATGCGCGGCAGCAGATACTTATTCTTCACGGTGACAGCATTCAATCCCCGATAGTCCATGCACATCCTGCGGGACCCATCCTTCTTCTTCACGAGTAGAACTGGTGCACCCCACGGTGACACACTAGGGTGGATGAAACCCTTCTGCAACAACTCATCCAATTGCTTCCGCAGCTCCTCGAGCTCAGCGGGAGCCATACAGTACGGCGCCTTCGATATCGGTTGCGCTCCCGGCATAAGATCAATTCCAAACTCTAAAGCTCTGTCGGGTGGCAAACCTGAGATATCCTCCGGGAAGACGTCGTCGAAGTCCCTGACGACTGCTGGTCTCTCGATCTCCATCTCCATCTGCATAGCTGCAACAATCGGCACCACCGGCGTGGCCCGATACTTGATGGGTCCAAGCGACTCATCTCTGCTGCGGAACTCGAACTCTGGATGGCCTGGAATCCGGAACACCACCCTCTTGCTGCGACAATCGATCGAGGCGTGGAAATCTCCCAACCAATCGATGCCAAGAACGGCATCAAAATGTGGCAGGTCGTGGACAATGAAATCTGTAAAGAGCTCGTGTCCACTGACCACCAAAGGAATCGATCTACATCCCAAGTTTACTGTCACCACTCCGTTCCCTGTGGTGATGTCCCAACACTTGGGAAGTGTATGGGTGGGAATGGAGTGTCTTGTCACGAACCTCCGGGATAAGATGCACATGGATGCACCGGAGTCGAACAAGGCCAGGGCCGGGTGAGAAAACACTAGAATGGTGCCTAAGATATTAAAAGAAACTACGGTCAAACCAAGCTACTCTAACAAACAAGTCAGGCAAACAAGACTAACAATTTAAAAGCTAAACTATGAAATGAAAGACTAGAATTAAGGAGTTACCTGCAATGACTCCATCCAGCTCCTCAGTCTCAGCAGCAGGCATGGTATACGCCGGCCTCTGGGGCTGTGCTGCTCTCTGATACATCTGCCTCTGCGGCGGTAAAGGTGGTCCACGAGCAGCAGGTCCTCTCTGAACTGGAGCAGGTGCTCTCATCTGCAACGGGGCCGGCGCTCCAACTGCGGCATGACGAGCTCTCGGGCAGTCCTTCGCAGCATGCGAGGCATCTCCACAAACTAAACACAGTCCCAGCTTCCTCCTACAATCCTTCTGAACATGTCCAGTCTTCCCGCAGTAATGGCATGGTCCCTTACTCTGAACCTGAACTGGTGCTCCAGGCCTCTTGAATGGTACTGTCTGAACTGGCCTCATCGCCAGCCTAGCAGGTGGCCGGTACTGCTCCATAGGACGCTTCCCCTTATCAGCTGGAGGGTCAGGTAGGAGTGAAATAAGCTCATAATTTTTCGCAGCATCCAGCACCTCCCTCATAGTCGTGAAACTCGCCGAAGACATAGAAGCCTGAATCTTCGGACGCAGTCCCTGACGGAAGCGATCAGCTCGCTTCTCCTCCTTTTTCACCATATGCGGAGCAAAGCGACTCAGCATCTCAAACTCCGCCTCGTACTCCTCAACGGTCATGTTCTCCTGCTTCAGATCTATGAACCTGCTCAGCAGCTCCCTCCTAGTAGTCTTGGTGAAGTACTTCGTCCTGAACATAGACCTGAAGGTCTTCCAATCCACTGGCTTCACCAGGCGCCTCTCCTCAAGGCGCCACCAGTTCCTCGCATTCTCCGTCAGCTGCATCTTTGCTATCTCCACTCGGGTATCGTCTGGAATCTTCGCAGCAACTAACTTCTCCTCCATGCGCTGGATCCACTCGTCAGCAGCTAGTGGTCCCTCCTTCCCCGAAAATGTCTTCGGCTGGAGCTCGTTGAACTGTTTCACTCCTGGAGCAGCTCGAGGGGCAGGTGGAGGTGGCGGTGGTGCAACTGGAGCAGCCTGAGCAGCACGCTGGGACTGCTGAACCAACTGATTCTGCACCTCCAGCATCTCTCTCATCACACCCAGAACCTGACGGAAGTCTCCGCTCTGGTCTTCCTGAATCCCATCTCCAGAGCTCCCCGATCGGGTAACACGTCGTCCTGCCATCCTATTGACAGAAAGACACAGATTAGACTCGTACAATTTCTGGATGATAATAATAAAATGAAATTTAATACTTCAACTATTTCGTACTCGCAGAAGAGGGGACCTGCATGGGCCACCACTAAAACCTGTCACGCCCCGCTTCCCAAAAACACGGAGGCGAAGCGTGACGAAGGCCCGCTTAGGCCGGGGCTAAGAGCCCAGACCCAATAAGCGTCTGTAGTTTTCCATAGCGAAGGTACAGGTCCCTGCAAGTTAGTACGAAATAACAAAAGTACCGAAAGGAAACATTTCATTTTATTCCAAATTTATCATCCAAGTACTGAGAGTCTAAAAATGCCGTAAACGGCTACAACTGCTGAAAGGGAAACTAACGGTGCAAGCACCCAACCTAGACAAGAAAGCAACAGGTGCTACCCACCCAATCTAAACTGGAACAGACATCTGGATCAGCAACAAGAGGCCTCTAACTCTGGTCCTCCTTCGGGTCGTACTCCGGATCAACGTCCTCTGGCTCTGGGTCAGCTGGCAAGTCCGCCTCGTACTCGTACTCTGGCTCCACACCTGACGTACAGCACCAAAAGAAGGAAACTGTACATCAGGCAAAGTCTACACAAACTGTCAGACTCTACTGCAAGTGTATCAACTTTTAACAATGATTTACTGGTTGTTTTAACATGCTGGGGTTACCACTGAGTAACGAAAAGTAGCGTAGCAGGAAAATTAAACGTAGCAAACAGTAGACGTAGCGTGTGCTACCGTCTACGGGACTAACCTACAGGTGTCAGGACAAGACGGGACGTGACGGACAGGACAAGACAAGTAGGACACGACACGACACGGCACGACACGACACGAAGGGTTCACGCCTTACGGTTCGAGGGGGATCAGACCCTCTCACCGTGCGCACGCTCAACCCTACCCCAAAACCCCAGAACTCAGGACAGGAAGCACGGAGATCACTTTCGCAAGGAAAGCACCTGAAACGCCCGTAGGCTTTTTGTATCACGGAGATCACTTCCGCTCGGGAAGCATCTGAAACGCCCGAAGGCTTTTTGTAACACGGAGATCACTTCCGCTCGGGAAGCATCTGAAACGCCCGAAGGCTTTTTGTAACACGGAGATCACTTCCGCTCGGGAAGCATCTGAAACGCCCGAAGGCTTTTTGTAACACGGTGACAAGACACGACCAGTGTGTAAAACAGTGACAAGACACGACCAGTGTACGGGAGAGTTATTCTAGGGTGTCCACACGCACGCACACACATGATAGTCCTACAGCATCAAAAGTTGTTGTTGTCAGGCTCAGACTTCGTCGTCAAGTCGGAGCCGTCACGGGTCGTCCCGGACGCTATCATTTCACGTCCGGTTCTCATCACACACAATCTAACAGTTCTATAACTAGAACTAAGGCACAGTCAAATCGCAAGTGAGTACACTTGCCTGAAACAGCGGGTGCGTCGTCTGTCCGGGGCGTCTCGTCCAGTCGTCGCGTCCGCGGTAGTCCGTCTGAAAAGAGATCACGGCGACGGCGACAAGTCGCGATTTTCGTCAAATCCTATTTAAGTTCATTTCTAGGTTGAACGTGGCTACCCTAACCGTCACGAGTCAAGTTGTCCGATCAGCCTATCCGACGATTCTACCCTATGTGCACAGTCAAAAGTCCAAACGTCGGCCTACGGTTATACATCGATTTAAGAGAGCAGAAACTAAATTTAGCGAGTTAAGTTGCCAGTTTTAGTTAGGTTCTCAGTTTTTCTACTGTGGGGGTTTTGCTACGAGATAGGGGAACCAACCTGTCCGGAGTCTGGGGTAGAGCGGACGTAGTGTCTGAACGGCGACCGATCTGACTGGCACGGCTACGGATCGTCTCCTAGCGGTGTCTCGGCTACGGGCAGCGTAGCCAGGCATGTTCCAGGCAGTGGACGGGGCGCGTGGACAGCGAGCAGTGCGTCAGGTAGGCGTACTACGGCTTCCGGAGAACTTGCAACGGCAACCGAGATGAACGGTTCGTCGTACCCAACGCCTACGACGTCGGGAGTCGTAGGAAGAGTCTGGTATGACGATGAATACTCCCAGAAGGTGCAGGAGGCTGTCGGAGGGCTCCAACAGCGAGGAGAGGCGGCGAGATCTCGGCGGCGCGTCGATACGGCGTCAAACACGCAAAACAGCGAGCAAACTCGCTGTTACAGAGGGTATCGCGGCCTGGGGTCGCAGCCAACAGTGAGAGGGGGTAGAGGGGGTTCCACGGCGACGGAGGGGAGGCTCCGGCGGCGACGGCAGTGGCGGCGGTGGCCATCGCGGGCTGCAGCAGCTCCTGGCGCGAGATTCCGACGGCCCACGGCGATCTCCGGCGGCGCTCAGGTCGACGGGGAGAGAGGGGAGGCCGGCGAGTTGGTCGGCGGCGACGGCGGCCTCCGGCGGCGCTCAGGTCGACGGGGGTTAGGGTTTTGCGTGGGTAGGTTTCTCCTAGGGCCGGCGCAAGAGCAAAAAGAGCTGCGGCTGTGAAAATTTTTAGAAGAAACTTAGGTTTTCTTATAGGGGTGGGGCCCACGTGACTAAGGGATGCTTACACGTGAGGGGGCTGCCTATTAGGGTTAGCTAGGGTTTAATAGGGTTAAGTTTGTTAGGGGTATTCTCCTAATTAACCGGCTTTATTAGTGCACAAGGGTCAAACGGTGCCCAAAAATTATAAGAAAAATACCGGGGCGACCGGGGCGACGAGAGCAAGAAGTCGGAAGAGACGGATTACAATTTCGATGACGAGAAACGAAATTAAAAATAAGAACGCCTTAAGTCAAAAGTGCGATACGCGACGTCTCCTCAGATAAGGTCAAATCGTGGGCGAACGGCCCGTGAATTGACGTTGCAAGTCAACACGACAAATGTAGTACTCTCAGAGAGGGTCACAACGACATATCACACGATAGGGTTTGGAAATAAACAAATTCTAAAATAAATACGTGCACGGTCAAGCACACGTGCACGAAGAACTTACGATCGGAAACCGACCGTTACAGGAAGCCACTAAGATGACACCTAAGATGATAAAAATCTTAGAAATGGTTTCTAACTAATGATTCGGGATATAAATTGCTCATTTTCCCTCATTTCTGGGCATTTTATGTGTATATCATGTTAATATTGGCTTTGATACATGCGTTTTGGTAATATTGTGTAATATTAAATCCTATTCATATTTTATACATAAAATATGTTTTTTGTGAACTAATATTTACTTCCCTTATTTTTCAGGTACTCTTGGGATTTTTCGAGATTTTCTGGAATTTTTCCAGAATTTTCTGGAGCTCGGAGCTATTTTTGGGGATTTATTTGGAGCAAGAAGCAATTTTGGGGATTTTAAAAAAAGAAAATAATAAATAAATAAATAAATAACCGGGGCCTGTGGGCCGGCCCACTGGCCGGCCCACTTCCGCGGCTCGCTCTCCTGAGCGGGCCGCTGTGTTCTCTTATATATAAAAAAGTGAAGCAGCCGCTTGGGGGTGGGCACGCGCAGCGCGCGTGCCCGCACCCAGTGCGGGCACCCCAGGCACCCGCGGGTCGAGCGCCCCACGCGCCTGACCCATAATGCATTTAGGGGGGCCTGATGCATTTTTTGAGAGAGTTCGGGTTTTTGCGTTTTTTGCCAGATTTTTGGGGTTTTTTCCCCATCTTCTTCCCCAAAAGCTCGGGCTAGGGCTTGGAGGCCATGGGAGGTTAGAAGTTTGGTGAAGGAGAAATTTGGAGGAGGCAAGGGCTCATTTGGGGAGATATTGGGTGAAATCTTTCCTTTTCCTTTTGTATTTTGATATCTCTCATTTTGTAATGGACTTGGGTTAATTTTGAATGAATTTCCATCTTGTTTACTATGATTGAGTAGTGTTGATTTGCTTGGGTTGTGATTCATTATGGTGGGTTGTCAATTTTAGTTCTAATTACATCTTGCCTAATTTCATGTTGATCTTGGATAAATCAATAGGGCAAATTTTCATTGGTTAAGTCTCGAGAGGGCACACTTTGAGTAGAGACCATGTTCATATTTGATTAGTGCTATGATGATGCATCCATGCTTATTGCAAATTATTGTGTTCATGAATGCTAAATATTCTGATTGAGTGTCCTTAGCCGGATGATCAATTGAGTTATATGTGTGTAATTAGAGCTTGATTTGCACCAATCTTAGTGAACCCACAACCCATGCTTTCTCTCCTAGCTATCCTAACTCCCCATTTGGTTCTCTAACCATACCCATTTAAGTTAGGATTGTGTTTCACCACACATTTTTTCCACTTCCATCCACTTAGCGTGTTGGTTGTATCACGCTTTATTTTTCTTTACCGATCAAACTTGTGAGTGTAGAACGACTTGTCCTTGTGATCCGACCCGGTACTCACCGGTTATATTTTATTGCATTGACGCTCCTACGCTTGGGAGTGGAAGCCGTGCCTTTGCGCGTTTTATGGTTCAATCAATTGGCACCGTTGTCGGGGACAACAGTTTCTATTATTTGCATTTGTTTGATTGATTTCGAAAGCTTTAGTGTGATACTTCTATCTCTTAATGTTGTGTCTTTACATTTTATTTATTTTCTACTTATTGAGTATTTTGCTTGTTCATTTTCATTTTCTTGAAAAAAATTTAAAACAAAAATTGCATCATCTTCAGATTTTTTTCGACATTGATTTGGAGGATATCCCACCCCCGCCATACTTTCATGGTTCCGAGTGGGAGAATCCTCATTTACATATGAAAAATTTGAAGAATGGATGTATTCATGTCTTGATGGGAATATCTGTAATGATTGCATATATTTTAGATTATGTCCTTATTTCTTGCAAGATGATGGAAGATTGTGGTTTAGTTCATTGTCTCTCGACTCACATTTTACTTGGTTGTCATTTCAGGCTGAATTTCTCCGAGTGTTTTTGCCTACTTTCTTAGAGCAGATACAGGGGCGGCGACCATGGAGCAGCATATAGCGAGCTTTATCCAAGCTGAATGGGAGGCCTACCATCAAGCTTGGCAGAGGTTCAATGATTTGGTTCTTGCATGCCCACACCAGAGCTTTCACGAGGATCATCTCCTGCAGATCTTCTACACAGGATTACTACCTTCTGGGCGGGATTTTGTGGAGATGAGTTGCAGTGGGGAATTCTTTGATTATTCGACCGAGGATTCATGGTATTACCTGAGGGACCTTGCAGAGTATGAGGACACAGTCCAACAGGTTCAGGTCCAGCCTGAGGAGCCAGCTGAGGGCTCATTCCAATGCGACCCTATGGAATACCAAGAGCAATCTGTGAAGAGGGTGCACTGGGGCTAAGTAGATGAATTTGTGCATATACATTTGGATGAGCCAGAGGAGATGGATGATGGAGTGTGTGTCGACCACGACAGTGACACGATGCATTTTTACTTTGAGGTTGAGGATGAAGTAGATGTATATGATGGCCAAGAGCAGATTAAGGACACCATGGAGCCTGAGCCATAATCCACTTCAGAGTTAGCTTCACAGGTCGAGGCAGTTGAGTACTTAGGGAGGACGACTGAGATGAACTATTTCTGAGATGACGAGGGAGATGCGTGCGTGGATTTGCCCTGGACAAGTAAGTCTACCTCCAGTCATGTCTCAGATGTCACTTCCCTCGCCTCAGGATGCGCACTTGCTAGTCATCGAGGCGATTTGTCAGGAGCAGTTACCAATTGTAGGGAGTACCGCAGAGATCGTTGATGTTGATATTTATGTTAAGGAAGAGGATAGTGACGGGGATTGCGACGTGGTATATATTAAGCCCGAGCTCCCTCCTACTCCAGTTTTCTCTCTGCAGCCACTTCTACCTCCTCTTGAGGCCATGCATCATCACGAGCCTAGCATCACATCTCAAGGAAGTTCCCATCTTTCTTTTCCCTCCACCTCCGAATCAAATTATTTAATTCCATATCATAATGATTCAGATTGTCGTCATTTGATCGTGAATTCATTTATTCATTTCGACGACCCATTTTGGCAATCTTTTCACTTGAATGGGTGCTCTCGCCCAATTATTTTTTACACGACCTATCTCCCCCATTTGGCAGGAACCCATCATAAGGAGATGCTCGGGGTTGTGTCGCTTACCACTAATACTGGCAATGGAGGTAGGGCATTGGACGTGGCGATGCTCGTGGAGGAGCGTAAGGATATAATCGAGCAGTTGCCACCACATATATACATTCGAGATCCGCCTTTTGCCATTATGTGTTCTTTCCAATAGTGTAAATAAATAAATGTTTTATTTTAGTACTTTCTGTTGAATATTGGACTCCCCGGATTTGGTTTTGGATGATGAGCAAACATAAATAATTCATGAACTAACAATTTGTGAGCGCAGTATTGGAGATCGTCGCCAATTTCACGAGAATATTCAAAGCGACATCTCAACACTTCCAAAAGCTCGTATTCAAGCCTAAAGCTTCGTTGAAGCTCCTGCAACGCTTTGGAAGTAATGAAGATTCAATCGAAGCTCTCAAAGACCGTTTATTAAGGTTTTATTTATAGTCTTTTAGTTTCGATTGATAGAATGTTAAGCCTTGAGTATATCTTACGTTTCTATCTTCAGTTCGCTCATTTCGTAGCTCTAGGATTCTTGCACAAGTTCACTCTAACTTCCTCGAAGCGTCGCGCTTCGATTCGGACCTTGTTGTGCATGTTAGTTGGTACAAGAACAAGTACTGACCGACTAGATGGAGATCTAGTCGGTCGGCCACTGTTCTTGGACCGACTAGTTTCAGTCAGTTAAATCTTTGTTCTTTACTGTTTACAGTTAGTCGGTCTACGTTGACTCACCGACCGACTAGTTTGTGAACTAGTCGGTCAGTGATGCTTCTTTGACCGACTAGTTGTGATTTACTGTACATGCCAAATTTCTCCTAAGCTACTGTTTTCCATTAGTCGGTCTAAGAACGTTGGATGACCGACTAGTTGACTATCTAGTCGGTCAACTTTTGTTCTTGGACCGACTAAGTCAACTTGCCTTCAGACTAGTTTTCTAGGTCTGAAATTCTATCTCTTCTCTGATCTGCTCTTAGTCGGTCCATGCTTTGTGACTGACCGACTAGTTGATGAACTAGTCGGTCAGTGATTGTTCCTTGACCGACTAATTCTCCCAGATTTCTTTCCGTTGGAGATTGACCTAACTTATGTTTTTGGGTTCCTATAAATACGAACCTAGGTCATTTCTATCTGAGATAGAGCTGCCATTAAGAGATTCATTGAGTTCTAAAGAGATAGCTATTCTCCCTCAAATCTAAAGCTCTCTTCCTCACAAGAAACCCATTCTCTCTCATTTCTAGATCTAGAGAGAAGCTTGTTCTTGGTGAGCTCTTCAAGCTATTGCTTGATCCAAGTCTCCAGCTCTTCCCTAGGCACCCATTGCTGCTCATTTCCTTGGTGCTAGGGCTTGGTGACTTCATCTTCCTCAAATCCTTCATTCCACCTATTGGGTAAGAAAAACTCAAGGTATAGGATTTTGTGGTAAGAGTATTTATTTCATTTAAACTCTTTATATTGCTTATTGGCTCTCTCGGTTGTGAGAGAAGTTTGTGATCCCGGGTTGTGGGATTCACTTTGCCATTGCATGTATGATTTGATCTTGTGAAGGTTTTTCACAAGATATTCATAGTGGAAATCTTGAGTTAGGGTTTCTAACTCAAGTATCCGGAGGGGATCCGGGTGGTTGGGGCGTAGGATCACCGGGAACAAGTCGGGGAGACTTGGGTGGATCCGAACCCATTAACATCGTTTGTTTGCTTTGTTAATTTCATTGTTGTCATTCAATTTAAGCTTCCGCAAATTGATTTGGTGGTTGTTTGCAATTTAATTTGGAATTATACGCCTTATTATTTTAAAGTACTATTCACCCCCCCCCCCTCTAGTACTTGTGCAGTAGCTGGTAGGGCATTACATTTGGTATCAGAGCCAGATTCTCAGCTATGTCTGCCAACGACAACAAGACCGTGCGTCCACCTTCCAACTATGACACCTTCAGGAACCGTGAAGGAGCATCTTCCGTGATGGAAGGACATTCCTCTACGAGGCCTCCATTCTTCAACGGTACCAACTACGGGTACTGGAAGTGTCGGATGGAAACCTTCCTCCGAAGTGCATCTTTATGGAGAACTACAATGAAGGAGTATATTGAACCCGAAGAAGAAGATTTTGAGAAATGGACTACCGCGGAGGTCGCCGCGGAGGTAAGCAATGCCAAGGCAATGAACGCCTTGCAATGTGCATTGGAGCCCGAGGATTTCAATAAGATATGCACATGTAAGAGTGCATATCAAATTTGGAACTCCCTCCTCATTCTACATGAAGGGACGAGTAGGGTAAGAGACTCTAAACTCGTAGTCGTAACCAAAGATTACGAAATGTTTCATATGCAACAGGGCGAGAAGATGAAAGAATATTACGCTCGTTTCGTTGACATAATAAACGAGTTAGAGGCCCTCGGCAAGATCTACACTCAAAAGGAGAAGTGCTTAAAGCTTATTGAAGGACTTCCCTCTTCTTGGGAAAAACGTACCTTCGCCATCGAGGAAGGTAATGACATGGACAAATATACCGTAGTTCAACTAATGGGTACTTTGATGTCATATGAGGTACGCAAAGATAGCAAGGTGAAGCTACAAGAAAAGATGAAGTCATATTTGAACCTAGATGCGCCTAAGAAAAAGGCGATTGCATTCAAGGCGGCTTCATCCACCTCTACCGATGATGAGAACTCGGAAGAAGAAATGGACATGGAATCCATTGCACTCATGGCAAAGAAGTTCAATCGCTTCTTCCGAAAGGGTAACTTCAAACAAAAATCTAAGTTTACATCTACTAACGCCTCTCCACCTTTGTGCTTTAAATGCAATAAGCCAGGACACATCAAAGCGGATTGTCCTCAAAACAAGCAAAAGGAGAAGTGGAAGGCGCCAAAGTATGACAAGTCCAAGAAGTACACGAAAGGAAACAAGAAGGGACTTGTCGGAGCTACCTTCACCGACTCCGAGGATTCCTCAAGCGGAGAGTCGGACGATGAGCACGTGGAGCAAGCACACATGTGTTTCATGGCAAGAGAGGAGCACGATCAAGGATCCTCCTCTTCCGATGATAGTGATGAAGAAAGCGATGAGGTAACGATGGATGATCTTAGGGATGCTAACACTCAACTTTGGTCAAAATATACTAAGTTAGTAAATAGATATACTAAGGTAAAAGATGACCTAGCTAGCATTCAAACATCGCCTAAGACTATCATCACCAACAACGACACCGTTGTTGAAGAGTTAAGAAATGAGATTGTAAATCTCAAATCTAAACTTGAACATGTTAGCATTGAGGATGCGGAAGAACATGAGATAGCGGATTTAACTTCTCAAAACTCGACTTTGAGTATTGAGAACGAGAATCTTAAATCTCGTGTTTATGTGCTCACTTCGCAAATATCCACTTTGGATACTTCCTTGCGTTCTCTCAAAGAGAAATATGAGAACACATTGGGCCGAATCAACGAATTCAACAAGGGTAAAGGCCATTTGGATAATATCCTAAAAGATTTACTTCCGGCCAAACACCACATTGGCTTGGGGTATATGATGGGAAATTCTTCCAAGTCGGTCACTACTTTTGTTAGGCCAACTTCCGAAGCCTCAACGAGTGGGAGCAAACACTCTATTGGTAGTTCATCTACCAATGGTGCTTTCACCTCGTCCACACCCTCTTTCGGAAAGAAACCCACATTGGGTGGACCTCCAAAGAAGGGGCATGCTTTTATGTACACCAATTCCATGCCACGTAGGAACACACGTCCTACTCCACCGTCTCACACTTATGATGATTTTTATGCAACACATTCCCGGGCACGTGCACACCAAGTGAGACACCCTCACGCACGTGTTCCCGCACATGCATATGTACACCCACCTCATCATATGAATAATTCTCGTCGTGCACCATTCCATCATGTCCCGTATGCCTATCCACAACATGCATCACGTAGAAATCAACGTCGCATGCATGCACCCAATAGGATGATGGCTCCCAAAGTTTTCACTATTTGGAGCCCAAAGGACACAAGCATGGACGAAAAACAAATATATATGAATGCTTATTTTTCGGATGTTGTGCATAGTAAGAATTATGTGGGGAAGTCTAAGTCCACTTGGACTTGGCTTCCAAAGGTCTAATCCCTTGGACCCAATGACCTTGGGTACCATGATATGAAACTTATCTATCTTTAGGTACTCAAGGAAAAGAAAAAGAAAAGGAGCGACAAATTTAAATTTAGCTCCAAAGGGAATTGGATACTCGATAGCGGGTGCTCCAAACACATGACGGGTGACGCTCGATTGCTCTCCGGAGTGGTTCCCATTGTGAATGGAAACCGCGTCGTATTTGGAGGCAACGAGAGCGGAACCATCATAGGTGTTGGTAATGTAGGTAACCCTTCTAAACCATTAATTAGTGATGTGTATCTTGTTAGTGGTTTAAATCATAATCTTATTTCAATAAGTCAACTTTGTGACAAAGGTTACAAAGTTAGCTTTGCGAAAGGATTGTGTCATATTTTAAGAAAGGATAATGAAAAATTATTATTTTCCGGAACTCGTCGTAAAGACATTTATATTTTGGATCTTCCTAAGTCATATGAACAATGTCTCGTTGCCAACACAAGTGAACAACAATTATGGCATCGACGCTTTGGACATGTGAACTTTGGAACACTATATAAGCTTTCAAAATTGAATTCTATTAAAGGTTTTCTGAAGCTTGTTTTTGAAAAGAAAAGTTTTTGTGATTGTTGTCAACGCGGCAAGCTTCCTAAATCTTCATTTAAACCTAAGAAAAGCATCTCTACAAAACGGCCACTAGAGCTATTACATCTAGATTTATTTGGGCCAACTAGAGTAGCTTCCTTAGGAAATGCAAGGTATGGACTTGTCATCGTAGATGACTATTCAAGATTTACTTGGGTATTTTTCTTGTGCAATAAAAATGAAGCTTTTGAAAACTTCACAATTTTTGTTAAGAAAGTACAAAATCTCTTAGGAAACACCATTGTCACTATTCGTAGTGATCATGGAGGTGAATTTGAGAATGAGTCTTTTGAGACATTTTGTGATGAAGTTGGTATTACTCACACCTTCTCTTTCCCTCGTGCACCGCCTCAAAATGGTGTAGTTGAGAGAAAGAATAGGACGCTAGTGGAGTGTGCTCGCACTATGCTTGATGATAGCCAACTTGGCCATCAATTTTGGGCGGAAGCGGTACACACCGCTTGCTATGTGTTTAATAGAATACTTTTGAGGCCCGGCACTAAACAAACTTGTTATGAATTGTTGTTTGGTAGGTTGCCTCAAGTTAAACATTTTCGTGTTTTTGGTTCGAAATGTTTTATTAAGAACACATATGGTAGTTTGGACAAATTCGATCCGAGATCCGATGAGGGGATTTTTGTGGGATATTCTTCGCGTAGCAAAGCCTACCGGATATTCAACAAACGAACCTCGACGATCGAGGAGTCGCTTCATGTCTCATTTAATGAAGGATTTGTTCCAACTAGAATTTCAAATGATAATGATTCTATGGATGTTTTATGTGATTCATTTGATAATTCTAAGTCTATTGATTCTATTGAGACTAACCCGACTAATGAAGTTGTTGAGAATGTTCCAAGTGATCAAGGTATTCCCAAGCGACTTCATGTCATTCGCGACCATCCCCATGAGCAAGTAATTGGCAATATTCAAGATAGTGTCAAGACAAGATCGCAAGTTCACCACTTCGCCAATTGTGCCTTTGCCTCATCGATAGAGCCAAAGAATATAGTTGAAGCATGCGAAGATAGTGCTTGGATCCTTGCCATGGAGGAGGAGCTCATTCAATTCGAGAGGAATGAAGTGTGGGAGCTTGTTCCATTGCCTTCGAAGAACCACACCGTCATAGGGACAAAGTGGATTTTCAAGAACAAAACCGACGAAAACCAAGTCGTCGTCCGGAACAAAGCTCGGTTAGTAGCTCAAGGCTATCGACAAGAGGAAGGTATTGATTTCGAAGAATCCTTCGCTCCGGTAGCTAGATTAGAATCAATTAGATTACTTTTTTCTTTTGCATGCCATAAGAATTTTAAATTATTTCAAATGGATGTTAAAAGTGCATTTTTAAACGGAGATGTAGTTGAGGAAGTTTACGTTTCTCAACCTCCGGGCTTCATAAATGAAAAATTTCCAAATCACGTTTTTAAACTAAAGAAAGCTCTTTATGGTTTGAGACAAGCTCCTCGAGCTTGGTATGATCGCCTAAAGAATTTTCTTTTGGATTTGAATTTTAAAATGGGCGAAGCCGATTCAACACTTTTTATTAAGCATGCGAATAATGATATTTTATTAGTACAAATTTATGTTGATGATATCATTTTCGGTGCTACTAACTTCACTCTTTGCGAAGAGTTTTCTAATGTTATGAAGGAACAATTTGAGATGAGCCACATGGGCGAACTCAAATATTTCTTAGGTCTCCAAATTCGCCAAATGAACGATGCAATCTTCATCCACCAAACGAAGTACACGGTGGAGTTGCTAAAGCGATTTGGAATGGAGAATGCCTCCGGGAAAAAGACTCCAATGAGCACGACTACGCATCTTGACAAGAATACGGGCGGTAAGGATGTAGACATTCGTTTATATCGAGGTATGATTGGTAGTTTGCTTTATCTTACCGCAAGTAGGCCCGATATTATGTTTGCCGTATGTATATGTGCTCGTTATCAGTCTCAACCTAAGGAGTCTCACTTAGTAGCGGTAAAGCGTATTTTTCGCTATCTAAGTTACACTTTAGATTTTGGATTACTTTATCCGAGATCTAGCACATATGAGTTAATCTCATATAGTGATGCCGATTATGCGGGATGCAAATCCGACAGGAAAAGTACTAGTGGCACTTGCCATTTTATAGGAAATTCTCTTGTCTCTTGGTTTTCCAAGAAGCAAAATTCCGTATCACTTTCAACCACCGAGGCGGAATATATTGCCGCCGGTGCCGCGTGTGCTCAAGTTCTTTGGATGAGACACACACTTAAAGACTTTGGTATAAATTGTGATACTTGCCCTATCATGGTTGACAACCAAAGTGCAATATGTCTTTCCAAGAACCCGGTACATCATTCCCGCTCGAAACACATAGATGTCCGCCACCACTTTTTAGATGACCATGTTGCTAAAAAGGACATCATTCTAGTGTACGTTGAAACCCAAAAGCAAATCGCCGATATTTTCACGAAACCCCTAAAGGAGGACTCCTTTGTGCGGTTGCGTCGAGAATTGGGGATTATGGGTGAATCCGAAATATAGGATTCATGTTTCATTCAATAATTTTGCATGCTATTATTCTTGACAATATCTCATTCATGCTAGAAATATTGGATTTTTCGGGAATTTTAAGTGATATCTTATTTTTTCGTTCGATTTGTGCGTAATCGTCAAATTTCTGTTTTTCGATGTTTAATGGGGTAGTTTAGATGTTTATTGAGAGTTTTGAGATTTATCGTCCAAGCGTATTATGGAGAGAACTTGATTTTCAAGTTTTTGACTCTTTAGTCGGTTCATGTTCAGTGACCGACCGACTAGATTGAGATCTAGTCGGTCAGTACTTGAACGCAGACCGACTAAATCTTGTCTGTACTTCTTGGATTCAGCCACTGTTTGCACCTAGTCGGTTCAAGCTCATTGACCGACCGACTAGATCGTGATCTAGTCGGTCAGTGCTTGAACTGTGACCGACTAGTTGTGCCAGGGGCTGTTTGGTCATTTGGGAAATCGACCGACTTAAACTCAGTTTAGTCGATCGATTTTCATTCTAATCGATCGAAAACTTCTCTCTCTCCGCTCAAAACCCCTACCTCCCTTGAGACCCTTCGTCTTCCGGCCAATTTCCGACCATCCCCACCGTCGCCGTCCGCCGATCTTCGACCTAGGGTATCTCCTCTTCCTCCCTCTCCATTCTAGGGTTCGGTTTCAGCTCTAGGGTTAGGTTGTTCTGTTGATTTCAGCTCTAGGGTTCCGATTAGGTTTTCTTTCCTAATTCCGATTTAGGGTTTCTTCTTTCCGATTGATTGTGTCGTGTTGTGCCGAGACTATGGCAAGAACACGCATTCCGATCACTTCCTCTGGCCCCTCTCCGATGACCGTTGATCCAATCTCTTCGGATCCCGAGCATCCAACCCCTCCGAAGCGTAGAGCCAAGACCACCCATCCTTCGTCGTCTTCGCCTCCTCTCAAGAAGAAGAGGACGACGACCGCTAAACCTAGAGGTCAACCCAAACCCAAGCCCAAACCTAAGCCGAAGGCCAAATCTCTTGCCTCTCCTTCTTCGTTTCATACTCCTACCGATTCCGATACGGAGTATAACCCCGAGACTGAGACTCATAGGGAACCCACTCCTCCTAGTCATCCCGAGTCTAGCACCCACCCTCGTTCGTCTACTCGAAAACCTAAGGGAAAGGCTCCGATGCCGGTGGGCGGTGTCGATATTTCCTTATGTCGCGATGACCCTTTGTGTCTCGCGGCATATAACCGTATCGAACATTGCCCGCTGCTTCTGGAGCATTTCGTCCAGTTTAGCGACTTCATAGGGTTAGCTGATCTTCTGTCGTCGTCGGGTCTTCTCGATTACCTTCGATTTGACCCGAAGGCGAATCCTCACCCCTACCCTAGGTTAGTGAAGCTTTTCTATGCCAATAGGATCCAGGGTCAGTACGATCAGACCCACTCTATTGAGACGACCGTTTTGGGGACTCCTATAGTCCTCACTGCGGAAATCTTAGGAGAGATTTTGGGTATCTCTTCGTCTGGACTTCTTCCTTCTGATATCTCGGTAGATGATATTTCTTCTCTTGATCAGACCATCCTTTCAGAGATTTTCCATCAGATTCCTCCTGCCATGATTGGCGTGCCTTCTAAATCTTTCAAGTCAAATGCTTGGGTCCTAAATCTGATTCTGAAGTCGTGCTTGCTTCCCAAGTACGGCTCCTCATCTTTACCATCCCAGCCATTTTTGAAGCTTATCTATGCGATCTTCATGGGGAGCTCGATTAATTGGGCTCGAATTATACTCGATAAGATTGATTCTTTCGAGTGTATTCGAAAGTCCAATAAATCGGCTCATATTCCTTTTCCTTGCATGTTGACCCTCGTGTTTCGTCATTTTCGTGTCACATTGCCTCGTGACGATGAGCGTCCCCTCGGTCCTCCCCTGAATGCGACGGCCGTCAAGAAATCTCTTGTGGCGCTTCGTCACGTTCAGAGGACGACACCTTCAGCGTCTGTCCCTGCCTCTGCCAGTGCCTCTGCTTCTCCCGTTGCCACCCTTGATGACGTAGTCCGGATACTTCTTCGTTACGAGTCCCGCTTGGCTCGTACCGAGGAAGTGGTCTGCCGTATGGCACGTCAGATGGGTGTTGAGCTTCCTCCTTCCGTGTCTGAGGGAGAGGAGATGGATGAGATGGATGAGGAGGACGTTGAGGAGATCTGTCGTGCTTCGACTCGTGCCCCCAAGGGCACTTCTGCTGCTGCTGGTACTTCCTCTTCTGCTCCTGGAGCTGCCACCTCTTCAGGTGTTCCAGAGCCATCTGCTGCTGACCCTGTTTCCGAGCCTGCTCATGTATCTGCTGCTGCTGCTTCTGTCGAGACTCCTGCTGCTGTTGAGCCTGTTGCTGAGATCTCGACTCCTGCACCGACGATTCCATCTGTTGAGACACCTCTACTCCCTGCAGATCCTGAGTCCACTCCGTCGACTGGACCCACGGACGCTGCAGATCCAGCCTCCTCCTCGTGATCGTTGTTCCGAGGACTCTCCATATACACTTTGGATGATATATTCCTGTGAGAGTGTCTTGGGTTAGGATGGGGTTGAGAGATGCCTTGTTGTATTTCTTTTGTGATTTCTGGTTGTCGGTGTTGGATTGTATGATATGTTGTTGATGATGTATTTCTTTTTGATGATATGTAGCACTTGATATGATGTATCTCTTATATTCGATGAGATATCTTTTGGATGTACTCATGTTGTCTCTATGTATATATATGTTCATCATCGTTCACTTTATCTTTTATTCGTCGTGCAAATTTAATATTCGTTGAATATATTTGAAATGTGATATCGAATCGACGCATAAAAAGTTGGTTAAATGGATTTAAATTCTGTAATTTTATAGAATTGTTTTCCATGCTCAAAATTAACCAAGAATATTGAATATTGAAGAGTATGTTTCTTTATTCAAGCCATGAATAAACATTTGGTATTTTTGATGATTTTGATTATCGTTGATTTCTTTTTATTGATAATGTGAAATTTGACACACCTTGTTTTGATTTCCACATTTTTCCCTTGGTATCAAGTTGGTCCATTGTCTTTGTCTAAGACTCTCTATGTTGGATTTACATTTCCTAATTTTTGTCGTTGTATGCCCCCCATTTTTGGGATAATGCCAAAGGGGGAGAGATAATGATAATAAATAGGCGCAAATGAAAAATTTAACTCAATTTCCAAGAATCTAGTTTGATATGTTAGATTCAGGGGGAGGTAAGATACAAATAAGGATTTTCAAAATCCGATATTTCAAAAATCAATTCACTTTATTTATCTTACTCGTCTGCTTGATACAATTCATTTATATTCATTTTGGAATTAACGTATCATCAATGCAGGGGGAGTAAGTATTTTACATTTGTATTATTATCTTTGATTATTATTTATGTTGGTTTGTCATCACCAAAAAGGGGGAGAATGTTGAATATTGGACTCCCCGGATTTGGTTTTGGATGATGAGCAAACATAAATAATTCATGAACTAACAATTTGTGAGCGCAGTATTGGAGATCGTCGCCAATTTCACGAGAATATTCAAAGCGACATCTCAACACTTCCAAAAGCTCGTATTCAAGCCTAAAGCTTCGTTGAAGCTCCTGCAACGCTTTGGAAGTAATGAAGATTCAATCGAAGCTCTCAAAGACCGTTTATTAAGGTTTTATTTATAGTCTTTTAGTTTCGATTGATAGAATGTTAAGCCTTGAGTATATCTTACGTTTCTATCTTCAGTTCGCTCATTTCGTAGCTCTAGGATTCTTGCACAAGTTCACTCTAACTTCCTCGAAGCGTCGCGCTTCGATTCGGACCTTGTTGTGCATGTTAGTTGGTACAAGAACAAGTACTGACCGACTAGATGGAGATCTAGTCGGTCGGCCACTGTTCTTGGACCGACTAGTTTCAGTCAGTTAAATCTTTGTTCTTTACTGTTTACAGTTAGTCGGTCTACGTTGACTCACCGACCGACTAGTTTGTGAACTAGTCGGTCAGTGATGCTTCTTTGACCGACTAGTTGTGATTTACTGTACATGCCAAATTTCTCCTAAGCTACTGTTTTCCGTTAGTCGGTCTAAGAACGTTGGATGACCGACTAGTTGACTATCTAGTCGGTCAACTTTTGTTCTTGGACCGACTAAGTCAACTTGCCTTCAGACTAGTTTTCTAGGTCTGAAATTCTATCTCTTCTCTGATCTGCTCTTAGTCGGTCCATGCTTTGTGACTGACCGACTAGTTGATGAACTAGTCGGTCAGTGATTGTTCCTTGACCGACTAATTCTCCCAGATTTCTTTCCGTTGGAGATTGACCTAACTTATGTTTTTGGGTTCCTATAAATACGAACCTAGGTCATTTCTATCTGAGATAGAGCTGCCATTAAGAGATTCATTGAGTTCTAAAGAGATAGCTATTCTCCCTCAAATCTAAAGCTCTCTTCCTCACAAGAAACCCATTCTCTCTCATTTCTAGATCTAGAGAGAAGCTTGTTCTTGGTGAGCTCTTCAAGCTATTGCTTGATCCAAGTCTCCAGCTCTTCCCTAGGCACCCATTGCTGCTCATTTCCTTGGTGCTAGGGCTTGGTGACTTCATCTTCCTCAAATCCTTCATTCCACCTATTGGGTAAGAAAAACTCAAGGTATAGGATTTTGTGGTAAGAGTATTTATTTCATTTAAACTCTTTATATTGCTTATTGGCTCTCTCGGTTGTGAGAGAAGTTTGTGATCCCGGGTTGTGGGATTCACTTTGCCATTGCATGTATGATTTGATCTTGTGAAGGTTTTTCACAAGATATTCATAGTGGAAATCTTGAGTTAGGGTTTCTAACTCAAGTATCCGGAGGGGATCCGGGTGGTTGGGACGTAGGATCACCGGGAACAAGTCGGGGAGACTTGGGTGGATCCGAACCCATTAACATCGTTTGTTTGCTTTGTTAATTTCATTGTTGTCATTCAATTTAAGCTTCCGCAAATTGATTTGGTGGTTGTTTGCAATTTAATTTGGAATTATACGCCTTATTATTTTAAAGTACTATTCACCCCCCCCCCCTCTAGTACTTGTGCAGTAGCTGGTAGGGCATTACACTTTCATATGCTTTTCTTTTCTTTTCTAGGATCTTTTGCCAAGATCTAATACTCTCCCAACATTGAGGACAATGTTTATTTTAAGTTGGGGGAAGAGTGTTAGATTCTTTAGAATTATTAGGATTTTGATTTTAGCTTAAAATATTTTTTTTGAGATACCTCCATTTTGCCATCACCTATTGCTCTTTATTGCATATCATATTTTTCATCCTCGTCCATACGCTGCTAGCGTTATCCGTAGTCCCTACATGCTTAATGCCATGCAATTCGGATTATTATTTTGGTATCAACTTCTTAGATGGTTGATTGGCACGTTTTAATTTCTTTTCCATTTTGGAGTCAAATGTTAATATTCCATGTACGAAACTACTTTATACGTCGTAATATCTCTTTGAAATAATTTGGGAATAGTTTGATGTAAGTGATTGCATGATTTAGGATGAATGGCTTAGTTTTTGATTGGATTGGGTGTGGCCAATGGTGCATGTTTTGTTTTCCTCCTAAGGAATGGGTGGATGAGTTGATAACTTGTGTTTATAATGAGAAAGAGAGTCGATATAAGCGAATGTTTCTTTCTAATCAAATCAAGTAGCTGGTGCCCCATGAAACATTGGGGAGGACGCCAAAGATGAAATTTAAGGGATTATTCCATCCCTTTGCCTATATAGCATTATCGCGTGTATGTAAAGGTGGACGTGTTTGTATTTCATAGAATTATTGCATGAATGCAAAACAAAAACAAAAACATTAAACATACAAAAAAGAGTGAAAAAGAAAAGAAAAAGAAAAAAATGAATGAATAAATGAAAGAATAAGCAACATGAGTGATGGAACTCATCTCCCACAAGATGAACTTCTTTTGTTTTGGCCATTTCCTTGAATTTTGGAAACTTTGCCAATTGTGATATATCCCAAAGAATGTGATACGGTGCTTATTATTTCACTTTTCTTTGAATTGGATTGAGGAGAATGTAATTTGTTGTTTCTTTCATACATTGGGTATATGTCTTTGAAATCACTTGGAAATAATATTTTTGGCATGCCGTGATGATATCTTAAAGTTGGTGCATGTTTTCAATTTAATCTGAATTTATCATATATTTTGCTAGGGACTAGCAAAAAGCTAGTTGGGGGCATGATTCGGGATATAAATTGCTTATTTTCCCCCTCATTTTTGGGCATTTTATGTGTATATCATGTTAATATTGGCTTTGATACGTGCGTTTTGGCAATATTGTGTAATATTAAAGTATATTCCTATTTTATACATAAAATGTGTTTTTTGTGAACTAATATTTACTTTCCTTATTTTTCAAGTACTCCTGAGATTTTCCTGGATTTTCTGGAGCTCGGAGCTATTTTGGGGATTTATTTGGATCAAGAAGCAATTTTGAGGATTTTTAAAAAGAAAATAAAAAAACTTAGGCCTGTGGGCCGGCCCACTGACCAGCCCACTCCCGCGACCTACTCTACTGAGCGGGCCGCTGCGTTCTCTTATAAAAAAAGTGAAGCAGACGCTTGGGGGTGAGCACGCACGCTGTGCGTGCCCGTGCCCAGTGCTGGCGCCCCAGGCGCCCGACCCACAATGCATTTAGGGGGCTTGATGCGTTTTTAGGAGAGTTCGGGTTTTTGAGTTTTTTGACAGATTTTTGGGGTTTTTTTGCCCCATATTCTTCCCCAAAGATAGGGTTAGGGCTTGGAGGCCATGGGAGGTTAAAAGCTTGGTGGAGGAGCAATTTGGAGGAGGCAAGGGCTCATTTGGGGAGATCTTGGGTGAAATCTTTCCTTTTCCTTTTGTATTTTGATATCTCTCATTTTGTAATGGACTTGGGTTAATTTTGAATGAAATTTCCATCTTGTTTACTATGATTGAGTAGTGTTGATTTGCTTGGGTTGGGATTCATTGTGGTTGGTTATCAATTTTAGTTCTAATTACCTCTTGCCTAATTTCATGTTGATCTTGGATAAATCATTAGGGCAAATTTTCATTGGTTAAGTCCCGAGAGGGCACATTTTGAGAAGAGACCATGTTCATATTTGATTAGTGCTATGATGATGCATCCATGCTTATTGCAAATTATTGTGTTCATGAATGCTAAATATTCCGATTGAGTGTCCTTAGCCGGATGATCAATTGAGTTATATGTGGGTAATTAGAGCTTGATTTACACCAATCTTAGTGAACCCACAATCCATGCTTTCTCTCTTAGCTATCCTAACTCCCCATTTGGTTCTCTTATCCTACCCATTTAGGTTAGGATTGTAGTTTCACCACACATTTTTTCCACTTCCATCCAGTTAGCGAGTTGGTTGTATCACGCTTTATTTTTCTTTACTGATCAAACTTGCAAGTGTAGAACGACTTGTCCTTGTGATCTGACCCAGTACTCACCAGTTATATTTTATTGCATTGACGCTCCTACGCTTGGGAGTGAAAGGCGTGCCTTTACACATTTTCTGGTTCAATCAACTAATGAGCATGAATATAAAAGCAATATGAAATACTAGATCTAGATGTTACCTGTAATCACTTCATCCTTAGCCTCAGCTTCTGCAGCTGTCATAGTGAATGCCTGGCAATTCGGCTGATTGGCCTGCTGATAGGCTCGGTTCTGCAGAACCAAAGGTGGTCCACGTTGAGCAGGTCCAGGTGCACCTCGTTGAACGGATCCACGCACTCCTCGCTGAATGGGTTCAAGTACTCCAGCAGGTGCTTGACGGTTCTTGCTGTGGGGCAGTCTCTCGCAGCATGTACAGATGCTCCGAAGATAAGGCATTGATTTAGCATCCTCCTACAATCCTTCTTTTGATGTCCGGACTTGCCACAGAAGAAACAAGCCAGTTGAGCTCAGTCAATAGAAGTAGCTGGCATCTTAAATTGTGTGGTCTGGGAAGGTCAGAAATTTCCTCTTGAGACAATCCTAGGTGGCTCCATGGGACGCTTCCTTCCTCCAGCTTGAGGCCCACTGGAAGTCTTGCCATAACTTCATGGATCCGTGCAACATCCAAAAGGTCCTGAAGATTCGTTAGTTTCACCGAGGTCATTGAGGCTTGAATATTGGGATTCAAGCCTTGGTGAAACTGAAATGCACAGTCTTTTGGGTCCTCGACCATGTAGGGGTGCGAATCTTGTGAGCATTGCAAACTCGACCTCATACTCGTCAACAGTCCTATCTCCTTGGACCAGATTGGCGAAGTGCTGTTGAAGTTCTCTTTTGGCCATTTTGGGAAAATACTTGGCGTTGAACCTTTCCCGAAATAAGCCTCTAGAGATGGGTCTGACCAAAAGTCTTTCTTCCAGTTGCCACCAGCTCCTAGCATTGTCAGTCAGTTAGAGCTTTGCGACATCGACCCATCCTGCCTGAGGGATGTGAGCAGCATTCAGCTTGTCCTCAGTCCCTTGGGCCTATTCTTCAGCATCCAGAGGCCCTTCTTTTCCAGAGAAGCTCTTGGGTTGCAGCTCATGGAACTACATAATGTAAGGACCCTGTCTATGGGGAAAACACTAGAAGGGGTGGTTGAATAGTGTTTATGCAAATTTAAAAGGAAATTACGCCAAATAAAATACAATCCAACAAATAATGCGGAAATAGAATTAAACCCAAATAAGAAACAATTGCAAACACAATTATGTTTCTAGGGTTCGGATTACCCAAGTCAACTCCCGACTTGTTCCCGATAATCCTATGTCCCTTCCACCCGGATACCATCGGATACTCAAGTTAGAACCCTAACTTGAGGTTTCCTTAAAACCCACTTGTAGTGACCCTACAAGTGCAATCGAATACAACCGGTGTCCTTGACTCCCACAACTTGGGAGCAAGCAAACCACTCTCACAACCGAGAGCAAATCTCAAATAACGAAAGTTATGAAATAATGAAAACAACACTTACAAACACATATGCCTTGAAGTAGAACTTGAAGGTGGAGTGTGATGTGTGTTGAAGAACTCTCTTGGAAGAGAGGAGAAGCCCTTTCTCTTGACTGCACCAAATGCCTAGATGATCACTCTTTGGTTCTAGGTTGGAGAGCAAGAGAACAAGATTTGGAAATACTTAGGGCTTTGGATTTGAGAGCTTTGATCTTTGGAAATGAAAGCTTGAGATATTTTGCAATGAATGAGTAACCTTCCAATGGAACAGTAGAAGCTCTATTTATAGCTTTCTCAAATCCACAAAACAGTTTAGGCAAAAACCCAATTGGAATCTGTGAGAAAAATCACAACGGATAGAATCTGAACTCGCTTCAGTCGACTGTTGAACAATCCACAGTCGACTGTTGCACAGTCAGCAAGGGTAGGTGAGAATTCATAACGGTAACTTACCACGTGGACAATCGACTGATGAATCAAAGACAGTCGACTGTTAAACCAACAGGCGACTGTAATTTCTTCGACAGACGACTGGCCGAGAGAAGGGTAAGTTAGATAAATACTGGAAATCTCACAAGTAACAGGATAGACGACTGATGTAAGGAACACAGTCGACTGTTAATCAGAACAGGCTACTGTAATTCCTTAAACAGACGACTGTCAAAAGCCTGAGAAATTTCCAGAGAGCTGAGTCAAAGAAATGACTCACAGACATATGATTGTTGCAGCATAGACAGTCGACTGATCTAAAAGACAGTCGACTGTATATACAACATTAGTCGACTGGCCGTAAAAGTCAGATCAAACATAGTTAGGGCAAAGGATATACAGGCGACTGATTTACAAAACACAGTCGACTGTCACAAGGACAGTCGCCTGTGTATCATTCACCAGTATCATGTGCGAAATAAACAGAGAAGGCCCAAAACTATATTGTAAAATTCTGTGCATAACATGAGACTGTAGAACAAAACATAGTCGACTGTTTTTGAGACAGGCGACTGTAAACTATTCAGCAATCGGCTGTTATAAATAATCCTAGCACAATCAATAAAGAATTGAATTGGGATCAAAGGACAATTGATCTAATGAAGTCCTATGACATAATGTAGATGTGTGTGATTGCTCCATCAAAGTTCCACTTCTAAGCTACATACTAGAAGAAATAAAAGAAAAATTACATTTACGAATAATCTCTTCTTTCCATCGTATGAGCTTGAAGTCTTCATGGAGCTTTAATCATCATCTACGATCATCCAATCCATGTCATTTGCCTTCAATGACGTTTGTGAGTCGTCCATTGCTAGTAGATCTTCATAATTAGCTTATGCAATGGATTAACTGCAAAATAGGGGATTAGTCACAAGTATTTATCTTTGCTCATCATTAACACCAAGTAGGAAGAAGTCCAATACTCAACATTCTCCCCCCTTTTAATGATGACAAAAAACATAAACAAAAACATAAATATTTGTGCGCAATGAAAACTTACTCCCCCTACATAGATGCCAATCAAGTTAGTCAACAAATATTAGAGCATCTACATAACAATTGAAGAAAATGAGTGAGATAAGGATGATTTTAATTCAAGAAATCTAGGAATTAAAATCCCTATTCATTGTACTCTTACTCCCCCTGAATCTAAGTCAACGTAAATCTTATATTCAAGTGTTAGAACATACTTAGCACATCCATTTTGAATCTTGTATGTTTATTTCTCTCCCCCTATGGAATTATCGAAAAAGGTGGGAGCAAATAACAACAACAGTAATAGTGCTAAATACGAACTAACAACAATCAAGGAGTATAAAGATATATCGAATGAAAAACTCATAAAATCACATCATAGACACATGTGGGTAATGGAAGTGAAGTCCAATATCAACATTAGATATACACACAAAAATAGTTTCAAAAGAGATGTCATAAATGCATCATACCAGAGATAGCATGGAAAATCGAATACCAAATTCATATATTGTCTCAAAAGCACATCAGAGAGAGTATAGCATACATGGAGACAATATATCATACATCACACAGATAAGATAAGCAGTATAGCATAGTGTGACACAAGATAAACAGCAACATCATATATAGATATATAAAAGATGAGTACATCAAAGGATGGACATCTACATGGCAATCACAAAAAGGTACATCATGATCAAGACAAAAAAATATCATCATGACGACATCGAAGTACATCACCACACAACATCATAGAGATACACACATCATACTTCATATATAACAAAATCAGCAGATGAATCACTCAACCCAAACAAAAAACAGACCACATAAAACACAATCTAGGTCTTCAGGTGAGTGAACAAAAATACCAGCAGCAGCCTCAGTCAATATGAATGACGAAGAGGTCCGACAGGCGACCAGAAGATCGGAACAAGAGCCAAGCAGAGCGACGTGTAGGAAAAGCTAGAGTCTTCCTCTTAGAAGACGAAGCACGAACAGCAGATGATTCAGCAGGAACATGAAGTGGAGTATGGGCACCGGAGGTCTGAACCACATAGGGTTTAGGCGTGAAGCCAGGAGGACGAGAAACACAAGTAGGAGAAGTGTCCTCAGATGAAGCAAACAGAGCCTGAAGCTCGGTAGGAATGGGAAAGCCATGATGCTTAAAAGAGTTTAACTGAAGTTTAAGCAAAAGCAAGAGCTTCTCATCCAGAGATACGAAAAGAATTTCAAGAGCATAGACTCGAGCATCCAACCGACGAAGAAGAAACTCCCCGTGGGATACGAAAAGAGGGGACCTAGGAGGATGCTCAGCTGACTGAGAAGTGTGTTCAGAAGCAAGCACAGAGGGGATGGGGTCACCGACAAAGATATGAAGAGGTTCTCCAAAATATGGAGGCGAGGAGGGAGTCGGATCAGGCTTTGGTGAAGGTAACGGCTCATCAAAGAAGTCAAGAGAGACATTAGGAAAGAAATGATCGAAAAGAGCCATGAACTTACTTGACCGATCGAAAGCTAGGTCAAGCAGTCGAGAGGATGAATCTGAAGAGAAACTAATCAAATCACAAGTAGATCACGAGGAGCCATGTGAAAAAAGAGGTAGCGTTCCCACGACGAAGATTTGAGCGAGAATCTACAGAGAATTGAGCGGAAATCGAGCGGAATACGAAACGGTCGAATCGGATGAAAGAGAGTCGACGAGGGTAAATGAACGGGCTTTCTCGAATATAAAAGTTGGGGAATGAATATGGGCCGTTGGATCAATGAATCGGCGGCTCAGATCAAATCATATGAACCGTCTCAATAAAAGACAGTCGCCTGATGAGCAACTGTCAGTCGACTGGATGAAGTGATACCAATAAAGCTCAGAAAGATGGGCAGTCGACTGACAAGTAACATGCAGTCGCCTGTCCATTGGACAGTCGACTGACATATACTCAACAGTCGACTGGCCGAGAATTAAGATAGTTCATCAAAACAACAGAGAGCACTGTAAGAATTCGACAGAGAGAACAGTTGCCTGATGACTAAAATGCAGTCGCCTGTTAAAATAACAGTCGACTGTCAAACAGTCATCAATCGGCTGTGCGAAAGATACCAAATCTCAGACTGAGGAGATAGAGTAGGGCAGTCGACTGTCGAAGGAAATACAGTAGTCTGTCCTGGTCCAAAAATGCACAGTGAGATAGAATTCCAGAGAATAAGAACACTCACCCTAGGACCTATACTCTAATCACAAATACATCGTAAAAACAATGTAAAAACAATAAATCCATTGAAACACAAATCACTACAATTAATCTCAAAAACTCATGAAATCAATTAAATCACAATTGCCTTTCTTAACATATAAATATAATAAAGCACAAGAAGATAGGCAACAAAATGATATGAGCTCAAAAAAAGTTATAACATGAAAGATTGAGCTTCTAGATTTCAGATTTACCCACAATTCCTAATTCTCCACGCAACCTCACAAATGAATCTTCTTTAAGAGGTTTAGTGAAGATATCAGCAATTTGTTTTTGGGTTTCAATGTACTCTAAGATGATGTCCTTCTTAGCTACATGAATTTATCATTGATAAAATGGTGTCTCACGTCTATGTGTTTGGTACGGGAGTGGTGTACCAGATTCTTGGAAAGACAAATAGCACTTTGATTATCAACCATGATAGGGCAAGTATCACAATTGACACCATAGTCACTAAGAGTGTGTCTCATCCAAAGAACTTGTGCACATACAAGACCCGCGGTAATATATTCCGCTTCAGTCGTGGACAATGACACCGAATTCTGTTTCTTAGAAAACCAAGAAACTAAGTAATTTCCTAAGAAATGGAATGGCAAGTGACACTAGTACTTTTCCTGTCGGACTTGCATCCAACAAAGTCGGCATCACTATATGAGATTAACTCATATGTGCTAGACTTAGGGTAAAGTAACCCATAATCTAGAGATTGATTGAGATAACAAAATATTCGTTTAACCGCAATCAAGTGTGACTCCTTAGGTCTTGCTTGATATCTAGCACAAATGCATACTGAAAACATTATATCGGGCCTATTAGCGGTTAAGTAAAGTAAGCTGCCGATCATACCTCGATATAGACGAACGTCTAAATCTTTTCCGAATTCATCCTTGTGTAGATGAGTAGTAGTACTCATGGAAGTCCTTTTGCTCGAAGACGATTCCATCCCGAATCGCTTAATAAGCTCTCACGTGTACTTTGTCTAATGTATGAATGTGCCATTCTCCATTTGTCGAATTTGCAATCCAAGGAAGTAGGTGAGCTCTCCCATGTGGCTCATCTCAAACTCATCCTTCATAGACTTGGAGAATTCTTGACAACGATTAAAGTTAGTAGAACCAAAAATAATATCGTCTACATAAACTTGAATCAAAAGAATGTCATTTTCATAATCTTTAATGAAGAGTGTGAAGGGTTTTCTGGGACCCTTAGGGCACAAAAACTCTATGCACGTCCTAAGTCGGACGGAACATAGACAGAAAAGCAACGGAAAAATAATCATGTTAATCTAATTAACATTTAACCCTAAGGTCCAAGACCCTAGTCCAAGATCTATGCCGACTTGGGATGGATCTGACCATCCCAAGAAGGATCTAGCCTACATCGATTAAATTAAACTAATGCTTAATTAAACACATACCCGGAATCTCAACCCTGGAGCAGGTGAGATGTTCCGCACCGTCTTTCGAGCCGCTCCCGTCCCACGCCGAGCCGCTCCTCGAACCGCTCTGCATCCCGAGGCGATCAATCCCATGTTGCCGACCCAACCACGTGCTGAAGAAAGTTTCTCGCGAGTGTAACCTCCGCCTAGATTTCGGATCTGAATCCGAACTCCTTTGCGGCTTTGCTAGAGCCCTCAGGAGCAAGGCAGAAATTTGTAGGGAGAGGAGAAATATTAATTTAGCTTAGATCCGAGCGTGCTCCAACATTTACGAGAGCCGCTCAGATCTAGAGCTTGGGACGAGTTATGAGGAAGGGGGAGGGCCTCTATTTATAGAGGCGGCTGACTCTCCCCTTTTCTCCACAACCGAGGTGGGACTATTAATTTGGGATTAATTAAATCAAGTTAGTTTGCCTTTCACAAAGGGCAAACTTCCTCGAATTTTAACTCCATCACTGTTGAGCTTCAATGTTGGTACAACCTACCAAATCAAAGAGGGTTCAACGGTGAACGCGTAGAAAAAAAAGGCTCGTCAATCCGAGTCCGTTTGACCCTTCAAACAATTGTCCAAAGTTAGCCAAAAGTCATGCTTCTCTTAGAAACGTAGCCGTCAATAAAATCCCAGGTTTCAAAAAACCCTAACCAGAAAATTCGGGCTTGGTGGGCCTCCATTTTCGCTGGTTTCAGCCCAACAGTTTGGGCTGACTTGTTTTGGCTATAACTTGTGCATTTGGACTCCATTTTTGACGCGGTTTGAACCTGCGTTTAGAGCGGGACGATCCCGTCATCTAGGTAACCTTTTCAATGTGTTTATAGTCTTAAATAATTTAAGACACATTTAATCTCTTTTGCATCATATGCAAATTAGTCCCTTTCTAGGCTTAAATTTTCATTTGCATCAAATACAAATGATCTGAGGGCATATTCATCTACATCTCCCACTTGCACTCAGGATCATTTATCCCGAATGCAGGAGATTATTGCAAACGTCTTTTGCAATATTTTATCCCTTGCATCAAATGCAAATTATTCTCCCTAACTGATTTCTACCTATTACTAGACGAAGATCGCACTCTGTGTGAGACCCTACAGCCTGACCCTTACAACAGGTTGGGCTCGAAGCCCTATATGGCAGTGACCACGAGCAGTGGTTACCGTCCCTGCTTCAGGAATCATCATTATGTGGTAGACTCATTGACATGAGTATTGTCAGAACCACCCTGACTGTTTCCGTGATGAATTCCGTAGTTATAGTCTTTTCGTCTAAACTATGTCATATAGATCAAGTCTAGGGTACGGTCAAACTGTCAACCCCAATAACTTGACTCTGGTTAGTTTCTATCGATCTTTAGTCAAATAATGTTGGGCTTCTTCCAAGAAACACTGGCCAGAGATTTTACTAAAGACCGAACTAACCCTACGACACTAACTCCCATTGACCGGGAGAGACGAATCCTCTCTTGGTCATTACTCTCCTCATACGCTTCAAGTGTCACCCAATCAAAGACCTTTCGACAGGCCTTGCCTCGAAGCTAGGTCATTTGATCTAAGTGGCACCGTTCACGCACAGGTTCGTCAAAATGACCTCAAGTCAAACGACCAACTAGCCTATCATCACTCAGAGTCATCATTGACAGATAGGTCAATATAACCATATGATAACTCTTGTGGGTCGTTCAGTGAACTCATTCTCTAATGAGCACCTGTGTCTCGTCTACGACTTCGCCAAGTCAAGCGATCATGAGATCATTGCCACTGCTAAACGGTGAAGACTAAGACACAATGGTCTATCCGATGTTTCGATATCCTTGTCTCGAAACATCTACGACCACGAACCCTTTTAGACTTATGCTACAGACGGTCAAGCATTTCTCCATGATCGAGATACTCATCTCGATACATGTTTGGCCTTGCATAAAGTCTCAGGACTTTACCTAAGTTAATATCCAATGTTAACTACATTATAACATAACTTTAGATAAATTATTACCAAACAGCTTACTGTTATTTCGAGCAAGACGTTTGTGCTATTCACACACAGAGATAGATTGCCTCGAAGGTATCTTCTCTCAACATCTCCCACTTGCACTCAGGCCCATTTATCTCGGTATCTAATACCGTTTTTACACATAAGTTTTCACGACTTCATGTGGTAGAGCCTTCGTGAGTGGATCTGCTAAAACCGTCTACACTATAGACTTAAGGGGTTTCTATGTTCATGTTAGACCAACCATTTGAATCTCATTCAAATAATTCACTTGGTCTTACGGAATCTATAATATTTTATTTACTTGGATCTTATCCAGTTCATCGTACCTTACGATAATAATTTAAATTTGTTAATGGTCATTTCAAATGGCTCATGTCTATTTCTGATAAAGTATCAAACTTTTGATTACTTTGTCAAACTATATGTTCCATCACTTTGATGCCTTGCATGTAACTTACACGCTCCCACTGACCTTGAAAACTCTCTGGCTAATTCGTATAAGTTGGTCCGTCTAAATCATATTTAGAAAAACGAACTTATAAGTGAATGCTCCAATTTTCATGGTCAACTTAAGCGTTTACATCGAGTTTGGTCCGAGTAGATCTGTACACATCTGCTGGTGGAAAAACGGTTTCATTATAATCCGTTTTATAGGAATTAAGATGAAAACCGTTCTCGACCAACATGATTGTACTTCATAATTTCCTTTCTGCTCCTAATCTTTCAACTTAAAGATTTACTTGCAGAAAGTGAGGAAACATTTTCCTTGGGCACGTAAACTAAATTCCAAAATTTATTTACGCACACGGACCTATTCTGATTGCATCAAGTTTTAAATCGGAGTTACTACTCCGAATTTCATCCTAGAAGTTGGCTAAGTCATCATCAATTATGATGTCTAACTCGACTCTTCGTCTCACGAGATTCGAGTAATTATACAACTTCTTAATGATTGATTTTATGAATATCTTATTGATATGCCCTCATAGAACATTATCAAAACCTAGGCATTACTATCTGGGACTTAACCCAGAGGGAGGACTTAACTCAGAGTCACTTGCTATGGATCGCACCAAGTCTAACTCAGTGTGATTCATACTTTAACACATAATGTGTTAACAGACTTGACCTGAGAGAAAATCACATTTTCTTTTAGTTATGCAAGATTTTATGTAGCTAAGTATTTGACCATTCGATCTAATCGAATCAGTTTAAATACTTTAGTCATTTCATTCTTTTATTTTATCAGACTTATGTTTCATCAAGAACACGTGTCTTAATAAAATATACGAATAACTTATTTTGGTTATCTAGACTCGGGTACATCAGTATGTACCAGACTGAGTTCGACAACTCATTCTCCCACTGTCTTACAGATGGGTTTCGGCCAATTTTATCTAAGAGGATAAGACTCACAAGTGTCCGTAGACTTCATAATACGAGAGGTCAGACCCCTCTTTATGTGACTTGTGAAGCTTAGTCTCTCGATACGGCCTAGTCTATTTTTCCATATAAGTTTGCTACTATCTTGTGTATTTATATATTAACATTTAATATATTATTGTTATTACAAATTACTAACACAAAACATTGCTTTGAAAGCAAGGTGACGACATTCGTCAAATTGTGTTAGACGTCTTTTGTATAACAATAATTATGAAATCGTGACATCAAAATATGTCACATTTTCATATCGTCCTACTTATGCCTTTATTAATGATAAATTAAACTAACTTTCTCAATTGACTTTTTCGGAGTGCCTTCTTCGTTTTCTAAATCACATTTAGATAGTTAAATAGCCCAACATAAATAAATAGCTACACAAGCGTCTCATGTATCCAAACGCCTTAGAGTTGCAACTTGAGTGTAGCTCAAGAAGTTGCTTGTCTCAAGATCCGGTTGGGATACATAGCCTTGCATCGCTCATGCATTCGTATTCGACTCAAGCAATTTGATCGAATTCTTGAACTTTGCGGATCAAAATTGTTTGTCCATACAACCTTGAGGGTAGCTCGACAAGTTGTAGGGAGAAACATATTTCGAATATAATATATGTTCAAGCTGCCTCATATAGAGACGAGTGACATGTTGCGTGAATTTATTTGTTGGACCCAGAACTTAATGAAATCATATTTCTTAAGTCTGTTCTTTAGAATGTCATTTCAATGTCAACGAGAATATAGTTTTGATTCTATCAATTAGAATTTAGCTTGATATTCAATTAATCAACCTATTTGACTAGTTAACTTATTCCATTAAAATATTATATTTCGATTCCTTCGGTAAACATAGTCTTTCCCTAGTTTAGCATATGTTCAATATTAAATATAGGTAGATTGGCATTCATTTATCTATATCCTCCCACTATTTTTACGATCGTTTCAAAGCTTAATAACGAACGATTTAATCGAATTAAAATATTTAAAATTTAGTGAAAGAGGGATCCAATCATCCTGAACCTCACAACCTTGAGGAGACTCAACAAGTTGATTGGTTCCATGATTGGTAGACTAACTCTTAGTCAATCACATCACATGTGACTCCCTATCATTTTTTTACCCACAGTCACTTATGATCTTGAGGAGACTCAACAAATCATAATGACTGGTCTAGTCAGACCCTTGATTTCGTGTCCAGATTTGACTTAGATCGATGCTCGAGGAGACCCGACGTATCGATTTGGGTCAAGTCTAAACTACATCACATGTATGTTGGAGTTTGTTCCTTAAAGATAAACATGTCATAGCTTGAGGAGACTCAACAACTATAATTGTCTTCTTTGAGTTACCAAGCTCCAAAATAAAGGAGGGATACGGGTTAATCTTTAATAAGATTTATAACGCATTGACTAGATATAGTCCAGGGTGTCATACAATCATGATTCGCGACATTGCGGTCCAGCGGAACACAGCCAGGGAATTGACTAAGCCAGGATCACTGCCCCTTGGACTAGCAAGGGTTGATCCAGAACTCTTAGCCAAGCACATTGACTGGATCATGGTCCATTGAATGAAGCTTGTCACTTTTATATGTGTGCCATAGACTAAACAGCTTTTATTAACAACTAATTGATCCTATCAACTAGTTGCATCCTTAAATTCAAAAATTTAGGATTTGTTTAATAGCTTTTATTAAGACCTTATCAACTATAAGGTTCACGTGCTATCCTAATCGTTATTAGGATTTTAATAAACTTTATTAACAACGCCAAAAGCGAAGTCCTTTAATGAGAATTAATTATAACAATTAGAATTAAGAAACATTAAAGGGACAACCCTAATCAGGATTTAGGTCTTGAAGTGTTGTTAATATTTTATTAAAACATAGCATGTCATTAAAATTCAAGTAATAAATTTTAATCATTTCTTAATGGCTAACCTAAAAGGTTGTCTTGTGTTATCAAATAAGGGACAAGATGAACTAGCCATTAAAATAAAGCTACACTAATTTATCGCATAAAAGGTGTACAACTATTTAACAATTTAAATAGAAAAATGTCTATCACATAAACAATTTTAGCATGCAAACATAAATTTAACATTTAAATTTAAAATATGATTTTAAAATATTTTATTTTTATCTCATAAAAAATTGTTTTTAACATCACAAATTTGCATGCTACTTTTAAAAATTTTATCGCATAAAAATTTTAACCTTTAAAATCAGTTTTAAAATATCTCATAAAATTAAAACATCATTTTAAAACTTTCATGCTTAAAATTTTATCATATAAAATTTTTAGGCACTTTAAACTTATCGCATAAATTTTAAAAGATTTAAAATTAGTTTTAAAATTATCACATAAATTTTAAAACGTCATTTAAAAAATTTCCATGTTCAAAATTTATCAAATTGAATTTTTGAACGTCTAAAACATTTTTGAAAATTATCTCATAACTTTAAAAACATTTTTTTAAAGTATTTAAAAGCATTTTAAAGTTTAATAATCGCAAGCTAGATCGTTACGCAGACCTTGCTCTGATACCACTGAAGGATATCACTCTGATATCATTGCAACGCTGTTAAGGCCCATCATCCATGGCACCCTAGACCCGTCACAAGATACCTCAGAACTTGTTTTACGGCATGCCTCTCGACAACGCCCAACCTATCAAAGATCTCCATCTTATCAGTCCGTACTCAAGCTCAACAAGCTCTGATACCACTGAAGGGTTTTCTGGGACCCTTAGGACACAAAAACTCTATGCCCGTCCTAAGTCGGACGGAACGTAGACAGAAAAGCAGCGGAAAAATAATCATGTTAATCTAATTAACATTTAACCCTAAGGTCCAAGACCCTAGTCCAAGATCTATGCCGACTTGGGATGGATCTGACCATCCCAAGAAGGATCTAGCCTACATCGATTAAATTAAACTAATGCTTAATTAAACACATACCCGGAATCTCAACCCTGGAGCAGGCGAGATGTTCCGCACCGTCTTCCAAGACGCTCTCGTCCCACGCCGAGCCGCTCCTCGAACCGCTCCCCGAACCGCTCCGCATCCCGAGGCGATCAATCCAGTGTCGCCGACCCAACCACGCGCTGAAGAAAGTTTCACGCGAGTGCAACCTCCGCCTAGATTTCGGATCTGAATCTGAACTCCTTTGCGGCTTTACTAGAGCCCTCAGGAGCAAGGCAGAAATTTGTAGGGAGAGGAGAAATATTAATTTAGCTTAGATCCGAGCGTGCTCCAACATTTACGAGAGCCGCTCAGATCTAGAGCTTGGGATGAGTTATGAGGAAGGGGGAGGGCCTCTATTTATAGAGGCGGCTGACTCTCCCCTTTTCTCCACAACCGAGGTGGGACTATTAATTTGGGATTAATTAAATCAAGTTAGTTTGCCTTTTACAAAGGGCAAACTTCCTCGAATTTTAACTCCCTCACCGTTGAGCTTCAATGTTGGTACAACCTACCAAATCAAAGAGGGTTCAATGGTGAACGCGTAGAAAAAAAAGGCTCGTCAATCCGAGTCCGTTTGACCCTTCAAACAATTGTCCAAAGTTAGCCAAAAGTCATGCTTCTCTTATAAACGTAGCCGTCAAGAAAATCCCAGGTTTCAAAAAACCCTAACCAGAAAATTCGGGCTTGGTGGGCCTCCATTTTTGCTGGTTTCAGCCCAACAGTTTGGGCTGACTTGTTTTGGCTATAACTTGTGCATTTGGACTCCGTTTTTGATGCGGTTTGAACCTGCGTTTAGAGCGGGACGATCCCGTCATCTAGTTAACCTTTTCGATGCATTTATAGTCTTAAACAATTTAAGACACATTTAATCTCTTTTGCATCATATGCAAATTAGTCCCTATCTAGGCTTAAATTTTCATTTGCATCAAATACAAATGATCTGAGGGCATATTCCTCTACAGAGTGTAGAATCAACTTTTCCCATTTTAAAACCTAAATTCAAAAGAAATGTCTTAAGTCGATCATACCAAGCTCTAGGAGCTTGTCTCAACCCATACAATGCTTTCTTAAGTTTGAAAACATGGTTTGGAAATTTTTCATTAATAAAACGAGGAGGTTGATAAACATAAACTTCTGCATTGACAAACCCATTTAAAAATGCACTTTTAACATTCATTTGAAATAGTTTAAAATTCTTATGGGATGCAAAAGATAAAAGCAACCTAATAGCTTCTAATCTAGCTACGGGGGCAAAAGATTCTTCGAAATCAATACCTTCCGCTTGCCGGTAGCCTTGAGCTACTAACCTTGCTTTGTTCCGTGTGATTACCTCGTTATCATCCGTCTTGTTCTTGAAGATCCATTTGGTCCCACTGACTTGGTGACCACTTGGAAGAGGTACGAGTTCCCAAACTTCGTTTCTCTCGAATTGCATTAGTTCTTCTTCCATTGCCACTATCCAAGAGCTATCCTCACATGCTTCTTGGATGTTATTTGGCTCAATGGTAGATACAAATGCGCAATGAGAGAATTCTTCAATTCTCGATCTCGTTCGAACACTCACACCAATATCTCCAATAATTTGGTTATGGGGATGGTTACGAATGGTCGGATAAGCTTTGGGTATACCTGTATCACTAGGAACAACTTCAACAACTTCGTTAGAAGTGTTAGTCTCAACAATAGAATCATTAATCTTAACATTGTTAAGAGAATCACAAAGAATATCTACATTATCATCATCAACAAGAGGAAAATCAAAATCTTCATAAAAAGATACGTGAAGTGATTCCTCAATCGTTGAAGAAGTTTTGTTGTATATCCGGTAGGCTTTGCTACGAGTGAAATATCCAACAAAAAATTCCTTCTTCGGATCTTGGCTCAAATTTGTCTAAATTACCAAGTGTGTTCTTTATAAAACATTTTGAACCAAAAACACGAAAATATTTTACTTGCGGCTTTTTATCATAAAACAACTCAAAACAAGTTTTGTTCGTTCGGGGTCTCACTAGAATCCTATTGAGCACATAACATGTCGTGTGCACCGCTTCTGCCCAAAATTGTAGTCCTAAATGACTATCATAGAGCATAGTGCGAGCACACTCAATAAGAGTCCTATTCTTTCTTTCTACAACACCATTTTGTGGTGGTGCACGAGGAAAGGAAAAATTATGAGTTATCCCGGAGTCATCACAAAACTTAGTAAAAGACTCATTCTCAAATTCTCCTCCATGATCACTACGAATAGTGATAATGGTGGATCCTAAAAGATTCTGAATCTTCTTTGCAAATTTGGTAAACTCTTCATGAGCTTCATTCTTATTAGTTAAGAATGAAACCCAAGTAAATCTAGAAAAGTCGTCAACGACAACTAATCCATAATGAGCATTACCTAAAGAAGCGGTTCTAGTTGGCCCAAATAAATCTAGATGAAGAAGTTCTAGGGGCCTCTTAGAAGTAATCCCTAAGCTTAAATGAAGATTTACTTAGTTTACCTCTTTGACATGAATCACAAAAGTTTTTCTTATTAAAAGCAATCTTAGGAAAACCTTTAACTAGATCATGCTTAGCTAACTTATATAAGTTCTTGAAGTGAACATCACCAAAACGACGATGCCATAATAGTTGTTCACTTGTGTTATGATCGCTCCGTACTTTACACCCTTTTTCTGCATGTTTGCATGCCACTTTGATCGCTCATATCGTGTTTTTCACGATTATTCGACAATATTGCGATGCTTTTCACGATTTCTTGTTTTTATCGTATTTCAGGAGATATGGAGCGATTCGGAGTGATTTTGAGATCAAGAGGATTTGCGCCCACTCCGGAGTGTCACCCAAGACTCTTTTGAGGGCTATTCGGCGATGGAAGTCAAGTGGGAGAAGAAGGAACGTCGTAGGAGCGACGAGGAAGCGAAAAGATGAAGATTTGGCATCTGCAACATCTTACTCGGCCGAGTGAACTACCCACTCGGCTGAGCAAGAAGACCACTCGGCCGACCGGACCGGACACGCACCAACAGAGTGAAATAGGCGTGCACTCGGCCGAGTGAAGATAGTCCACTCGGCCGAGCATGGAAATCCCCTCGCCCGAGTGGCATGGGAAAATCCACTTCAAAAGAGGCCGACTTACTGTAAAATTACAGGCTTTTGACGATTCCGACTCGGCCGAGCAAGAAATGCCCCTCGGCTGATTGAGTAAAGTCACTCGGCCAAGTCACTTCCGAAGACAGACCCCCAAGATCCCCCGACTTACTGGAATTTTATAGGGTTTGTCACTCGACCGAGTGACATTTGTCACTCGACCGAGTGACATTTGTCACTCGACCGAGTCAGCCGCCCCGCCTGCTGCGTAAACTGCGATTTCTGGGCTGCGCAGGGGCATTTTTGTCACGAATTTCTGGGCAATTTTGAGGGGTATTTAAACCCAGTTTTTGCACTAGTTTGGAAGAAATTTTTGATACTTTTTGCAGCCTTTTTAGAGAGCTTTTTAGGTAATTAGATTTAGGGCTTTTTGAGATATTAGAAAGGGGACTTTTGTTGGATACTATTGGATTCTCATTGGTTTGTCTCTCTTCTTGTCAAAACCTCTATTTTTATTGAAAATTTCTCTATTGCAATGATTTGTGTTAGTTTTGCTATTGAATTTCTCATGAATTGCATGATGATTAGTGAGTAGTTTTATTGTCCTAGGGCATAGGGATGAACCCTATGAACCCTATTTCAGAATTGTGTTGAATTGATGAAATTCTTGCTAGAATTGATTAGGGTTAGGTTGGGATTGATAAATTACGGATGGATAGGGATTCATATCGATTGGGATTTGCAAGAGATTGGGTCCCAATTGATAGGAAACCCTAGAAATTCGATTTAGATTTACGATTGGACTTTTCTAGAATTGGTTTGCAAGAGATTGGACCAAGGCTAGGGTTTTCAATCGTAATTCTATACCCATACCCATTTGCAAGAGATTGGACGGGTAGGAACTATCTCAACCTAGGCCGTAGCTCGAGTTTGCACGAGAGTGGGCTCGAGATACGGTTGAACGATGATGTTGTTCTTCACGCTAGCGGCTTAGGTTAGGGTTTGCAAGAGATTGGGCCCTAACCTAGGTTTGATATAGACCGGTAATAGCACGAGAGAGCGTGAGCTTGGTTCTACATTTAGTTGCGACTAGTTCACCTATAATTCAAGTCTAGCAATGATGTAACCTACGAATCACAACGATGAGATACGGTTCGTAACGGGGATTCCCTATCCCTAGGCACTTTATTTCATTGATATTTCTATCGATATACGAATGATTGTGACAATTTTACCTCGTATTATTCTTGACCATTTTGATAGCTAGGTGATTAGAAGAAGACACTGTCATTGTTCCTCCCTGAGTTCGATACCCCCTCGCCACTACGACGTGCGCTTGCGGTAAGACTACGAGTCGATTGTTCCGGTTGCGCGTACATACCGGGGCGCGATCAAGTTTTTGGCGTTGTTGCCGGGGAGGCGACAGTGTTTTATTCTTTTTACTTAGTATTTTCTTTTTGTTTCATTATTTTTATATTTTTACTCCTTTTGCATGCTAACAATTACTTTGAAACTCTGTTTCTCTTGCATGAACACGAGATCGACGGCGGATCCAGACGATATTACTTTTGATCCGGAGATCGAGCGTACCGAGAGGAGGATCAGAGCCGAGAGAAGGCACGCTACAGAGGACGGTTGTATGAACCGTGTGGAGACACCGGAGGAGCTAGCCGCATGAATGGCGAGGATCATATCCATTAGAGATAGGCTTCGGCCTAAGACTTCTTCCACCACATCATCCATCGCCATGCCGGAACTAGCGACGGACAAGAATTTTGAGCTAAAGACGGGATTGGTAGTATTGATGCAACAAGACCCGTTTCATGGGAATGCCCATGAAAATCCGCATTACCACATCCAACTTTTCTTGTCCAAGTGCGCCACTTTCCAAATGTCGGGCGTTTCTGTTGATGCAATCCGACTGCGACTCTTCCCCTTCACACTCAAGGATAAAGCTTTATATTGGTTAAGGACGCAAGCAGAAGGGACATTCACCACTTGGGATGAGTTGGCGAGCGCCTTCGCTGACAAATTTTACCCTCCTTCCAAGACGGTGAAGATACGGAGTGCTCTCATGTCCTTTAAGCAAGGACCGCAAGAAACCCTCTATGAAGCATGGGAGCGCTTCAAGGACTTACAACACCAATGCCCCCTTCACAGTATAGAAGATTGGGAGCTAGTTCACAGTTTCTACAATGGACTCCAACCGGGCACGAAGCAAATTATTGACGCAACCGCCAATGGAGCCATACTATCAAAGACCCCGGATGAAGCTACGGCCTTGTTAGAGGAGATGGCCTCTAATAACCAACAATGGGGGGACGAGCGAGGACATTCTTCGTCCTCTTTGAAGCCCACTAGCATTTATGAGGCCAAGACCGTGGCAGAGCTTTCAACCAAATTTGACTATCTCCACAAAGTAGTGGAGAGATTGAAGAAATACATCACCGAGCCACATGGAGCACCCTCTACATCTACGCCGATAAGCAATATGAGCGATTGGTAAGACCAATCCCAAGCCATGTATGTAGGAGGGGACAATGGAGAAGGAGCCTTGTAGCAAGTACAATATGTCGCGGGGAACTCCGGATATTGGGCCAACCCGGCCGTGAGAAACCATCCGGGCTTTACATATGCAAACAATGATGGTGATTTGAACCCCCCCCCGCCAAAACAACTTTCTCAAGCTCGACCTCCACTACCACAACCTCAATATCAACCGAGGGGTCCACCGCAACAAAATTACCCGCCGAGGCAACAAATGGGACCATATAGACCCCCCAGGTACAACCAAGGTTGGAGAGCTCCCAACCCACCTCAAGCTCAACCACGATCGGACCACGAAGCTAGGGTGGAGGAATTTATGGTGGAGCAAAGGAAGATCAATGCTAGATTGACGGCGGGGCAAGAGTCACTAAGTACCGTCGTCGCTCAACTTGCGGAGCAACTTGCATTGCTCAACAAGAACGCCCAACAATTGCCGGCTCAACCCGAGCCCAATCCACGGAGCAACACCGGACACATCAATGCGGTGGTTGCGGTTACAACAAGGGGCGGAAAGGATACCACTCCCGCTATGACCCAAAGCAAGCAACCCGTGGTGGAAATTTTGGAAGAAAAAGAACCGGCAATTGAAGAAGAGAGCCAAAAGGAGCCAATTGGAGGAGGAAATTCTAAAGTGGTGGAGCCACTTGATGAACGCCGCTACATGCCACCGGTGCCATTTCCACAACATCTAGCTAGAGCCAAGATGGAGAAAATGCTCGCCAAGTTCCTAGAATACTTGAGGGGAGTAAGCCTCAATATTCCTTTCCTAGACGCAATTGTTGAGATCCTGTCTTATGCGAAGTTCTTGAAGGACTTGATTTCGGGAAAGAAAAGGAAGGAAAAAAGCATGCTTGCGGAGCAAGGAACTTGGTTTACCCGGAAGGAGAAGGAGCCGGCGAAATTGAAAGATCCCGGGAGTTGTCACATCCCTTGCACACTAGGAGGCGTCCCTTTGCAAAAAGCTCTAGTTGACTTGGGCGCTAGTGTGAGCCTTATACCCCTTAGTATGTTCCGAAGATTGAACACGGGCACCGACTTGAAGCCGACCGACATGAGGATTCAACTTGCGGACGGTCGGATTACTAGGCCGGTAGGGATCGCAGAGAATATTCCCCTCCAAGTGCCGGGAGGTATATGCTTGCCTTGTGATTTTGTCATAATGGACATCAAGGAAGAGGGCGATACTTCGCTCATACTTGGACGCCCGTTCCTCGCAACCGCCGGTGTTATCATCGATGTGCGTGAAGGAACTCTATCCTTGAATGTCGGGAACATAGAAGTCGAGCTTCACATACCCAAGGCCATGAAACATATGACATATCACGAGGAGTTAGATTATGTGGATCTTCTCGATGAAGTGATTGAAGAAGCAATCCCCCACTCTATTGGTGCTCTCTATGACAATGGCTTCGAAGAAGGCCAAGCTTCGGGTGAAGAAGAGAAATTGGAGGACCCTCCAGATAGCTCCACGGATGGTGATGAAGGAGACGCTGATGTCGCAAGAATACGAGAGCTTTGCAAGCTCTCACATGCCAAGAATCCGAAGAAAGCTCCACCGAACGAAAAATCGGTGTCACCGACAAAGAAGAAGATGGAAACAAGCTCTAGCTTGGGGGACTTATCCCCCAACATTACCCATGATGAAAGGGCATTGAGGAAGACCGATGAACATCATGACCCGAACCCAAGCGGCCTTCCCGGCAAGTTTGACGGGTGCATCTCGTATGCGCCCAATATCGCGAGCTAAACGAATATTTTACGCGGTCGAGCTCATGACCTTAACGAGCGCTAGTCGGGAGACAACCCGACTGTTTTTGCGTTGTTTTTATTTGATTTTCATTTTTGTTTTAGCCTTTTATTAGTTTTTAGAGCTTTATGTCCATGAAAATTATGACAACGAGTCTTAATTTTCATGACAGGAGAAGGAGAAAGGGAGATCAATCATATGGAGGATGATCGAGGCAAGGAAGAGCGCTCCAGGAATGCGTTCAGGCCTTAGGAGGAGGAAGAAACTGACTGGAGGAAGAAAAACAGAAACCAGAGCGAAAACGGAGAGCCGATGCAGAAAACAGCACGTCACTCGGCCGAGTAGCATATGCCACTCGGCCGAGCAAAGACTCCACTCGGCCGAGTGGAGCACCAATCAGGGAAGTTTCTGCAGACCAACTCTCTGTTAATTTCTGTAACTTTTAGCTTTAATTGCCACTCGGGCGAGTGACTAGTCACTCGGCCGAGTGAAACAGATACCTTCCTAGCTTAAAAATTGCTGAGTGGCAGAACCACTCGGCCGAGTGGAGTTTCTCCCTTCGGCCGAGTGAACCAAAGCCACTCGGCCGAGTCGTAAGTGGCAAGGAGATTTTCGAAATTTTTTCGTTTACGCACTCGGCCGAGTGACATTTCCACTCGGCCGAGTCGTAACAATTTCTAAATAAGTGAAGCGGCGGGCGCGAATTTCTAAACACCAAAAATTTCCCAAATCGAGCCCGAGCCGCTGTCGCGTGCTCTCCCTCGCCCGATGCGATCGCTGCCGTGCCCGAGCAGATCCCCCCCCCCCCCCCCCCCGTTTGCCGGCAATCGGGTTTCTCTCCCCTCGCCGACGATCGGCCGCCACCCCCTCTCCGGCGCCGGCCTCCACTGCCTCCGTTCGCCCTGTTTCGCCCCAAAACCCCCGTTTCTCCCCGTTTTCTCTTGATTTGTACGCCCGTGAACCCCGTTTTCAAATTAACTTTCATATCTATCTATTATCCCCTATCTCCCCCATACAGATTGAATATTATCCACTGATTTGATCGTTTGATTTGCAGGCTAGCTTGAGGGAGCTTTGGGGAGCTTTTGGACGTGCTTTGAGCTTCGCGGTGGAGGCGTCTCTTCGCACACACCACTTATTGCTCTCGCGGCGTGTTCAGGTACACTCGTTCCATCACTTAGTACGCCGCATTATTTATTGGGTTGGGACACGTCTCGCGGCACACATGCCGCCGTGCACTAGGCCGCGTACACGGGGAGCCTCTTCGAAGAGGAAGAGGACCGATGATCCCGGTCCCTCTCACGCTAGGGAGGACTCCCCTCCACCTAGCTCGCCACCGCCGCCACCACACACACAGCCTATCCATGCTGATCCTGTCCCTCCACCCGCTCCCGTCGTCGGGCCGATGGGGATTACGTTTTGAAACGACGCACACCGCGCCAGATTCGAGCGTATCTACCATCGCTCGATAGTACCCTCTAGGTTTGCACACCTAGCTGACCTTGACCACCTAGGGGTACTCGAGGGGCTTCTCATGTTGTATGACAACGTGGGATGGCGTGATTTTCTGGCGGTGTCGGCGGATACTTTCATCCGTCCGACACTAAAGGTCCTGAGCTCTATTGACCGGACCCCTGGAGGATGCACATTCCGCTTGATGGATCGAGAGTGTGAGATCACTCTCGCCATGCTTAGAGCGTTCTTCCAGTGGCCCGACGTCCCTGTCCCAGACCGAGCCTACGCTCCCACGCACATCCCACCCCCGTCTTTCGACACCTTCACCTTCTGGACACGGATCATGGGATCCCCACTTGGCTTTGACCCTAGTAGGGCCAAAGCCTCAGCCATCCTGCACCCCTGCCTCCGCATTGCTCAGCGCCTCATGGCGACTACTTTCCTAGCGAGGTACGAGCCCGGGACTTTGTCTACGCCAGAGCTCTACATGCTCTACGCGATGACTCGCCCCAGGGTTCTAGACAGGGGTAGCGACAACCTGGTCCCCGCCGTCGAGATCGACATTGCTAGTTGGTTTCTGGACCGCATCATCATTTTGGTGAGCGCTCGCTCACCTATTTGTTGCAGCAGTCTGATCACACTTCTAGCCCTTATGACCGGCGTGGACCTACCTGACGACTTGCGTCGAGCCCCGGGCCCCACTTCACTTTCGAAAGATGTTATGACCCGGATGAAGATGCTTCGTCCCCACGGTCATAGGCATTGGGTGTGGTTGCACGGTCCCTTTAGTGCTGACTACATGGTTCTTCTGAGCCCCGCTCGGACACACATTGGACCGGCCCACAGGGACTGGATTCCATCGATGAATCTCCTTATCCCCGCTGCCTACATACTTGAGGCTGAGGATGCTGAGCAGGCACCCCCTGCACCCCCTGTTGACCCCGTGATCCCTCAGCATGCACCTGCACTGTCTGCACCTCCCAACACCTCTGTCCACACTTCTGTCAGTGTCGGGAGCACTTTAGCTAAGTCCTCCACCACCACCACCACCACCACCGAGCCTATGTCCGTCGAGCCTATCACCTCCCTGAGCCCTGAGCGTCCCACCACCATTTTAGAGAGCGACGAGACCTCCTTTACCGCCGCAGTGGCGGTTCTGTCCTCACTTTTGTCCACATCCACCCCGATCGTCGGCCCTTCTGACCCCACTGCCGCTGTCTTTACCGAGAGTGTCGTGACTTCTGTCCCCACTTCTGCATCACTGACCTCTCCTGCTGCCTCGTCGCCTGTTTTGACTTCCACCTCTGCTGCTGCTGCTGCTTCCGCTTCGACACAGCCTGCGTCCCAGCCTCACACCGAGGCTGGGCATCACTTACCGAGCACAGCACCCATTCCACACTTTCCTGCTGACCCCATCCTATACACTGCCCGTTATAGACAGCCCCGCACCTCACCTGTCAGACCTGTGCGTCCCTCCACTCCACCACCCCTTGACACTCTAGTTCAGAGCATTCGTGCTCTTGAGGGGGCTGTTAGTGGACTTCGAGGAGACTTTAGGGCTCTCTCTACCACGGTCAGTTCTGTGCAGTCCCGCGTCGCCATGCTTCCCGATATTCAGGCTTGCCTGAATCAGATTCTGGCGCGTCTGCCTCCACTACCCCCACCCACCCAGCAGATACCACGCCCACCACCTCCGCCACCACCTCCGCCACAGGACGGTGCTGGTGCAGCGCCACCACCAGCTTAGGCGCACTCTTGATGCCTCTGATATTTTTGTCGTTTTGCTGCCCGTTTGTTCCAGGGCCTGGTGATTGATTTTTGCCCCCCCTCCTCTACGTATTATTTTGATGCCTTCCTGATCATATCCTTTTTGTACCTTTTTGGGAGTGAGGGAGAGATTTTTTTAGGGACACTTATATCTGCACCATCCTGATCTTTGCATGCATCACATTCATTCATATTTTATTTTCTTTCTTTTTCTTTTTCTTTTTCTTTTTTATCATGCATGCATCCTCACCCGCCCCTCCCATCTCACATCTCTCAGTGTGCCACACTTTGCACATTGAGGACACTGTGCACTTCAGCTTGGGGGAGTGAGTTCTCACACTTTTTACTTTTTGCCACCCTTTATTTTTATTTCTCACAGTTTCTTTCCACTTTTTCGTTTTTTATCATGCATCACGTTTTCTTTTCCTTTTTTGAGTATGCTGCATTGTATATAGTTCTATTTTCTTTTATCTTTGTTTCTTTCATCCTTTGCTAGAGATGATTTTTCTGTGATGATGATGACGTGGTGTTAGCCTATCTATATGTGCATGCTATTTTGTCACGTCATAGCTTTTGTTTCAGATATCATATGCTATGTCCTGCTTTGAATTTGAAATAGTAACCCACTCTTTTCCTGTATGAATATGGATGAAATTCTGTTATTAGCTGATGTCTGATGATTCAATGTGGCTTTTCATAGAAAACACACCAAGCTTCACGCATTGTCTGCTTATATTTGGAGTACTGCTTTCCTCTCTCATATCACTTCGTATTGCATGAATTGTACGCTTCACTTTCAGGTTGATTGAATGTTTGCTAGGGTGATATATCTGGACTAGTTTACTTTTTGAGATTAAACTGAGTAGATTATATTACTCTACTGAAAGTTGTCATGCACGTCCTATAGAGTGAACCGAGCGATACATTTATTTCTTTCTCCACATATCTTGAGCATTATTTCTCTACTTAAAATTCATTGGTGAATCCCCCCTAGCAAGTCTATTATCGGCATTTCCCCCGCTATTAATTTTCATGCTCCAAATCCCCAAAATCAAAAAGAAAAAAAATATATACGTGTATATCCTTCTCTCTTTTGATTTGGGGTCGCTTATGTATATATGCTTATTACAATAAAAAAGAGAGAGAAAAATTGAGAAAAAGAGAAAAGAAGTTTATAACGATCCCATCTCATACTCTTTCTCTCATCCTTCCCTCTTTTGTTTTATTTTTACTTTATTTTGGAGATTCAAAAGAAATGGGGAATCTATATTACATTTGACAGAGTTTTTTGAATCCTAGGGCTGACTAGGACAAGCTGACTAGGACAAAGGGTTTGATAAAAGACGGCCATGATTTAATCTTGGAGAATCAACGGTTTGGATGAGGGTTTGAGATGATGGATTTGTATTTTAGTACATACTTTTGATATTTGTGGGTCCAGCAACAGGCTTCTTAAATCATTTTAACTCAGAAATAAAATCGGGAATAGCAACAGTCTTTTTGGGGAAGAGCCAGAGGCGTTTTTGGTGGATAGTTCCCAAAAACCCCTCTTCCCAACATCATTTCTCGCAAGGGGAAGAGCAAGAGGCGTTTAGATGAAGCTTTAATTAAACCGTCTCCTTTGCTCTTTCTTCCCCAAAGCAGCACGAGTTCGCTATTTGCTCTTCCCAAACATCAACATCATTTCCCCAACATCAACCCTTCTCGCTCTTAGCTCTTCCCAAAATCAGCAAGGGGAAAGACGAGTTCGCTATTTGCTCTTCCCCAAAGCAGCAAGGGGAAAGACAGGTTCGCTATTTGCTCTTCCCCAAAGCAGCACGAGTTCTTACTTGCCGCAGATCTGAATTACTGAGTCTTACTCATTTCTGGAATCTTTGCTGGTGTTTAATTTGATCTGAAGGTATATTTGTTCTTGCTTCCCTGCTGGTGTTTAATTTCATCTGAATGTATCTTTGTTCTTTCTTCCCCGAGCGGCAAGATCATTTTTGGAAGCAAAAGCAGCGAGATCATCAATTTGTGATTACTGGCGTGTCTACTAAGGACAGTAATCCAGCTTAATTAATTTTCGCAGCGAGGTGAAGAAAACTCCTCTGGCTCTTATCTCTTCCCAAAATCAGCAAGGGGAAAGATGAGTTCGCTATTTGCTTTTTGGGAACTATCCAGCAAGGGGAAGACAGGTTCGCTATTTGCTTTTCCCCAAAGCAGCACGAGTTCTTACTCATTTTTGGAATCTTTGCTTTGTTCTTGCTTCCCTGCTGGTTTTTAATTTGATCTGAAGGTTTCTTTGTTCTTTCTTCCCCGAGCGACAAGATCATTTCTGAAAGCAAAAGCAGCGAGATCATCAATTTGTGATTACTGGCATGTCTACTAAGGACAGTAATCCAGCTTAATTAATTTTTTGTGTGTTTATATATTAATTTGTGATTACGGCAAGATCATCTCTTTTGTCCTATTTAATCATTAATTTGTGATTACTTTAGTTAATGCTGGTTTTCATTTTCTACATTTGTTAAGAAAGCATTGCACTTTAAAAAGGTGGTGGTGGTTATTATTACGCAGTGCTGTCTGTTAATGCATTACAAATTTTCACAAATTTCCATAATTTCAACAAACTGGCACATACTGCAATTGCATATGCAATTGCCCTCAGTAGACACATACTGGCAAGTATTTGTTTCTATGTGCCTATACTTTATGGTTATCAGTGTGAGTATACTTTATGCATATGCAAATGCTTATCAGCATGAGTATACTTTATGGTTTCAGTGTGCCTCAGCTCGGTATATTGGATTGTTTTAAGTGAATTGGTCCATTTCCATCAACCAAATTGATAATATACACATGCCATTTTAAGTAATGTTAAGTAATGTTAAGTAATGTTAGCTTGAAAAAATTACACCTCTATAGTGTTAACTGGCATGTCAAAGCTTGGGATTGATCATTTCAACTAAGGACAGTAATCCGGCTTAATTAATTTTTAAAGTTTTTTTGGGAAGAATTTTTTAAGTTTTGATTATTAAAAAATTGAGTAGTAATTCTTTTCTAAGTTCTGATTGGTGCATTTTTGAACTTGAGAAGAACCCTCCATTGCAGTAAGTATGAACAATGAGCTTAAATATGTATCCTAGCTTATGTTATTATGGTCAGGTTTGCTATTTCACGTATCCTATCTTATGTTATTATGTTGCTGCCGATGTCCTCGAGTATGTCGCTGCCGATGGTGAATTTGTTGGTTTAATTAAGTGGTTTCATTTGTAGGAACTATTTAGTTGTTTCAATTCTCTGTATTTTGTGCAGAGACCATTCATCTTTCATGCACAGGACAATTTCATCATCAATTGATCTTTTAAGTTGATGTTTTTTATTTTGTCTATTTAGTTGAGAATTGACGGTGAAGTTCTCAAATCTATGTTTTGGAGCTTGCTGCCGGTGAGGAACCACGAGGAGCTTAGGAAGCTGCTTGCTGGTGTGATGGTTGCTAGCGGAGGTGTCTTGCTGAACATTCGCTCTATTTTGCTGCCTAAAACAGTGACCATTGAGCTTAACTTTGAGCCAAGTCTCTGAAGGCCGAGGCCAATTCCAATGCTGGTGTGTCTAAGGAGTAGGCTAAAGAGCAATGGTGATGGGTTTTCTTATTAAGGGGTTTCGTTTTTTTTTTTTTTGGGGGGGTGGGGGGTGAGTGTTTGTGTTTGTGTTTGTGTTTGTGTATATATGGGATTGGAGGCTATGAAGTGTTTTGGGGGGGGAGTTTGGGATGTAGAGCTTTTGTTGTGATCGGATCTTAAGTATCAAGCTCATCTCAGCATATAGTTCTAATTTCTTTTTTGGCTATTTTTCTCTTTGTGTTGTTGATCTTGAAATTGTTTCCAATTTGTTTGTTGTTTCGCTTCACTCACATAATACATCATCTTTGTTGGAGATGCTCTTACATCAGTATTTTCCCCTAGCTTCTTAATTACTCTCCAAAATCTAAAATTTGAGAACTTCCATCAGTATTGTTCCGCACTGAAAGTGCTTACACCGAATTTGTTGTACTGCGTCGAATTTGTTGTTCCACGACAAATGCGTCACATCGTCAATGCCACTAAATATTTTAACGCTAATTTGTTGTTCCACGCAATTTTGACTGTGGAAATAATTTTTTGGAAAATAAAGATTTTGCTGGGGAAAATCTTAATTGAATCGGGTCTACGCCGAAGGCGCCCGTGCTAGATTTTTTTACACTAATTTGTTGTTCCGCACCGAAGGCACCCGCGCCGAATTTGTTGTTCCGCGTCGAAGGTGCATGCGCCGAATTTGTTGTTCCACGCCGAATGCGTCCGTGCCGCTAATTTTTTTACACTAATTTGTTGTTCCGCACCGTAGGCGCCCACGCCGAATTTGTTGTTCCGCGCCGAAGCTGCCTGCGCCGAATTTGTTGTTCCATGCCGAATGCGTCAGTGTCGCTTAATATTTCTACGCTAATTTGTTGTTCGGCGCAATGTTGACCGTGGAAATGATTTTTTGGGGAACAAAGATTTTGCGGGGGAAAATCTTAATTGAACCGTGCCCGCGGGCACGGGTTATGACTAGTGTACATATTAATTTGTCTATGCCACCACGCTTTTGGATAAGCTTGGGGGAGAGGATCCAATGATGTGTGAGAGAGTGACTACTTGACGGTGCATGAGACCTAGGCTAAGTAATTTTCTATACTCGGTGAGATTGCTAAAGTTTCACGAAATCCAGAAATCGACACTTAGCATTCATTTCATGAAAACCATGCTTTTCTATTCTTACTATTCCATATCGTGTGATATCTCTTATACTCCTTATAGAAAGCATTCAATTGAAAAGTGTGTGATCTATAGTTATGCATACCGCTTTTGATGCTTCAGACGATGTTAATCCTAGAATGATTCCATATTTCATGCTATATTGATATTTTGGGGTTTTCTATTTCGAATGCATCAATTATACTGTGATATCGAAATAAAAGTCTTTGACGTGTGTTTTATATTCGATGTATGCTATATGAGTAAGCAAAACCCACGTCCTGAGAAAAATGATCTAGCACCCCCCTTCTTCGCTTTCTATTCTATTTTTATTTTTATTTTTTTCCTTCTTTTCCATTATTTTGCCCGTCGGGTTTCCTTTTTACTCATCTTCCTCGAGGACGAGTAAGAGGTAAGCTTGGGGGATTTTGATCGCTCCGTACTTTACACCCTTTTTATGCATGTTTGCATGCCACTTTGATCGCTCATATCGCGTTTTTCACGATTATTTGACAATATTGTGATGCTTTTCACGATTTCTTGTTTTTGTCGTATGTTAGGAGATATGGAGCGATTCGGAGTGATTTTGAGATCAAGAAGATTTGCGACCACTCCGGAGTGTCGCCCAAGGCTCTTTTGAGGGCTATTCGGCGATGGAAGACAAGTGGGAGAAGAAGGAACGTCGTAGAAGAGACGATGAAGCGAAAAGATGAAGATTGGGCATCTGCAGCATCTCACTCGGCCGAGTGAACCACCCACTCGGCCGAGCAAGAAGACCACTCGGCCGACCGGACCGGACACGCACCAACAGAGTGAAATAGGCGTGCACTCGGCCGAGTGACGATAGTCCACTCGGCCGAGCATGGAAATCCCCTCGCCCGAGTGGCATGGGAAAATCCACTTCAAAAGAGGCCGACTTACTGTAAAATTACAGGCTTTTGACGATTCCGACTCGGCCGAGCAAGAAATGCCCCTCGGCCGAGTGAGTAAAGTCACTCGGCCGAGTCACTTCCGAAGACAGACCCCCAAGATCCCCCGACTTACTGGAATTTTACAGGGTTTGTCACTCTGCCGAGTGACATTTGTCACTCGGCCGAGTGAGCCGCCCCGCCTGCTGCGTAAACTGCGATTTCTGGGCTGCGCAGGGGCATTTTTGTCACGAATTTCTGGGCGATTTTGAGGGGTATTTAAACCCAATTTTTGCCCTAGTTTGGAAGAACTTTTTGATACTTTTTGCATCCTTTTTAGAGAGCTTCTTAGGTAATTAGATTTAGGGCATTTTGAGAGATTAGGAAGGGGACTTTTGTTGGATGCTATTGGATTCTCATTGGTTTGTCTCTTTTCTTGTCAAAAACTCTATTTTTATTGAAAATTTCTCTATTGCAATGATTTGTGTTGGTTTTGCTATTGAATTTCTCATGAATTGCATGATGATTAGTGAGTAGTTTTATTGTCCTAGGGCATAGGGATGAACCCTATGAACCCTATTTCAGAATTGTGTTGAATTGGTGAAATTATTGCTAGAATTGATTAGGGTTAGGTTGGGATTGATAAATTACGGATGGCTAGGGATTCATATCGATTGGGATTTGCAAGAGATTGGGTCCCAATTGATAGGAAGACCTAGAAATTCGATTTAGATTTACGATTGGACTTTTCTAGAATTGGTTTGCAAGAGATTGGACCAAGGCTAGGGTTTTCAATCGTAATTCTATACCCATACCCATTTGCAAGAGATTGGACGGGTAGGAACTATCTCAACCTAGGCCGTAGCTCGAGTGTGCACGAGAGTGGGCTCGAGATACGGTTGAATGATGATGTTGTTCTTCACGCTAGCGGCTTAGGTTAGGTTTTGCAAGAGATTGGGCCCTAACCTAGGTTTTCTATAGACCGGCAATAGCACGAGAGCATGAGCTTGGTTCTACATTTAGTTGCGACTAGTTCACCTAAAATTCAAGTCTAGCAATGATGTAACCTACGAATCACAACGATGAGATACGGTTCGTAGCGGGGATTCCCTATCCCTAGGCGCTTTATTTCATTGATATTTCTATCGATATACGAACGATTGTGACAATTTTACCCCGTATTATTCTTGATCATTTTGATAGCTAGGTGATTAGAAGAAGGCACTGTCATTGTTCCTCCCTGAGTTCGATACCCGCTCGCCACTACGCTGTGCGCTTGCGGTAAGACTACGAGTCGCTTGTCCCGGTTGCGCGTGCATACCGGGGCGCGATCATGTTAGCAACTAAACAATGTTCTACGGTTTTAGGCAAGCGCAATTAATAAATATTTTCACGCCTAATACCGGAAAATAAAACATTTGAATCACAATCAACAATAGTACACAATCCTTCTCCAAAGTTAACCTTGTAACCTTTGTCACAAAGTTGACTAATGGAAATGAGATTGTGACACAAACTACTAACTAGGAATACATTAGTAATTAAGGGGTTTGAAGGATTACCAACGATACCTACTCCAATGAAGGTTCCCTTTTGATTACCTCCAAAGGTGACCGTTGCACCATCCTTGATGCTAATCACTTCGGAGAGCAACGAGGGATCTCCCGTCATGTGTTTGGAGCAACCGCTATCAAGAATCCATCCTTTCCCTTTAGAGCTAATAAGACATTTATTGCTCTTCTTCTTTCTCTTGGGTACCTATATAATATACCATAAGCTTATGGTACCCAATGTTTGTTGGGTCCAAGGGGATTAGCCCTTTGGAAGCCAAGTCCAAGTGGACTTCCGCTTCCCAACATAATTACTATTTCTAATCACAACATGAAAATAGGAATCAACATAAGCATTCCTATCATTAAGACTAGTGTTCTTAGGACCCAAAATAGTATAAATCTTGGGAGTCCTCTTCCTAGTTGCATGCATATGTGTTGGATTTTTATGTGGTGCATGCTTCTTAGGAACATGATTTCTAGCATAGAGATGTGGTGGAGGATATGCATTGTACATTCTAGGATGATATGTATGCTTGGGAATATGCATATTATATGAAGCATATGGATCATGCATGACATGTGGAGGATGAGCATACATGAAAGAATGATGTGTATGAGCATACGGGTGTATAGGAGCACGTACATGAGTATTTCTCATGTGTGGTTGTGTACGTGTCCGTGGGTGTGGAGCATAGAATGTGTCGTGACTATCCACTTGTGAAGTAGGATGTTTCCTACGTGGATGAGTGTTAGTGTACATATAAGCATGGCATTGCTTTTGGTTTCCACCCTTAGTTGGTTTCTTGCCAAAAGGAAGAGAAAGTGAAGTGGTGACATTCTTGGTAGGATTGCTACCTATAGTGTCTTTGACACCACTTGTGGATGCATCGGAGGAAGGCCTCACAAAATCTATAGTGACACCACTATAGGAGGTGCGAGCATTGGATGCATTCGCTTTTACAAATCCAAGGCCAACACGATGTGTGGCCGGAAATTGGTTTGCAAGCAAATCATCCAATTGTCCTTTTTCCTTATTGAATCTCACAATACGGGAAGACATGAGCTTATATTTCTCCTTTAAAGAAGAAATGTTGGTATCCAAGGTAGACACCCGTGCTTTGAGCTCGTGCACTTGGGTTTTAAGAGAATCATTCTCTAAACCCAATTGTGTGTGACGTGTAACTAGATCACCATTATCCTTAGGATGTGTTTGATCTAGTTGAGATTTGAGGGAATTCACCTCATCTCTCAATGTGGCATTTTGAGAAGCTAAGCTTGCTTTCTCAAGAGATAATGTATCAACAATGGTGTCATTGTTGATAATGCATGGAATGGATGACTTTCTAATATTTGATTTCTTTAAGCTAGTGTATCTAAGCATCAAAGATTGGTATTTAGCAAATAGTTCTTCATTAGCAATTCGAAGTTCATCCATTGTTACCTCGGTGTCGTCCATGTCGGAATCACTCTCATCGGAGAGTGGGTCTTCTAGTGCCATGAAACACATGTGGGCGCTCTCACCCTTTTCATCATCGGAATCACTCGATGATTCATCACTTGAGTCGTCGAATGTACATACGAGTCCTTTCTTCTTGTCTCTCTTGTTCTTATCGGACTTGTGGTACTTCGGTGCCTTCCACTTCTCTTTGTTCTTTAGCATTGGGCAATCCCTCTTGATGTGCACTGGCTTATTACATTTATAGCAAAGAGAGGAAGTAGCATTAGTAGACTCAAAACATTTGTTGGAGGGATATTTACCTTTGCAGAAGAAGCGTTGGAACTTCTTCGCCATTTGGACCATTTCACCCAAATCCATCTCGTTCTCGGATTCATCACTTTCGGAGGATGATGAATTGGCGTTGAATGCCAAAGCTTTCTTCTTGGCCTCCGAAGGATTCATCATGGCTCGAATCTTCAATCGGTTGTCCCGTCTTACTTCGTAAGACATAAGAGTCCCGATGGGATTCACCACGGTGTAGTTCTTCAAGTCATTGACCTCCTCGATGGCGATCGCTCTTCTTTCCCATTTGGAGGTCATTCCCATGATGATCTTCCTTACCTTATCCGGTTCGGAATATATTTGGCCAAGGGCTTCCAATTCATTGATGATGTCGGTAAAACATCCGTACATCGATGCAATGCTTTCATTGTCCTGCATATGAAATAAATCGAAGTTTTGCACGGCAACATATAACTTTGAAAGTTTTACCTTATTCGTTCCCTCGTGGGTAACGATGAGATGGTTCCAAATTTGATATGCACTCTTACATGTGCATATCTTGTTGAACTCATTTGGGTCCAACGCACAATGAAGAGCGTTCATTGCCTTAGCGTTGTTGACCTCGACGGTTTTCTCGGAAGATGTCCATTTGTCGAAATCTACTTCGGTGGGCTCGACGTATTCCTTGTAGAGGGTTCTCCAAAGCGAAGCACTCCTAAGGAACGTCTCCATCCTGCATTTCCAATCGCTAAAATTTGTACCATTGAATCGCGGAGGACGCACCGTAGATTGACCTTCAAAAAGTGTGGACGCTCCATCACGATCGTGATTGTTGTATGAAGGCGGCGGTGGAACGTTGTTGTTGTTGGATGCCATAGATAAAACCTTAAGCTCTGATACCAATTGTAAGGACCATGTCTATGGGGAAAACACTAGAAGGGGGGTTGAATAGTGTTTTTGCAAATTTAAAAGGAAATTACGCCAAATAAAATGCAATCCAACAAATAATGCGGAAATAGAATTAAACCCAAATAAGAAACAATTGCAAACACAATTATGTTTATAGGGTTCGGATTACCCAAGTCAACTCTCGACTTGTTCCCGGTAATCCTACGTCCCTTCCACCCGAATACCACCGGATACTCAAGTTAGAACCCTAACGTGAGGTTTCCTTAAAACCCACTTGTAGCAACCCTACAAGTGCAATCGAATACAATCGATGTCCTTGACTCCCACAACTTGGGAGCAAGCAAACCACTCTCATAACCGAGAGCAAATCTAAAAAAACGAAAGTTATGAAATAATGAAAACAACACTTACAAACACCTATGCCTTGAAGTAGAACTTGAAGGTGGAGTGTGATGTGTGTTGAAGAACTCTCTTGAAAGAGAGGAGAAGCCCTTTCTCTTGACTGCACCAAATGCCTAGATGATCACTCTTTGGTTCTAGGTTGGAGACCAAGAGAACAAGATTTGGAAATACTTAGGGCTTTGGATTTGAGAGCTTTGATCTTTGGAAATGAAAGCTTGAGAGATTTTGCAATGAATGAGTAACCTTCCAATGGAACAGTAGAAGCTCTATTTATAGCTTTCTCAAATCCACAAAACAGTTTAGGCAAAAACCCAATTGGAATCCGTGAGAAAAATCTCAACGGATAGAATCTGAACTCGCGACAGTTTACTGTTGAACAATCCACAGTCGATTGTTGCACAGTCAGCAAGGGTAGGTGAGAATTCATAACGGTAACTTACCACGTGGACAGTCGACTGATGAATCAAAGACAGTCAACTGTTAAATCAACAGGCGACTGTATTTCTTCGACAGGCGACTGTATTTCTTCGACAGGCGACTGGCCGAGAGAAGGGTAAGTTAGACAAATACTGGAAATCTCACAAGTAACAGGACAGACGACTGATACAAGGAACACAGTCGACTGTTAATCAGAACAGACGACTGTAATTTCTTAAACAGACGACTGTCAAAAGCCTGAGAAATTTCCAGAGAGCTGAGTCAAAGAAATGACTCACAGACAGATGACTGTTGCAGCATAGACAGTCGACTAATCTAAAAGACGGTCGATTGTATATACAACATTAGTCGACTGGCCGTAAAAGTCAGATCAAAAATAGTTAGGACAAAGGATATACATGCGACTGATTTACAAAACACATTCGACTGTCACAAGGACAGTCGCATGTGTATCATTCACTAGGAGCCTGTGCGAAATAAACAGAGAATGCCCAAAACTATATTGTAAAAGTCTGTGCATAACAGGCGACTGTAGAACAAAACACAATCGACTGTTTTTTAGACAGGCGACTGTAAACTGTTCAGCAGTCGGCTGTTATAAACAATCCTAGCACAATCAATAAAGAATTGAATTGGGATCAAAGGACAATTGATCTAATGAAGTCCTATGACAGAATGTAGATATGTGTGAGTGCTCCATCAAAGTTCTACTTCTAAGCTACATACTAGAAGAGATAAAAGAAAAATTACATTTACGAATAATCTCTTCTTTCCATCATATGAGCTTGAAGTCTTCACGGAGCTTTAATCATCATCTACGATCATCCAATCCATGTCATTTGCCTTCAATGACGTTTGTGAGTCATCCATTGCTAGTAGATCTTCATAATTACCTTAGGCAATGGATTAACTACAAAATAGGGGATTAGTCACAAGTATTTATGTTTGCTCATCATTAACACCAAGTAGGGAGAAGTCCAATACTCAACACATAACTTCTGGTTCAGCTCGAGGGGGTGGTGGTACAATTTGAACAGATTGCTGGCCCTGCTGGATCAGCTGTTGTTGGATCTCCAACATCAGTCTCATGACCCTGAGGAGTTCATTGATATCGAAAGTACCACTTTCTCCAGCTCCATTCATGTTCCTGGTGTTGTGTCCCCCTACTATGCTGAGACAAGAAACTCGGATAAATTTTGTGTACGAGATAAATCTAGACGTTTTGGCTAATGATAGTATTTCTATTGTTCTGAAGTTTAGGATAATACAAGACCTGCATGGGCCACCATAAAATCCTTGTCACGCCTCGCTTTCCATTAAACTTGGGAGCGAGTACGCGAGCGGGTCCGCATAGGCTGAAGCAGTGATGCTCAAACTCAATAAACATCTGTGAATAACAACCATACGCAGGGGCGGACCTGTGGCTTGAGGTGTGGGGGCACAGGCCCCCACAAAAATATTGGAAAACAAAAATTTTGTATTACAAATTTACAACATAACTCCAGCAAACATCATTTAACCATGCGGTCCCATCCAAATTAAGAGACCTGACACATGACACTTTAGGTGGGTAATGGCTAGTGGGCTGATGCGATTGGAGAAAACAATTGGAATTTATTTTAACATTTGTCCTCTCTTCATCTGTTCTCTTCCTTCTTATTTTTCATCTTCATCTGTTTTTTTCTTTCTTTCTCACTTCTCAGCTTCTGTCCGATTCTCCGACTAACCCTAAAAAAGTTCAGCCCTCGACGCCTTATTCGACCTCGGGCAGAGCCGCAGGCCTACAGAGTTCGATATCAACAACAACGACAGTGTCCTCGTTCGATAGAGTTGATGATAATTCTTCAGAAAAGCAGAAGGTTGTGCAAATTTTCGTTTCCCTTCCAAGTTCCAACCTTTGTCAAAATCATCTTTGTTCTACTTTTTAAGTGACATTTTTGAGTCGTTATTTGTTGTATTACCATTTGCCAATTGGATTATTTCTCCCCAACAGCCATTGTCCCATAATTTCTGAATATGAGAGCTCTTCTACAAAAAGCAGTTTCTTTATTGGAAAGCTCTTATTTTGAGTACTAGGGATGAAAAAAATTTGTAGGATCTGATTCCCTGATATTTTTATTTTACATAGTAGCTGCCAACCATGATATTGGAAAACTGAGATCCTAGCTATTTACCTGTTCCCCTTCTTTTGAAGATCTTTGTCGATATACGACTGATCACACACTTTCTACTTGTTCTGACCTGCGGAGCACATTGCAAGCAATTTTTTTCTCAAACCAAATATTTTGTTTGATGTTACAGATCTTGCAAAAATTGCGTAGTTGATAAAACACTTCATTTTATTCATTCAAATGATATACAAAGCCCTTTTGTTGCATCATTTGAATAGTTTGGCATTGTTTTGCAGATTTTTTTCCCGAAATATTTGCTATAAGCCAGAGTACATAATCAAGTTGTAGTTGATTATTTCTTCCTCGTCTTTCCAGAATTTTTATGGTCTTGGGAGTTGGGAGTTGATTTGAAAAATTACAGAGTCCACAATTCATTTGGTATTGCGGTTATGAGGTGGCTCTTAGGCGCTCATTGATCTTTGTTGTTTCCATCTCCGTGTTTTGTGATCAAGGTATGATTTTTGAACCCCCACTTTTTGGTTCTTAATGATTTGGATGTTTATTAGTTTTTAATGTAATTATATGTTTATTGATAATTATGTGGTTCTAATGCATACAATGTTGTGTTTCGAATATATTCTTAAGCTCTAATTTAAAATATTCTTTGTAGACTATTTCTTAAATGGATAGATACTTCAAAAGAAAGTCAATAGATGATTCATCTCAATCTACTGAGCAACAAGCCCCTAATTTGAATAAAAGTCATGTAAAAGTCGATGTATCAAGTCTCCCATCAGACCCTGGGCTTAGACCTTCAATTTAGAGCTATGATGTCAACATTCGGGATGAAGTTCGAAGATCTTATCTTCAGAAGGGTCCTTGTCAACCCATTGGTCATGACTTTCCAATCACAGTGATTGGAAAAAAAACCACGAAGATTCAACCCTAATTGGTTCAATGAGTATGCTACTTGGCTAGAGTATAGCGTAGCCAAAGATACTGTATTTTGTTTGTATTGTAATCTCTTCAAACTACAATGTCAAACCATTTCTTCTCAAAGCGTGGGGGATTCCTTTGTGAATGAAGGATTTAGAAACTGGAAAAAAATGAAAGGATTGATGTTCATGTTGGAAAGATTAACGGTTCTCACAATGAAGCAAGGCATAAATGTGAGGACTTGATGAATCAACCATAGAGTATTCTTGCAATGTTTAGTAGTAAGACAGATAAGGACAAGATGGAATACTGAGTGTTGTTAACTGCTGCTACTGACTGTGTTAGATTTCTCTTGCATCAAGGGTTACCATTTCGTGGGCACGATGAGTCTAAACAATCATTAAATCAGGGAAACTATCTTGGGCTCTTTCACTTTCTTGTTGATCACAATAATGAAGTTAAGAATATATCATTCGACAATGCTTCTGAAAGATTACAATTGACTTCACCAAAGGTACAAAAGGATCTTTGTCGAGCTGCTGCTGCTATGACCTTAAATACCATTATAAAGGATGTGGGCAATTCTTATTTCTCTATTTTGGTTGATGAGGCTCGTGATATAGCAACAAATGAGCAAATGGATGTATCTTTAAGATATGTGAACAAGTATGGACAAGTTATTGAGAGATTCATTAGTATTGAACATGTTTCCTCTACTACTACTGTTTCACTTAAGGCTGCTTTGGAGGAATTATTTGCTAGACATCAGTTAAGTATATCGAGATTACATGGTCAAGGATATGCTGGTGCAAGTAATATGCAAGGTGAATATAATGGCTTGAAAGCACTTATCCTAAGAGATAACCCGTATGCCTTTTATGTGCATTGTTTTTCTCATCAACTTCAGTTGGTTCTAGTGGCTGTTGCAAAAAACCATTTCCAAGTAAAGTCCCTCTTTGAATTTATTTCAAGAATTTTGAATACTGTTGGAGCATCGTGTAAGAGGAGCGATGCTCTTAAAGCCATCCACCATAATAAAGTTCTTGAAGCATTACAGAATGGAGATTTGATTAGTGGACGGGGTTTGAATCAGGAAACCAACTTAAAGAGGCCGGGTGACACTCGTTGGAGCTCACATTACACTTCATTAATTAGCCTCATGAACATGTATTCATCTGTAATTGAAGTACTTGAGATTGTTATGGAGGATGGGGTGAATGATACACATTCAGTTGATGCAAGTGTTTTGTTGGGTGTTATGCAATCTTTTGATTTCATATTCACCTTACATCTCATGATAAACATTCTTGGAGTTACAAATGAATTGTCACAATTACTACAAAGAGAATACCATGATATTCAGAATGCGATGAGATTAGTATATGTATGCAAGTTGAGGCTACAGATGATGAGAGATGATGGATGTGATTCTTTGTTGAATGAGACCTCTTCTTTCTGCAATAAATTTGAAATTGTTATTCCTACTATGGATGATAAGTTCAAGGTTCGTGGACAACCAAAACGGAAAGCTGAAGAAATGACAAACTTGCATCACTATCGGGTTGGACTATTTTATAGCATAATAGAAATGCAACTTCAGGAGCTTAATAATCGTTTTTCTGAGATTAATACGGAGTTGCTTCTATGTGTAGAATGTCTTAGCCCCATTAACTCATTCTCCGCTTTTAAGAAAGAAAAATTGATCCGTCTTGCTCAGATATATGCAAATGATTTCTCTGCCACAGAACTTGTAGCAATTGGGAATCAGCTTGACAATTATATTCTTGATATGTGCTCTAGTGACTTGTTCTCGGATGTCAAAGAAATTACCAGTCTTGCTGAAAAGATGGTTGCAAAAAGATGTCATTTGGTGTATCCGCTGGTTTTTAGACTTATCACATTAGCTTTAACTTTACCGATTTCAACTGCAAAAGTGGAGAGAGCATTTTCAGCTATGAAGATTGTGAAGACCCGACTACGTAATCGTTTGGCAGACGAGTGGCTTAATGATTGTTTGATAACATACATTGAGAAAGAAGTTTTTGGTCAAATTTCAAATGAAGAAATTATGCAGTATTATCAGAATATGCAACCACGGAGAAGATTGTTGAAAGGTATTGATTGTTTTTTAAGTTTTTTAATTTAATAATATTATTTTTGTTATTAATATTAAATTATGCCCCCATAATTCCAAGAGGCTGGTTCCGCCACTGACCATACGTAAGAACTTGCATATATTTCAGAAACAATAGAAATAACTATGAATTTAAAGCCAACATTCAAAAAGAGTGCACAAAAGTAATAAGTGCCCAAGCATGGCTTACAACAACAGAGTTCTACAAAGATGGGCACACAACTTACAAAAGTGCAGAAAAAATAGCAGCAGCATGTAAAGCTCATCAACTAGCTAGTCCTTAGTGGGGAGAACTGCTGCATCAGCGTACTCCTGGTCCAGTGGGTCAGTCCCCTCAATCAGCTCGTCCTCAATGTAACATGTCTCGTGACCTGACATACATTTCAAACAACATGGAAATCTATGTTAACAAGGGTCCTTGGCAAGCAATAATGACAGTGAGACCCTTGGCAAGGTTTTCGAAATGGTTTACATGGTAGTTAAGCATTTAAGAACAAATGAACCATTACAATTTCTAATCAGTTCAGACAAATATTGCATTAGCATGTCAGTTTTATTTCTAAGCACTAAGAAAATATTTTTATATTAGCATGGCAGTTCTATAAGTGAAAACATGGCAGTTCTATTATGGTGAAAGCGGTAACAACAATTATAATTTCTAAGCAGTTTGAACAGAAATTATATAAGCATGGCAGTTCTATTATAAGTGGAAGCAGAAGTGATTCTATATGTCGTATATTTTCGGTATAGCATTTTCAAGATGTTCAAGAGTGTATTAAATTTAGTGCACTAAGGTTCACGTCATTAGGCGGCTAGCAAGTGAATCTACCTTCTCGTGCCCTCGAAGATGATCGTTTTACTACCGACTAGTGCCCGCGAACCCAACCCCACCCAAGTGTACTTTTTCTGGAGCACGAGCCAGAATCCGCCAAACCGGTCCCGCATGATTTAGAATACAAGAACACGAGCCAGACTAGCCAAACCGGTCCACAAGATAGCCAAATCTTGGTTTCCAAGTTTTATGATTTAGCCAAACCGGCCATCACATTCTATGATTATCAAGTTATTCATGTGTCCAGCAAAGTTTGCCATTTACAAGGCATTATTAGTTAAGTTATTAAAATGTCCACACGCACGCATACAGGTTTTTATCTTGCGATATACAACAGACATATGAGGTTGGTGTCGCATTAAATGTAATAGTATTTAAAACTTGGAGAAAATTCTTGCTTGCTTTTTTGGTGATTTTGGTGTCGTTGTGTTCGTCTCGTTAAATGTGATATTATGGTGAAGCCGGTTTTTCTGTTTTGTTCAACATGATAAATGATTAACAAGAAATTATACTTCTACTACCTCATATAACTAACTTATTATTAGTTTATATAATTAAGCAATAACTTAAAATATAATCATATACTTAAAAACATTATTAACATTTTATAACTTAGTTAACTTAATTAACTTAATAATTTAAAATAATTTTAAATATCTTAAAATAACATTAATAACCCTACTAACTTATAACTTATAACCTAATAATAACCCAAACAATGTTACATAACTCAAATAATCTTAATAACTTAATAATAATTCAAATAATTCAAATAACCCAAATGACTTACTAACATTAATAACCTAATAACCCAATAACCTACTGTTTACCGGTGTTTTCTCACCGCTGCTCGTTGACCGTCGGCTGCGTGGTCAACGTGGTCAAGGGGCCGACTTGGGGGTCCCTTGGATCACCGAGCCCGTGTGCTCTCGACGTGGGTGGAAGCAGGGTCGGGCGCAGACGGGGGAGTCCTCGGGTTGCGTCGATCCTCTGCCTTCAGGGAGCTGAGGGGAAGCCTCAGCTCGGTGGATCGCGCTCGGCCGCGGTCGGATCCGCATCGAGGAGTAGCCTCGGCGCCTTGCTAGATGGTTGGTTCTCGAGCAGTCGTCCACCTGACAACTGCGGGGGGCGGTCGCTCGACGCTGAGGGGTGGCCTCGGCGCCCCGGACAGATTCTTCCTGGACAGATGAGGAAACTCGTCCGGGAGGCCGGACCTAGGTTCCGGCCAAATCCCCTCCGATGCCTAAGTCAGATCAAGGTCTGAAAGAGTACTCGGCGGGGCAGATCCGGCTCGTAAGGAAGCCGGAACGTCAACCCAGACGGCGCAAGTTTGGGGGAGGGAGGAATTGAGGTGGCGAATGCCTAGGTCGTTGATGGAGTACCTCACTGTTGATTACCTGAGTCTCGATCCGTCGTTCTGTCGCCTTGGCCTTCCCCTTATAGGGTCGTCCGTGATTGTCCCACGTCCCCATGATCCGCCTCCGCCTCCTCCAACTCGCGCGTAGTGGAGGGGTGGCCCATTAACGGGTCTGTTAATGGCCATTAAGGGGTCGCGGATTCTGATGGGCAGTTAATCCGGCAGAATGGGGGCTAGTCGGGTGCCCCCGAGGGTGGAGTGGCTGGGCCTTCAGCCTCGTCCATGGGCCCTTCTGTGCGGACCCGACTTCCCTAGTGGGCGTCCTATTTGAGGCTGGGCCATGGGCCGTTGTAATTCGGACTGGCCCAAATTAGTCGTAACAATTGCCCCCATCGCCCGGGCCGTTCAGCTTTTGTCGATTCGGCGTGGGCGATGTGACTCTTACATGATCCGATGGGTGGTCAGTCGAGGCTCCGCCATTAAATGGGTGCCATTATTACAGTTCCGTTTGAACTTCCGTCTTTGCCGTTTTCGAAGCATCGCCGTCGTCTTGATGTCGCCACGTGCCCCTTGCGTTCATCTCCTCCGTGCGCAGGGTCATTCAAAGGGCACCAAGAAAGGAGCGCCGACATCCATTGGTTGAACGCCCAGATTTTCCTTCATCATCTCCATTTTCTAACCCTGCTCTAGCTCTGCGTCATGTCGTCTTCCTCCGCCCCCGGTTCGGGTCGTCCAGAGGATGCAGTCTGCCTCGACTCGCCTGATAGCCCCGGCTCGGTGGTCGGTGGTCAGGGGGGTGACCCCTCGGGGGTGCCCCGGAGGTTCTGGGATGTTCTTCTTCCTTCTGTGCCACCTCCGCCGGAGATTTGCGCGCCCGCTACCTTCTACCCCCATACTCCATCCGGGCCCCTGAGCCTGACGAGCGGATCTGCTTTCCGGGTCTGAAGGCGGTCGGGGTGTATGAGGTGTGCTTTCGATTTGGGCTTCAGTTCCCCCTCCATCCTTTCATCGTTGAGTTTCTGCGTGCTCATCGTGTGGCCCTATGCCAGTTCTGTCCCAACGCGATCGGGCTCGTCATCGGGTTTGTCGTGCTCTGCCTTCAGAAGGGGGTGGTCCCCTCCCTCCGACTCTTCTCCTAATTTTATCGTCTGAGCCGCCATCAGTCGGGGGCCTGGATTTACATTAGCGCTCGGCCCTCGAAGAGCCTGGTACTGGGGCTGTCGAGCTCTGTCAAGCTCTGGAAAGAGGAGTATCTCTTTGTCGTTGGCCCGTCGGATATGGATTTCCCAACCCACTGGAGCGCCGACGTGACGCTGGCACTGGAGCTGGGTGACCCGACCGCGTCCGAACTCGAGACCGTGGAGGCCCTATTGGCGGTCCCGCCGGGCGATCGGAGAGCCACCGTACTCTTTTCCGACCTCAATCTGCGGAAGACCACGTGGCCCGCTGGTGAGTTCAACCGTTCCTCATCGCTCCGAGGATACTGCTCCGTGGCCACTGTTCTATGGCCGATATGGTTGGTTGATGATGACTCCCACTTTTCCCCCTGCACAGGTGGGTTTCCCTCCAGTTCTTCTGCCCTTCCTCCTCAAGTCGGGATCCCGGACCCCGCCTCTCGGAGAGGGGATCATGTGTTGGCGGTCCGAAAGAAACAACGTGTTGACCACCCGGTGGCTAGTACCGGGAAGCCAAAGAGGAGGGTTCCCTCTTCCTCCTGGCAGGGCATCTCGGAGAAGGTCTGCATTCTCACCGGGGAGGTTAGCGTTTCGTTGCCCGAGAGCCGGGCTCCGTCATCTTCGGCCGAGGCGGTTTGGCCATGGGCTGGCCCCTCGTCTCCACAGCCGGGCCCTCTTCCTGACATCTATGAGCGGTATCTAGGTGCGTTCCGCTCTGCCCCCATCGATTTACCTCAGGGGGAGGAGGATATTCTCCGTCCCCGCTTACCAGTGGAAGCGGGTGAGTCGGTCTTTTCTGGCTGCAGTGTGGCGGCACGGGTGGCTGAGAACTGCATCCTTCCCTCAGACCGAGCCGCTTTGGACGAAGTCAGAGGCGACCGTCTGGCCGCTTTCATGGTCCAGACCGGCCAACAGGTGAGGCTTCTTCCCTAACCCTGTCTTTTGTTGCAATCTTCAACTTACTCCCGCCCCTTCGGTGTAGCTATCCTCTGTTGGGCTTTCGATGAGGCGCCAATTTGTGGCTCTCTCCAAGGCTAAGGTGGACGCGGCGCCGGTTCCAGGGGTCCGGGAAGGCGAGGAGGGGGCCGATCAATTGTCCAAGGCGCTCGTGAAGTCCCTGGAGTTTCGCGTGACTGAGCTTTCCTCTGCCCTGGAGAAGTCGTACCAGGACAAAGCCTTAGCTCTGGTCGAGAAGTCCCAGGCCGAGGAGCGACTTGCCGTGCTCACCGCGGCCACTGGCACAGCTGCTGAGGCCAGCGCCGATCCGGCCCCTTTCATCACGACCGACGCCCAGGAACTCAATATCCTGCTGGAGGCGGCGGAAGGGCGAGAGAGGACCCTCCTATTCCAGCTTAACGTGAGATCGAAAGAGATCGAGATGAACCGATTCAATCACCAACGACAGGTGGCCATTCTCGAGGGTCAGATTCGTGAGCTGGAGGACGTGGACCTTGCTAAGGTTGCTCAGGACGCCGTGACGGAATATGCCCTTTCCTTTGCCTCTAAGGCCATGTCCTCGGCGTTCGAGAAGGGATTCGCCCGCTGCCAGGCCGAGGTTAGAAAGAGGTTCCCGCTCGTGAAGATCAACCTCGAGGAGCTTCAAGCGTACTCCGATGAAGAGGAAGAGATTCTCGAGCGGCCCGGCGCTTCTCCAGTTGATGGTCTCGAGGGGGCCCCCCGAGGAGATGAGTGAGGGAGTGTTTAGATCCCTAGCCTGGTCTTTAAGTTTGTCAGGACCAGGGCTTTCGGTGTAGCCCCTTGTATTTTTCCCGAAAATAAAGTGTCCTTTCCTTGCTTGCTATTGTTCACCTCCTCCCTTGGGGTGGGTCCTTCTTTTGAGCTCTGACGGAGAAGAGTCGGTGCTTCTGTCGGGGGTGTTGCCCCCGGCTCGGTTGGCTAGCCGGGGGATGTTATCCCCCAGATACGCAGTCCGATTGGTACGCCGGCGTGCCGGGGTGGTTGCCCCCGGCTCAGTTGGCATGCCGACGGGCCGAGGGAGTTGCCCCCGGCTCGGTTTGCGTGCCAGCGCATCGGGGGAGTTGCCCCCGGGTCGGTTGGCTAGTCGTCCTGGGGTGCGACCCCATGTCTTGCGACTAGTCGATAAGGTCGACCTCTGAGGTCGTCCTTCCGACCGGCCCGCCAAGGGAGCTGCCTCTGGCCTTACGGTCGGTCGGTTCGCCGGCCCGCTGGGGGAGTTGCCCCCAGCCTTACGGCTGGTTCGAGTTGTTCCGTTCGCTGGGAGGGCTACCCTCATCTAGCGATCGGCCCATTCCGTGGTTCGGCCCCGGGAGTTTCCCGACCAGGCAAACGTGGGAGGGGCCAGCTCGTTTGGGGACCGTCCCCTGTCCTTGCGAGGTGCCACCCGGTCGCTCCCTTGGCAGGGTCTCCCCTCTCTGTGAGGTTTTTCACGGCCATGCTATAAGAAGAAAGCAGGATCAAACCAATTTATTCAGTAAGAGGGAAGAAAAGAGATACATTCGCGGGTGATCTCGTAAGCTTTATTGGGAATATTTGCGCAAGTGCTCGACGTTCCAGGAATGGGTGAGGGCCTTTCCCTTCGAATTGGCTAGCCGATAGGTAGCGGGTCCTAGGACTTCGATTACCCTGTAGGGGCCCTCCCACCTGGCTGCCAGCTTTCCTTTGCGCGCGACCTCCGGACAGAAGACCGCCTTTCTAAGGACCAAATCCCCTTGGCGAAAACTCCGCCCCTTGACGTGGGAATTGTAGTAACGCGCCACCTTTTGCTTCTGGCGAATGATGGTGGCCAAGGCCTATTCTCGTCGCTCACCCAGGAGCTCTAGGCCGAGCTCCAAACCCTCGGCGTTTCTTTCTTCGTCGAAATGTCGGATGCAGAGGGACTCTTCGCCCACCTCGACTGGGACCACTGCTTCGGTGCCATAGGTGAGCATAAATGGGGTCTCACCCGTGGCTTGCTTGTGGGTCGTACGGTAAGACCAGAGTATCCCGGGGAGCTCTTCTGGCCAATTCCCTTCGGTGCCTTCTACTTTCTTGCGGAGGGGTTCTATGATGCATCTGTTGGCGGCCTCCGCCATCCCGTTGGTTTGGGGGTGTGCCACCGAGGCGAAGAGTAGCTTGATCTTCCATTCAGCGCAGAAGTCTTTAAACCCGGCAGAGTCGAATTGCTTTCTGTTATCGGTGACGATGGTACGGGGGATACCGAATCTGGAGATGATGGAGTTCCATACGAAGCTCTTTGCCTTCTTCCAGGTGATGGAGGCTAGAGGTTCGGCTTCGATCCATTTGGTGAAGTAGTCCACGGCCACGATCAGGTATTTCCTTTGCCCTCGACCCGACGTGAACGATACCAGGATATCGAGTCCCCATTTCGCAAAGGGTACTGGGCTAATGATTGGGACGAGTTCTGATGGGGGAGTGGACCCGGTGCTGGAGAACCTTTGGCATTCATGACACCTCTGGACGTACTCCGTCGCGTCGTGGATCAGGGTCGGCTAGTAGTATCCTTGTCTCAAGATCTTCTGGGCGATTATCGTGCCTCCATGGTGATTCCCGCAGATCCCCTCGTGCACTTCCCTGAGGACATAGTCGGCTTCCTGGGGGCCGAGGCACTTAAGGTAGGGGAGGACATCCGTCTTTGTCCACCGTCTTCTGTAGAGGGTACCTTCATGAATCACGTACCGGAGCACCTTCCTCTCCAAGGTTCGACGTTCTTCCACGTGGGTTGGCGCTTCCCCGTGGGTGAGGTATCAGACGATTGGGTCCATCTAGGTGGGGTCTCTGTCGATCGCCATCACCTCCTTCTTTTTCGTGCTGGGGCTCCTGAGGTTCTCCATATAGACGGTGCGACCCAACTCCTTGGGCGAGGAGGAAGCAAGCTTGGATAGAGCGTCTGCTCAGGCATTCTCCGACCGCGGGAGGTGAAGGGTCTCGGCTCTTTTGAATTTGGACATCTCAGTCTTGGCCGTGGCCAGGTAGCCCTGCATCGTCTCTTCGTGTGCCTCGTAGCTCCCTTGCAGCTGGTTGATGATGAGCTTCGAGTCACTGAGGAGCCGTACGTACTCAGCTCCGAGTTCTCGGGCCAGCCTTAAGCCGTTTATCGCGGCCTCATACTCGGCCACGTTGTTGGTGGCCGGGAACTCGAACTTAAGCGCGTATTCGACGACGTTCCCCTCAGGAGATCGAATTGTGATCCCGGCCTCGCTTCCTGCCCGGGTCGCCGAGCCATCCACATGAATAATCCATGTGTCTTGGTCCCCTGAGTGGCCAGCCGAGATGGTTTCAGTCATAAGCAAATACAAGGGTTGGTTTGTTACCGTTGCCGAGCCGTCTCTTGGCGTGAGGGTCCTTTCTTCTATGGTACACTCGGCGATGAAATCAGCTAGGGCCTACCCTTTAATGGCCGTGCGTGGATTGAACCGAAGGTCGAATTCACTCAACTCGACCCCCCAGTTCAGCATCCTTCCCATGTGGTCAAACCTCTTGAGGTTCTGTTCCAACTGGGAATCGGTAAGGACCAGTATCGTGTGAGCCTGGAAGTAGGGTCGGAGTCGCCTGGTCGAGAGGACGAGGGCGTACGCTAGCTTCTCCATTGGTGTGTACCGCCCCTCGGCATCTTTCAAGGCACGACTGGTGTAGTATACCGGGGGTCTTCAACGTGGGGGGGGGGGAGTCGGAGAGGAAATGCGGCATGCATGGGTTAGGGGCTGATAGGTTTAATTATAGTTAGGTTTAAGAAATTAAAATAGGTATTTAGTCAAAAATAATTATAAGCTCATTAATTAGTTTGGTAGGAAATTTTGACTAAGTGTGGATTTTTAGGATATATGAACCTCGTTTTTCATACGTGGAGGTTAGGTGGCAAACAATCAAGGTGATTAGGATAGTTAAGTTAATTAGTAAATAATAATTAAATATTAACATAATAATTACAATTTTACCCTTGGAACTAAACATTTCCAAAAATTTACGGAAAAAAATCACGGGTTCGTATCGTCGTGAGGATTACGAATACAAAGTCCATTTTTAAATCTGAGTTACGAAAATAGAAAAAATTTCCTTAACTCATTTTTACAACTCTTTTAAAATCGTTTAATTACGGTAATACGTGCACAACGAAAACACATGCCGTTTCAGAGGAAGAGTCCGAACAACTGATTGGGGGGTCTGTCGAAAAAAATTTGGAACAAAATTTCGTATAGAAATTTCGATTGCCCGCCCTTAGGGGGTGGGAGTTTCACTAACCCGCGGCAAACGTCCATCTGCCACAGATTTATCCATGGCAGATATATTTCTTTTACGAACTATGAAATATCTGTGGCAAATGTCTATCTACCACGGACTTTCCGTGGCAGGTGAGCCCTATCTGCCGTGGCAAATATTCATCTGCCACAGACTATCCAGGGCTACATCAACGACCACAGAGCATTAGCCATGGATTCGTCTGTGGCTAATAACTCAATAGTTGTCACGGATTCAGTCCGTGGCAGATGATCCGTGGCTGATGGTCAGTTTTCTAGTAGTGACACAACAAAAGCCCCCCCCCCCCCCCCCCCCCCCCCCCCCTCATTCCCCTTATTTGCAAGCTTGTTATTGATTTTTCATAAAACTCAAATGCACATCCTTCTTCACCATATTTACGGGTTTGCTATCGGTATTTTCTCACTTTGACCCCGTGTTTTTTGCATTTTAACACCGATTTTCCTCCTCTAACCCGGACGATACCCAGACACACCCAAAACTTACCTCTTTGTTTCAATTGATTGCCAGTCCGACAACATGTATGTGTAGGTTTTTTCTTGGATCCCGTGCACCCTGTACACAGACTGCACAGTTATATCTAGTAAACAAACGAAACAAGTATCATGAGTAGGCACAACAAAATGCAGTACCCTGTTCGATCCCTTGCAGCCGATCGATTAAAGGTCACCAGAGCTCCCTGATTTAGACACGTGGAGGTGACGACCGTGAATATCGACAAATTTTAAGGATAGAAAAGTAGTTCTCCACAGATGGGACCCATGAGCGGCTTGACTCGTTAATTTCGCTATCCCAATGAACAGTCAACATAAAAGAGTAAGACATTTTGCTCATTTCCCAAAGCTCCCTCAATTTAAAACCCGCAGCCAAAAAAAACACCCTAACTCTAGTAACCACAATTCTCGCTTTCAAAGGACATCAATGGCGATGTAGCTGCACAGCCCCTATTTACTCCACAGCATTTACTCCTCTCTCTCTCTCTCTCTCAGGGTCCTCTGTTTTCTACGTAAGGAAATACAAACATTCAACTCTCTCTTTAAAAACAGCGTGTACTTGTGTGCTCGCATCATTTATTGCTCCTTAGGCCTCTTGCTTGCTTGAGTTCACTTGAATTGATACTTGGAGCGAGAGAGGAAGGGTTGTTTCTGATTTTGAGCTCTCTCTGGCTGCTTGCATGGTCGGAGGGGGAGAGAGAGAGAGAGAGAGAGAGAGATCATGGGCATTTAAGAGAGAAGATCTTGTACAGCTGTAGTTATAAAGAGAGAAGACTTCAGCCAGTGGATTTCTTTCCCGTCTCCGATTTCTTTTAAGTTTTTGTGTCTGCTTTTAAGCTTCGAGGGAGGATGGGGAGGACTCCTTGTTGTGATAAGCAGCTGGGCCTGAAGAAGGGGCCATGGACTCCTGAAGAGGATAAGATCCTCGTCGACTACATCCAAGCTAATGGCCATGGCAGCTGGAGATCTCTCCCTAAGCTTGCAGGTCCCTTCTCTCCCTCTGCCTCTCTCAAAGCATGGAGTTTTCTTAAATTTTCTGTGAATTCATTTGATGGGCATGCTTTACTTTTTGAAAATACTGGTATTTTACTTGAGTTTTGGAATTCACAGCTTACATCAGTGTTATTTTCAAGTTATATGCATGATTGCATTTTAAGTGTCAACTTTCTTGAGCTTTTTTCCTGGATAATGTAAAAGCCTTTTGACCAGCGGTCTGAGAGTGAGTGAATTCGCTTTTATTATTATTATTATTATTTATTATTTTACTAATTAAAGGTAGATTCTCCTGAAAACCTGCTGGGGTTTTGCAGAACCCACTAGGAGCAACTGTCAGCTTTAATTTACTCACACCACACGCAAACGAAAACATTTAAAAAAAAGGGGACGAATAAATAAATTCATCAAAATTTTTGGTTTCTATGCCGTTAAGTTTGTTGATTAAAGAATTGATGAAGTGATTAATCGTTGATTTGTTTGGATTAAAAAAAAATGGAATGCAGGGCTGGAGAGGTGTGGGAAGAGCTGCAGGCTGCGTTGGACCAACTATCTGAGGCCCGATATCAAGCGCGGCCCATTCACACCAGCCGAGCAGAAATCCATCATTCAGTTGCATGGCATCGTCGGTAACAAGTATATATTTATTCTTGTAAAAAAGTTAAAATGTGGGTAGTAAACGAGGACCCCACACGAGTGTCAACTTGTTTTTAAAATTAAGTTCTATTTAATTTTCCATAGTACTGGGGCCCACAGTCTCGTTTTCTTGGTCTTTATCTCTGTTTCTCTCCGTAGCCCAACCCAATGAATTACCTGGGCCCCGTAGGAAATTGAATGTTTGAACATGTTTGAACATGGCCAACAATCTCACTTCTGACCAGTGACTGTGATAGTGAATTCCTAGTCAAAAATCTTGAACAGTCCCAATTAATATGGACTAATAAATTGCGTGTTAGCTTACGTAGCATAACTAAGATTGTTAATTATTGGTGTTTAATTTGGTAAAATTGTGTAGGTGGTCGACAATAGCAGCTCAGTTGCCAGGGAGAACAGACAACGAGATTAAGAACTACTGGAACACTCACCTGAAGAAGCGCCTCCTCCGCATGGGGATCAACCCTGAGACCTACGCCCCTCCTCACTCCTCCCCTCTCTCTTCCTCCTCCTTTCCCGCCGCCTCAGCTTCCTCCTGCGCCTCTGCGGTCGCCGGCGGCGCCGCCGCGTTGGCGTCCTCCACGTCATGCTTCTCTGCCGCCCGCCACATGGCCCAGTGGGAGAGTGCCCGCCTTGAGGCCGAGGCACGCCTCTCCCGCGAATCCCTCCTCTTCTCAGCCGCCGCCGCAGCAGCAGCAGCAGCAGCAGCAAACTCTGGCGGCCCCGCCGCCGGGGCCGCCGCGGCCACGGCGGCTGCAGACCAAACCGAAGCAAACCCTGACCAGAAGACGGAACCGGTGGACGTCTTCCTCAGAATGTGGCACTCGGACATAGGCGAGGCATTCCGCAGCAAGCAGCAGGGTGCGTCCGAGGGACACGGGGCGACCAAGACGGAGGACGAATGTTCGCCCGCGGCTTCGTCGTCGTGCAACACGAAGCAGAGCTCCGCCGTGACGGTCTCGGAGGTGAACAACGACAATGTGGAGTCGGGGAGGAGCTCGGCGGAGGCAGAGGAGGATGGGTCGGACGAGACGTATCAGTTCTATTTGGACCTGGCGGCTGGGGACGATCTGAGCTTGTTCCAGAACGATCAGAATCACCACCATCATCTGCATCAGCAGCTGGGGATGAGTTGCTGCTACTCGTGGTTTGGGAATGATCTCAACGGGGAGGCTTCTGATCCTCTTCATGACCACAATCCATTCAAGTGATGATCGTAACATGAGCTAATGTGTGTCTTGTGTTTGTTAATATGTCTCTTTTTTTTGGGGGGGGTTTTGATTTGAAGGGGTTTTGTTTGGTGGGCTAGCTGCTGGGAGTTTTTGATCTCCGGCTGGATGATGCATGTGAGAATGATCTGTGTTTAGGCCTTCGGTTGTTGCTGTGAATGAAAATGTATGCTGATGATGGTCAACTCTGGAAGGTGTAACCGCTTAATTTTGTACCGACCTCCATGTTAATCAATTAGTAATATATATTATATATTTACTTGATTCATTTGTTCCTTGGGGTTACTATTACCGGGTCGATCCTGCCGATCAGAACATAATGCTGAGTGAAATATCCCGTCTAGGCCGAGCTCTCTTAGTAGCGCTGATGCATATGGTGAGGAAACCTGTTCGAGTGCCTCCAATAGCTGCACCAAGAGGACCAAAGCCTTATGCTCTCCTAGTGCGAGAGAAGAGGAGAAAGAAACACTTTTATTTAGAGCGAAGAAATTCTCTCTCAAAAGAGATTTGAATTTTGTTCTCTCAAGAGAACTTGGACACAAGATTTTAAATTCTCTTGTTTGGGATTGATAGTGCATTGAGAGGGGATGAGAGGATCTCTTAATATAGTGTTAGAGGTTGTTACGACTAATTTTGATCAGCCCGAGTTACAACGGCCCACGGCCCAGCCTCAAAGGGGACGCCAACTAGAGAAGACGGGCCCGCCCGAAAGGGCCCACGGACGGGGCTGAAGGCCCAGCCACTCCACCCTCGTGGGCACCCGACTAGCCCCCATTCGGTCAGATTAACCGCCCCTCGGAATCCGCGATCCCATAATGGCCATTAACGGACCCGTTAATGGGCCACCCCTCCACTACGCGCGAGTGGGAGGAGGCGGAGGCGGGTCGTGGGGACGTGAAAGGAGGCGGGACGTGGGGCAATCACGAGGGACCCTATAAGGGGAAGGCCAAGACGACGGAGAAGAGGATCGAGACTCAGGTAATCAACAGAGAGGTACTCCATCAACGACCTAGGCATCCGCCATCCCAATTCCTCCCTCCCCCAAACTCGCGCCGCCTGGGTTGACGTTCCGGCTTCCTTACAAGCCGGATCTCCCCTGCCGAGTACCCCTTCAGACCTTGATCTGACTTAGGCATCGGAGGGGATTTGGCTGGAACCTAGGTCCGGCCTCCCTGACTAGTTTCCTCATATGTCCAGGAAGAAGCTGTCCGAGGCGCCGAGGCTACCCCTCAGCGTCGGGCGGCCACCCCCTTCGCAGTCGTCAGGTGGACGGCTGCTAGAGAACCGACCCTCTAGCAAGGCGCCGAGGCTACCCCTCGACGCGGATCCGACCGAGGCCGAGAGCGACCCAGCCGAGGCCGAGCGCGATCCACCGAGCCGAGGCTTCTCCTCAGCTCCCCGAAGGCAGAGGATCGACGCGACCCGGGGACCCGACCCCGTCTGCACCCGACCCCGCTTCCACCCACGCCGAGAACACGCGGGCTCGGCGATCTCAAGGGACCCCAAATCGGCCCCTTGATCACGTTGACCACGCAGCCGACGGTCAACGAACAGTGGTGAGAAAACACCCGTAAACATCTGGCGCCGTCTGTGGGAACGAACTAACACCCACGTCAAACCACCAAGATGGAACCCATCGGCAACGGCCTGAGGCGCATGCCACCCATCCCGGAGGAGGGCGCATACCACGCCCCCGCCGAGAACCCGAACGGTCGCGCCGCCGGAGAGACCGACGACGCCCGGCTGGCCACGCAGGGGCAACTCCGAGCCTACGCGCAGTAGACCAACACCAACATCCAAACTTTAGTCGCGACGATTCAACAGCTCGTTAGCAGCACTCCCATCCCCGAGGGTGGGGAGGGACAGGCCTACCGCCATGAAGAGGATCGCCGACCTCTTCGCTCCGCCGTGGTTGCCGACCAAGGAAAAGGAGTGCACAACACGGAGAGGAGGTTCACCATGCTCGGTTTTTCCCCGACGCGGTCTCCCACTCCCACCTCATTCAGAGAAGGAAATGGGAGGGACTCGGAGCGGACGGACGGCGTCTCAAGGACGACCTCGTCCTCACGCCCGGGATCGTACAAACGTAGGAGGGATGATCGCCGGTCAGCGAGCGTCCGGTCTTACCAGAGCGGAGGCGGCCGACGAGCAAGGACCCCCATCAAAAGAGCCGGAAGGAGTGTTCGCGCCGATCGAGTCCGGCACCCAAGATGGCGAAGACCCAAGAGGAGGTCAAGCCTCCACCACCCCCCCCCCCCCCCCGTTGCAGCCGAACGGGAAGGAGGCGGGCGAAGGGGAGCGACCCGGGTGCATCAGCGGAGAACGATGCCTCCTGACTCGGAGGATAACTGAGGCACGGATACCCTCGAACTTCAAGGTGCCGACACTGGAGAAATACAACGGCATTAGCGACCCTGCAGATCATGTGATGGACTACGAGGGGGTCATGGCGTTCCAGGGGGCCGATGACACCCTACTCTGCAGGGGTTTCTACTCCACCCTACAGGGGGCCGCCCGGACCTTGTATCTCAGCCTGCCCGGTCGGTCGATAGACAGCTTCGAGGAGCTCACCCAGTTGTTCTGCAAGCAATTTATGGCCGGGTGACAGGTAAGACCTGATTCGGCACACTTGTTCAATGTGGTACAGGGACCGGCCGAATCTCTGAGACACTTCATGCGTCGCTTCAATGTGGAGCGATTGAGCGTGGATAGCTGCCCCGAGCTGGTTGTGAAGGCGGCCCTGAAGAAAGGCCTGCGACATAGGGGCTTGAAGAAATCACTACACAGCGACCCTCCGAAGGACCTCGTCCGGAATTATGGCCCGAGCGGAACGTTTCATGCTGACAGAAGAGGCCCTGGCCGTCGATGAAGGTAAGACCAGGCGCGTGACCAAGCGCGATGAGAACGAGCGTCGCGGCACGGAGGAGCATCGACAAGAGAAAAGGGCCAGAGGAAGACCACAGAGGGAAGAACCCCGTCACTCCTCAGTGACCGCCGCCCCAGACGTGATCCTAGCGCAAGCCCAAAAGGAGGGACATATGAGCCGACCTCCCCCAAGGATGAAGAAAGGCGGGTGGGATGAAGAGAAGTACTGCAAATACCACAAAGACAACGGCCACGATACCGACGACTGTTGGCATCTGAAGAAAGACATCGAGAAGCTTGTGAGCCGGGGGCACCTGAAGAACTTCGCCAACGACCCCGCCTCGGGAGAAGGAACGTCCAAACAGCAGGACAAGGGAAAAAGGGTGAACGCGGTCCAGACGGTTACGCGTATCATCGAGTGAGGGGATAGAGTAAACAGCCACCGCTTCGCCGGGGGAGGGCTACCCTGCCAGAACCTCCCATGTCTTTTATCGCCTTTTTCTTTTTCATTACTCCAAATGTACTGTCTCATGGAAATGAAGGCGTACTCTGTCAGTGCAGATTCAATCACTTGTTTTGAGCAGATGATTCAGGACGCATAGGAGGACTCAATCAAGGCAACCACGATTAACCATTAAGTAGGGAGGAAAGCCGTTCCCCAGAGAATAGGCCAGCCGAGCCGACGGCCGGTCCTAAGCCGAGGGGTACTTACCCCCGCGGATCGAGCGAAGCGCCCGCTCGTAAGGCTGGGGCAACTCCCCCAGCCGACGAGCACGATGGCCGGTCATAAGCCGAGGGGTACTTGCCCCTGCGGACCGAGCGAAGCGCCCGCACGTAAGGCTGGGGGCAACTCCCCTAGCCAACGAGCACGACGGCCGGTCATAAGCCGAGGGGTACTTACCCCCGCGGACCGAGCGAAGCGCCCGCTCGTAAGGCTGTGGGCAACTCCCCCAACCGACGAGCACGACGGCCTGTCCTAAGCCGAGGGGAACTCACCGCCGCGGACCGAGCAAACCGCCTGCTTGTAAGGCTGGGGGCAACTCCCCCGGTAGATGGGCACGATGCCCGGTCATAATCCGAGGGATACTCTCCCCCGCGGACCGAGCGTAGCGCCCGCTCGTAAGGCTGGGGGAAACTCCTCCAGCCGACGAGCATGACAGCCGGCTGCAAGACGAGGGTTGACCTCCCTCGCGGACCGAGTGACCCACCCGCTCGCCAGGCTGAGGACAATCACCCCGACGGACAGAATCGGCGGGAAGACATCCCAATCCAGATGAGCCTGGGACAACACCCCTAGACAAGGGCGACATACAATGATCGGGCAGAAAAAATGGGCGACGCCCATCCGGTCTAGGAACATGGAAGGTTATTTCAAGGGGGAGAACCCCCGAAGAAGAGACCAGTGGCGCAAGAAAAGCTGACTAGAAGAAATCGTTTTCATTAATGGTATGGGTTACATATCACTCAACAACATCCTCTCAAGCACTGTTGTTGACAACAAAATTTGTCACCCAAGAAAAGAAAAGGGGGGACAAGGTACAAGGGCTCTTCAGGGGTCCGGAGCACGAGAGATAGCGTCATCCGGGGCCTCGCCTTGCTCCGAGCAGAGGGGATCGGCGTGTCCCGGTGGAGGCGGGATCGGCTCCCGAGCGAGCTCCGCGAACTGTCGGAATGACTCCTTGACGACCTCCACTATGCGAGCGGCGAGGAGGTCCTCATAGGTCCCGAAGACCTCCCTCAGGACCGACGCAATCCTCGGCCTTATGGCGGTGTCGACGCCCTTCTCAGCCTCCTCGGCGAAACGGAGCCTCCGACGCAGCTCGGTGAGTTGGCCCCAGAGATCCTCCCTCTCCCGCCGGAACTTTTCTTCCGCCTCTCGGCCCAAGTCATGGACATCCACATGATCTCTTTTGAGATCATGTACCTGAGACTTGAGCTCGTCGGCACGACGGTGTTGCTGCCGAGCTTCCATGCGGGCACCTTGAAGGGCTACCTCAGCCTCCCCAACCCGTGCGCACTCCCGATTTAAGGAATCCTCGAGGTTTCTCAATCTGGTCGCCCGACGTTGCGCCTCAACAGCCATCGCGGTGGCTTGCAAACAAAAGAGAGGTGTGTTATACCAAGGAAGATCGAAGGGCAGGGCAACTGTCCGAAATAGACAGGAATTCGAACCTGTTGGAGATGACAGACCAGAGAGTCCGACAATATGTCCACGGGGGACATCTCCAAGAGGGAACGGTCCCCCGGAAGGACGGAATCCACCGCCGGCCGATTCGCCAAGGCCATATCAAGGGGCACCGAGTCCCCGGGGGATCAGCGGGGCCCGCTAAGGCGCTCGGCAGGACGCAGCCTGCCCCCAAGACCGAAGGGGTAGCCGAGGGAGTGACGACGGCGTGGGCGGCAGGGTTGGCCGCGACGGTCAGCACGATTGCCTTGCCGGGATCCGTCGGCGCGACGGAGGGAGCCGGAGAAGCGGTGAGCCTGCCATTCTTCCGTGACTTCTTCCTGTTGGGGCCAGTGGTAACTGGGGGAGAGCGCTTGCGACTCCCACCCACAGACGACCGAGGAGCCGATCCGGAACCCTCAACAAGGAGGGGGTCGATCCCAGTGACTTCTCCTCCGGGGGGACCCGATGCGTCCCATGGGGGAGACTTGGCCTCAATCCTCCCCGAAGGAGGCTCGGACCGGCGTATCTCTTCATCTACAGAGCGGCGAGGCGCCCGTCCGGAAGAACTCCCACGGCCCCGACGAGATCCTAGCCGAATAAGCTCGTCAACATCGTGGGTGAATTCGCGGCCAGCCATCCCTGCGAGAAGAAGCGAAATCAGGGTGAGCCAGAGGTTAAACGGAAGGAAGGGAGACAACCTACCGGGGGACCACAGAGTGCATTTAAGAAGCAGGTCATCCAGCAAATGCCAGACCGACCTCTCTTCAAGAGAAAGTGACGACAGGAGGCGGACCGCGGACCGCTCGGCCTCGGACAAGGTTACTGCCCTGTTGGTTTGTTGCGAACTCCCCCAACCTGTCAAGATCACCGAGACCCGGGGAAAGACAACGAAAACAAAGCTAGAGTCCCAGTTCCCCGACCAATGGGGCAGACCGAGCAGGCACACCGGCCCCGCACGGGCTCGGAGGTGCAGCCTAGATCCGAGGCCAACCTTCTGGATCCGGTAAAAGTGAAAGAGGAGGGGGAGAGACGGCTCCAGGCCGTGAGCGATACAAAGCATAATGAACCTGGTCAGCACTGCGACAGAGGATGGCGTCAGCTGGCATAGGGCGACTTTCAAGGAATCAGTGTATTGAATGATAAAAGGGTGGAGGGGGAAACGGAGCCCTAGATGGAACATCTCGACGTAGACGTCGACCTCGTTACTCTACGAAAAGCAGATCCGCTCGTCTCCAAAGGGAATCCGGACGTCATAGGGATGACATAAGTACCTCTCCCGTATTTCCCCAGTGACTAAGAAAGGGGCCATAGATGACGACCGGAGGATCGACGGAGGGATGCCTAATCGCTCAGAAGACGAGGCCACATCGTCCCCAACGGGATCCGGAAAAAGTTTTCCTTTCCCCTTATCCAGGACCCCCGAGGGCAGCGAAGGAGCTTTGGGCCCCGAGGGATGGGCACGATCGGGACCAGGCGTCGGTCCGCCAGGACATGTATCACCTATTCTAAGCATGGCCATAACCCGAGTTAAAGAGTGGGAGAATTACCTTAAGAGCTTGGAAGAAGGCAGATGTCGGGAAGAAGAAGCTGGCAGAACGGAGATCAAGAAGGAATGAGCGCGAAAGAGTTGAAGCTCGAGGGATTAGAACTTATATGTTGAGGACGATGGTTGGATCTGAACCGCCAAGGGAGAGCACGTGGCGACATCAAAACAGCGACGATGCTTCAAAAACCGCACCAACGGAAGTTCAAACGGAGCGGTAATAATGACATTCATTTAATGGCAGAGCCTCGACTGACGCACCCATCGGATCATGAAAGAGTCACATCACCCGACCCGAATCGACGGAAGACGAACGGCCCGGGCGATAGGGGCAATTGTTACGACTAATTTGGACCAGCCCGAGTTACAATGGCCCACGGCCCAGCCTCAAAGGGGACGCCAACTAGAGAAGACGGGCCCGCCCGGAAGGGCCCACGGACGGGGCTGAAGGCCCAGCCACTCCACCCTCGGGGGCACCCGACTAGCCCCCATTCGGCCGGATTAACCGCCCCTTGGAATCCGCGATCCCATAATGGTCATTAACAGACCCGTTAATGGGCCACCCCTCCACTACGCGCGAGTGGGAGGAGGCGGAGGCGGGTCGTGGGGACATGAAAGGAGGTGAGACGTGGGGCAATCGTGAGGGACCCTATAAGGGGAAGGCCAAGACGACGAAGAAGAGGATCGAGACTCAGGTAATCAACAGAGAGGTACTCCATCAACGACCTAGGCATCCGCCATCCCAATTCCTCCCTCCCCCAAACTCGCGCCGCCTGGGTTGACGTTCCGGCTTCCTTACAAGCCGGATCTCCCCCGCCGAGTACCCCTTCAGACCTTGATCCGACTTAGGCATCGGAGGGGATTTGGCCGGAACCTAGGTCCGGCCTCCCTGACGAGTTTCCTCATCTGTCCAGGAAGAAGCTATCTGAGGCACCGAGGCTACCCCTCAACGTCGGGCGGCCACCCACTTCGCAGTCGTCAGGTGGACGGCTGCTCGAGAACCGACCCTCTAGCAAGGCACCGAGGCTACCCCTCGACGCAGATCCGACCGAGGCCGAGAGTGACCCAGCCGAGGCCGAGCGCGATCCACCGAGCCGAGGCTTCTCCTCAGCTCCCCGAAGGCAGAAGATCGACGCGACCCAGGGACCCGACCCCGTCTGCACCCGACCCCGCTTCCACCCACGCCAAGAACACGCGGGCTCGGCGATATCAAGGGACCCCAAATCGGCCCCTTGATCACGTTGACCACGTAGCCGACGGTCAACGAACAGTGGTGAGAAAACACCCGTAAACAGAGGTCATACAAATCTAAGCCGCATTTAGAATTCAAGACGGAACCAACTCTATCCATAAACACATAATTAGAAGAAGGCATGTTCATTAAATTCTTTTTAATCCCAATATGATTTTAGATTTGAATCCAAATCTTATCCTAAAATATGGTAGGATTATCAAACCAAAACTCATACGAAATTCCCTAACGCTTAGGAATTCATGGTAAACTCAAACTCTTTGAGTTTGTGTTGGTTTTAGATCCAACTCTTGGATTAAACACATACCCAAATAATTAACCCAAACGCTAATTTGCATCTAACGGCTATTAGTCGACTAACAAACCCTGTTGGTTGACAAATGGTCCAAACAAAAGCAAATCTGCTTCATGCATCAGGCTAGTTGACTAATGTAAGTCCATTAGTCAACTAACCTAGTCGAATAATAAACAATCATTATTCGACTAATGGTTGTCAGAAAACTATTAGTTGACCAATGAGTCGACTAACCTACGTAAATTCTTTGTTTGAAGCTTTTGCATTTCTTTTTTAACTTGAATTATTTGTAACTCTTTATGAACATTTTTAATGTGCAGTCACAAGTCTTTACGACACATTATTCCCTCTCGAATAAGTTAATTTCAATATTTTGAGATAGGTCCAGTATATCACATATACATTAAGGTTTTTCCTTCAGTTTTCATGACGGGCCATCATCAGAATGAGACTCTAAAAGCCCAATTTCTTCTTCGGTAGTTACTCGATTATACACTACGATCATGTCATAGGTACGACATCGATGATAGTTGTGCCTGAAGACCACACATTTTGGAATCGTCATTATCTGGCTGGTGTGAGAATGTAATCTCTGCTGACCAAATCAAAGCCTGTTAGTGATAGCTACTATGCAGTCTGGTCTATTTGTCAAAACTATGTCGATAAGGTGTCTAGGGTGCGAAAACTGTTAAAACCCCAATAACAATTAAAAGCATGAGTCATATATGATCCCATAGCTTGAGGTTGGATGAAAGATGTTGCTTTTAATAGGTTCATCCATTACACCTTGACCAATGATTTACTATGGATCCATTCACTCCCTATGACACTAAACTACCATATCAAAGGAGACAAATCCTGTCTAGGCGATTACTCCCTTTATACGCTTAGACTATACCTAGTGTGTACCTCTCGGGGATTGTATGCCCCTACGTCGATTATTTGTAATTGATGCATCTCGTTCAAAATGACAGTAAGCTATTTGGCATATCTTTATCTATGTAAATCTTTAATACATTTTGAGTATATATTATTGTCATTACAGATTTAATGGACAAAGTCCTTGTGGGATCATTATGATGCGATCATGACAATGATATCCAATGGATTCATATGACACGTCGTGGCCACTAGGAAACTGCCGCATGTATGGTTTAGCGTTGTTTTAGACCCTTTAATCTCCACTTTTGACCGGGTTAAACGCTGTTTTATTTTATGTGTGTAGGCAAAAGTCATAAAAATTTGTGGGATGCCCATCTGTTTCGGGGTGTTTTCTCACCGCTAAATTGTTTACCTGAGGATGGGAGGTCAACATGGTCAAAATGGGGCACGTGGGACCTCCGGAATAGGTTGAAAGCGCGTTCGCTCGTTGAGGGACGTGCGGGTCCTCGCGTCGGCTTGCCGAATAGTAGCCTCAGAAATGCAACGACCTCTTTGTGGTGGAGACGAGCGGGCTCGGGAACGAGGGTGCTCAGCTCCGACCGGAAAGACGTTGATGGGTAGCTTCGACGACGCTGGATCTGCCCGACTTGAAGCCTGAAGAGACTAGAAAGCTCGTCAGGGGATCGGACCTTGGTTCCGACCAAGTCCCCTCCGATTCCTAAGTCAGAACGGATCTGAAGGATGCTCGGTGGGACCGGTATGGCTCACGGAGAGGCCGAAACGTGAGTCCTCGGGCCGAGTTGTGGAGGAGAAATATAAGGTGGAAGATAAGGTCGTGTGAGCGGAATACCTCAGTGTTTTAGGTATCCAGGATGTCATCCCTTTGTACCTCGAGTCTCTTTATATGAGTCTTCCACGACCATGCCTCCTCAACGTCCCCCACTTCCGCCCCAACGATCTGCCAATTTGATGGCGCCTTCATGAGTCATGAATGTGGGCGTAATGGGGCCCCTTAATGGTGGCTAAGGGGGTGTGCTTTAAGGTGAGCGATTAGCTTCTGCTGACGTAGGCCTGTGGTAGCACCCGCTTTGGTCCAAGGCCGTCCCGACTCCAAGTCTTCGTGGGGGCCTCGCCGCTTGGCCCGCGCTCCTTCAGGACCGTTGGCTTGAGACGTGGGCTTGGGCCGTTCGGTCTTCGCCCATTTTGGAAGGACCGTATCACCATCCAATTAAGAGCTAATTGCAGATCATTTCAACATTACAATCAGCACATTAGCTAGCTTGTTAATCAAAAATTTAAATACTGAAAAAGGAATACAGAAAAATGACCATTAATTTTTGTTTGAACAAAGTTTTGGCCGAGCTTCCACATTCAGTTCAATTGACCCAATGGCATTTTCGTAAGCTACAAATAAAATCAACATCATCAGTAGTCACGATCCCATGAAGTCCTAATTCTCTGTGTAGGAATTAGTTTCTCTCTGTGTGGGAGTTAGACCCTTGTGTAGGGTAGGTTGAGTCCTTGTGAAGGGCAAATTCCTTGTGTAGGGTATCCCTTGTGTAGAGATTGTATTCACTACCTTATGTAGGATTATAGTCCATATTTGGTGTGGCTGGACGTATCTAAGTTTGGGGAACCGGGTAAAATCTTGTGTTTGTATTTGTATTGATTGTGTGTATTATTCTCCTCTTACATTTATAACTCTGTATTGGCAAGTTTAATTTTTAATAACTCAATCTATTGCCATCACTTTATTCACCCCCAATGTGTTTGTTGTTAGTATTACAAGATAGACGGTCCTTACAATTGGTATCAGAGCGAGGTTATAACATACAACAACGATGACAGTCAACGCTATATCCGTGTCACATGAAGAAGGTCAATCAACCGTACGACCCCTGCCCTTCAATGGAACCAACTACCCAAGTTGAAAGATCAAGATGATGATCTACTTGGAGGGTCAAGACCTATGTGACATCACGAAATCGCCATTTGAGAAGCCTACTACAGATGCAGCTACAAGAACAAAGGCGGACAAGGCCTCAATCAAATTCAATGCGAAGGGTATGACTATATTCCATTGCGCCATCATTCACAATGAGTTCAACCACATCTCCATGGGCAAAACGGTCGACGAAATTTGGCATAGTTTGGATATTTGTCATGAAGGGATGACAAAAGTAAAGAAATCTAAACAAAATATGTTTAGATCTAAATATGAAATTTTTAAGATGCAGAAAGGAGAAAGCATCTCGGAAATGTTCACAAGGTTCACGGACATCGTGAACGCTTTGGAAGGTCTTAGGAAGGTGATTTCCCAAGAGGATCGTATGGAGAAGATCCTTGACACACTTACATCTCAATGGGAGTCAAAGGTCAACGAGATTTTGGACTCAAATGACATGACCAAATATACCGTTGAAGAGTGCATTTGAAATCTCATGGCGTATGAAGTGCAGCTTCAACACAAAAAGGAGATTCAACCAACCAAGGCAGAGAAGCCGGAGAAGCAAAAGGGGTTTGCATTCCGTTCCGAGAACGTTCCAATCAAATGGAGGGAGAAATTCCATCGGAAAGCTTCTATTAAAGAAGATGGAGAGGATGAGGCTAGCGATGATGATTTCATGGAGCTTACCAAGCAATTTAAAGCATTTCTTAAGGGCAAGAAAGTTAAATCTTTGTCAAAGTTTGCCTCTAATCTAACAAGATTCCTACTTATTACACTTGCAGTGGTAAAGGTCATCGCTCCACCGAATGCCCTTCCAAACCCTCCAAAGATTCATTCAAATGAAAAGGGAAGAAATTTTGAAAAGGCAAGTCCAGATTTAAGAACCAAAAGAAGGGACTTGTCAGCACATTTGATGATTCGGATGAGTAATCTTCAAGTGACGAAGAGGTAGATGACAAGGAGCAAGCCAACATATGCTTCATGGCATTGGAAGATCTTTCTTCAAGATTTAGCAATGAAGAGGTGGATACTTTGCTCAAGACCAATGAAGAAGTGTGCTTCATAGCAGAAGGGGAAGAGTCTTCGTTAAGCTCTAGCAAGGAGTAAATCGATGATGAAGTTGAGGAGGAGCCAAAGCTATCTTACGAGGAGCTTGAGTATCGTTACAATGTGGCCTCCAACGCGAAAAGTAAGTGCATCGACTCATATGCTAAATTGAAAGCAAAATTTAAAAATGCTATGAGTATGGTGCATGAATTAGAATCTTCTAGGGTAAACAATAATGATATGCATATTTGTGACGCTAGTAAGAGAACACACTTCTCTCTCAAATTAAGAGTTTGAGCATTTCTAATGAAAAATTATTAGATCAAAATCTTATCTTAGAGTCTCACATTCAACAACATACGTTGAAATGCGAAGAGGAATCCCAAAAGCTTAAAAGCTTTGTTCATTCTAGGGATTCACTACACGATTTGTTGGAAAAGCAACATCCGGCAAATCATAGAGGAGTTTTGGGGTATATCCAAAATGTGGTACCCAATCCCACCTCTATTTTTTCTTTTGGTGCAAATTCAAGAAATATTTCTAAAGCACCAATGAAGAATCATCATTCTTTCTTGTATAGCATCAACAAGAAGCATGTAAATCACAAGGTGATGAGGAATAATGAAAATCTTTCATTTTTTGCTAAGAAGTAAAATCCTCATTTTATGCATGCCAAGAAATTCATTTCTACACCTAAGCATGCCACATCCACCCCTCTTGCAAAGGAAAACCCCTTGCCTAGAAAATCCTTAAGTCTTTAGATTCCCACTAAGTGTAGTGTACAAGAGAGGAATATATACATCAACTCTCTAGTTAGGAATGTGATCACCTCATGTTATTACATTAGGAAATCAAAATCTTCTTGGGTTTGGTTCCCCAATGTTTAGGTCTCACACACATGTGCATATTGCATATGTATTATGCTTAATATTTATTCTTAGCATACCCATTGATTGTGTGTGAATTTTCATGTTTCTAAAAATGTTTTCAAAATTATTTTTTATGAAAATGGTAACATTGGGGAATACATTGTCATACATGCATTCTTTGAACCATGTGTTTGACAATGTTGGGGTTAATCATTGTTGAGACAAAAATGGATTAAACAATTGGCACCATCTGTGGCAAAAGGAGTCAGCATACATGTCTCTGCCAAATAAGAAGACTATGCCGCCGCCCCAGATTATGATTTTTGAGTATGTGGAGCGACCGCCCGCTGACTTTGTCCCCCCCCCTTTTCAGATTATGATTTTTGAGGATGTGGAGCTACCGCACGCTGACTTCGCCATCACTAGCGGTACATGCAACACCTAAATGATCTCATTAGATCTCAAACATTTGACTATTGAATCTCATTTGGTCAATCTCAAACAATCGATTAAACTAATTCACTTCTCTAATCAACTTTCTTTGAATCACGTGGAGTGATTCAAAGCCCCATTTGATCTTGCACAAACGAGATCCGGCACGATTGCTTGCAAGGCTAGAGGCCGACGTAGTGAGGCACCAAGTTTTCACATACATCAAGGGCAACAACCCCGTCAAGATTGGCCAAGCCTGTCTCTGAACTAGAACAATGCAGACTTGTAAAAGAGAATATTGTTGGGAATTATTCGTAGCATCGGATCTGAAGCGCATGTGAGAGTAGGCCTCGTCTGACAGGGTTTTCCTATGGTCGATCGTCAAATTGAACCTTTTCCCTGATCGAAGGTCATCATCGGTGTTTACGGGTGTTTTTTCACCACTGTTCGTTGACCGTCGGTTGCGTGGTCAACGTGATCAAGGGGCCGATTTGGGGTCCCTTGAGATCACCGAGCCCGCGTGTTCTCGGCTGGGTGGAAGCGGGGTCGGGTGCAGACGGGGTTGGGTCCCCGGGTCGCGTCGATCCTCTGCCTTCAGGGAGCTGAGGAGAAGCCTCGGCTCGGTGGAACGCGCTCGGCCTCGACTGGGTCGCTCTCGGCCTCGGTCGGATCTGCATCAAGGGGTAGCCTCGGCGCCTTGCTAGAGGGTCGGTTCTCAAGCAGCCGTCCACCTGACGACTACGAAGGGGGTGGCCGCCCGACGCTGAGGGGTAGCCTCAGCGCCTCGGATAGCTTCTTCCTGGACAGATGAGGAAACTCGTCAAGGAGGCCGGACCTAGGTTCCGGCCAAATCCCCTCCGATGCCTAAGTCAGATCAAGGTCTGAAGGGGTACTCGACGGGGGAGATCCGGCTTGTAAGGAAGCCGGAACGTCAACCCAGGCGTCGCGAGTTTGGGGGAGGGAGGAATTGGGATGGCGAATTCCTAGGTCATTGATGGAGTACCTCTCTGTTGATTACCTGAGTCTCGATCCCCTTCTCCGTCGTCTTGGCCTTCCCCTTATAGGATCCTTCGCGATTGCCCCACGTCCCTCCTCATTTCACGTCCCCACGACCCACCTCTGCCTCCTCCCACTCGCGCGTAGTGGAGGGGTGGCCCATTAACAGGTCTGTTAATGGCCATTATGGGATCGCAGATTCCGAGGGGCGATTAATCTGGCCGAATGGGGGCTAGTCGGGTGCCCCCGAGGGTGGAGTGGCTGGGCCTTCAGCCCCGTCCGTGGGCCCTTCCAGGCGGGCCCGTCTTCTCTAGTTGGCGTCCCCTTTGGGGCTGGGCCGTGGGCCGTTGTAATTCGGGCTGGTCCAAATTAGTCGTAACAATTTCCCCCATCGCCATGGCCGTTCGACTTCCGTCGATTCGGCTCGGGTGATGTGACTCTTTCATGATCCGATGGGTGCGTCAGTCGAGGCTCCGCCATTTAATGGATGCCATTATCACAGCTCCGCTTGAACTTCCGTTGGTGTAGTTTTTGAAGCATCGCTGCCATCTTGATGTCGCCACGTGCCCCTTGCGTTCATCTCCACCATGCGTAGGGTTGTTCAAAGGGCACCAAGAAAGGAGCACCGGCATCCGTTGGTCGAACGCCCCGATTTTCCTTCAACATCTCCCTTTTCTAATCCTGCTCCAGCTTCGCGTCATGTCGTCTTCCCCTGCCCCCGGTTCGGGTCGTCCAGAGGATGTAGTCCGCCTCGACTCGCCTGATAGCCTCGGCTCGGCGGTCGGTAGTCAGGGGGTGACCCTTCAGGGGTGCCCCCGGAGGTTCTGGGATGTCCCTCTTCCTTCTGTGCCACTTCCATCGGAGATTTGCGCGCCCGCTACCTTCTACCCCCATACTTTATTTGGGCCCCTGAGCCTAACGAGCGGATCTGCTTTTCGGGTCCAAAGGCGGTCGGGGTGTATGCGGTGTGCTTCCGATTTGGGCTTCGCTTCCCCCTCCATCCTTTCATCGTGGAGTTTCTGCGTGCTCATCGAGTGGCCCTATGCCAGTTCTGTCCCAACGCGATCGGGCTCGTCATCGGGTTCGCCGTGCTCTGCCTTCAGAAAGGGGTGGTCCCCTCCCTCCGACTCTTCTCCCAATTTTATCGCCTGAGCCGCCATCAGTCGGGGGCCTGGATTTACATTAGCGCTCGGCCCTCGAAGAGCCTGATACTGGGGCTGCCAAGCTCCGTCAAGCTCTGGAAGGAGGAATATCTCTTCGTCGTCGGCCCGTCGGATATGGATTTCCCAACTCACTGGAGCACCGACGTGATGCTAGCACTGGAGCTGGGTGACCCGACCGCGGCTGAACTCGAGACCGTGGAGGACCTGTTGGCGATCCCGCTGGGCGATCGGAGAGTCTCCGCTCTCTTTTTTGACCTCAATCTGCAGAAGACCACGTGCCCCGCTGGTGAGTTCTGCCGTCCCTCATCGCTCCGAGGATACTGCTCCGTGGCCACTGTTCTGTGGCTGATAGGGTTGGCTGATGATGGCTTCCCCTTTTCCCCCCTGTGCAGGTGGGTTTCCCTCCAGTTCTTCTGCCCTTCCTTCTCAAGTCGGGATCCCGGACCCCACCTCTCGGAGAGGGGATCATGTGTTGGTGGTCCGAAAGAAACAACGTGTTGACCGCCCGGCGGCTGGTGCCGAGAAGTCGAAGAGGAAGGTCCCCTCTTCCTCCCAGCATGGCGTCTCGAAGAAGGTCCGCAATCTCATCGGGGAGGTTAGCGTTTCATTGTCCAAGAGCCGGGATCTGTCACCCTCGGCCGAGGCGGTTTGGCTGTGGGCTGCCCCCTTGTCTCCGCAGCCGGGCCCTCTTCCTGATATATACGAGCGGTATCTAGGTGCGTTCCGCTCCACCCCCATGGATTTACCTCCGGGGGAGGATGGTCTTTTCCGTCCCCGCTTCCCCGTAGGAGCGGGTGAGTCGGTCTTTTCCGGCTATAGTGTGGCGGCACGGGTGGCTAAGAACTGCACCCTCTCCTTGGACCAAGCCGCTTTGGATGAGGTCAGATGCGACTGTCTGGCCGCTTTCGTGGTCCAAACCGGCCAATAGGTGGGGCTTCTTCCTTAACACAGTCTTTTACTACTATCTTCAACTTACTCCCGCCTCTCTTGTGTAGCTATCCTCTGTTAGGCTTTCGATGAGGTGCCAATTTGTGGCTCTCTCCAAGGCTAAGGCGGACGCGGCGCCGGTTCCCGGGGCCCGGGAAGGCGAGGAGGAGGCCGATCACTTGTCCAAGGCGCTCGTGAAGTCCCTGGAGTCTCGTGTGGCCGAGCGTTCGTCTGCCCTGGAGAAGTCGGACCAGGACAAAGCCTTAGCCCTGGTCGGGAAGTCCAAGGCCAAGGAGCGAATTGCTGCGCTCTCCGCGGCCACCGGCGCAGCTGCTGAGGCCGGCACCGATCCGGCCCCTTTCATCACGGCCGATGCCCAGGAACTTAACATCCTGCTGGAGGAGCGGGAGAACAGGAGAGGGCCATCCTATCCTAGCTCGACGCGAGATCGAAATAGATCGAGAAGGACCGATCCAATCACCAACGACAGGTGGCCCTTCTCGAGGGTCGAATTCGTGAGCTAGAGGATGTGGACCTGGCTAAGGTTGCTCAGGACGCCGTGACGGAATATGCCCTTTCCTTTGCCTCTAAAGCCATGTCCTCGGCGTTCGAGAAGGGATTCGACCGCTGCCAGGCCGAGGTTTGAAAGAGGTTCCCGCTCGCGGAGATCAACCTCGAGGAGCTTCAAGCGTACTTCGATGAAGAGGAGGAGATCCCGGGGCGGTCTGACACTTCCCCAGTTGACAGTCTCGAGGGGCCCCCCCGAGGAGATGAGTGAGGGAGTGTTTAGGTCCCGAGCCTGGTCCTTAAGTTTTTCAGGTCCAGGACTTTTGATGTAGCCCCTCGTATTTTCCGAAAGTAAAGTGTCTTTTCCTTGCTTGCTATTGCTCACCTCCTCCCTTGGGGCGGGTCCTTATTTTGAGTTCTGACGGAGAAGAGTCGGTTCTCCTACCGGGGGTGTTGCCCCCTGGCTCGGTTGGCATGCAGTTGGGCCGAGGGGGTTGCCCCCGGCTTGGTTGGCGTGCCTACGGGCCGAGGGAGTTTCCCCCGGCTCGGTTGGCGCACCGGCGTATTGGGGAAGTTACCCTCGGGTCAGTTGGCTAGTCATCCTGGGGTGCGACCCCATGTCTTACGACTAGCCAAGGAGGTCGACCTCTGAGGTCGTCCTTTCGACCGACCCACCAGAGGAGCTGCCCCTGGCCTCACGGTCGGTCGGTTCGCCGGCCCGCTGGGGGAGTTTCCCCCAGCCTTACGACCGGTTCGAGTCATTCCAATCGCTGGGAGGGTTGCCCTCGCCTAGTGGTCGGCCCACTCCGAGATTCGGCTACGGGGAGTTTCCCAACCAGGCGAACGCGAAGGGGGGGGTCCAGCCCGTTCGGGGGCCGTCCCTTGTCTTTGCGAGGTGCCCCCCGGGCACTCCCTTGGCAGGGTCTCCCCTTTTCGTGAGGTTTTCTTTTACGGCCATGCTATAAGAGGAAAGCAGGATCAAACCAATTTATTTAGCAAGGAGGAAGAAAAGAGTTACATTCGCGGGCGATCTCGTAGGCTTTATTGGTAATATTTGCGCAAGTGCTCGGTGTTCCAGGAATGGGTGAGGGTCTTTCCATCCGAATTTGCTAGCCGATAGGTAGCGGGTCCTAGAACTTCGATCACCCGGTAGGGACCTTCCCACTTGGCTGCCAGCTTCCCTTTGCGTGCGACCTCTGGACTGAAGACCACCTTTCTAAGGACCAAATCCCCTTGGCGAAAACTCCGCCCCTTGACACGGGAATTGTAGTAACGTGCCACCTTTTGCTTCTGGCGGATGATGGTGGCCAAGGCATGTTCTTGTCGTTCACCCAGGAGCTCTAAGGCCGAGCTCCAAACCCTCAGCGTTTCTTTCTTCGTCGAAATGTCAGATGCGGAGGGACTCCTCGCCCACCTCGACTGGGACCACTGCTTCGACGCCATAGGTGAGCATGAATGGGGTCTCACCCGTGGCTAGTTTTTGGGTCGTACGGTAAGACCAGAGTATCCCGGGAAGCTCTTTAGGCCACTTCCCTTCGGTGCCTTCTACTTTCTTGCGGAGGGGTTCTATGATGCATTTGTTGGCGGCCTCCGCCATCCCGTTGGTTTGGGGGTGCACCACCGAGGCAAAGAGTAGCTTGATCTTTCATTCGGTGCAGAAGTCTTTAAACCCGGCTGAGTCGAATTGCTTTCCGTTGTCGGTGACGATGGCACGGGGGATTCCGAATCTGGAGATGATGGAGTTCCATACGAAGATCTTTACCTTCTTCTAGGTGATTGAGGCTAGAGGTTCGACTTCGATCCATTTGGTGAAGTAGTCTACGGCCATGATCAGGTATTTCCTTTGCCCTCGGCCCACCATGAATGGTCCCAGGATATCGAGTCCCCACTTCGCAAAAGGTACTGGGCTAATGATTGGGACGAGCTCTGAAGGGGGAATGGTCCCGGTGCTGGCGAACCTTTGGCATTCCTGGCACCTCTGGACGTACTCTGTCGTGTCGTGGATCAGGGTCGGCCAGTAGTATCCTTGCCTCAAGATCTTCTGGGCGATTGTTGTGCCTCCATGGTGATTCCCGCAGATCCCCTTGTGCACTTCCCTTAGGACGTAGTCAGCTTCCTGGGGGCCGAGGCACTTAAGGTAGGGGAGGACGTCCGTCTTTGTCCACCGTCTTCTGTAGAGGGTTCCTTCATGCATCACGTACCGGAGCGCCTTCCTCTCCAAGGTTCGACGTTCTTCCACGTCGGTTGGCGCTTTCCCATGGGTGAGGTATCGGATGATTGGGTCCATCCAGGTGGGGTCTCCGTCAATCTCCATCACCTCCTTCTCTTCCATGCTGGGGCTCCTGAGGTTTTCCATATAGACGGTACGACCCAACTCCTTGGGCGAGGAGGAAGCAAGCTTGGACAGAGCGTCTGCTCGGCAATTCTCTGACCGCAGGAGGTGAATGGTCTCGGTCCTTTTGAATTTGGACATCTCAGTCTTGGCCGTGGCCAGGTAGCCCTGCATCGTCTCTTCGTGCGCCTCGTAGCTCCCTTACAGCTGGTTGATGATGAGCTTCGAGTCGCTAAGGAGCTGTACGCACTCAGCTCCGAGTTCTCGGGCCAGCCTCAAGCCATTTATCGTGGCCTCATACTCGGCCACGTTGTTGGTGGCCGGGAACTCGAACCTAAGCGCGTATTCGACGACGTTCCCCTCGGGAGATCGAATCGTGATCCCGACCCCGTTCCCCGCCCGGGTCGCCGAGCCATCCACATGAATAATCCAGGTGTCCTGGTCCCCTGAGTGGCCAGCCGAGTTGGTGTCAGTCATAAGTAAATACAAAGGTTGGTTTGTTACCGTTACCGAGACGTCTCCCAGCATGAGGGTCCTTTCTTCTATGGTACACTCGACGATGAAATCAGCTAGGGCCTGCCCTTTGATGGCCGTGCGTGGCTTGAATCGCAGGTCGAATTCGCTCAACTCGACCCCCCAGTTCAGCATCCTTCCCATGCGTTCAAACCTCTTGAGGTTCTGCTCCAACTGGGAAACGGTTAGGACCAGTATCGTGTCGGCCTGGAAGTAGGGTCGGAGCCGCCTGGCAGAGAGGACGAGGGCATACGCTAACTTCTCCATTGGTGTGTACCGCCCCTCAGCGTCTTTCAAGACACGACTGGTGTAGTATACCGGCCTCTGCACCCCGTCGTCCTCCCGGATCAGCACCGAGCTCACCGCTTCCATCGTGCAGGCTAAGTAGAGGCTCAACGACTCCCCCTCTCGTGGCTTGGAGAGGAGTGGTGGGCTGCGGAGGTACTCTTTGAGATCGGCGAATGCTCGGGAGCAGTCCTCATCCCATGGTATTGTTTTCCTCTCGTCGGCTGGCGCGGCGATGGCCTTCCTCAGAGTTTTGAAGAACGGGAGAGATCTTTCTGCCAACCGGGACAGAAATCGCCCGAGGGCGGCGATGCGGCCATTCAACCTCTGCAGCTCCTTGATGGTTGTCGGCTCCCGCATGTTGATCAGTGCCTTGATCTTGTCGGGGTTGGCCTCGATCCCGCGATTGGTGATCATGAATCCCAGGAACTTGCCGGATCTCACCCCGAACGTGCATTTCGCGGGATTGAGCCGGATATTGTACTTTCATAGCCGCTCGAAGGTTTCCCTTAGGTCGGCGATATGGTCAACAGGATCCTTCGATTTGACCAGCATGTCGTCGACATAGACTTCCAGGTTTCTTCCTATCTGGGAGTCGAACACCTTGTTGACCATTCTTTGGTAGGTTGCCCCCGCGTTCTTCAATCCAAAGGGCATTTTCTTGTAGCAGAAGGTCCCTCGGTCCGTCGTAAAAGCCGTCATCTCTTCATCGTCGGGATCCATCTGGACCTGGTTGTACCCAGAGTAGGCGTCCATGAAGCTGAGCATCTCGTATCCCGAGGCGTTGTCTACGAGGTGGTCGATCCGTGGCAGTGGATAGCTGTCCTTGGGATAGGCTTTATTAGGGTCGCTAAAATCCACACACATTCGCCACTTCCCATTGGGTTTTTTGACCATTACCACGTTGGACAGCCATTTGTGGTACCAAACTTCTCGGATGAAACCGGCGTCGAGGAGTCGTTCTACTTCTTCAGAGGCCGCCTTCATCTTTTCGCCACCTAGGTTCCGCTTCTTATGCCGGACGGGTCTGAAGTTGGGGTCGGCGTTCAATCGGTGAACGATCACCCGGGGATCAACGCCGGGCATGTCCTCGGTCGACCACGCGAAGACGTCCAGGTTAGCCTCCAGGCATTCAACCAGCTTGCGCTTCGAGTCAGGATCCAGGCTTGACCCAATGGAGATGAATCTCCCCTCGATGTTCGTGACGGGGATCTGCTCTTGTTCTTCCGCAGGGGTGGGTCTTGGTCCATGCCTCAGGTCGAGTGAGGCCATTGGATCGCCAGGCCCTCCGACGACCTTCTCGTCTGTCAGGTGATAGCAGATCTTCTCTCCCTTCGTGTCGCCGTCGATTTTCCCGACCCCTTTTGGGGTCTGAAACCTGATTGTCCGGTGGAGTGTCGAGACCACCGCATCGATAGCATTGAGGAGGGGGCGGCCGATGATCCCACAAAAACTTGATCGCTTCACAATGTAACCCAAAAAGAGCGACCGTGTAGTTTTACCGCAAGCGCATGGTGTAGCGGCGAGCGGGTTATCAAACACAGGGAGGACGAATGATTGTGCCTTCTCCGAACAACCTGGCTATAAGAACAGAAAAAGGTGGAATTTGCCTTTTGGCGATCCTGTCACAATCGTCAGACAAAGTATGGATGTATAAAATCAAATAAAGGACGCCTAGGGAATGGCGAATCCCCGCTACTCACCGTACTTCGTCAATGTGATTCATTGGTATCGCAATTGCTAGGGTAGAATTTCGGATGAACTAGTTGCAACTGAATGTAAAACCTAGCTCACGCTCTCGCGCTGTTGCCGGTCTATAGCTAACCTAGATTTGGGTCCAATCTCTTGCAAACCCTAGCCTAGGCAAGCTAGCATTAGGATCAACATCATCGTTCAATCGCGTCCCGAGCCCACTCTCGTGCAAACTCGGGCCGCGACCTAGGTTGGGATAGTTCCTACCCGTCCAATCTCTTGCAAACGGGTATCGGCATGGAATTGCAACCGAGAACCCTAGTATCGGTCCAATCTCTTGCAAACCGATACTACGGAAACTCAATTTCAACCCAATTCGGATTTCTAGGGTTTCCTATCGAATTGGGATCCAATCTCTTGCAAATCCCAATTGATATGAACAACTAGCTATCCGTAGTAAATCGATCCCAAACTAACCCTAATAGCAATTCTAGCAATATTTCTACCAAATCATCACAAATCAGAAATTGGGCTCGTAGGGTTCATCCCCACGCCCCAAGACGTATGGACTACTCACAATTCATATCACAAAAACAAAAATAATCAATTGAAATAACAAGAGAATTCATCACAATATTCAAATAAGCAATAAAAATAAGATTTTTAATGGAGAGGGAGACAAACCAATAGAGTTCTCCAAGAATCCAACAAAAATAAACTTTTCTCTCCTCTCCAATCACAATAATCAAAAGATAAAAAGTTTAATCTAAAAAGCTGCAAAAAGTAAAGGAAAAAGCTCTCTAACCTAGGTCAAAAACTGGGGTTAAATACCCCCCAAAATCGTCCAAAAAACTGTGACCAAAATGCCCCTGCGCAGCCTGAAAATCGCAATTTACGCTACAGGCAGCGCGGCTCACTCGGCCGAGTGACAAAAGTCGCTCGGCCGAGTAAGAAACCCTGAGAAATTCCAGTAAGTCTGGGTCTTCGGGGGTCTTCACTTCGGGGGTCGCTCGGCCGAGTGAGTTGTCATCACTCGGCCGATGGCTTCTATTCACTCGGGCGGTCGGTAATTTCCACTCAGCCGAGTGGGTCTTCTGAAGCTCAGGCAGACGAAAAACAGTAAGTTGGCTCTTTTGGATGGGCTCGTCTGAGTGCCACTCTGGCGGACGGGGTCTCGTCACTCGGCCGATGTGGCGTCCGATGCTCGGCCGAGTGCACACATGAAGTGTATCCGTTCTGACCGGCCGAGCGGGGTCTCGTCGGTCGACCGAGTGACTCCTTCACTCGGCCGAGTGAGACACCAAAAATGCCCAAACAGCTTGTTTTTGCCTTCTCGTCGCTCCTGTGACGTTCTTTCTTCTTCCGCTCCTCTCCAATAGCAAAATACCCCTTGGGGAGTTCGTCGGTGACACTCTGAAGTAGGTGTATCTCGGGATCACTCCAAATCGCTCCAAATCACCTGAAATACGACAAAAACAACAAATCGTGAAAAGTATTGCAATATCATCGATATATCGTGAAAAACATGATTTGAGCGATCTAAATGGCATGCAAACATGCTGGAAAAAAGTGTAAAATATGGAGTGATCAAAATCCCTCAAGCTTACCTCTTACTCGTCCTCGAGGAAGATAAGTAAAAGGCGATCCCGGTGGGTTCATAAAATGAAAACGGCGGAAAAATGGAAAACGAAAAACGAAGAAGAAAGAAGAAAGCGAAGAGGGAAGCTGCTAGATCATTTTTCTCAGGACGTGGGTTTTGCTTACTCATATAGCATGCACCGAATGTAAAACACATGTCAAAGAATTTTATTTTGATATCATAGTATAATGGTGCAAATAGAAATAGAAAACCCAAGAATATTGATATAGCATGAAAAACAGAATAATTTTAGAATTAACATCGTCTGAATCATTTAAAGCGGTATACAATATCGCAGATCACACACTTTTCAATTGGATGCTTTCTATGAGGAGTATAAGAATATCACACAATAGAATAGAAAGAATAGAAAAGCATGGATTTCATGAAATGAGTGCTTGGCATAGATTTCTGGACTTCGTAAAGCTAAAAATAATCTCACCGAGTATAGAATATTACTTAGCCTAGGTTGTCGTGCAACGTCAAGTAGTCACACTCTCTCACATCATTGGATTCTCTCCCCCAAGCTTATCTATAAGCGTGGTGGCACAAAAACAATATTTACATCCCCATTTTTTATGAAGCTCCAAAAGTAATAAAAATAAAAACAAAAAGAGGGAAAGAAAGAGAGAACATGAGATGTGATCTTTTATTGAGGTTCTTTTCTCTTTTCTTTTCTTTTTCTTTTTTTTTGAATTCATATATACACAATGATCCCAATCAAAGAGAAGTAAGGATATACAAGAATTTTTCTTTTTCTTTCTTTGGGAAATTTGGAGCTAGGAATTAATAGCGGGGGAAATGCCATATATTAGAATCGCTAAGGGGAGATTCACCAATGATTTTAAAATAGAGAATTGATGTTCAAGATATGTGGAGAAAGAAGTAAATATGTCTCTCAGTTCACTCTATAAGACGTGCACGACAACTTCAGCAGGGTAATCTAATCTACTCAGTTTCGATCACAAAAAAGCTAGACTAATCCAGATTTATCATAGCTAACATCATTCAATCATCCTGAAGTGAAATGTACATATCATGCATATAGAAGTGATATAGGAAAAGAAAACGGTACTCCAGATATAAGCATTCAATGCGTGAATCTTGGTGTGTTTTCTGCGATAGCATACATATGAATATTCAGACTCAGATAATAATAAAATTTCATCCATTTTCATGCGGAAAAAGTGTGGGTTACTATCTCTAAATGCAAGGCAAATCATAGCATATGATATCAGAAATAGAATCTAAGACATGACAAATATAGCATGCATGTATAGAGAAAGCTAACACCACGTAATCATCATCACAGAAAAGTCATCTCTAGCATGAGATGAAAAAAAAAGAAATAAAGATAAAGGGAAAATGAAACTAATTACAATGCAGCACACAAAGAAAATAAGAAAAACGTGATGCATGGTAAAGAAAAAGAAAAAGGTGATGAAAGTGAGTGCAAATGCGGAAAATGGCGTGAAAAAACCAAAAATAAAGGTGGTAAATCGAAAAGAACGTGAGAACTCACTCCCCCAAGCTAAAGTGCACAGTGTCATCAATGTGCAAAGTGTGGCACACCGAGAGACGCGTAATGTGAGGGGAATGTGAGGATGCATGCATGATGAAAAAGGAAATAAAATAAAATAGAAAATAACGAAATGAAAAATATGATGCGGACATGATGCATGCAGATAGAGGAGTGAAATAGATATAAGTGTGACACCAAAAAAACTCTCCCTCTCTCCCAAAAATGATATATAAAGATATGATCAAAATGTGGACCCAAAAATAGTGAGGGGAGGTGGGGTGGGCAAAAAGCATCAGGACCCAGCAGAGACGGGCAGCATGACGGTAAACAAGAACGATGGCATCAAGGGTGCCTAAGAGGGTGGGGCTGCGCCGTCTCCGTCCTGAGGCGGAGGAGGAGGAGGAGGAGGTGGTGGTGGCTGGGGAACAGACTGCTGAGTGGGTGTGGGTACGGAAGTAGGCTGGGTGTGGGTAGGGGTGGGGGTGGGTACCTGCTGGGTGGGTGTGGGTACGGTCGGTACGCGAGGGAGCCGGTCGAGAATCTGCGTGAGGAAATAGTGAATGCCTGGGAGAAGGTCGAAACGGCTGGCCATGGTGGTGACGGTGGCAGACATGGTCCTAAGGTCGCCTCTGAGGGTACTCACCGCTCCCTCGAGAGCACGAATGCTCAGAAGTACAGTGTCGGGGGGAGGTGGTGCAGAGGGACGCACCTGTCTGTGCTGTGCAGGACGAGGCTGGCGTACTCGGGTGGCGTAGGTGATGGGCTCATCAGGCATGTGGAGGTAGGGTGCTGTGCTCACTAGTGTGGGCCTAGCCTCAGGGCGAGGCTGGGACGCAGGCTGGCGTGAAGTGGAAGCAACAGCAGCGGAAGTGGAGTATAGAAGTGGCGACGAGGCGGCAAGAGAGGACGGTGACACAGAAGTGAAGACAGAAGTCACCACACTCTCAGAAAGTACGGCTGCGGTGGGGACAGAAGTGACTACCGCTAGGGAGGAAGTGTGTGGTCCGAAAGGAGAAATCCCACCGGAGATCATGCTAGCCATGGTCTCCACGACTACAGCAAAAGAGGGCTCTCCACTCTAAACGAAAGTCGGTGGGCGCTCGGGAAGTGCAGAACAAAGGGGCTCAACAGACAGAGGGCCAGCAGGGGTGGAAGTGGTGGTAGTGGCAGGGGTGGTGGTGTCGGTGGCGGGCTCAGCAAGTGTGCTCCTGACACTGTCAGAAGTGGGGACAGAAGTGTCAGGAGCAACAGAAAGTGCAGGGACAGGCTGAGGGGCCACGGGGTCAGCAGGTGGAGTGGGGTCAGCGGGTGCAGCGTGTGCAGCGTGGGCCTGCTCGGCCTGCTCGGCCTCGAGAACGTAGGCGGCGGGGATCAGGAGATCCATCGACAGGAGCTAGTCCACCTGTGCTGGTGCAATCTGTGTCTGAGCTGGGCTCGGAAGAATCATGTAATCGGCACCGTAGGGACCATGCAACCAGACCCAGTGTCGCTCACCGTGTGGACGAAGCATCTTCATCCGGGCCATGACATCTATGGACAGTGAAGTGGGGCCCGGAGAACGACGCAAATCGGCCGGTAGGTCCTCGCCGGTCATCAAGGTGAGCAGTGTGATCAGACCGCCGAAGCATATCGGTGAGCGAGCGCCCACCGATACGATGATGCGGTCCAAAAACCAGCTCGCGATGTCAATCACGACGGCGGGGACCAACTCGTCACTGTCCCTAGCTAGAACTCTGGGACGCGTCATCGCATAGAGCATATAAAGCTCTGGCGTGGACATCTTCCCAGGCTCATACCTCGCCAAAAAGGTAGTCGCCATAAGGCGCTGAGCTATGCGGAGGCAGGGATGGACGATGGTCGAGGCCTTGGCCCTACTAGGGTCAAATGCGGCAGGTAGACCCGTGATCCGGGCCCAGAAAGCGCCAGAATCGAACGAAGGTGGGGGAATGTGAGTGGGGGCGTAACCACGGTCGGCCCCGGGGACATCGGGCCACGAAAAGAATGCTCTCATCATACCGAGAGTGACCTGGCACTCCCGGTCCATGAACCTAAACGAGCATCCCTCGTCGGTCCGGGCGATAGAACTAAGGACCTCAAGTGTCGGACGGAGAAACGTGGCCGCCGACACCTGGAAGAAATCTCGCCAGCCCACGTTGTCATACAACGCGAGCATCCCCTCAAGTACCCCCAGGCGTCCTAGGTCTGCAAGGTGTGCGAACCTAGAGGGTACGATCGAGCACTGGAAAATGCGCTCGAAAACGACGCGGTGTGCGTCGTCCCGGAACGTAATTCCCAGCGGCCCGACAAGTGGTGCCGGTGGTGGTGGCTGTGGGACGGCAGGGAGTGGCTGTGCGGGGTGAATGGGTTGTGCGGGCTCTGCAGGCTGTGCGGGGTGTGCGGGGCCTGCAGGCTGTGCTGGGTGAACGGGGTGTGGTGGAGTAGGCGGAGGGGAGTCCTCCACCTCGTAGGAGGGGCCGGCATCATCCGACCGCTTCCGCTTGGCGGAAGCTCTCCTCGACCTCGGCCGTGTCCGGGGCGGCATATGGCCCCCGGGTGCTCACCAAAGACGTGAAAAATGCGGCGTGCGTAAAATAAAGGAAAGAGTATACTGCGACACGTCGCGAGAGCAAATCTATGGAAGCGTGCGAAGACGACGCCTCCACGTAGCCTGAAACGATCCCCGGAAGCTCCCCTGGGCTCCCCTAAGCTCCCCTAAGCTCCCCAAATTTACCTGCGCATAAAACGAAGAGATTAGCGTGTAATATTCAAAACGTAAGGGGGGTTAGGGGTAGAATAGATAGAAATTGAATTTAATTTGGGTTTGGGGTTCGTTAAACACATGGATCATCGAAAAATACGCAAAAGAGGAGAAATAGGCGAAAAATCGGGTTACCGGAGCTCGGCCGGCGAGGTGATCGCCGGCGGCGACTCGGGCAAGGGGCGGCGGAAGCTCGGCCGGCGGTGGGTGGCCGAGCGCCGCGGCGAGGGTCGAGGTCGGGCGAGTGAGGGGGAAGCTGCTGATCGGTCCATATTTTACACCATTTTTTCTACATATTTGCTTGTCATTTCGGTTGCTCATATTGCAATTTTCACGATTATTCGATGATATTGTGTTACTTTTCACTATTTCTTGTTTTTGTCGGATTTCAGGAAATATGGAGCGATCGTGAGCAAAAATGAGCTTTAGAGATTTGCACCCACTCCGGAGTGTCAACCATGGCCCTTTTGAGGGTTATTCTGCAATGGAAGAGGAGTGGAAGAAGAAAGAACGTCGTAGGAGCGACGGGGGAGCGAAAAGATGAAGATTGGGCATTTTCAGCATGCCACTCGGCCGAGTGAAGTAGTCACTCGGCCGAGCAATGAGACCTCGCTCGGCCGGCCAGATCGGACACGCAACAGAGATGTATCAGCGTGCACTCGGCCGAGCATCGCACGCCGACTCGGCCGAGTTCGGAGACTCCGTCCGCCCGAGTGGCACCCAGACGACGGCAAGCAAAAATGTCCAACTTACTGTAATCCGTCAGTCTGCCCCAGAAGCCTGACTCGGCCGAGTGACGAAAGCCGTCCGCCCGAGTACCAAATGCCCCTCGGCCGAGTGACATTCGCCACTCGACCGAGTGATGCCGAGGACACACGGCGCCCAGATTTTCAGACATCCTCCTACTCTTTTCAAATCTGATATCATTCCAGCCATCAAATTATTTTTCTCATATTTTTTATGGATATTAGACTTTATGACGATTCCAACGCCGCCAAGAACGCACAAATCGGAGGTCGGATGAAATCTGGGGAATTTCTGCAAGTCGACGCTGCAGTGTTGGAATTCTCACTCGGCCGAGTGAGCTTTCCCCACTCGGCCGAGTCGTAACTTGCCCAGAATTGAAGTTGTACGCGGACTCCGTTTCGTGCGTGAGTTGGAGGGGATTTCTAGGGCTTTTTGCTAGGGTTTTTTGGGGGCTATTTAAGGGGGTTTGTAGCCACCATTAGGGGGGTTCCCAAGATGTTTTAGGAGGATTATTTTAGAGGTTAGGCCATGCCCTAGGCCCCCTCTTGGATCAAAAAGCTTGTATTTGGATTGGAATTCTTCATCTAAGCTAAGTATTTCTATTCTTATTCTTTGAATCTTTGATTTTCTATCTTTTTATATGCAAGCAATGGTTTTTATTGATTCTTATATCCTTATTGCTATGCTTGAGTAGATTTGTTGTTCTAGGGTTTGGGGATGAACCCTATGGATCTAATTTCATATTTGTGAAGAATGAATTCTAAATTGCTAGAATTGCTAGGAGGTTAGGTTGTGATTGATTTCCTACGGATAGCTAGGGATTTCCATCGATTTGGGATTTGCAAGAGATTGGATTCTAATCGATGGGAAGGCCTAGATATTCGATTTAGGTTTACAATTGGGTTTCTCTAGATTTGGTTTGCAAGAGATTGGACCAAAGCTAGGATTTTTAATTGTAAATCTATACACATATTCGTTTGCAAGAGATTGGACGAATACGAACTATCACAACCTAGATCGTAACTCGGGTTTGCACGAGAGTGGGCTCGAGGAGCGATTGAACGATGACGTCGATCTTCATGCTAGTGGCTTAGGTTAGGGTTTGCAAGAGATTGGGCCCTAATCTAGGTTGCTATAGACCGGCAATAGCGCGAGAGCGTGAGCTTGGTTCTCTATTCAGTTACGACTAGTTCACCTCAACACAAGTCTAGTAATATTGAGATTCACTATTAACAATGATGCATGACGGTCCGTAGTGGGGATTCCCTAGCCCTAGACGTCTTTATTTGATTTTATATCCCCATACTTTGCCCGACGATTGTGACAGGATCGCCGCAAGGCAAATTCCCTCTTTTATTATATTGTATTTAAATCGATATTTGACCGATTTCTTTATCATCGACACCGACATCCACCACCATTTCCATTATATCATTCCATAGCCATCTTCACCAATAATACATTCGTAGTCAAACCAACCTAGGATAGATTGGAACCAACACCACCTCCTCGTGTTCGATACCCGCTTGCCACTACGCCGTGCGCTTGCGGTAAAACTACAATCGTTCTCTGGGTGTGTATCCGGGGCCGACCGAGTCTTTGGTCGTGCTCTTGGGTTGCATTTTGGGGCGATCAAGTTTTTGGCGCCGTTGCCGGGGAGGTGTTTCCGTTGGTGCCAATTTGTCACAATTAGGTTGATTAGACTACGAAAAAAAAATAAATAAATAAAAAGGAAATTTTCACCCCTGCCACCATTATTATCATTTCTATATTCTTTTGTGCCACTGATATCTTTTCTCCAGGTATTTATCTTTGTTGATCAGGTGCTATGGATTATACTACGTGGACCACAGATTTTGATCAGAATGCTCAGACGGGAGATTACTATTTTGATCAAAGTGCTCAGATGGGAGAATACTATTATGATCAGAGTGCTCAGATGGGAGAATACTATTTTGATCAGAGTGCTCAGATGGGCGAATACCTTTTTGAGGAGATGCACTGGCCCGAGCTTGATGAGAGACAAAGGATCTTTTTTGATGAGATGCATGCACACCAGGTTGAAGTGCAAGCCGGGCTTGAAAAGGGTAACCTTCTATTGGAACGGGTGAAGAGGCAACTTGAAATGAATATGCTCATGCTTAAGGTTGAAGGGATTTCCAAAGATATCAGTTCTGCTTCTTCATTTTATGGGTAAGAAGCATCGCCAGACTTACTACCAGAGCCAGAATGTGCCGTCATCGATCCCACTTCCTACGATACATCTATTGCATATGAAGAGTGGATGGACGAAGAGGCAGTGAAGGAAGCAGAAACTGAGTCATATGCGCAGCCAGAGGAGGACGCATTTCAGAGATTATTGGAGGGTCTCTTGGAGTCAGTGAGGTTCACCGGTTCAGAGAGCATTACGGCAGGTGATGCATTTGAGCTACGATTTGCAGATTTTGTTATGAACCGTGTTTCAGCTGCAGGAACAATTGAGGAGGACATCCATGTCAGACTTGAGGGGGATAGACTATATTTTCGGATTCCTTGTGGGCATTCCCCTCCACATGATACATCCCCACAAGCTGACACACATGAGCAGCCAGCATCACCATCCCAGGGAGAGCCTACATTGATAGTTGATGAGAAGGCAAATGAGCACACTATCGAGCCAGAGCATGCTTTTGAGGAGGCCTTACACACAGAGCCAGAGCTTATCACCGAGGAGGTCATGCATCGGGACGAGGACACAGCCATTCATGAGGATCCCGAGCACTATCCTCCTCCATTAGAGCTTCCGCAGCCACCTCATCCTCCCACTGACGTAGAGGACTACCCCACAGAGCTTATGGCTCCCCTTCAGGGAGATCTCTTTACTCCCTCGCCCTTTATCTTTGATTTCCCTCCAGTGTATGATGTTTTTTATGATTCATCGTGCCTTTTGCAGGATTCATGTACATACGATCAAGAGGTACGATGGGACTCTATGTGGAGGAGAGCGAGGAGTTAGCACCCATGGACACATATGAATATGATCAAGGGGTGCACTGGGATGAGTCCGACGATGATGAGGAGCATCTTGATGGGGTCCACACTTATGATCTAGATTTACCTGAGCAGCATAGAGAAGACACCGTGGAGACAGCTATCACGGCACGTGAGGATATTGGATTATTTCCAGGGAAGTATCGTCCACCACTATTTATTTCATATATTTCTATTGACGATCCTCTTTGGAATACTTTTATTATGAGGGTGAAATTTTTGCAGCGAACTGATGCATCCTATTCTCTACAGGGTACAGGTGGAGTCCTTGTGGGAATGCTGGAGGATGCATTGCTAGAGTTCGTTGGAGTCCGTGGACATACGCGCCTGGCGGAGCCACGGAAAGAGCAGTTGGAGCAGTTGCCTGCACCGGCAAAGATACTAGATCCGCCTTTTGCTATAGGTGATATCAATCCAGTAGTGTAGAAATTTTTATGCTTTCAATAAACCCGAATCCTCTCGACAGCGAGAGGACCGTATAGATTTGCTTGAATAAATATCACCTCATATGACGGCAACAAAAATATTTTACACCCCAAACCCATTATATATATTAATTCCCCTCTCCATATTTTGATACGCCACATCCTTTTGCTCACCACCATCGAGCATTTCTTTCAAGTGAATACTCACTTTCTTATTCATTTTACTTGATCACGCTTTGCAAAGCCATGACATTTTTGATTGAGTCATTTGAATAGGATTGTTTGGTATAAGCTTGGGGGAAAGCGCTCTCATGCATCATTGTATGTGCATGTAGTTGCATTAGGATTTCATGTCATTCATTTCATCATTTTTCATTCGTCTCCCTCATATTTATCGTTGTTCCTCATATTTTTCCTTTTATGATCACATTGAGGGCAATGTGAAGTTTAAGCTTGGGGGAGTGCATTTCCATGCCATTTAGATGCATTAGTTGCATTTTTACTTTATTTTAGGGGTTTTAGAATTTTTCAAAATTTTGCATCATCTTTTTGATTTTTTTCCATCTTATTTTCCTTTTATGTGTGTTCATGCATCATATTGTGTGCTTGTTTTTCTTTCCTTTCCTCTCTTTTATTTTTTCTTATTTCTTTATTTTCCTTTCTCTTCTTTTGCTAGATGCGTTCCTTATGATGATATCTCTTATTGCTTTAGCAACCATCACGATGCTTATTATTCCTTGCCATGCTACTTAGAGTATTCCATAGTCTTGCTATTCACATATGCTTGCAAATCTATTTCTTTTGATGACTCCTCTACATGAATGCATGATACTAATTGAAGCTGAATGTATTGATTAGTGTTTAGTATGCTTTTGTTGGAAATGCACCAAGATTCACGCATCATTAGTATATCTGAAGCATCAGTTTTATTGTCTTATTCACCTTCTGTTGCATGCCTAATATGATAGTAAACTTTACTGCTTGACTTCACTATTTATTGAAATGATTGAGAATATCCATGCTTACATATGAGTTTTAGTTGATGTATTATCTTATTGAACCGTTCGTGCACATCTTAGAGTGAACTGAGTGTTACATTATTTCTTTCTCCACATATATCTTTTTATTCTCTACATGTCACTTGAGTTCACCTCCTAAATCTACTTATATCGCATCTATTTCCCAAAAATCCCCACAAAAGAAAAGGTTAGCTCCAAAAAGTCCAAAAAGCCAAAAAGGAGCCAAAATCCAAAAATACAAATCATATAGCTCCTACAAAAATCCAAAAATACTAATGAGAAACAAATAGTTCAAAAAGAAAAAAAAAGAAAAATGTTTCTCTATCTTATTATTGGAGCCACAAAATACTTGGGAAAACCAAGGCAAAAATCCCATTTTCCACTATCATATTCCTTTAGATGCGATGCCTCAAGCTAAGCTTGGGGGGGTGAATTCATTTGACCAAATGAGTGAGTATGACATTAGAGTGGAGACGTGCATGAATGGGAATATTCGATAATGCTTAGACTTTGCAAAATATATTAGATATGGAGATTTTTCATGATTTGAAATAAATATGTGAATGCCATGACTCTTATTCTATTCTTTATCGCATGCTTGGTGTGTACCTTAAATGCTTCATTTATAACTTTTGATTGAAAAGTGCATTGCCAACATTTGTATATTAAATCCTATGAAATGTGTGACGTGGATATGAATTGATTGTATGAATTTAGAGAATCCCTTTTGTTGTTCTTAAAAGATTGCAAGTACCATGTTTATGTAAGATATGAAATCCTTATAGCATGCGATTCGTATTTTCCAAGTTATCGTAATATGTAGCTTATGGCTTGAGATCTGAGAGAATAATCTAGCGACCCCTTCCACCTCGTGTTCTTTCTTTTCCATTTCATTTTCTTTGTTTTCATCTCCCTAGTTCGTCTCTCTACTTTTCTTCCTCGAGGACGAGTAAGAGGCAAGCTTGGGGGATTTTGATCGGTCCATATTTTACACCTTTTTTTCTACATATTTGCATGTCATTTCGGTTGCTCATATTGCGATTTTCACGATTATTCGATGATATTGTGTTACTTTTCACTATTTCTTGTTTTTGTCGGATTTCAGGAAATATGGAGCGATCGTGAGCAAAAATGAGCTTTAGAGATTTGCACCCACTCCGGAGTGTCAACCATGGCCCTTTTGAGGGTTATTCTGCAATGGAAGAGGAGTGGAAGAAGAAAGAACGTCGTAGGAGCGACGGGGGAGCGAAAAGATGAAGATTGGGCATTTTCAGCATGCCACTCGGCCGAGTGAAGGAGTCACTCGGCCGAGCAATGAGACCTCGCTCGGCCGGCCAGATCGGACACGCAACAGAGATGTATCAGCGTGCACTCGGCCGAGCATCGCACGCCGACTCGGCCGAGTTCGGAGACTCCGTCCGCCCGAGTGGCACCCAGACGACGGCAAGCAAAAATGTCCAACTTACTGTAATCCGTCAGTCTGCCCCAGAAGCCTGACTCGGCCGAGTGACGAAAGCCGTCCGCCCGAGTACCAAATGCCCCTCGGCCGAGTGACATTCGCCACTCGACCGAGTGATGCCGAGGACACACGGCGCCCAGATTTTCAGACATCCTCCTAATCTTTTCAAATATGCTATCATTCCAGCCATCAAATTATTTTTCTCATATTTTTTATGGATATTAGACTTCATGACGATTCCAACGCCGCCAAGAACGCACAAATCGGAGGTCGGATGAAATCTGGGGAATTTCTGCAAGTCGACGCTGCAGTGCTGGAATTCTCACTCGGCCGAGTGAGCTTTCCCCACTCGGCCGAGTCGTAACTTGCCCAGAATTGAAGTTGTACGCGGACTCCGTTTCGTGCGTGAGTTGGAGGGGATTTCTAGGGCTTTTTGCTAGGGTTTTTTGGGGGCTATTTAAGGGGGTTTGTAGCCACCATTAGGGGGGTTCCCAAGATGTTTTAGGAGGATTATTTTAGAGGTTAGGCCTTGCCCTAGGCCCCCTCTTGGATCAAAAAGCTTGTATTTGGATTGGAATTCTTCATCTAAACTAAGTATTTCTATTCTTATTCTTTGAATCTTTGATTTTCTATCTTTTTATATGCAAGCAATGGTTTTTATTGATTCTTATATCCTTATTGCTATGCTTGAGTAGATTTGTTGTTCTAGGGTTTGGGGATGAACCCTATGGATCTAATTTCATATTTGTGAAGAATGAATTCTAAATTGCTAGAATTGCTAGGAGGTTAGGTTGTGATTGATTTCCTACGGATAGCTAGGGATTTCCATCGATTTGGGATTTGCAAGAGATTGGATTCTAATCGATGGGAAGGCCTAGATATTCGATTTAGGTTTACAATTGGGTTTCTCTAGATTTGGTTTGCAAGAGATTGGACCAAAGCTAGGATTTTTAATTGTAAATCTATACACATATTCGTTTGCAAGAGATTGGACGAATACGAACTATCACAACCTAGATCGTAACTCGGGTTTGCACGAGAGTGGGCTCGAGGAGCGATTGAACGATGACGTCGATCTTCATGCTAGTGGCTTAGGTTAGGGTTTGCAAGAGATTGGGCCCTAATCTAGGTTGCTATAGACCGGCAATAGCGCGAGAGCGTGAGCTTGGTTCTCTATTCAGTTACGACTAGTTCACCTCAACACAAGTCTAGTAATATTGAGATTCACTATTAACAATGATGCATGACGGTCCGTAGTGGGGATTCCCTAGCCCTAGACGTCTTTATTTGATTTTATATCCCCATACTTTGCCCGACGATTGTGACAGGATCGCCGCAAGGCAAATTCCCTCTTTTATTATATTGTATTTAAATCGATATTTGACCGATTTCTTTATCATCGACACCGACATCCACCACCATTTCCATTATATCATTCCATAGCCATCTTCACCAATAATACATTCGTAGTCAAACCAACCTAGGATAGATTGGAACCAACACCACCTCCTCGTGTTCGATACCCGCTTGCCACTACGCCGTGCGCTTGCGGTAAAACTACAATCGTTCTCTGGGTGTGTATCCGGGGCCGACCGAGTCTTTGGTCGTGCTCTTGGGTTGCATTTTGGGGCGATCAGCTGCGGGCGAGGGATACGGACAGTCGCGTGTTTTGGGATTTTTTTCGTTTCGAAAACCGCGCTGTCCAGCTCCCCCTTTTATAGAAAAAGTTACGACTCGGCCGAGTGATTAAGTCGCTCGGCCGAGTGATCGTAACGGAAATATTTGAAAATTTCCTCCCCGCTTACGACTCGGCCGAGTGGCCTTACCATCCTCGGCCGAGTGGAGTAAGTCCATCCGGCCGAGTGGCTCAAGCTACTCGGCAAGACTCACCCTAGGAGTGTATCAGTTTTACTCGGCCGAGTGAATATATATACTTGGCCGAGTGGCAATTGTACTGAAATCAAGAAAAGAAACAGAGAGTTGGGTACAGCAGACTTCCCTCGTTCGAGAGCTGCTCGGGCGGACGAACTTATGTACTCGGCTGAGTGACTAGTATACTCGGCCGAGTGAACCCTGTTTTCTGCTGTTTGGCTTCGTTTGGGCTCTAAACTCTGTTTTTCTTCCTCCAGTCGATTTCATCTTCCTCCTAAGCATCGAGCGCCTTCCTGGAGCGCTCCTCGTCGCCTTTTTCATCCTCCTAATGATAGGTACCTCGTTCTCCTCTCCTGTCAAAGAAAAATAGGACCCGTTATCACGAAAATTTTGGGCGAACGACTCAAAACACTAATAAATTCTAAAACAAAAATAAAGAAAATGTAAAAATAAATCGATAACCGTTGGGTTGCCTCCCGACAAGCGCTCGTTTAAGGTCATGAGCTCGACCCCCTTTGATTTTCAATTAATGCGGGATATTGGGTGCATATGAGATGCACCCGTCAAATTTTCAGGGAAGAACGCTTAAATTTTGATGTTGTGGCGGGGCGTCCTTCCTCGGTGCTCCTTTGCCTCAGGTAGTGTTGGGGGGTGGCTCCCCCAAGCTAGAGCTTTCTCCGGGCCTCGGCTTTACCGGTGACACCGATTTCCGTATCAGCGGAGCTTTCTTCGGAGACTTCAATTTTGAGAGCTTGCAGAGCTCTCGAATCCTTGCGACATCAGCGTCGCCTTCATCAATTTCAGCGGAGAAGTCGGGGGATTCATTTATCTTTTCATCTTGGCCTAAGTCCGGCCCTTCCTCAAAATCTTTATTAAATAGAGCACCGATGGAATGGGGGATCGCCTCCTCAATAACCTCGTCAAGGAGGTCCATATAGTCCAGCTCCTCGTGATAAGGCATGTGTTTCATTGCCTTGGGAATATGAAGCTCCACATCAATGTTGCTGACGTTCAATGTTAGGGTCCCTTCTCGTACGTCGACAATGACACCGGTGGTGGCGAGGAACGGGCGTCCAAGTATTAGCGACGTATCTCCCTCCTCCTTGACATCCATGATCACGAAGTCACATGGCAAACATATGCCCCTGGGACTTGTAGCGGGATGTCCTCCGCGATCCCTACCGGCCTTGTGATCCGACCATCGGCTAGTTGTATCCGTATGTCGGTAGGCTTCAATTTTGTGCCGGTATTTAGCCTATGGAACATAGAGAGAGGCATGAGGCTAACACTAGCCCCTAAGTCCACTAGTGCCTTTTGAAGGGGGACGCCGCCTAAGGTGCAAGGAATTCGAAAACTCCCCGGGTCTTTGAATTTAGCCGGCTCTTTCTCTCTCTTGGTGAACCAAGTCCCCTCCTCAGCTAGCATTATTTTCTCCTTCCTCTTTCTCCCCGAAATCAAATCCTTTAAAAATTTTGCGTATGTCGGGATCTCAACGATAGCATCAAGAAAGGGAATATTGAGGCTTACCCCTCTCAAATATTCGAGAAACTTCGCTAGTCGCTTCTCCATCTTTGCTCTAGCAAGCCTCTGAGGGAATGGGACCGGTGGCATAAAACGCCTCTCTTCAAGCAATTGCTCCGCTCTAGAATTTTCTTTTTCTTGCGGCTCTTTCTCCGGCTCAACTTCAATGATAGGTTCACTTGGCTCTACTCTCTCCACCACGGGCTCCTCGGTTGGAATCATGACGGGAGTGGTATCCTTCCCGCCACTAGTTGTAACCGCAACCACGGCATTGATGTGGCCGGTGGCGCCCCGTGGGTTTTGCTCGGGTTGAGCCGGCAATTGTTGAGTATTTCGATTGAGCAACGCCAATTGCTCTGAGATTTGGGCCACAACGGTTGTAAGAGATTCTTGGCCCGCCTTCAAGGAAGCATTGATTTTCTTTTGCTCGACCATAAACTCCTCCACCTTAGCTTCAAATTCAGATCGTTGATGAGCTTGTGGGGGGGGGGGTTGGATTTCTCCACCCTTGATTGTATCCGGGCGGCCTATAGGGTCCAACTTGTTGCTTTGGTGGGAAATTATGTTGCGGAGGCCCCCTCGGTGGATAATGTTGTTGTTGTTGTGGCGGTCGAGCTTGTTGAGGTTGTTGTTGCGGCGGGTTCAACGCTCCATCATTGTTTGCATATGAGAAACCGGGATGGTTTCTAGTGGCCGGATTGGCCTAATATCCTTGGTTCCCCGCGACGTATTGGACATGCTCCAAAGATCCCTCTCCTTGTTCTCCTCCCAAATACATAGCTTGAGATTGGTCTTACCAATCACACATTTGATTCGTTGGTGCGGGTGTGGAAGGGGTTCCTTGGGGCTCCGTGATATACTTCTCCAGTCTCTCCACTACCTTGTGGAGAGAATCAAACTTGTTCGTCAGCTCCGCTACGACCTTTACCTCATAGATGCTAGATGGCTTCAAGGAGGACGAAGAGTGTCCTCGCTCGTCGCCCCATTGTTGATTGTTTGAGGCCATCTCCTCAATTAGGGCCGTAGCTTCATCGGGAGTCTTCGATAGGATGGCACCATTTGCCGCCGCATCAATAATCTGCTTGGTCCCCGGTTGGAGACCATTGTAGAAGCTATGGACTAGCTCCCAATCTTTGATGCTATGGTGGGGGCATTGATGCTGCTGATCTTTGAAACGATCCCAAGCCTCATAGAGTGTCTCTTGAGGTCCTTGCTTGAAGGACATAAGAGCACTCCTAATCTTTACCGTCTTGGAGGGCGGATAGAACTTGTCAATGAACGCACTCGCCAACTCGTCCCATGAGGTAAAGACTCCGTCAGCTTGCGTACTCAACTAATAAAGAGCTTTGTCCTTTAATGTGAATGGGAAGAGGCGCAGTCTGATGGCATCTAGGGTGACGCCCGGCATCTAAAATGTGGCGCACTTCGACAAAAATAGCTGGATATGGTAGTGAGGATTTTCATGGGCATTCCCATGAAATGGATCCTGCTGCATCAGAACCACTAGTCCGGTCTTCAGCTCAAAATTCTTGTCGGCCGCCAACTCCGGCACGGCAATGGATGAGGTCGTAGAAGAGGTCTTAGGCCGAAGCCTATCGCGAATGGAAATGATCCTCGCCATCCTTGCCGCCAATTGTTCCGCAGTTTTCAGGTTGGTCATAAACCTCCCTTCCGGATCTTGTCTCCTCTCAGCTCTAATTCTCCGCAAAGTACATTCGATCTCGGGATCAAATAATATAGCTTCAGGGTCCGCCGTTGATCTCGTGTACATGCAATGGGAAAACAGAGGTTCAAAGAAATGATTAGCATAGTGGAAGGGTTAGATGAAAAAAAATAAAGAAATAAAACAAAAATAAGAAATAGCTAGGGTGATAAGATCAAACACTATCGCCTCCCCGGTGGAGCGTCGAGACCACCGCATCGATAGCATTGAGGAGGGGGCGGCCGATGATCCCACAAAAACTTGATCGCTTCACAATATAACCCAAAAAGAGCGACCGTGTAGTTTTACCGCAAGCGCACGGTGTAGCGGCGAGCGGGTTATCGAACACAGGGAGGACGAATGATGGTGCCTTCTCCGAACAACCTGGCTATAAGAACAGAAAAAGGTGGAATTTGCCTTTTGGCGATCCTGTCACAATCGTCAGACAAAGTATGGATGTATAAAATCAAAAAAAGGACGCCTAGGGAATGGCGAATCCCCGCTACTCACCGTACTTCGTCAATGTGATTCATTGGTATCGCAATTGCTAGGGTAGAATTTCGGATGAACTAGTTGCAACTGAATGTAAAACCTAGCTCACGCTCTCGCGCTGTTGCCGGTCTATAGCTAACCTAGATTTGGGTCAATCTCTTGCAAACCCTAGCCTAGGCAAGCTAGCATTAGGATCAACATCATCGTTCAATCGCGTCCCAAGCCCACTCTCGTGCAAACTCGGGCCGCGACCTAGGTTGGGATAGTTCCTACCCGTCCAATCTCTTGCAAACGGGTATCGGCATGGAATTGCAACCGAGAACCCTAGTATCGGTCCAATCTCTTGCAAACCGATACTACGGAAACTCAATTTCAACCCAATTCGGATTTCTAGGGTTTCCTATCGAATTGGGATCCAATCTCTTGCAAATCCCAATTGATATGAACAACTAGCTATCCGTAGTAAATCGATCCCAAACTAACCCTAATAGCAATTCTAGCAATATTTCTACCAAATCATCACAAATCAGAAATTGGGCTCGTAGGGTTCATCCCCACGCCCCAAGACGTATGGACTACTCACAATTCATATCAAAAAAACAAAAATAATCAATTGAAATAACAAGAGAATTCATCACAATATTCAAATAAGCAATAAAAATAAGATTTTTAATGGAGAGGGAGACAAACCAATAGAGTTCTCCAAGAATCCAACAAAAATAAACTTTCCTCTCCTCTCCAATCACAATAATCAAAAGCTAAAAAGTTTAATCTAAAAAGCTGCAAAAAGTAAAAGAAAAAGCTCTCTAACCTAGGTCAAAAACTGGGGTTAAATACCCCCCAAAATCGTCCAAAAAACTGTGACCAAAATGCCCCTGCGCAGCCTGAAAATCGCAATTTACGCTACAGGCAGCGCGGCTCACTCGGCCGAGTGACAAAAGTCGCTCGGCCGAGTAAGAAACCCTGAGAAATTCCAGTAAGTCTGGGTCTTCGGGGGTCTTCACTTCGGGGGTCGCTCGGCCGAGTGAGTTGTCGTCACTCGATCGATGGCTTCTATTCACTCGGGCGGTCGGTAATTTCCACTCGGCCGAGTGGGTCTTCTGAAGCTCAGGCAGACGAAAAACAGTAAGTTGGCTCTTTTGGATGGGCGTCGTCTGAGTGCCACTCGGGCGGACGGGGTCTCGTCACTCGGCCGATGTGGCGTCCGATGCTCGGCCGAGTGCACACATGAAGTGTATCCGTTCTGGCCGGTCAAGCGGGGTCTCGTCGGTCGGCCGAGTGACTCCTTTACTCGGCCGAGTGAGACACCAAAAATGCCCAAACAGCTTGTTTTTGCCTTCTCGTCGCTCCTGCGATGTTCTTTCTTCTTCCTCTCCTCTCCAATAGCAAAATACCCCTCGGGGAGTTCGTCGGTGACACTCTGGAGTAGGTGTATCTCGGGATCACTCCAAATCGCTCCAAATCACCTGAAATACGACAAAAACAACAAATCGTGAAAATTATCGCAATATCGTCGATATATCGTGAAAAACATGATTTGAGCGATCTAAATGGCATGTAAACATGCGGGAAAAAAAGTGTAAAATATGGAGTGATCAATCCCATTGTACGTCGAGCCGACTTTCAGCACAATGAATTCCACCGTTAGTGTCACCGAATCGGATGCTCCCCCGAGCGTGACCGGGAGGTGGATCGCCCGGATGATAGGTGCGAAATGTCCCGTGAAACCCACCACGGGCCCTGTGCACGGCTCCAAGTCCTCACCGTGCAGTCCCATCCTTTCCAAAGTCGACGTGAAGAGGATGTCACACGAGCTGCCGGTGTCGACTAGCAACTGCCGCACCACGGAGGTATCTATGATCAGGGATACCACCAGCGCTTCGCTCGATCTCGGCATTTCCCGTGTTCTCCCGATCCTACTGCCCCGGGAAGCTAACGGTCGGCCGCCGGTCTCCTCAACACTGTCCTCCACACGATCCAAGCTCGCCGCCCGGTCTACGTGCCTGGGAGGCACGGCCTCGCTCCGCTTGCCATGGCGTTGGTCAGTGCCCACCACCGGGGCCGCTCCTTTTCTCCGCCGCAGGGGGCGGAGCCGTGTCATTGTCGGTGTCGGTGTGGGTGTACATATACATGTGGAGGAACACGTGCATGAGGGTGTCTCACATGGTGTGCACATGCCCGTGAACGTGTAGCATAGAAATCATCATATGTGTGAGCCGGTGGAGTAGGATGTGTGTTCCTACGTGGCATAGTATTGGTGTACATATAAGCATGCCCCTTCTTTGGAGGTCCACCCAAAGTGGGTTTCTTTCCGAAAGAGGGTGTGAACAAGGTGGAAGCACCATTGGCAGATGAACTACCAATAGAGTGTTTGCTCCCACTCGTTGAGGCATCAAAAGTTGGCCTAACAAAGGTAGTGGCCGATTTGGATGAACTTCCCATCGTATACCCCAAGCCAATGTGGTGTTTGGCCAGAAGTAAGACATTTAGGATATTATCCAAATGGCCCTTACCCTTATTGAATTCATTGATTCGGCCTAATGTGTTCTCATATTTCTCGGTGAGAGAACGCAAAGAACCATCCAAAGTGGATACTTGCGATGTGAGCACATAAACACGAGATTTGAGATTTTCATTCTCAATACTCAAAGTCGAGTTTTGAGAGGTCAAATCCGCAATCTTGTGTTCTTCCGGATCCTCAATGCTAACATGTTCAAGTTGAGTCTTGAGATTAACAATCTCATTCTTCAACCCTTCAACAACGGTGTCGTTGTTGGTGATGATAGTTTTAGGCGAGGTTTGGATGCTAGCTAAATCATCTTTTACTTTAGTGTATCTATTTACTAATTTAGTGTATTTAGACCACAATTGAGAGTTAGCATTCCTAAGGTCATCCATTGTTACCTCATCGCCTTCGTTGTCGCTATCATCGGAGGAAGATACTTGTTCATTTTCCTCTCTAGCCATGAAGCACATGTGTGCTTGCTCCACTTGCTCATCATCTGACTCTCCGCTAGAGGAATCATCGGAGTCGGTGAAAGTCCCGACAAGTCCCTTTTTGTTCCCTTTCTTGTACTTCTTGGACTTGTCGTACTTCGGTGCCTTCCACTTCTCCTTGTGTTTGTTTTGAGGACACTCCGCTTTCATGTGTCCGGGCTTGTTGCATTGAAAACACAAAGGAGAGGAGGCGTTAGAAGAATTAAACTTTGACTTGTTTTTGAAGTTACCTTTCCGGAAGAACCGGTTGAACTTCTTGGCCATGAGAGCCATGGACTCCAAGTCCAACTCGTCTTCCGAGTTTTCATCATCGGTCGATGTGGAAGTAGATGGAGCGGCCTTGAAAGCAATAGCCTTCTTCTTTGGCTCGTCTTGCTTTAGATAGGACTTCATCTTCTCTTGCAACTTCAACTTGCTATCCTTGCGTACCTCATAAGACATCAAGGTACCCATTAGTTGAACAACGGTATAAGTTTTCATATCATTACCTTCCTCGATGGTGAAGGTCCGTTTCTCCCAACTAGAAGGAAGTCCATCGATAATCTTCGAGACTTTCTCCTTTTGGGTGTAGGTCTTACCGAGAGCCTCCAACTCGTTTGTGATGTCGACGAAGCGAGCATAATACTCCTTCATCTTCTCACACTGTAGCATATGAAATAACTCGTAATCTTTATTTACTACAACGAGTTTAGAGTCTCTTACCCTACTTGTCCCTTCATGCAAGATGAGGAGGGAGTTCCATATTTGATATGCACTCTTACATGTGCATATCTTGTTGAAATCCTCGGGCTCCAAAGCACATTGCAAGGCGTTCATTGCCTTGGCATTGCTTACCTCCGCGGCGATCTTCGCGGGAGTCCACTTCTCGAAATCTTCTTCGGCAGGCTCGACATACTCCTTCATTGTGGCCCTCCATAATGAAGCACTCCGGAGGAAAGTTTCCATCCGGCATTTCCAGTACCCGTAGTTGGTACCGTTGAAGAATGGAGGCCTCGTTGAGGAATGTCCTTCCATCACCGAAGACGCTCCTTCACGATTCTTGAAGGTGCTATAGTCGGAAGGTGGACGAACGGTCTTGTTGTCGTTGGCAGACATAGCTATAGACTTGGCTTTGATACCAAATGTAATGCCCTGCTAAGCTACTGCACAAGTACTAGAGGGGGGGGTGAATAGTACTTTAAAATAATTAAGAGGCTAAATCCTAATTACCGTGCAAACTCTACCAATTAATGCGGAAATGCGGAATAGTAAATAATCGACAACAAATAAAATATCGCAAACAAACGATATTACTGGGTTCGGATCCACCCAAGTCTCCCCGACTTGTTCCCGGTGATCCTACGTCCCAACCGCCCGGATCACTTCCGGATACTTGAGTTAGAAACCCTAACTCAAGATTTCCACTATGAAATACTTGTGAAAAACCTTCACAAGTCAAATCATACACAAATGAAACTTGTGACTCCCACAACCCGGGATCACAAACACACTCTCACAACCGAGAGCGAATCACTTACAATATCAAAGTAAATTGAAATGAAATGCTTACCACAAAATACCTATGCCTTGAGTATACTTACGAATTAGGGCAAAGATGATTTTGAGGAAGATGAAGAGGCACCAAACCCTAGCTCCAAGATGTAGACCAGCTATGGAGAGCTATGAGGTTGATGGTGACCTAGGATCAAGCACTTGGCTTGGAAGGCTCACAATCAATGAATCTCTCTTTTGAAATAAGAGTGAGAAGAGATTCAAGATTGGAATGAAAGAGCTTTGAATGAGAGGGAATGATTTCTCTTTGATCTCTAAACTTGTAATCATATCAGCCTTGAGTGCAATGAATGCAGCTCAACAAGTATTCATAGGATAGAGGAGAGAGAGAGAGAAAAACGTTTCAATTAAAGCTCCAACGGCTCTATTCTGAACCCAATTAGTCGGTCAAAGAACAACCACTGACCGACTAGTTCATCAACTAGTCGGTCGGTCAATCAACGTAGACCGACTAAAGAGTGAACAGGGAATAGGTCGAAGTTCAGACAAAAGGAACTAGTCGGTCCAAGAAGAGTAGCTGACCGACTAGTTTCACAACTAGTCGGTCGGTTACTCAACTGAGACCGACTAAGAGATAAAACTGAAGTCTGAGCACAAATTGATTTAGTCGGTCCAAGAACAAATGTTGGCGGACTAGTTCATCAAGTATTCGGTCTCCAAATGTGCATAGACCGACTAACGGTAAACAGTAAGTCAGGTGAAAATTGGCATGTACAGTAAAGCTCAACTAGTCGGTCTAAGAAGGAAAGTTGACCGACTAATTCATCAACTAGTCGGTCGATCAATTAACACAGACCGACTAATTATAAACAGTAGCTCAGGCACAAATTGGCATGAACAGGAAAAGCTCAACTAGTCGGTCTAAGAAGCATCACTGACCGACTAGTTCACAAACTAGTCGGTCGGTGAGTCAACGTAGACCGACTAACTGTAAACAGTAAAGAGCTATGATTTGAGAAAGCAAACTAGTCGGTCCAAGAAGGATTGCCGACCGACTAGATCACCATCTAGTCGGTTGGTTCTTCTTCTTGAACAAACTAACATGCACAAGAAGTCGCGAAACGAAGCGCGATGCTTCGGGAAAGTTAGTATGGACTTCTACTAAGATCCTATGTCTAAGATAGGAGCGTTATGAAGATTAAAACGTAAGACCTACTCAAGGCTTAACATTCTACGGAACGAAGCTAAAAGACAATAAATAAAACTTGACGAACCGTCTTCGAAAGCTTCGATCCGAATCTTCATGACTTCTAAAATGGTCCAAAAGCTTCAACGAAGCTTTAGGCATACGATCACGTGCTTTGAGAAGTCTTGAGACGTCGCGTTGGATGTTCATATGAATTTGGCGATGATCTCCATAACTGCGCTCACAAATTGTTAGTTCACAATATATTTATGTTTGTTCATCATCCAAAACCAAATCCGGGGAGTCCAATATCCAACATTCTCCCCCTTTTTGGTGATGACAAACCAACATAAATAATAATAAAAAATAATGATTCAAATATAATTTACTTACTCCCCCTGCATTGATGACACGTTAATTCCAAATTAAACAATAATAATACGCATCAAGCAGACGAGTGAAGTATATAAAATGAGAATCAAATATTGAAATATCGGATTTGAAATCCAATTTTTATATCTTAACTCCCCCTGAATCTAACATATCAAATTAGATTCTTGGAAAAATGCTTAAATTATCATTTAGCTCATGTCATTATTATATCTCTCCCCCTTTGGCATTAGCAAAAAGAGCGGGAGGAGATCAACGACAACAACAATGGCTTCAAATAAAAGCATGGGAGTCGTAGAATACGACCACGGTCTAAATGACACCAAAGGGAAATACGAATTAAATCAAGGCGTGTCAATGAGACCAAAGTCGAAAAACGATAAATAAAATCATCAAAACTCAAATTAATTTTACGAATTGAGTTATGGAATATACTCTCCAATATCAACATTCTTGGTTAATTTAGTGCATGGAAAACAATTCTATGTTTCCATAAAATTAATTCTATTTAACCAAGTATTATCGTCGAGCGACGAAATCAAACATCAGAGACATATAAAAAGTTAAATGTGCACAAGATAATGAAATGTCAACATCGATGTATATAATATATAAAGCATGAGTACATCAAAAGATACATCCGTCAACATACAAAATCCGATCCAACGATCGAAGCACAAAAGATACAACAACATATCACACATATATCATCATCAGAGTACACCAAAATATATGAAGATACAACAAAATACATCAAAATGTCAAAATCATCCAGAACCCCACTCTATCCTACCCAAACTCTCTCACACTAGACATATCATCCAAGGAGCATCGGAGAGTCCTCAAGGAAGCTCAAGAGGAAGTGGCAGGATCTGCAGCAGTAGCAGGCTCTGCAGGAGTGGAGGTGGTCACCGGGTCATCAGTAGTGTCCACAGGAGTGACAGAAGTGGTAACCTCTGGAGCAGCAACAGTAGTGGCCTCGGGAGCACCAGTCGGAGCATCCACTGTAGGAGCGGTGGCAACAGGTGTGCTCTCGGGGCACCAGCAGACGAAGCAGCAGCAGCATCACCAGAAGTGCCCTCGGGGCACGAGTGGAAGCACGAACGAGCTCCTCAATCTCCTCCTCATCCATCTCCTCCTCATCAGAGACTGACGGATGGATCTCAATACCAAGGTGATGAGCAATACGAGCTAGAATCTCCTCGGTACGAGCGTAACGAGACTCCACACGTCGTACAGACCGTACGAGCTCGTCAAGAGTGGTAGACGGAGCAGCTGAGGTAGAAGCAGAGGCAGACGCTGAAGGTGTCGTCCTCTGAACGTGACGGAGCGCCGCAAGAGACTTCTTGACGGTCGTCGCGTTTAGAGGAGGACCAAGTGGACGCTCATCGTCAGGAGGAAGTGTGACACAGAAGTGGCGAAAAACCAAAGTCAACAAGCACGGGAACGGGATATGAGCCGACTTCGTGGACTTGCGGATACACTCGAAAGAATCCATCTTATCGAGTATAATCCGAGCCCAGTTAATCGAGCTCCCCATAAAGATGGCATAGATCAACTTCAAGAAAGGCTGGGACGGCAAAGAGGAGGAGCCGTACTTGGGAAGCAAGCACGACTTCAGAATCAAGTTCAGGACCCAGGCATTAGGCTTGAAGGACTTAGAGGGAACGCCAATCATGGCGGGGGGAATCTCATGGAAAATCTGAGAAAGTACGACCTGATCAAGTGAAGAGATATCATCAACAGAAATGTCAGACGGTAGAAGGCCAGACGAGGAGATACCCAAAACCTCTCCTAAGATTTCTGCCGTGAGGACTATCGGAGTCCCCAAAACAGTCGTCTCAATCGAGTGGGACTCGTCGTACTGACCACGAATCCTATTGGCATAGAAGAGCTTCACGAGGCGAGGGTAAGGGTGTGGGTTCGCCTTCGGGTCATATCGAAGGTAATCGAGAAGACCGGAAGACGACAGAAGATCTGCGAGGCCAAGGAAGTCACTAAACTGAACGAAATGCTCCAGAAGCAGCGGACAGTGTTCGATACGGTTGTAAGCCGCGAGACACAAAGGGTCGTCGCGACACAACGAGATATCGACACCGCCAACCGGCATCGGAGCCTTTCCCTTAGGCTGACGGGTACGGGGTCGTGAGCTAGACTCAGGCTGCCTAGGAGGAGGTGAGGGTTCCCTACGAGTCTCGGTCTCGGGAATGTACTCGGTGTCGGAATCCGAAGCACCGGGTGGAGTGGGAGCACGAAAAGTCACTGGCTTAGGCTTGGGCTGAGATTGGGCACGGGGTTTCGAAGTCGCCGTCCTCTTACGCTTAAGAGGAGGCGAAGACGAAGAGGGTTGGGTGGTCTTCGAACGGCGTCTAGGAGAGGTTCGTGTAGGTTGATCAGGATCCGTAGGGGATGGTTCTACGGTCATCGGCGAAGGGCTCGAAGGACGGATAGGGATGCGTGTACGGGCCGTAAGCGCGGCACGACACGACGCAAGAGATCGAATCGAAGAAACCCTAAATCAAACCCAAGAAATAGGAACCCTAGACGAAATCTAAGGAACCCTAACCCTAGAATCTGAAAAACTAACCCTGGAAGCTAGGAGAGGGAGGGAGAGAGATCACCTAGGGAGGTCGACGGACAGACGGCCGGAGTTGGACGGAGAGGTGGCCGGAAATGACGGTGGGAGAGGGTGGAAGTCCAAGCGGCAAGGGGGGTTTCGAGCTGAGAGTGGAATTTCGATCGACTATAATGAAGAATAATCGGTCGGGATAGAGTATAAGTCGGTCGGAATGCGAAAAGACAAGACATTCCCTGTCACAACTAGTTGGTCACAGTTCAAGCACTGATCGACTAGATCACGATCTAGTCGGTCGGTCAATGAGCTTGAACCTAATAGTAGTAAACAGTAACTGAAGCCAAATTTCCTGACAAGAATTAGTCGGTCTAAGCTCATTCACTGACCGACTAGAACTGAATCTAGTCGGTCGGCCATTGAACTTGGACCGACTAAGAGAGTCCAAAAATTGAAAATATTGAAATTTGATTTCTCTCCTAATCGTACTTGGATGAAACATCGAAATACTCTCATTAATCATTATACTACCCCATTAAACATCGAAAATCTGAAATTTGACGTTTACGCACAAATCGAGCGAAAATTTCGAAAATTCAACAAAAATCCAGAAAAATTTCAATTAATCTAGCATGAGCAAATATAAAGAAATTGAATAGCATGCAAGATTATTGAATAAAAATGAATCCTAAATCTCGGATTCACCCATAATCCACAATTCTCGACGTAACCGCACAAAGGAGTCTTCCTTTAGGGGTTTCGTGAAAATATCGGCGATTTGCTTCTGGGTTTCAACGTACACTAATATGATGTCCTTTTTAGCAACATGATCATCTAAGAAATGATGTCGGACATCTATGTGTTTAGAACGGGAATGGTGTACCTGGTTCTTGGAGAGACATATTGCACTTTGGTTGTCCACCATGATAGGGCAAGTATCACAGTTTATAGCAAAGTCTTTAAGTGTGTGTCTCATCCAAAGAACTTGAGCACACGCGGCACCGGCGGCAATATATTCCGCCTCGGTGGTTGAAAGTGATACGGAATTCTGCTTCCTGGAAAACCAAGAGACAAGAGAATTTCCTATAAAATGGCAAGTGCCACTAGTACTTTTCCTGTCGGATTTGCATCCCGCATAATCTACGTCACTATATGAGATTAACTCATACGTTCTAGATTTTGGATAAAGTAATCCAAAATCAAGTGTATAACTTAGATAACGGAAAATACGTTTTACCGCTACTAAGTGTGACTCCTTAGGTTGAGACTGATAACGAGCACATACACATACGTCAAACATAATATCGGGCCTACTTGCGGTAAGATAAAGTAAACTACCGATCATACCTCGATATAGACGAATGTCTACATCTTTTCCGCCCGCATCTTTATCAAGATGTATAGTCGTGCTCATTGGAGTCTTTTTCCCGGAGGCATTCTCCATTGCAAATCGCTTTAGCAACTCCACCGTATACTTCGTTTGGTGGATGAAGATTGCATCGTGCATTTGGTGAATTTGGAGACCTAAGAAATATTTGAGCTCACCCATGTGGCTCATCTCAAATTGATCCTTCATCACATTAGAAAACTCTTCACAAAGAGCAAAGTTAGTAGCACCGAAAATGATATCATCAACATAAATTTGAACTAAAATTATATCATTATTCGAATACTTAACAAATAATGTGGAATCAACTTCTCCCATTTTAAATCCTAAATCCAAAAGAAAATTCTTTAGACGGTCATACCAAGATCGAGGAGCTTGTCTCAAACTGTAAAGAGCTTTCTTAAGTTTAAAAACATGATTTGGAAATTTTTCATTTATAAAGCCCGGAGGTTGAGAAACATAAACTTCCTCAACAACATCTTCGTTTAAAAACGCACTTTTTACATCCATTTGAAATAATTTAAAATCCTTATGGCATGCAAAAGATAATAGTAATCTAATTGATTCTAATCTAGCTACTGATCACTCCATATTTTACACCTTTTTTCCGCATGTTTTCACGCCATTTCGATTGCTCATATTGCGGTTTTCAAGATTATTCGACAATATTGCGATGCTTTTCACTATTTCTTGTTTTTGTCGGATTTCAGGAAATACGGAGCGATCGGGAGCAAAAATGAGCTTAAGGGACTTGCACCCACTCCGGAGCGTCACCCAAGACACTTTTGAGGGCTATTCGGCGATGGGAGACGGGTGGAAGAAGAAGAAACTCCGTAGAAGCGATGAGGAGGAGAAACGGAGAAGATTGGGCATTTTCAGCATGCCACTCGGCCGAGTGAAGGAGTCACTCGGCCGAGCAAAGAAGCCCGCTCGGCCGGCCAGATCGGACACGCAGTAGATTGAGTATCAGCGTGCACTCGGCCGAGCATCGCCATCCCACTCGGCCGAGCATGGAGACACCACTCGCCCGAGTGGCATCACGACGACGACAAGCAAAAATCCCAGACTTACTGGAATCTGTCAGGCGATTGAGGGTTCCGACTCGGCCGATTACCGAATGCCCCTCGGCCGAGTGAGTAAAGCCACTCGGCCGAGTCACCTCCGAAGACAGGCCCCCAAGACCCCTGCCTTACTGGAATTTTACAGGGTCTATCACTCGGCCGATTAGAGAAGCCCACTCGACCGAGTATAGAAGTCAACTCGGCCGAGTGATGCCGAGGACATGCAGCGCCCAGATTTTCAGATAGCCTCCCACTCTTTTGAAATCTGCTATCATTTCAGCAATCAAAGTATTTTTCTCATATTTTTTATGGATAGTAGACTTCATGACGATTCCAACGCTGCCAAGAACGTGCAGGTCGGATGAAATCTGGAGAATTTCTGCAAGTTGATGCGGCAGTGCTGTAATTTCCACTCGGCCGAGTAACATTTTCCACTCGGCCGAGTGCGGCCTGGGCCCAGATTTTAAGTTGCGGTTTGGGCTGTTTTTGGGCTCGAATTTGAGGGGTTTTCTAGGGTTTCTTGCTAGGGTTTTGGGGGAGTATTTAAGGGTTTTGTAGCCACCATTAGAGGGGATCCCCATTATATTTTCTTAGCCCCCATATGTTTTATTAGAGTTATTTTTAGAGGTTAGGCCATGCCATAGGCCCCCTCTTGGATCTAAAAGCTTGTATTTTGGATTGAAGATCTTCATCAAGCTAAGTATTTTCTTCTTTTTATTTGAATCTTTGTTTTTTCTATCTTTTTGTATGCAAGTAGTGATTTCTATTGATTCTCATATCCTTCTTGCTATGCTAGAGTAGATTTGTTGTTCTAGGGTTTGGGGATGAACCCTATGGATCTAATTTCAGATTTGTGATGAATGAATTTCTATATTACTAGAATTGCTAGGAGGTTAGGTTGTGATTGATTTACTACGGATAGCTAGGGATTTCCATCGATTTGGGATTTGCAAGAGATTGGATTCTAATCAATGGGAAGGCCTAGATATTCGATTTAGGTTTACAATTGGGTTTCTCTAGATTTGGTTTGCAATAGATTGGACCAAAGCTAGGATTTTAATTGTAAATCTATACCCATATTCATTTGCAAGAGATTGGACGAATACGAACTATCACAACCTAGATCGTGACTCGAGTTTGCACGAGAGTGGGCTCGAGGAGCGATTGGACGATGATGTCAATCTTCATGCTAGCGGCTTAGGCTAGGGTTTGCAAGAGATTGGGCCCTATCCTAGGTTCGCGATAGACCGGCAATAGCACGAGAGCGTGAGCTTGGTTCTCTATTCAGTTACGACTAGTTCACCTCAACACAAGTCTAGTAATATTGAGATTCACTATTTACGATGATGTATGACGATCCGTAGTGGGAATTCCCTAGCCCTAGACGTCTTTATTTGATTTTATATCCCCATACTTTGCCCGACGATTGTGACAGGATCGCCGCAAGGCAAATTCCCTCTTTTATTATATTGTATTTGAATCGATATTTGACCGATTTCTATATCTCCGACACCGACATCCATCACCATTGCCATTACATCATACCATAGCCATCTCCACCAATAAAACCATCGTAGTCAAACCAACCTAGGATAGATTGGAGTCGACACCACCTCCTCGTGTTCGGTACCAGCTCGCCACTACGCCGTGCGCTTGCGGTAAAACTACAATCGTTCTCCGGGACGTGTATCCGGGGCCAACCAAGTTTTTGGTCGTGCTCTTGGGTTGCATTTTGGAGCGATCAAGTTTTTGGCGCCGTTGCCGGGGAGGTGTTTCCGTTGGGTGCCAATTTGTCACAATTAGGTTGATTAGACTACGAAAAAAATAAATAAATAAAAAGGAAATTTTCACCCCTGTCACCATTATTATCATTTCTATATTCTTTTGTACCACTGATATTTTTCTCCAGGTATTTATCTTTGTTGATCAGGTGCTATGGATTATACTACGTGGACCACAGATTTTGATCAGAGTGCTCAGATGGGAGAATACTATTTTGATCAGAGTGCTCAGATGGGAGAATACTATTTTGATCAGAGTGCTCAGATGGGAGAATACTTTTTTGAGGAGATGCACTGGCCCGAGCTTGATGAGAGACAAAGGATCTTTTTTGATGAGATGCATGCACACCAGGTTGAAATGCAAGCCGGGCTTGAAAAGAGTAACCTTCTATTGGAACGGATGAAGAGGCAACTTGAAATGAATGCGCTCATGTTTAAGGTTGCGACGATTCCCAAAGATATCAGTTCTGTTCCTTCATCTTATGGGCCCGAAGCATCTCCAATCATATTAGCAGAGCCAGAATGTGCCACCGTCGATCCCACATCCTACAATACAGCTGTTGCATATGAAGAGTGGATGGATGAAGATACAGTGGAGGAAGCAGAAATTGAGCCACCAGCGCAGCCAGAGGATGATAGATTTCAGAGATTATTGGAGGGTCTCTTGGAGTCAGTGAGGTTCACCGGTTCAGAGAGCACTACAGCAGGTGATGCATTTGAGCTATGATTTGCAGATTTTGTTATGAACCGTGTTTCAGCTGCAGGAACAATTGAGGAGGACATCCATGTCAGTCTTGAGGGGGATATACTATATTTTCGGATTGCTTGCGGGCATTCCCGTCCACATGATACGTCCCCACAAGTTGACACACCTGAGCAGCCAGCATCACCATCCCAGAGAGAGCCTACATTGATAGTTGATGAGAAGGCAAATGAGCACACTATCGAGCCAGAGCATGCTTTTGAGGAGGCTTTACACACAGAGCCAGAGCTTATCACCGAGGAGGTCATGCATCGGGACGAGGACACAACCATTCATGAGGATCCCGAGCACTATCCTCCTCCATTAGAGCTTCCGCAGCCACCTCATCCTCCCACTGACGCAGAGGACTACCCCACAGAGCTTTTGGCCCCCCTTCAGGGAGATCTCTTTACTCCCTCGCCCTTTATCTTTGATTTTCCTCCAGTGTATGATGTTTTTTATGATTCATCGTGCCTTTTGCAGGATTCATGTACATACGATCAAGAGGTACGATGGGACGTATATGAGGAGGAGAGCGAGGAGTTAGCACCCATGGACACATATGAATATGATCAAGGGGTGCACTGGGATGAGTCTGACGATGATGAGGAGCATCTTGATGGGGTCCGCATCTATGATCTAGATTTACCTGAGCAGCATAGAGAAGACACCGTGGAGACAGCTATCACGGCACGTGAGGATATTGGATTATTTCCAGGGAAGTATCGTCCACCATTATTTATTCCATACATTTCTATAGACGATTCTCTTTGGGATACTTTTATTATGAGGGTGAATTTTTTGTGGCGAACTGATGCATCCTATTCTCTACAGGGTACAGGTGGAGTCCTTGTGGGAATGCTGGAGGATGCATTGCTGGAGTTCGTTGGTGTTCGTGGACGCATGCACCTGGCGGAGCCACGGAAAGAGCAGTTGGAGCAGTTGCCTGCACCGGCAAAGATACTGGATCCGCCTTTTGCTATAGGTGATATCAATCCAGTAGTGTAGAAATTTTATGCTTTAAATAAACTCGAATCCTCTCGACAGCGAGAGGACCGTATAGCTTTGATTGAATAAATATCACCTCTTATGACGGCAACAAAAATTTTTACACCCCAAACCCATTATATATATTAATTGCCCACTTTATATTTTGATGTGTCACATCCTTTTTGCTCACCACCCACCGAGCATTTCTTTCAAGTGAAACCTTACTTTCTTATTTGGTTGACTTGATATCGCTTAGTGAAGCCGTGATATTTTTGATCGAGTCATTTGAATAAGATTGTTTGGTATAAGCTTGGGGGAAGGCGCTCTCATGCATCATTGTATGTGCATGTAGTTGCATTAGGATTTCATGTCATTCATTTCATCATTTTTCATTCACCTCCCTCATATTTATCGTTGTTCCTCATATTTTTCCTTTTATGATCACATTGAGGACAATGTGAAGTTTAAGCTTGGGGGAGTGCATTTCCATGCCATTTAGATGCAGTAGTTGCATTTTTACTTTATTTTAGGGCTTTTAAAATTTTTCAAAATTTTGCATCATCTTTTTGAATTTTCCATCTTATTTTCCTTTTATGTGTGTTCATGCATCATTTTGTGTGCTTGTTTTTCTTTTCTTTCCTCTCTTTTATCATTTCTTATTTCTTTATTTTTCTTTCTCTTCTTCCGCTAGATGAGTTTTGTATGATGATATCTCTTATTGCTTTAGTAGCCATCACGATGCTTATTATTCCTTGTCATGCTACTTTGAGTATTCCATAGTCTTGCTATCCATGTGCTTGCTTATATATTCTTTTGATGATTCCTCTATATGAATGCATGATATTAATTGAAGCTGAATTTATGGATTAGTGTTTGGTATGCTTTTGTTGGAAGTGCTCCAAGATTCACGCATCAATTGTATAACGGAAGCATCTGCCTTATTATCTTATTCACCTTCTGTTGCATGCTTGATATGAAAGTACTCTTTACCCCTTGACTTCGCTTTTTATTGAGATGATTGAGAATATCCATACTTACATATGAGTTTTAGTTGAAGTATTATTTTATTGAACCGTTCTTGCACATCTTAGAGTGAACCGAGTGTTACATTATTTCTTTCTCCACATATATCTTTTTATTCTCTACATGCCACTTGAGTTCACCTCCTAAAGCTACTTATATCGCATCTATTTCCCAAAAATCCCCACAAAAGAAAAGTTAGCTCCAAAAAGTCCAAAAAGCCAAAAAGGAGCCAAAAACCAAAAATACAAATCAAATAGCTCCTACAAAAATCCAAAAAGAAAAGTGAGAAACAAAAAAGGTTCAAAAAGAAAAAAAAAGAAAAAAAAATGTTTCTCTATCTCATTATTGGAGCCACAAAATACTTGGGAAAACCAAGGCAAAAATCCCATTTTCCACTATCATATTCCTTTAGATGCAATGCCTCAAGCTAAGCTTGGGGGGGTGAACTCATTTGACCGTATGAGTGAGTGCGACATTAGAGTGGAGAGGTGCACGAATGGGGAAGTTTGATAATGCTGAAACTTAGCATAATACCTTAGTTATGGAGATTTCTTATGAATCAATATAAATATGTGAATGCCATGATTTATTCTATTCTCCATTGCATGTTTGGTGTGATTCTTATATGCTTCTGTTATGACTCTTGATGGAAAAGTGCATCGCCAACATTTGTATATTAAATCCTATGAAATGTGTGACGTGGATATGAATTGATTGTATGAATTTAGAGAATCTCTTTTGTTGTTCTTAAAAGCTTGCAAGTACCATGTTTAGATAAGATATGAAATCCTTATAGCATGTGATTTGTATTTTCCAAGTTATCGTGATGTGTAGCTTATGGCTTGAGATCTGAGAGAAGAATCTAGCGACCCCTTCCACCTCATGTTCTATTTCGTTTTTCGTTTCATTCTCTTTATTTTCATCTCCCGAGTTCGTCTCTCTACTTATCTTCCTCGAGGACGAGTAAGAGATAAGCTTGGGGGATTTTGATCACTCCATATTTTACACCTTTTTTCCGCATGTTTTCACGCCATTTCGATTGCTCATATTGCGGTTTTCAAGATTATTCGACAATATTGCGATGCTTTTCACTATTTCTTGTTTTTGTCGGATTTCAGGAAATACGGAGCGATCGGGAGCAAAAATGAGCTTAAGGGACTTGCACCCACTCCGGAGCGTCACCCAAGACACTTTTGAGGGCTATTCGGCGATGGGAGACGGGTGGAAGTAGAAGAAACTCCGTAGGAGCGACGAGGAGGAGAAACTGAGAAGATTGGGCATTTTCAGCATGCCACTCGGCCGAGTGAAGGAGTCACTCGGCCGAGCAAAGAAGCCCGCTCGGCTGGCCAGATCGGACACGCAGTAGATTGAGTATCAGCGTGCACTCGGCCGAGCATCGCCATCCCACTCGGCCGAGCATGGAGACACCACTCGCCCGAGTGGCATCACGACGACGGCAAGCAAAAATCCCAGACTTACTGGAATCCGTCAGGCGATTGAGGTTCCGACTCGGCCGATTACCGAATGCCCCTCGGCCGAGTGAGTAAAGCCACTCGGCCGAGTCACCTCCGAAGACAGGCCCCCAAGACCCCTGACTTACTGGAATTTTACAGGGTCTATCACTTGGCCGAGTAGAGAAGCCCACTCTACCGAGTATAGAAGTCAACTCGGCCGAGTGATGCCGATGACATGTAGTGCCCAGATTTTCAGATAGCCTCCCACTCTTTTGAAATCTGCTATCATTCCAGCAAGCAAAGTATTTTTCTCATATTTTTTTATGGATAGTATACTTCATGAAGATTCCAACGCCGCCAAGAACGCGCAAATCGGAGGTCGGATGAAATCTGGAGAATTTCTGCAAGTTGATGCTGCAGTGCTGAAATTTCCACTCGGCCGAGTCACATTTTCCACTCGGCCGAGTGCGGCCTGGGCCCAGATTTTAAGTTGCGGTTTGGGCTGTTTTTGGGCACGAATTTGAGGGGTTTTCTAGGGTTTCTTGCTAGGGTTTTGGGGGAGTATTTAAGGGTTTTGTAGCCACCATTAGAGGGGATCCCCATTATGTTTTCTTAGCCCCCATATGTTTTATTAGAGTTATTTTTAGAGGTTAGGCCATGCCCTAGGCCCCCTCTTGGATCTAAAAGCTTGTATTTTGGATTGAAGATCTTCATCAAGCTAAGTATTTTCTTCTTTTTATTTGAATCTTTGTTTTTTCTATCTTTTTGTATGCAAGCAGTGATTTCTATTGATTCTCATATCCTTATTGCTATGCTAGAGTAGATTTGTTGTTCTAGGGTTTGGGAATGAACCATATGGATCTAATTTCAGATTTGTGATGAATGAATTTCTATATTACTAGAATTGCTGGGAGGTTAGGTTGTGATTGATTTACTACGGATAGCTAGGGATTTCCATCGATTTGGGATTTGCAAGAGATTGGATTCTAATCGATGGGAAGGCCTAGATATTCGATTTAGGTTTACAATTGGGTTTCTCTAGATTTGGTTTGCAATAGATTGGACCAAAGCTAGGATTTTTAATTGTAAATCTATACCCATATTCGTTTGCAAGAGATTGGACGAATACGAACTATCACAACCTAGATCGTGACTCGAGTTTGCACGAGAGTGGGCTCGAGGAGCGATTGGACGATGATGTCAATCTTCATGCTAGCGGCTTAGGCTAGGGTTTGCAAGAGATTGGGCCCTATCCTAGGTTCGCTATAGATCGGCAATAGCGCGAGAGCGTGAGCTTGGTTCTCTATTCAGTTACGACTAGTTCACCTCAACACAAGTCTAGTAATATTGAGATTCACTATTTACGATGATGTATGACGATCCGTAGTGGGAATTCCCTAGCCCTAGACGTCTTTATTTGATTTTATATCCCCATACTTTGCCTGACGATTGTGACAGGATCGACGCAAGGCAAATTCCCTCTTTTATTATATTGTATTTGAATCGATATTTGACCGATTTCTATATCTCCGACACCGACATCCATCACCATTGCCATTACATCATACCATAGCCATCTCCACCAATAAAACCATCGTAGTCAAACCAACCTAGGATAGATTGGAGCCGACACCACCTCCTCGTGTTCGATACCCGCTCGCCACTACGCCGTGCGCTTGCGGTAAAACTACAATCGTTCTCTGGGACGTGTATCCGGGGCCGACCAAGTTTTTGGTCGTGCTCTTGGGTTGCATTTTGGAGCGATCAGCTACCTGAGCAAAAGATTCTTCGAAATCGATACCTTCCTCTTGCCGATAGCCTTGAGCTACTAACCGAGCTTTGTTCCGGACGACGACTTGGTTTTCGTCGGTCTTGTTCTTGAAGATCCACTTTGTCCCTATGACGGTGTGGTTCTTCGATGGCAATGGAACAAGCTCCCAAACTTCATTCCTCTCGAATTGACTGAGTTCCTCCTCCATGGCAAGGATCCAAGAGCTATCTTCGAATGCTTCATTAACATTCTTTGGCTCTATTGAGGAGGCAAAGGCACAATGAGCGAAGTGGTTGACTTGAGATCTCGTCTTGACACTATCATGGATATTGCCAATGACTTGCTCATGAGGATGGTCACGAACGGTATGAAGCCGTTTGTGAATTCCTTGATCACTAGGAACATTCTCAACAACTTCATTAGTCGGGTTAGTATCAATAGAATCAATAGAATTAATAGAGTTAGAATTACCAATTGAATCACATAAGACATCCATAGAGTCATCATCATTAGTAATTCTCGTTGGAACAAATCCTTCATTAAATGAAACATGAAGCGATTCCTCGATCGTTGAGGTTCGTTTGTTATATATCCGGTAGGCTTTGCTACGTGAGGATTACCCAACAAAATCCCCTCATCGGATCTTGGATCGAATTTGTCCAAACTACCATACGTGTTCTTAATAAAACATTTTGAACCAAAAACACGAAAATGTTTAACTTGAGGCAACCTACCAAACAACAATTCATAACAAGTTTGTTTAGTGCCTGGGCCTCAAAAGTATTCTATTAAACACATAGCAAGCGGTGTGTACCGCTTCCGCCCAAAATTGATGGCCAAGTTGGCTATCATCAAGCATAGTGCGAGCACACTCCAATAGTGTCCTATTCTTTCTCTCAACAACACCATTTTGAGGAGGTGTGCGAGGGAATGAAAAGGTGTGTGTAATACCAACTTCATCACAAAATGTCTCAAAAGACTCATTCTCAAATTCACCTCCATGATCACTACGAATAGTGACAATGGTGGTTCCTAAGAGATTTTGTACTTTCTTAACAAAAATTGTGAAGTTTTCAAAAGCTTCATTTTTATTACATAATGAAAATACCCAAGTAAACCTAGAAAAGTCATCAACGATGACAAGTCCATATCGTGCATTTCCTAATGAAGCAACTCTAGTTGGCCCAAATAAATCTAGATGTAATAGCTCTAGTGGCCGCTTAGAAGAAATGCTTTTCTTAGGTTTAAACGACGATTTTGGAAGCTTGCCTCATTGACACGAGTCACAAAAGCTTTTCTTTTGAAAGACTAGCTTAGGGAAGCCTCTAATAGAGTTTAACTTGGAAAGCTTAAATAGTGTTCCAAAGTTCACATGACCAAAACGTCGATGCCATAAGTGTTGTTCACTTGTGTTGGCAATAAGACATTGTTCATGTGATCTTGGAAGATCTAGGATGTATATATCCTTATGGCGTGTGCCGGAAAACAATAATTCATTATTATCTTTTCTTAAAATATGGCACATTCCTTTCGCAAAGCTAACTTTGTAACCTTTGTCACAAAGTTGACTTATTGAAATGAGATTGTGGTTTAATCCTTTAACAAGGTAAACATCACATATTAGGGGTTTAGAAGGATTACCCACTTTACCAACACCTATGATGGTTCCGCTCTCGTTGCCTCCAAAGACGACGCGGTTTCCATTAGCAATGGGAACCACTCCGGAGAGCAATTGAGAGTCACCCGTCATGTGTTTTGAACACCCGCTATCGAGTATCCAATTCCCCTTGGAGCTAAATTTAAATTTGTTGCTCATTTTCTTTTTCTTTTCCTTGAGTACCTAAAGATAGAAAATTTCATATCATGGTACCCAAGGTCATTGGGTCCAAAAGGTTAGACCTTTGGAAGACAAGTCCAATTGGACTTAGACTTCCCCACATAATTACCACTATGCACAACATCCGAAAAATAAGCATTTATGTAAACTTGTTTTTCATCCAAGCTTGTGTCCTTTGGGCTCCAAATTGTGAATATTTTGGGAGCCCTCATCCTATTGGGTGCATGCACGTGATGCATGTCGTGGATAGGCATAAGGAACGTGATGGAATGGTGCATTATGAGAATTATTCATACGATGATGTGGGTGTACATATGCATGTGGAGGAACACGTGCATGAGGGTGTCTCACATGGTGTGCACGTGCCCGTGAACGTGTAGCATAGAAATCATCATATGTGTGAGCCGGTGGAGTAGGATGTGTGTTCCTACGTGGCATAGAATTGGGGTACATATAAGCATGCCCCTTCTTTGGAGGTCCACCCAAAGTGGGTTTCTTTCCGAAAGAAGGTGTGAATGAGGTGGAATCACCATTAGTAGATGAACTACCAATAGAGTGTTTGCTCCCACTCGTTGAGGCATCGAAAGTTGGCCTAACAAAGGTAGTGGCCGATTTGGATGAACTTCCCATCGTATACCCCAAGCCAATGTGGTGTTTGGCCAGAAGTAAGACATTTAGGATATTATCTAAATGGCCCTTACCCTTATTAAATTCATTGATTCGGCCTAATGTGTTCTCATATTTCTCGGTGAGAGAACGGAAAGAACCATCCAAAGTGGATACTTGCGATGTGAGCACATAAACACGAGATTTGAGATTTTCATTCTCAATACTCAAAGTCGAGTTTTGAGAGGTCAAATCCGTAATCTTGTGTTCTTCCGGATCCTCAATGCTAACATGTTCAAGTTGAGTCTTGAGATTAAGAATCTCATTCTTCAACCCTTCAACAACGGTGTCGTTGTTGGTGATGATAGTTTTAGGCGAGGTTTGGATGCTAGCTAAATCATCTTTTACTTTAGTGTATCTATTTACTAATTTAGTGTATTTAGACCACAACTGAGAGTTAGCATTCCTAAGGTCATCCATTGTTACCTCATCGCCTTCGTTGTCGCTATCATCGTAGGAAGATCCTTGTTCATTTTCCTCTCTAGCCATGAAGCACATGTGTGCTTGCTCCACTTGCTCATCATCCGACTCTCCGTTAGAGGAATCATCGGAGTCGGTGAAAGTCCCGACAAGTCCCTTTTTGTTCCCTTTCTTGTACTTCTTGGACTTGTCGTACTTCGGCGCCTTCCACTTCTCCTTGTATTTGTTTTGAGGACACTCCGCTTTCATGTGTCCGGGCTTGTTGCATTGTAAACACAAAGGAGAGGAGGCGTTAGAAGAATTAAACTTTGACTTGTTTTTGAAGTTACCTTTCCGGAAGAACCGGTTGAACTTCTTGGCCATGAGAGCCATGGACTCCAAGTCCAACTCGTCTTCCGAGTTTTCATCATCGGTCGATGTGGAAGTAGATGGAGCGGCCTTGAAAGCAATAGCCTTCTTCTTTGGCTCGTCTTGCTTTAGATAGGACTTCATCTTCTCTTGCAACATCAACTTGCTATCCTTGCGTACCTCATAAGACATCAAGGTACCCATTAGTTGAACAATGGTATAAGTTTTCATATCATTACCTTCCTCGATGGCGAAGGTCCGTTTCTCCCAACTAGAAGGAAGTCCATCGATAATCTTCGAGACTTTCTCCTTTTGGGTGTAGGTCTTACCAAGAGCCTCCAACTCGTTTGTGATGTCGACGAAGCGAGCATAATACTCTTTCATATTCTCACACTGTAGCATATGAAATAACTCGTAATCTTTATTTACTATAACGAGTTTAGAGTCTCTTACCCTACTTGTCCCTTCATGCAAGATGAGGAGGGAGTTCCATATTTGATATGCACTCTTACATGTGCATATCTTGTTGAAATCCTCGAGCACCAAAGCACATTGCAAGGCGTTCATTGCCTTGGCATTGCTTACCTCCGCGACGATCTCCGCGGGAGTCCACTTCTCGAAATCTTCTTCGGCTGGCTCGACATACTCCTTCATTGTGGCCCTCCATAATGAAGCACTCCGGAGGAAAGTTTCCATCCGGCATTTCCAGTACCCGTAGTTGGTACCGTTGAAGAATGGAGGCCTCGTTGAGGAATGTCCTTTCATCACCGAAGACGCTCCTTCACGATTCTTGAAGGTGCTATAGTCGGAAGGTGGACGAATGGTCTTGTTGTCGTTGGCAGACATAGCTATAGACTTGACTTTGATTCCAAATGTAATGCCCTGCTAAGCTACTGCACAAGTACTAGAGGGGGGTGAATAGTACTTTAAAATAATTAAGAGGCTAATTCCTAATTACCGTGCAAACTCTACCAATTAATGCGGAAATGCGGAATAGTAAATAATCGACAACAAATAAACAATCGCAAACAAACGATATTACTGGGTTCGGATCCACCCAAGTCTCCCCGACTTGTTCCCGGTGATCCTACGTCCCAACCACCCGGATCACTTCCGGATACTTGAGTTAGAAACCCTAACTCAAGATTTCCACTATGAAATACTTGTGAAAAACCTTCACAAGTCAAATCATACACAAATGAAACTTGTGACTCCCACAACCCGGGATCACAAACACACTCTCACAACCGAGAGCGAATCACTTACAATATCAAAGTAAATTGAAATGAAATGCTTACCACAAAATACCTATGCCTTGAGTATACTTACGAATTAGGGCAAAGATGATTTTGAGGAAGATGAAGAGGCACCAAACCCTAGCTCCAAGATGTAGACCAGCTATGGAGAGCTATGAGGTTGATGGTGACCTAGGATCAAGCACTTGGCTTGGAAGGCTCACAATCAATGAATCTCTCTTTTGAAATAAGAGTGAGAAGAGATTCAAGATTGGAATGAAAGAGCTTTGAATGAGAGGGAATGATTTCTCTTTGATCTCTAAACTTGTAATCATATCAGCCTTGAGTGCAATGAATGCAGCTCAACAAGTATTCATAGGATAGAGGAGAGAGAGAGAGAGAAAAACGTTTCAATTAAAGCTCCAACGGCTCTATTCTGAACCCAACTAGTCGGTCAAAGAACAACCACTGACCGACTAGTTCATCAACTAGTCGGTCGGTCAATCAACGTAGACCGACTAAAGAGTGAACATGGAATAGGTCGAAGTTCAGACAAAAGGAACTAGTCGGTCCAAGAAGAGTAGCTGACCGACTAGTTTCACAACTAGTCGGTCGGTTACTCAACTGAGACCGACTAAGAGATAAAACTGAAGTCTGAGCACAAATTGATTTAGTCGGTCCAAGAACAAATGTTGACCGACTAGTTCATCAACTAGTCGGTCTCCAAATGTGCATAGACCGACTAACGATAAACAGTAAGTCAGGTGAAAATTGGCATGTACAGTAAAGCTCAACTAGTCGGTCTAAGAAGGAAAGTTGACCGACTAGTTCATCAACTAGTCGGTCGATCAATGAACACAGACCGACTAATTATAAACAGTAGCTCAGGCACAAATTGGCATGAACAGGGAAAGCTCAACTAGTCGGTCTAAGAAGCATCACTGACCGACTAGTTCACAAACTAGTCGGTCGGTGAGTCAACGTAGACCGACTAACTGTAAACAGTAAAGAGCTATGATTTGAGAAAGCAAACTAGTCGGTCCAAGAAGGATTGCCGACCGACTAGATCACCATCTAGTCGGTTGGTTCTTCTTCTTGAACCAACTAACATGCACAAGAAGTCGCGAAACGAAGCGCGATGCTTCGGGAAAGTTAGTATGGACTTCTACTAAGATCCTATGTCTAAGATAGGAGCGTTATGAAGATTAAAACGTAAGACCTACTCAAGGCTTAACATTCTACGGAACGAAGCTAAAAGACAATAAATAAAACTTGACGAACCGTCTTCGAAAGCTTCGATCCGAATCTTCATGACTTCTAAAATGGTCCAAAAGCTTCAACGAAGCTTTAGGCATACGATCACGTGCTTTGAGAAGTCTTGAGACGTCGCTTTGGATGTTCATATGAATTTGGCGACGATCTCCATAACTGCGCTCACAAATTGTTAGTTCACAATATATTTATGTTTGTTCATCATCCAAAACCAAATCCGGGGAGTCCAATATCCAACACTAGGTTCCGGCCAAATACCCTCCGATGCCTAAGTCAGATCAAGGTCTGAAGGGGTACTCGGCGGGGGAGATCCGGCTTGTAAGGAAGCCGGAACGTCAACCCAGGCGGCGCGAGTTTGGGGAGGGAGGAATTGGGATGTGGAATGCCTAGGTCGTTGATGGAGTACCTCTCTGTTGATTACCTGAGTCCCGATCCCCTTCTCCGTCGTCTTGGCCTTCCCCTTATAGGGTCCCTCGCGATTGCCCCACGTCCCTCCTCCTTTCACGTCCACACGACCCGCCTCCGCCTCTTCCCACTCGCGCGTAATGGAGGGGTGGCCCATTAACGGGTCCGTTAATGGCCATTATGGGATCGCGGATTCCGAGGGGCGGTTAATCTGGCCGAATGGGGGCTAGTCGGGTGCTCCTGAGGGTGGAGTGGCTGGGCCTTCAGCCCCGTCCGTGGGCCCTTCCGGGCGGGCCCGTCATCTCTAGTTGACGTCCCCTTTGGGGCTAGGCCGTGGGCCGTTGTAATTCAGGCTGGTCCAAATTAGTCGTAACAAGAGTGAATTGGGTATTGTATAAGCCTACTTATATGCTAGTAATCCGACACCCAAGGGTTTCGTTACGGCATAATTTTTAACAATGTTGATATTAAGCTAAAGTATTTCTGGAACATCCTCTCATTTGAGGGAGATTTCCTGACGAGTTCCACCAACAAATTACCTCATCAGAATTGAGGCACTTTTGTGTCAGAAAACTGGGTCGATGAAAAACTGTAAAGCCCAGCTCTCTGGCCTAGTACACGCTCTGAACTTCCCTCTGGTGAGAGCTCGACCAACGCCATCCGATCGAACTCAACCAACTCCTCGATCGATTCTGTACACCTTCAAGGAGGCTATGCTCCCGAGCTTGACGACTCAACCAAGCGGCACGATTAAATAGATCCAATGGGCCACGACCCTTGACCCTCGACCCACCGAGCTTGGGGTCCGACTTCTTCTTCCATCTCTGACCTTCATCAACATCAGCGATCGACCCAAGTTTTCACCATCCGAGCTGCGTGATCGATCGGATCTACTCTGAAATCAACACACCTAGGATGAGAATGGGCATGAAGGATTTGTAGGGATGATGATGTGGCATGCCCAATTGGAAGCCCAAACGGGCTTTGGGCATGCCCATTCTCATCCCTAAACACACCACACTCAGGTGCCTCTATCGATCAGACCAAACGAGGATCGACCCACACGCTTGCGTCAGCTTGAACGATCTACCGAGCTCTAATGACCAGGCCCCCAGGGGGAGACGCGGGGCCGAGTTTCGACCTTTCCATGGCTCGGATTTCGGCCGGCAGAGCTCGTTCGATCGAGCCTTCCTCTGCTTGGACCTCGTCCGACGGAGCTCGGAAAGTGCTTGTTTCATCTGAGTATCACACATTGTGATGAAACTCAATTCGACCACCAAGCAAACTTGTGACGGTAGAAATGTTTTGATTCTTGAGGCAGTTATGATGATTCAGACGTCCCCTCTCCCATACATCGGAAAGCCTTTGGGAGATATTTTATACCTTTTGTTACGGCCTAAAGGTCGTGATACTCCGACCTTCCGTCCAAGCTCGCCGGGCACACGGCCTGCCCGCTCCTCCTTCGCAAAGTCCACCTCGACTAACGGGAGGGCGCACTTTGTCCTAACTTCGCCAGTTGGTCGCTGGATCCCCACTTAGCCCGCCCATCGCTCGTCAACACCGAAGTCTGTCTCGACTAGTGGGAAGGACTCGCTTCACCTCGAACATCGCCAGTTGGGTGCCCGCTTCCCTCCCAGCTCGCCAGGCGTACAACTAGTCCGCTCGTCATCTACCAGGAGCGGCCAAGTGATTCGAGTACGGTACCGCTCCACAGGCGCACCTCGAAGACCCCTTGGCTCATCGGACACGACAAACAACCTTGTAGAAGGACGCCACTGACACTTCCGCTGCTCGACAGCCTGACATAGCACCCCTTGGCCGCTGCGCCCCCTGACCGTTTGGTACTTTCGGTTCTGACACTCTATAAAGCGCACCTAGTCATTGCGCCGCCTGACAAAAGTATGGCTGACATACACAGCTCTGACGTCCTCGGCCGAAGCTTCCGCAGTCTGACACGCCAACTCAGCATGCCAGGTCAGCCTCACCTAACCGCCTCTATCAGCTATAAATACCCCTTCACCTCTATCAAGAAAAGGGTTGGTAAATTGATTCTCAAACTCTTACACACACGTAAAAGGAAAGGTCGTCCATATCTTTGTTCTTTCTCTATAGCTCGCCATGCTAGGTCGACCTACTCTTAGCTCGACCTACGTGTCTAGCCCCCTCTTCTAAGCTCTATTACTAACTTAGGCATCGGAGAGGCTAAGGGTTGGAACCCAATCCGGCCTTTCTGACGAGCTGCTCAGTGCGCATGTTGTCTCCTTCCAAGCAACGTGCAACCGGCCTCTTACTCGTGATGAGCGGACTTGCGAGATCGATCCAGAGATCGTATGCGAAGGGCGCCCAGCCTCACTACCTGTAAAATACCCTCCTAACCCTCTTCCAACTCATAACCACAGTGCCCTTGGTTCCCCTCAATACAAATTCATTGTACGCGGAACTTACCGCGTAATACCTTTAAATTGTGAAAGCCCAAGGTAAGGAATGAACTCTATCTAAGTGCGATTTGAGCTCCTCCAAGCTCTGTCTGAGTATGATCTGCTCAACTCCGAATTCATAGCACGACATAAGCACCAATTGAGCTTCATCGAGCCAAGCCCAAGCTCGACGTAACAGTCCGAGCTCCCACCGAGCTGTTGAGGAAAATTCTCTTTCAAAAGCATATGGCATTTCGCCCTTCGGATCTCCTGCTGCCATACCCTGATCCCTCATCTAAGACATCGACCGATCAAAGAGGCGTTAATCCATCGACCTATCGACCATCAACTCATCGAACTTGGGATCTGCACCTATATCCGAGCATCGATCAAGTTCTACGAGCCACATGGTAACATCAAACTTGGTCCTAATGCCTCGACCATGAACTCCTTTTGTCGTCGAGCTTCAACAAAGCGAGCTTCGACCAAGAGTTTGTTTTATCACTGTCTTCGAACAAGATCTTCCGCCAGAATTCGAGCTTCGACCAAGAGCTGCGAACTTATAAGCAAGAGGAAAATATGCATAATCAAGTTTCAACTAGTCTAACAACACCGACCGATGTCTTGGGGCTGAGCACCGATTTACTTCGAGCATTAGAGTTCCCTCGAGCCACTACGTGAACTCGACCAAACTTCGTCGAGGAATGACCCGAGCCACATCGATCTTCATGAAATCAACCCCAGTACTGAGTTTGACCCGAACCTCGCCAGAGCTTCCGAGCAAACTCAGATATGCGATCCCTTATGTAACGGCTGGTTTTTGTATGATGAAATTATTTATATATATAATTTTTTGTCTTCTCTTCTTCTTCTTTTCTTTACCTTTTTCCCCTATCTGGAGCTGAGCGTGCTTCTTGACGCTCTTGTCTTGGAGCCAGACTCATCTTAGAAAACCCTAGAACCCATCCCGAAACTTCACACTCCATTTGGAGACTTGGTGTACATTTTAGTCGGTTCAAGAACAAGGACCGACCGACTAGATTGACATCTAGTCGGTCAGAAACTCTTCATGGACTGACTAGTTTCCGTCAGATTTTTCCACTGAGTTACTGTTTACTCTTAGTCGGTCTATGTTCATCCACCGACCGACTAGTTTCACAACTAGTCGGTCAACACTTCTTCGCAGACCGACTAAGTTAAGGATCATTTCATGCAGTCAAGTTACTGTTTATTGTTAGTCGGTCAAAGAACGAATACCGACCGACTAGTTGACGAATTAGTCGGTTAGGTTCCCTTCGCTGACCGACTAATTTTCAAAATCTCTTATCGACCACTTTTACCCTTTAGTCGGTTAATGAACACTGGCCGACCGACTAGGTTGCAAACTAGTCGGTCGACGAGCCTTCACAGACCGACTAAATCTATCAACCCAGAACCGACACTGTTCTCTGTTTGCTTTTAGTCGGTCTCAGTTGAATGACCGACCGACTAGTTCTCAAACTAGTCGGTCAACCGCCCTTCACAGACCGACTAGTTGACCTCGAAACCCTAATTTCTGACCTAGCCGCCGTTTGTTTTCTTATTTAAACGTGCGGCTGTTTCTCTTTTCTTCTCATTATTTTGAGTTGTTATCTTCCCCAACTTACCTCTTCCTCTTCCCCTACCTCTCCTTCCTCCTCTTTGCGCCCCCATCTTCTTCAAGGTCTTCCTCCCCTCTTCCATTCTCCTTTTCTTCTTTCCCAATCTCCATTCTCTTGTTTCTTCTTCTTCTTCCGATTTTCCCCACAAATAGCCGATCACCCCTCATCTCCCCAGATCTGAATCTTGCGGCCAAGCTCCGGCCGCCACCTCGTTTCCCTTTCTGAGATCCATCTTCTCCTCGCGTGGCGATCCGATCTTGGATCTAGCAACGACGACCCCGGGAGACGTCAAGATCCTCACCACCACCTACGGAGGCCGACGACACCACCAACGATCAACGTTCCTCGCTGCGCTACCCGCGGCCTAGGAACTTCCGGACGACGCAAAGCTTCCACCTTTTCCAGATCTGACGCCGAATCTCCTCTCGATCGTCAAATCAGCTTGGTTCCCTAAATTCGTAGAAACCCACACAATAGATAAACAAACCCTAATTAAAATCAACAACATAATCAAATTAAATTTATTTTCTGTTGATCCTTAAAACGTTGTGAATCGACGAATGGACTTTATGCATGTGCAAATAGGATAGATCGTCGATTAGGTTAAATGCATTAAAAATATGATCTTTGATAAATAGGGTAGTTCTGATAACCTAGACACAACCCTAATAGGAATTATTGAATCGTGATCTGACGCCATCACCGTGTCATGATTTTCAGACGCTCTTTCGCCGACGAGACGTTTGGACGAGACGTTCCAGGAAGACGACGCACTCGCCACCATAGGCAAGTGTACCACTTGCGTTCTTGGCCATGTTTAGGCCTTAGGCTTGTTAGAATTGATATCTTGGAACGATGAGAACCGGACGTGAAATGATAGCGTCCGGGACGCCCCCGAAGGCTCAGACTTGACAACGAAGTCTGAGTCCAACAACAACAATTTTGACATCATAGGATTGACATGTGTGTGTGTGAGTTGTGGACACCCTAGTACAACCCTTCCGGTTTTGTCGTGTCATGTTCTTTCCGTCGTGTCATGTCCCGTCCCTTTCTTGCACAGCCCGCTGGGCAATAGGGCACTCGCCAAGCCAGAGCGAGTGATCCCTTGTACTGATTCACAGCCCGATGGGCAATAGGGCACCTGTCAAGCTAGAGCAGGTGATCCCTTGTACTGATACACAGCTCAGAGAGCAATATGGCACTTGTCAAGCTAGAGCAATTGATCCCTTGTCCTGTCACGATTCTTGGGGTTTTGGGGTAGGGTTGAGCGTGCACGCGTCAAGAGGGTCTGATCCCCCTCGAACCATAAAGGCGTGAACCCTTTTCGTGTCTTGTCTTGTCCTGTCTGGCTCTCCATGTTCCGTCTTGTCATGACACCTGTAGGCTAGTCACGTAGTCGGTAGCACTCGCTACGACTACTACTTGTTGTGTCTACTTTCCTGTTGCGTGTACTTTCGTTTTGTTCGTCTGTTATAACCTCAGCATGTTAATCAACCAGTAAAACGTTGCTAAATAATTGGTGCACTTGCAGTTTGGTCTAACCCCTTCTTGTAGACCTTACCTGACGTACAGTCCTTCTTTTGGTGATGTACATCAAGGATCGAGCCAGAGTACGTTGAGGAGACTGACTTGCCAGCTGACGTGGAGCCAAAGAGTGTTGATCCTGAGTACGATCCTGAGGACGACCAGAGCTAGAGACTTATAGTTGCAGTTTCTGAGATATCCATTTCTTTTAGTTTGGGTGCGTAGCGCCTTTTGTTTCCTTGTTTAGGTCGGGTGCTTGCACCGTTAGATTTCCTTTTCTGCAGTTGTAGCCCTTCGGGCGTTGAGACTTGGTACTTTTGATATGTTGGAATAAAATGAATTGTCTTTTCCTTTCTTGTACTCTTATTGTTCTGTACTAACATGCAGGGACCTGTACCTTCGTCTTGGTACCACACAGACGCTTATTGGGTCAGGGCTCCTTAGCTCTGTCCTAAGCGGGCCTAGTCACGCTTCGCCTCCGCTGTTTTGGGAAGCGGGGCGTGACAAGTTTTAGTGGTGGCCCATGCAGGTCCACGTCCCAATCTTCTGCAAGTACAGAACAGTAGGAGTAAGGACATTCATTTTGATATTCAAACATTGTACGAGTTTAACCTGTGTTTTCGTTCCTGAACGTAGGATGGCTGGGCGACGCATTACTCGATCCTCGAATTCGAGTGATGACGGTCCCGAGGACCAGGGTGCTGAGTTCTGCCAGTTCCTTGGCATGATGCGAGAGATGCTTGAGGTGCAGCATCAGCTGGTGCAGCAGTCCAACTGTGCTGCCCAGGCCCCACCTGTTGCACCACCTCCACATCCGCCTGTTCCGCGAGCTGCTCCAGGAGTGAAGCAGTTCAACGAACTTCAGCAGAAGACCTTCTCTGGGAAGGAAGGACCTCTGGGTGCCGATGAGTGGATCCAGAGCACTGAGGAGAAGTTGGTAGCTGCCAAGATTCCTGATGACACTCGGGTGGAGAACGCGAAGATGCAGCTGACTGAGATTGCCCGAAACTGGTGGCGTATTGAGGAGAGGAACCTGCAGAAGCCTGTGGAGTGGAAGAATTTTCTCCATATGTTCAAGGAGAAGTACTTCACCAAGGTAGCTAGGAGAGAGCTGATGGGCAGATTCGTGGATCTGAAGCAGAGGGACATGACGATCGACGAGTATGAGGCTGAGTTCGAGATGCTGAGCCGTTTTGCTCCACATATGGTGAAGAAGGAGGAGAACCGAGCTGAGCGGTTCTGTCAGGGACTTCGTCCGAAGGTCCAGGCTTCCATGTCCTCTGCTAGTTTCTCGACTATGAGGGAAGTGTTAGATGCCGTGAAGAATCATGAGACGATTTCGCACCTGCCTGACACTCCAGCGGACAGAGGGAAGTGCCCTATGGAGCAGTACCGGCCACCTGCCAGGCCGGCGATGAGGCCAGTCCATACTGTGCCATTCAAGAGACCTGGAGCACCAGTGCAGCAACAGAGCAAGGGTCCGTGCCATTTCTGCGGCAAGCCCGGACATGTTCAGACCAACTGTAGGAGGAAGCTGGGTCTGTGCCTACTTTGTGGAGATGCTTCACATGCTGCGAAGGATTGTCCGAGAGCCCGCAGTGCTGTTGTTGGAGCACCAGCCCCGTTGCAGATGAGGGCGCCTGCCCCGGCTCAGAGAGGACCTGCTGTTCGTGGACCACTCCTGGTGCTGCAGAGGCAGATGTACCAACGAGCAGTGCAGCCTCAGAGGCCGGCCTATACCATGACAGCTGTTGAGACTGAGGAGCTGGATGGAGTTATTGCAGGTAACTTATTGACCTAGTCTTTTCATTTCATAGTTAGACTGTATTGCTAGTTATGTTAGTGTTGCTTGGTTGTTTGATTGCTAGAGTAGTGTTGTGACCTTAGACCCTTTGTTTTCCTAGGCACCATTCTTGTGTTCTCTCACCCTGCTTTGGCTTTGTTTGACTCCGGTGCATCCATGTGCATCTTATCCCAGAAGTTCATAACAAAGCACTCTATTCCTACCCACACACTTCCTAAGTGTTGGGACATCACCACAGGGAACTGAGTGGTGACTGTGAACATGGGATGTCGATCGATTCCTCTAGTGGTCAGTGGACATGAGTTATATGCGGATTTCATCGTCCACGATCTACCGCATTTCGATGTCGTTCTTGGCATCGACTGGCTGGGAGATTTCCACGCTTCGATCGACTGTCACAGCAAGAGAGTGGTATTCCGGATTCCAGGCCATCCGGAGTTCGAGTTCCGCAGCAGAGATGAGTCACTTGGGCCCATTAGATTTCGGGCCAAGCCGGAGGTGCCAGTGTTAGCAGCGTTGCAGATGGAGATGGAGATCGACCGACCAGTGGTTGTCAAAGACTTCGATGACGTCTTTCCGGAGGATATCTCGGGTCTGCCACCCGACAGAGCTTTGGAGTTCGGCATCGACCTGATGCCGGGTGTGCAGCCGATATCGAAGGCGCCGTATAGGATGGCTCCTGCGGAGCTAGAGGAGCTACGGAAGCAACTTGATGAGCTGTTGCAGAAGGGTTTCATCCACCCTAGTGTGTCCCCGTGGGGTGCACCAGTGTTGCTTGTGAAGAAGAAGGATGGGTCCCGCAGGATGTGCGTGGACTATCGAGGATTGAATGCTGTCACCGTGAAGAACATGTATCCGCTGCCGTGTATCGATGACATTTTTGATCAGCTGGGAGGTTCGAGAGTTTTCTCAAAGTTGGATTTGAGGAGCGGATACCATCAGTTGAAGGTGAAGAAGGATGACATTCCGAAGACAGCTTTTCAGACGAAGTACGGGCACTATGAGTTCGTGGTTATGTTATTTGGCGTGACCAATGCTCCAGCTGTGTTCATGAATTTGATGAACCTGCTTTTCTACGACTTCCTGGATAAGTTCATCGTTATCTTTATTGACGACATTCTTATTTACTCGAAGTCTGAAGAAGAGCACAGCTGTCATCTGAGGACAGTGCTGGAGACACTGAGGCTACACAAGTTGTATGCCAAGTATGGCAAGTGCGAGTTCTGGCTGGACAGAGTCGCATTCCTGAGACACGTGGTGTCCGGTGATGGCATATCAGTAGATCCGGAGAAGGTCAGAGCAGTTCGAGATTGGCCGACTCCGCAGTCAGCGTCCGACATCAGGCGTTTCCTTGGTTTAACAGGCTATTATCGACGGTTCATCAAGGATTTCTCGAAGATTACGGAGCCGATGACGAAGCTAACAAGGAAGGATGTGGAGTTTCTGTGGTCTGATGCTTGTGAGGAGGCTTTTAGTATTTTGAAGGCGAGGTTGACCACGACACCAGTTTTGGCAGTACCGGATCGAAGCGGAGGTTTTGAAGTGTATTGTGATGCATCAGGGAAGGACCTAGGATGCGTTTTGCATCAGCATGGCCACGTGGTCACGTACGCTTCTCGTCAGCTGAGGACACACGAGAAGAATTACCCGATGCACGATCAGGAGTTGGCAGCGGTGATCTTTGCACTGAAGATTTGGAGGCACTTCTTACTGAGTGAGAGCGTGAAGATTTTCACCGATCACAAAAGTCTGAAGTACATATTTACACAGAAGGAGCTCAACATGCGTCAGAGATGATGGTTGGAGCTCATGGCTGACTATGAGATTGATTTGCAGTATCATCCGGGGAAGGTGAACGTAGTGCCGGATGCTTTGAGTAGACTTCCTACTGCAATGATGCATACCGCTGACTGGAGGATTCAACAGGAGCTGAAGGAGATGGATATGGAGGTTGTCCTGCCCGGTGTAGTTCATTCTTTCATGAATTTGCAGATTCAGTCCATGATCGTGGATCGGATCAAGGCAGCACAGGCAGGAGATCCGAAGCTATAGAGGATCAGGAGGCAGGTTGAAGCTGGGCTGCGAACGGAGTTCGTAATTCATGAGGATGGTTCGCTGTGGTACGGCAGCAGAATCTGCGTACCTACAGGTGATGTTCGAGAGGAGCTTTTGAGCGAGGCTTATAGCTCGCCATATTCTATACATCCTGGTGGTACCAAGATGTATAAGGACCTTCGTCTGAATTACTGGTGGATTGGCATGAAGAGGAGTGTGGCACGGAGCGTTGCCAAATGTTTGATATGCCAACAAGTGAAGGCCGAGCACCATCGTACTGCTGGGTTACTGTAGCCACTTCCTATTCCGGAGTGGAAGTGGCAACATATTACGATGGATTTCGTGACTGGTTTACCTCGGACCCCGAGACAGAACGACGCAGTCTGGGTGATGTTGATCGATTGACTAAGTCTACGCATTTCATTCCTTTCTGAGTGGGCCAGTCTACAGAAGCCTTGGCGAGGAAGTATCTAGAGGTAAAAGTCTGTTTTACTTCTCTCTACTTCATTTTAGTTCTGGTTGTGACGTAGACCGTGTACGTGCAGGAGATTGTACGCTTACATGGGGTCCCCGTGAGCATCGTGTCTGACAGAGATTCGAGGTTCACATCTCAGTTCTGGAGAAGTCTGCAGGAGAATCTGGGTACGAGTCTGAGTTTCAGCACGGCGTACCACCCGCAGACCGATGGCCAGTCCGAGAGGGCTATTCAGATACTAGAGGATATGTTGCGAGCTTGTACGCTCGATTTGAAGGGATCTTGGGAGGACCATCTCCATTTGGTGGAGTTTTCTTATGACAACAGCTACCAGGCGAGCATTGGCATGGCGCCATTTGCTGCCTTATATGGGAGGAAATGTCGATCGCCTCTGAGCTGGGATGACGTTGGAGATCGGGAGCTGTTGGGTTCGGAGATGATAGTAGAAGCTGTGGATGTCGTGATAGACATCAGGGAGAAGCTCAGGGTTGCACAGGATCGCTTCAAGCATTGGGCGGATGCCAAGAGGAGGCCTTTGGAGTTTCAGCCTAGAGACCACGTCTTCCTGAAGATTTCTCCAAACTGCGGAGTTATCCGATTCGGGAAGAAGGGGAAGCTGAGTCCGAGGTACATCAGACCTTTCGATGTGCTGGAGCGTGTGGGAGCAGTGGCCTATCGCCTTGCTATGCCACCATCTTTGGTGGGGGTTCACGACGTTTTCCACGTATCTCAGTTGCGTCAGTACGTCGGTGATCCGTCACACACAGTGGATTTCTCGGATATCACGGTCCGTCCGGACCTGACCTATGACCAGCAGCCCGTGCAGATTTTGGACCGTCGACAGAAGCAGTTGAGGAACAAGGTAGTCGACCTGGTGAGAGTGATGTGGCGTCACGGATCACCTGGAGAGTCCACTTGGGAGAGAGAGGATGAGATGAGAGAGCGTTACCCTCACCTATTCTGATAGAAATTCCGAGGGCGGAATTTTCTTAAGGTGGGTAGGGTGTAACGGCTGGTTTTTGTATGATGAAATTATTTATATATATAATTGTTTGTCTTCTCTTCTTCTTCTTTTCTTTACCTTTTTCCCCTATCTGGAGCTGAGCGTGCTTCTTGACGCTCTTGTCTTGGAGCCAGACTCATCTTAGAAAACCCTAGAACCCATCCCGAAACTTCACACTCCATTTGGAGACTTGGTGTAAATTTTAGTCGGTTCAAGAACAAGGACCGACCGATTAGATTGACATCTAGTCGGTCAGAAACTCTTCATGGACCGACTAGTTTCCGTCAGATTTTCCCACTGAGTTACAGTTTACTCTTAGTCGGTCTATGTTCATCCACCGACCGACTAGTTTCACAACTAGTCGGTCAACACTTCTTCGCAGACCGACTAAGTTAGGGATCATTTCATGCAGTCAAGTTACTGTTTATTGTTAGTCGGTCAAAGAACGAATACCGACCGATGGTGGGGCTCCGAAAAGGTGCGCTCTCTCAAGTGCAAGAGTCCGTACAAGTAATATAATCTGGGAGTCCAGATGTCGAATCCTCAGGAGGAAATCTGTTGCAACCACAATTCAAATCAAATAGAAATCCAACAAAAGGAAACTAACCACTTCACTAATGATGGTGATGATGGTGTGAAAGTACGTGATGGTGATGTGCAAACAATACGAACAAAGAAAAGTCGTATAAGAAAATATCTATAAAAAGTATGCACATGGTATGGGTTCGTTAGGATCAATGATTCGTATTAATTTGGTTGACAAGTATAACGCAGTGAATTCTCCTTTTGGGAGCAATTCATCGGAAAATACCCAATATAACTCAATGAATTCTCCTTTTGGGAGCAATTCATCGAAAGATACCCTTTTGGGGGTTCAAGCACAATATTCAATAAGATCATCGCTAAAGTTATAATACGATATGAAACTCTCTTTTGGAGAGATCAAAACTACGGTATGAAACTCCCTTTTGTGGAGATCAAAACTCACCCTTTTGGGGCGATCATCAACTCAATCACTTCTTTTGGAAGATGAAAAAGACGATTTAATAACAAAGATTACAACTTTATCGACGTTTAACGATTTAGCACAAGGAATACAACCAAATAAACACAAATCATATCCCCTAACTATGCCAAACCATGCACAATAAGAATTAGCTACTCATGGTGCAAGAATAAACAAGTTTCATAGCAAAATACATCAATCTAATAGCAAAATACTATAGAAAAGCTCCAAATACGGGGTTTAAGTTAAGAAATTTATCACCAAATATCCTTGAAAAGACACCAAAACTTTCTGGAAATAAGAAAATAGCCTCTGGAATTTTACAGAATTTTGTGGTGGCGAAATACGGCTCCTAGAGCCTCCAATACGCTCAAAATACGCCAAAATCTGCTTGTATACCCCTCAAAAACCCTAGAAATACCATTTATACTAACATTGCGGGTTTATAGCGCTTATCGGGTTCAATATCCGCACCCGAATCACCTAAAATCCGCACCCAATTGTCGGATCAAATGAGAACCGCACATCCAAGCGCGATTTAACGAGGGGCCGCCACGTGTCAAGGGGTCAGCTTCCGCCCGCTTCACAAATTCGACTCTGCATCGATCTTGTTCTCCGCTGTTGGATGAAGGATCAACGGCCAATTGTCTTCCGCGTGGCCCTCTGATTTGGCGTCGCCCGAACCCAGCTCGGGGTGAAGATAGGCGTTGGATCACCATCCAACGCTCACAGTTATCCCACGTTGAATAGCTGCGTTTCTCGTCTGCGGGCCGTCAGATTGAAATCGAACGGCATGAAATCAGCCACGTGGCCTCGTGATTCACTCAGTTTCGTTTTGAATTCGGTTGAATATGGCCGCTGGATCGCGATCGTGCGGCTATCGTTTGGCCGCGTCGCTCACATGTTGTGGGCCGCCCGATCTGGCGGGAAAACGTTAAGATCAAGCAACGTGGCACGCCAAAAGTCGTGCGCCGACTGTATATACGTATTTAAACGTATTTTCTTCCGTATTTCTTCAATTAAATGGTATTCTGCATTCAAAAATTCATAGTAATTAGCACAGATCTCAGAATAATACAAATAAATAGTCGTTGGAATCGTGAGATCGAGACCAAGCTAGAAAAATATAAAAAGAGCAGAAATACTTATTTAATTGCTGTTTTATGCTCAAATAGAGTGTTTTCTCTAATAAATAATTGTGTACAAAATACGTATGAATTAGAGAACAATGTAGCATCACATGAGCACAAAATAGAGCTAAATGGGGGGGGGGTTAAATATGTAATATTGACCCCGAATCACACCCCTCAACTAGCGATTTGCTAGTCTCTAGCAAAAAGAGCGATTAATACGGATGATTAATAAAACAATAAATTCTATCAATTGCTTATGGCATGGCTCAATAATACGCATTCCAACATGATCTTGACCATCAATATACACATCCATGAACAAAATCAATCACATGATATTTTCTCTAATTTAGTATGAATAAATAACATGCAAGCATCGTTTTGTGCAAGCGAAAGTATAACACGTCGTTTTGTTCTAGTTTTCTTGTTTCCAAGGAATTGGCCTATCAAAACAATCATTCAAGACATGGGTATTGAAGTTGCTTAGTATATTCACCATTTCTTTTCTTTTATTCGTTCTGCGTAACGCGCATCAAGCAACATTCACAGAAAAATGTATAACTTGGATCGCTCCATCAAATGAGTGAGTTTCCTGTCAATGGCTCCGAAATCAGACGATAATAGGGCATTAGGCCAAAAAGGACCCCTCGGACTGTACTACTCGAGCCAACCAAGTTATTTATTAGTGACATACTTATTCATTTTCTTCATTCATTTTTCATTCAAAAATTTTTTCTTTTCTTTTCTTCTTTTCTTTGTAAGCAACTCAACACCCATATTTTCGAACATAAACATTAATAACCATGGCCACATTCCTCTTCAATCTCGAAGACTTTTCTTAATAAATCGTGTATACTTAAGCTTTTTCATCACATTAGCATGCATGAAATGAATTCAAACTATTTTGAGATATTAATCAAGGCAATTGAAAATTTTCATGAATAGCATATTAACGGTAATTCCATGAAGGGAGAATAATTTAATCAAGCCATAAACAATTTTTAGAACTCAATTAATGCGTAATCATCCGTATTTGAGGCATATGAAGGAGTTTTAAAATGATGAGATTTGGTGACTTATTCTTCTCAAAAAAAATCATAAGGTCTCATACACACCCCCCAACTAAAGATGGACATTGTCCTCAATGTCGAAAGGGGTATGAGTTTATTCAAGTAAGCAACCTAGAAAGCATATAAAAACTACACTACTGGAAAGAACACACCGTGATCAAATGGCGGATCCCGAATCTTTAATTGTGGAGGAAGTTGTTCAATTTGCTCTTTGCGCTCCTCGACGAGTAATCTTCCTCCAATGACTAAACTGGACCCCAGCAACACAACCCCAAGCATCTCTATAAGCTGTTTACCAGTTTCCTGCAAGAGATGAGTCATGTCAGTCCAACTTAGTTTAAAATTCTTCTCAATAAAAGTATTCCAAATGTAGTCGTCAAAATAAGTGAAATAAATTAAAGCGAGTTGACGACTACTCCCTGAAAGATATGCACTACTCTCCGTACGATGCTCGATCAATGGAGAGAGGGGTAAATGATTTTGGGGCAAAACTGGAGGAGGGCATGGTTCTGACTCCATGTCGATAATCTCAAAACCATTGTCCCTAGCTGTCTCCTCCTCTCGTTCATCCAAAATTGCTAGCTCGTCCTCTCTTTTGCACACACTTTCTGCCATGTGGATATTTTTATTCGTGTCCTCAACGTGATATGGCTTGCTCGATTTTCCTGCAATAGAAGATAAAATCGTATTAGATTCTTGAAGTTGAATTTCAAAAGAAGTATTTTCTTCTAAGCGAGTGGCAAACAAATTAAGATTTTCAATAGATTTTTGAATCTGCCGACTCCGAGCAAGAAAATTCTCTTGGAATTGATGGGATGTGGCCTCCTGTGTCTGAATAATCAGGTAAACTTCCTCTTTCAAGGATTGCAAAGGTATGTCTACTCTTTGCACTTCTTGATCAAGGCACGAAGGCTCCGTTGAATCGCTCTCTGAAGTCTCTTCCATGGTTTCTTCATTTTCTTGCAGAGACTCCATGTATTCCCACGCCTCTGTCGGCGTCATGCCTCCCAATAATTCCTGCAGCTGTGGTCGTAGTCCATCTAGGAAGGACACCATAAGCTCTTCATTTGTGTACACATGCTGCGGATAGCTTGATACTATGTTTGTGAACCTCCTCCAGGACTGAAAGAAAGTTTCACAATCAGTTTGATTAAAATTTACAATCTTGAGCTTTTCCATCCTATGTTTGTGTGCATTAGCATACCGTGCATCATACAAATTGTTCGTGTAATAGAAATTCATATAATCCATTTTTTAAAAAAATAAAAATAAAAAAAGAGTTTATGTACAGTAAAGTGGAAAGATCTCACCGAAGGTCCTCTAAATGAAATAAACTGTGGTAACAAACCATTCCTCCCCGGCAACGGCGCCAAAAACTTGGTGGGGCTCCGAAAAGGTGCGCTCTCTCAAGTGCAAGAGTCCGTACAAGTAATATAATCTGGGAGTCCAGATGTCGAATCCTCAGGAGGAAATCTGTTGCAACCACAATTCAAATCAAATAGAAATCCAACAAAAAGAAACTAACCACTTCACTAATGATGGTGATGATGGTGTGAAAGTACGTGATGGTGATGTGCGAACAATACGAACAAAGAAAAGTCGTATAAAAAATATCTATAAAAAGTATGCACATGGTATGGGTTCGTTAGGATCAATGATTCGTATTAATTTGGTTGACAAGTATAACGCAGTGAATTCTCCTTTTGGGAGCAATTCACCGGAAAATACCCAATATAACTCAATGAATTCTCCTTTTGGGAGCAATTCATCGGAAGATACCCTTTTGGGGGTTCAAGCACAATATTCAATAAGATCGTCGCTAAAGTTATAATACGATATGAAACTCTCTTTTGGAGAGATCAAAACTACGGTATGAAACTCCCTTTTGGGGAGATCAAAACTCACCCTTTTGGGGCGATCATCAACTCAATCACTTCTTTTGGAAGATGAAAAAGACGATTTAATAACAAAGATTACAACTTTATCGACGTTTAACGATTTAGCACAAGGAATACAACCAAATAAACACAAATCATATCCCCTAACTACGCCAAACCATGCACAATAAGAATTAGCTACTCATGGTGCAAGAATAAACAAGTTTCATAGCAAAATACATCAATCTAATAGGAAAATAATATAGAAAAGCTCCAAATACGGGGTTTAAGTTAAGAAATTTATCACCAAATATCCTTGAAAAGACACCAAAACTTTCTGGAAATAAGAAAATAGCCTCTGTAATTTTACAGAATTTTGTGGTGGCGAAATACTGCTCCTAGAGCCTCTAATACGCTGAAAATACGCCAAAATCTGCTTGTATACCCCTCAAAAACCCTAGAAATACCATTTATACTAACATTGCGGGTTTATAGCGCTTATCGGGTTCAATATCCGCACCCGAATCACCTAAAACCCGCACCCAATTGTCGGATCAAATGAGAACCGCACATCCAAGCGCGATTTAACGAGGGGCCGCCACGTGTCAAGGGGTCAGCTTCCGCCCGCTTTGCAAATTTGTCTCCGCATCGATCTTGTTCTCCGCCGTTGGATGAAGGATCAACGGCCAATTGTCTGCCGCGTGGCCCTCTGATTTGGCGCCGCCCGAACCCAGCTCGGGGTGAAGATAGGCGTTGGATCACCATCCAACGCTCACGGTTATCCCACGTTGAATAGCTGCGTTTCTCGTCTACGGGCCGTCAGATTGAAATCGAACGGCATGAAATCAGCCACGTGGCCTCGTGATTCACTCAGTTTCGTTTTGAATTCGGTTGAATATGGCCGCTGGATCGCAAACGTGCGGCTATCGTTTGGCCGCGTCGCTCGCATGTTGTGGGCCGCTCGATCTGGCGGGAAAACGCTGAGATCAAGCCACGTGGCGTGCCAAAAGTCGTGCGCCGACCATATATACGTATTTAAACGTATTTTCTTCCGTATTTCTTCAATTAAATGGTATTCTGCATTCAAAAATTCATAGTAATTAGCACATATCTCAGAAAAATATAAATAAATAGTCGTTGGAATCGTGAGATCGAGACCAAGCTAGGAAAAATATAAAAAGAGCAGAAATACTTTGTTAATTGCTGTTTTATGCTCAAATAGAGTGTTTTCTCTAATAAATAATTGTGTACAAAATACGTATGAATTAGAGAACAATGTAGCATCACATAAGCACAAAATAGAGCAAAATGGGGTGGGTTAAATATGTAATATTCACCCCGAATCAACCGACTAGTTGACGAACTAGTCGGTTAGGTTCCCTTCGCTGACCGACTAATTTTCAAAATCTCTTGTCGACCACTTTTACCCTTTAGTCGGTCAATGAACACTAGCCGACCGACTAGGTTGCAAACTAGTCGGTCGACGAGCCTTCACAGACCGACTAAATCTATCAACCCTGAACCGACACTGTTCTATGTTTGCTTTTAGTCGGTCTCAGTTGAATAACCGACCGACTAGTTCTCAAACTAGTCGGTCAACCTCCCTTCACAGACCGACTAGTTGACCTCGAAACCCTAATTTCTGACCTAGCCGCCGTTTGTTTTCTTATTTAAACGCGCGGCTGTTTCTCTTTTCTTCTCATTGTTTTGGGTTGTTATCTTCCCCAACTTACCTCTTCCTCTTCCCCTACCTCTCCTTCCTCCTCTTTGCGCCCCCATCTTCTTCAAGGTCTTCCTCCCCTCTTCCATTCTCCTTTTCTTCTTTCCCAATCTCCATTCTCCTGTTTCTTCTTCTTCTTCTGATTTTCCCCATAAATAGCCGATCACCCCTCATCTCCCCATATCTGAATCTTGCGGCCAAGCTCCGGCCGCCACCTCGTTTCCCTTTCCGAGATCCATCTTCTCCTCGCGTGGCGATCCGATCTTGGATCTAGCAACGACGACCCCGGGAGACGTCAAGATCCTCACCACCACCTACGGAGGCCGACGACACCACCAACGATCAACGTTCCTCGCTGCGCTACCCGCGGCCTAGGAACTTCCGGACGACGCAAAGCTTCCACCTTTTCCAGATCTGACGCCGAATCTCCTCTCGATCGTCAAATCAGGTTGGTTTCCTAAATTCGTAGAAACCCACACAATAGATAAACAAACCCTAATTAAAATCAACAATATAATCAAATTAAATTTATTTTCCGTTGATCCTAAAAACGTTGTGAATCGACGAATGGACTTTATGCATGTGCAAATAGGATAGATCGTCGATTAGGTTAAATGCATTAAAAATGTGATCTTTGATAAATAGGGTAGTCCCGATAACCTAGACACAAACCTAATAGGAATTAATTAATCGTGATCTGATGCCGTCACCGTGTCACGATTTTCAGACGCTCTTTCGCCGACGAGACGTTTGGACGAGACGTTCCAGGAAGACGACGCACTCGCCACCACAGGAAAGTGTACCACTTGCGTTCTTGGCCATGTTTAGGCCTTAGGCGTGTTAGAATTGATATCTTGGAACGATGAGAACCGGACGTGAAATGATAGCGTCTGGGACGCCCCCGAAGGCTCAGACTTGACAATGAAGTCTGAGTCCAACAACAACAATTTTGACATCATAGGATTGACATGCGTGTGTGTGAGTTGTGGAAACCCTAGAACAACCCTTCCGGTTTTGTCGTGTCATGTTCTTTCTGTAGTGTCATGTCCCGTCCCTTTCTTGCACAGCCCGCTGGGCAATAGGGCACTCGCCAAGCCAGAGCGAGTGATCCCTTGTATTGATTCACAGCTCGATGGGCAATAGGGCACCTGTCAAGCTAGAGCAGGTGATCCCTTGTACTGATACACAGCTCAGAGAGCAATAGGGCACTTGTCAAGCTAGAACAAGTGATCCCTTGTCCTGTCACGATTCTTGGGGTTTTGGGGTAGGGTTGAGCGTGCACGCGGCAAGAGGGTCTGATCCCCCTCGAACCGTAAAGGTGTGAACCCTTTTCGTGTCTTGTCTTGTCCTGTCTGGCTCTCCATGTTTCGTCTAGTCTTGACACCTGTAGGCTAGTCCCGTAGTCGGTAGCACTCGCTACGACTACTACTTGTTGTGTCTACTTTCCTGTTGCGTGTACTTTCATTTTGTTCGTCTGTTATAACCTCAGTATGTTAATCAACCAGTAAAACATTGCTAAATAATTGGTGCACTTGTAGTTTGGTCTAACCCCTTCTTGTAGACCTTACCTGACGTCAGGGATCGAGCCAGAGTACGTTGAGGAGGCTGACTTGCCAGCTGACGTGGAGCCAGAGAGTGTTGATCCTGAGTACGATCCTGATGACGACCAGAGCTAGAGACTTCTAGTTGCAGTTTCCGAGATATCCATTTCTTTTAGTTTGGGTGCAGAGCGCCTTTTGTTTCCTTGTTTAGGTTGGGTGCTTGCACCGTTAGATTTCCTTTTCTGCAGTTGTATCCCTTCGGGCGTTGAGACTTGGTACTTTTGATATGTTGGAATAAAATGAATTGTCTTTTTCTTTCTTGTACTCTTATTGTTCTGTACTAACATGCAGGGACCTGTACCTTCGTCTTGGTACCACACAGACGCTTATTGGGTCAGGGCTCCTTAGCTCTGCCCTAAGCGGGCCTAGTCACGCTTCGCCTCCGCTGTTTTGGAAAGCGGGGCGTGACACCTTAACCAATCTACTAAGTTGTTCGAAGGGTCGGAACGACGGGTTGGAACGAAGCTCGTCGAAGGGTCGAAACACTATTCCCTAAACTGATCTTGGATCTCACCCAGAAGGCAATAATCTAGAGCCAAACACTCAATTTAAGTCCTAAAAAGCCCCCGCTCCAATCCGATGGCAGTCGTGGATTGAGCCACCCACATCGGCCTCCGATCTCGCTTTCAAGCTCTGATGGTTTTAGGCCACCCACAGTCACTGACGAAGAAGTCGAGCCACCCACAGTGGCCACCCCCTCGCTACCGAATGACAATCCTTGTCGTTGGTCGTAAGCTAAAAGGCCACCCCCTTACTGAACGACAACCTTCATCGTCGACCGTAAGCTGAGGGGCCACACCGTCACCACTGAGTGATCCTTATTTGTCGTCGACCGTAAGTCGAAGGGACCACATCCATTGCCACTGAACAACAATCATCGTCGTCGGTTGTAAGCCGAAGGGGCCACACGCTTGCAACCGAATGCCAACCTTCATCACAGCCATAAATCGAGGGGCCAACCCCTCACAATTGAACGACCCAACTTCGTCGACAGTCGTAAGCTGAGGGGCCAACCCCTCGCAATTGAATGACCCAACTTCGTCGACAGTCGTACGCCGAGGGGCCAACCCCTCGCAACTGAACGACCCACCTTCGTCGTCAGCTGTAAGTCAAGGAGGCTGCACCCACACCACTAAACGACCCTCTTAGTCGTTGGCTGTAAGCCAAAGGGGCCTCTCCTCTTGCCACCGAACGACACTCTTTCGTCGTCAGTCGTAAGCCGATGGGTCAATCCCTCGTAACTGAACTACTCAACTTTGTCGTCAGCCGTAAGCCGAGGGTCCACAACCTCATCATTGAACGGCCCTCCTAGTTGTCGTCAGTAAGCCAAAGGTGCCATGCCACTGGCCACCGAACGACATGCTTTTGGTAGCCGTAAGCTGATGGGCCAATCCCTCGCAACTGAATGACTTAACTTCGTTGTCAACTGTAAGCCAAGGGGATGCACCCTCGACACTAAACTGTAAGAATCGCCTTACCTTTTCAATACTAACAACAACACACTAGAGGGGGGTGAATAGTGTAATAGCACAAATTGCGTATTTAAAAATTAAACCTGCAAATTCGGAAGTATAAATGCAAGAGGAATTTAAATACCACAAAAATCCAAACTCAAACACAAGAAGTTACCCTGGTTTCCCAAACTTGGGTACGTCCAGCCACACCGATATCCATTAAAATTCTCACACAGAGAAGTGAATCAATCTCACACAGAGATAACTCACACAGAGGATTTGGATTCTCACACAGAGAAATCCTTGCTTTCACATAGAAAGAATTTTGCTCTCACACCGAGAGACTCAAACTCTCACACAGAGAGAACTCAACCAACCCTCACACAGAAGGTTATACTCTCACACAGAGAGTAACTAGCTCTCACACAGAAAGCTAGGGTTTGAATGAAATAACAAAGTAAAACAAATACTCTTACATATACCTTGAGATGAACTTACTCATAGATGAATGCAAGACATGGAAGAGGATCTCCAAGTGATGAGATTTTCTAGAAATGCACTTGGATGACTTCTCTTGAGCTTGACTTCAATGCATGAAGGAGAGAATGAGCTCTAAGAGGGAAATGAGAGAGTTTGAGAGTGGCTTGATTAACCTCTAAAAATTTTCAGTAGCATCAAGAAGTTCTAATGAACTCAGCCCTCTCATATATATAGGAACTCTATAGGAACTCTCAAAAGCCAAGAAACCAGACAAAAACAAAAAGCTGCAACGGTTAGATTTTTGGCTGAAACGTCACTGACAGTCGACTGCAGAACAAATAACAGTCAACTGTCCAACAGCTAAATAAATCGATACTGTATGAGGATTATTTAGAAGCACTAGACAGGTACAAATTTTTTTTGTTGGGGTGAAAAAAATGAGAGCATGTTAAAGTTGGTTCATTTGATTTCTTTTACCAGGCATGACTGGGCGAAAAGTCTCTATTGCGTTTACTACATTTTTATAGCTTTTTACTGCATTAAAATATCTGCTCTTTTTACGAGGATTTGGTCTGTTTGAACTTAGATACTATGTATTCTATCGATAATCAAGCATGTGCCCATGTTCATTCCTCAATATGAGAGTGGCTTAATTTTGTACATGTCATGTGCAAACAATGGATGTACAAATAATGGCAATAACTGTAAAATGAGGTAACATGTACATCCATTTGTTATTGGCAAAAATTGTAAAATTATGCTATTTGCAATTCTGAAAATACTAAATTAATATTGTTGTTTCATAGCTCCAGTCATATTCCTATAGAATGGTAATGGAACTTGCCCAATCGAACTATATTTTTCGGTACCCCCATACAAACAGGTTTGATATAAACTTAATTTATTAAATAAATTATAAAAAGAAATATGGTATATAAGAGATGTTGACATAGAATTATTGATTATGCTAGATACATTTACAAGGTGACATAGAATTATTGTTTATGCTAGATTTAACAGTGAAACATATGACAAGGTGCTTTTGCTTAGGTAAGTTAGTGCATAGCACATACATTTACTCCTTTAGATGAGGGCATATATAAATTAAACGATTTTTCTCTCATGAAAACCACAATATATTTTATGTTATAATTTACAACACCTTTGAACCAACATGTATGAAAAAATTGATGTTAAAACAGAGGAAAGTTGGATAGTTGCTCCCATGAGGGCTTGGGCATATATAATGTATGCATACAGAATGTCTTCATCTTGGTAATGAAAGTATTATAACATCATATTTTTTCCATACATGTTGGTGTAATGGTCTCAAATGTCTTCATCCCTCAAATGCCTATGAATTGTTTCAATGTATTGAATGTCATCATCTTGGTTTGAGACAAACCAACCTTTGAAACCTTTTGCAGATTAACTCTCTCGCTCTCCTATGGCAAGATCAAATCCCAATTCTCACGGAGCATCGGCATTTGAATTTGGCTCCAAATCTATTTATTTTAACTATTTGGGGACCAATAAGTTTGCAGACTTTGATGATTTTGATATTAATTCGAGATGTGTTGGTGTAGGCATTTGAGATTGCCGAGATCAGTTATTGTTTTTTTTTCCATGAGTCCTGTTACTGTGGTGATGGAGGATGGGAAGCCCCTGAGTTCTTTGCTTTTGGATAACGACAACACGATGCGGATAAGATTTACTGATTTTTGCAAGGTTTTTTTGCTCTTTTTATTCTCGATCTGAAATTTGTTGATATTTTCGTCTCTTATTCTTTTACTTATTTTTGTTCTTTTTCCATTTTTAGTAATATTTGAGTATGCATGTTGTCTTCTATATAGACTAGATCTTCATGAGAGCTTGACAAGGCAAGCACCGACATGATTTAGAGAAATAAAGCAGACACGTTTGGCCAATATGTCGGCAATTGGAAGCGGATCAGTAAGTTAACCAATAAATTCCTTTTTTTTTCTATTTTTTCGTGTATGCAACAAGTAGAGATGCCAAAAAATGCTAAAATCTGATTTCTCCCCTTAAATAGCTTGAAGAGGTTGAAAGAATCACGCATGTGTTGATGAGTGTAGCTGCATATGTATGAATAGTTCCATTTTAAAACTAAACTATTGGTAATGAAGACAATTTGTGGAATTACTCCAAAAATGCACTATGTATCCGTTCTTTGGTAATGAATAGTTTATTTATATATTCTAGGATTCCATGATTTTGTAAATTAACTGGTTCTTAATTTCAGGGAAAGAGAAGAAGAGGGGGGATCTTGAAAGAGAAGAAGTAGAGTAGATCTCGCCAACAAAAAAACCTACTACCTTCTGAAACCAAAAGGACTAAACTTAATGGAGGCTAACCAAATCACAGAAGCAGGAGCAATATGATGCCAAATACCAGTGATCCTTCGGGAAACACAGGTGGTTGTCATCGACCCAATGGAAAAGCGAGGGGCTCACCGTCATCTCTGGTTGCCGATGTCTGGATTCAGTGGATTGTTATCTTGAAGTAGCAGTAGCCATGTAGAAAGCCAGTAGAATATTGCTAGAAAATTGTAGCTCTGTGCTCCGTTGTTTACTCTTCTCCCTGTGAGTTGTACTCGACCCAATGGCAAAGAGGGGTTCACCTTTAATTGGTATCACATTGGTTGATATTGATGAACTTAAGGTGTCCATATTCTGTTCATATACTTAAATTGGTGATAGTCTGAAATTAATTATGAGGATCATCAGATGTGATGTGAATGTGCAGCTCATTTAATATTGGTCATTTAATTAAACGACACTGATCTTTTAATTCAAATGTATCTTTTAATCACATTTGAATTGTATGTTATCTATAGTTGTGTTATTAGTCGCTCACAATGTTCTATAGATCCTGTTTTTATTTGGCCATTATGATAGTGAAGTTATTTCTCAGACTTCTACCAAATCTTTTTGAGATTGTTCGTTTGTTTAATGCATGTGAAAACAGCAACTATGAAAATTTCAAACTGAACATAGTCCAAAGTACTCAACGTTCCCATCTCAGCTATTATGTTATGTTACATGTGAGTGAAAGTGGAGGGAATGCCCATTGTGTTCCATACTCTTCAAATGGATATGTTACACTAGAATAAATTCCCAATACAATTTCTTTGGGAGGGGACTAAAATTTTTGGCAATGAATTATATTGGAAAGGTAGATTTTAATTTAAAATTTTGGGAAGAACTACATCTGGAAGACGGGAGATAACTAAATTTTACGGAAACTAAAATTTTAAATTGGCCGGGGGGAGGGGGCTAAATATAAAAAGAACTACATTTTTCGGAAAACTAAAATTTTAGGGGAACTAAAGTTTAAAGATAACAAAAATTTTAAATTTTGAGGGAAGAAAGAAAATCTAAAGGGAAGAAAGTTTTGGGAAACTAAAATTTTTTTGGGAACTAAATTCTCTGTGGTAAATAAATTTTAGTTTGAATGTGGCCGAAATTTTATGTTGGGGGGATATTTTGAAAGTTGGCCGTAAATTTTTTACCGGGGGACATTGAATGAGGTTGAATTTGGAAGTTTGATATTTTGAATGAGGCTACAAATATTTTTCGGGGAGAGATTTTGAATGTGTTGTTACTTTTTGGGGAATATTTTGAATGCTCCGTGACCTTTGGTCATAGAAAACCCTAAAATTTTGTGAGAAACTATATCTAAATGAACGAAATTTGGGGAAACTAAAATTTTAAATATTTAGGGGAACTAAATTTGGAGGGAATCAATTTTTGGGAGGAACTAAAATACTTGGGAACAAAATTCTCTAGAGGAACTAAATTTTAATTTAAAATTTTGGTGAGACTAAATCTAGAGAGAACTAAAATTTTAAATTTTTGTAAAAATAAATCTTGAGGGAACAAGCTTTGGGGGTATAGTTTGATTACCATGTGACCTATGGTCACATGTTATGGCTAGGACAAGGTAAAGAGTGGCTGATATTTGATCTTGGTAAATCAATGGTTGATATTGGATTTTGTGAAAATTTTAGTGTGAAAACTAAAATTTTGGTGGGAAAAAGGTCTTGGGAACCAAAACTTTGAAATTAAAAGTGTATTGGGAAAGATTGTAGAAATTAAATTTGGAGAGAAAAGTACCTTGGGAACATAAACTTTGAAATTAAAAGTGCCTTGGGAAAAATTGTGGAGAAGTATGATCCATTAAATTAAAGAAAATATAAAATTTAGTTTAAAAATACCCAGAGGTTTGTTGTTCCGCGCCGAAGACGCTTGCGTAATTTTTTACACTAATATGTTGTTCCGTGCCGAAGTCGCTGGCGCCAAATTTGTTGTTCGACGCCGAATTTGTTGTTCCGCACCGAAGGCGGCCGATAAATTTTTTTACACTAATTTGTTGTTCCAGGCCGAAGTCACTGGCGCCAAATTTGTTGTTCGACGCCGAATTTTTTGTTCCGCGTCGAAGGTGTTGGCGCCAAATTTGTTGTTCAGCGCCGAATTTGTTGTTCCGCACCGAAGACGCATGTGCCGAATTTGTTGTTCCGCGCCGAAGGTGCCCATGCCGCTAAATATTTTTACGCTAATTTATTGTTCTGTTAAATTTTTTGCTGTGGAAATAATTTTTGTGGGGAACAAAAATTACGCGGGGGAAATCTTAAAAGAACCGTGCACGCGGGCACGGGTTATGACTAGTACAACATATTAACTCCCCCATTGACATATATATGGATCAACAAATGCTTGTATACCAATGTATCCCACAAGGTCCCCATTTTCATGAAAAATAAATTTGAAAACATTTTCAAAATCATGAAACACACACAAACAATGGGTATGCTAAAAATAAACATTTAATCACAATACCCATGCATTATGCATATGTGAGAGGAACCTAAACATTAGGAAACCAAACCCAAGAGGAGTTTGATTTCCTAATGTAATCACATGATGTGATCACATCCCTAACTAGAGAGTTGATGTAACTATCCCTCTCTTGCATACTACACCTAGTGGGAATCCATAAACTCAAGGATTTCTTAGGCACGTGTTTTGCCTTTGCAAGAGGGGTGGATGTGACATGCTTAGGTGTAGAAATAAATTCCTTGGCATGCATAAAGTGAGGATTTTGCTTCTTAGCAAAAACTGAAGGAGTTTCATTCTTCATCACCACCTTGTGATTTACATGCTTCTTGTTGGTGTTATTGTTATACAAGAAAGCATGGTGATTCTTCTTAGGTGCTTTTGCAAAATTTCTTGTATTTGCGCCATAAGAAGAAATAGAGGTGGGGTTGGTAACCACCTTTGGAGTGTATCCCAAACCTCCTCTATGGTTTGCCGGATGTTGTTTTTCAAGCAAACCATGGAGTGAATTCCTAGAATAAACAAAGCTTTTGAGCTTACAGGATTCCTCTTCGCATTCAACGAAAGTTGTTGAATGCGAGATTCTAAGCTAAGATTTTGAGCTAATAATTTTTCATTAGAAATGCTCAAATACTTAACTTGAGAGAGAAGTGTGTCTCTCTCACTAGTGTCACAAACATGCAAAGCATCATTGTTATTTACACTAGTAAATTCTAAAGCATGCACCCTACTCATAGCATTCTTAAATTTTGCTTTCAAATTATCATATGAGTCGATGCACTTACTTCCCACGTTGGAGGCTACATTGAAGCCATACTCAAGCTCCTCATATGGTAGCTTTGGCTCCTCCTTTTCTTCACCATCGCTTTTCTCCTCGCTGGAGCTTGACGAAAACTCTTCTCCATTAGCCATGAAGCACATTTTTTCGTTGGAGTTAAGCCACGCCTCTACCTCTTCATCGCTTGATCTTGAGGAGATTGATGAAGAATCATCAAAAGCCGCGAAGCACATGTGAGGTTGCTCCTTGTTATTCTCTTCTTCATCACTTGATGTGTCCTCATCGGAATCATCAAATATGCCGACAAGCCCCTTCTTTTGGTTCTTGAATTTGGACTTGCCTTTCCCATGCTTCTTTCCTTTCCCTTTGTAATTTTCTTTGTCGGGTTTGGAAGGGCATTCGGTAGAACTATGGCCTTTTTCTCTACAATTGAAACAAATAGAATTGTTAGACTTGGAGGCAAACTTTGACAGAGATTTACCTTGCTTGCCCTTGAGGAATGCCTTGAATTGCTTGGCAAGCTTGATGTAATCATCATCGCTAACATCATCTTCTCCATCATCTTCACTCGAAGCTTCCCGATGGAATTTCTTTCTCCACTTGATTGGCTCCTTCTCGGCATGGAATGCAACCCACTTTTGCTTCTCAGGCTTCGTTGGTTGAATCTCTTTCTTATGTTGAAGCTTTACTTCATATGACATGAGATTCCCAATGAACTCCTCAATGGTGTATTTGGACATGTCATTTGACGTTAAAATCCCGTTGGCCTTTGACTCCATTGAGATGTAAGCGAGTCTAAGATCTTCTCCACTCGATCCTCTTGGGGAATCACCTTCCCAAGTCCTTCCAAAGCGTTCACGATTTCTGTGAACCTTATGAACATCTCCGAGATGTTTTCACCTTCCCGCATCTTAAACAACTCATATTTTGATCTAAATATGTAACGACCTGAATTTTTCCAAAACATTTAAGCCAAATATTTAAAGTAATTTCATTTTAAAAGACATTTTGTAATGGTTGATCAGGAGTTTTAAACTAATTTCAAAAATTCTTATAAAAATATTTTAGAGCATTAGATTTATTATATTGTATTTCGGCAATTTCAGATTTCCTCAAATACCCAAAACATTTCTGTTAAAATTCATCTTCCAAAATTACCGTTTTGATTCGACGAATTTATTTTCTATACAAACGTCTTCAAAACGTTTTCAAACTTCTGCAGTAGCATCCTATGATCAATTAGGACTTCTCACATTTATTTTGTAATTTTCTGAAGTCAAATCGATAGAGAACCCGCAAACCCGCTTCCAAAACGTTTTGGCCAAAAACTAGTATTTCCGTAATTCAAATCCTGAAACGGACTTCGTATTCGCCATCCTCGCGACGATACGATCCCGTGGGTATGTTTTCGTAATTTTTCGGACACGTTTACTAGTAGGGGCAAAATCGTAATTTTGTATTTATCTACTAATTACGTTTAACCTTTTTACTTAATTACTAATTACCATATTAGCTATTAGATTACCCTAATCACTCACCTAACCCTCACCCGTATGCCAACACGAGATTCATGCTTCCCCCTTTTCTAACCTTAGTCTAAAGAAATACCTAATATCTATCTAACCTAATTAATTCCATTGACTAAAAATTCATTACAACCTATATGTTATAACTTATTTAACCCCCTAACCCTTCGATTATCAGCCCTAACCCAGACTCAAGCACACACCCAGGCAAACCTCTCCCTCTCTCTCTTCAATTTGTTATCGAAATAACTCAAACCCAAATACACACAGTCTCTCCCTCTCTCTTCCGCTCTCTCAGTCACTCTCTCCCCCATATCTCGCCTTCAACCCACAGGGGGGGCTCGTCGCCGGAGCTCTGCCTCGTTGAGCTGTGCACACCGCGAGCCTCTCCACGCATCTGCACCCCGAGAGCACGACGGCGACGCTCCGACAACCACTCCGAGCGCCTCGACCCCAACTCCGCCGTTCGACCACCGCCCTCCGACGTGTCGGATCTCACAGTGGCACCCTCCTCCGTCCGCACGCCACCCAGCTCTACCCACGACGACGCTTAGCTGCTGCCCCCTCCACCACGTTGCCCGCCTGAGCTCTGGCAGCCTCGAAACACACAGCTGCTTCTTCACCACCGCTCTGCTCTCCGACAGCACGAAGAAGCCGCCGACGATCTCTGAGCACGAAGCCCCGCTCTGACTTCCACCCACGTCGCAGACCCCATGGCCGATGCTCCGACGCCCTCCGCCTTCGACTCATGCCCGCGGCTCCGCTCCACAGCAAACGGCGATCCCCGTCCGCTCGCTGCAGCCAGCGCCTCCGCTGCTTCCTCGTGACGCCGCCGCAGACTCCGCCGTGGAGCTCCGACCTCACCGCCGCCGCTTCGCTGTCGCCCCTCCCCCCGAGTCACCTCCTCTCCGCCGCCGACCCGCTCGCCCACCGCCGCCGCGAGAAAAGCCCCCCTCCGGCGTTCGAACACGAAGCAGCGAAGGGTATGGGCGATGGCAATCTCGTAAATTCGAAAGTATTTTCGAATTTCTGATTTTTAATAATTAATAATAGGGTTTATTGGTTTTTAATCCATAACTAATTATACAGGGCCTAGAAAAATGTGTGGATAGCCCCAGAAAATCAGAAACGAAGTTTCGGACCCAATGGCGCTAGTCTCACTGCGAGCAGACGCCTACTTTTCCCAGAATAAATTTTTGAACTTAGAAATTAAATAGGTATAAATCGTTCTAAAAATCGTAACTCGCTGATTTTACGTACACTAATATTTGATAAAATTATATGTGATAATAGACTTCGAGACGGTCATTTTGACTGTTCACTCAGGTCATTCTGACTTGTATTGCTCCCGTAAGAAATTACGGAAGATACGCGTAACTTAAATAATCTGGGTTTTTAAACTATTTTGAGTTTCTAAAAATTATAAAAATTACTATGGACTTCAGAAAAATATTCCTTCCTGCAGTAAAACTATTTTGATCATATATAGTCTATATAAAAATTTAGAACGCTTTCCGACACCGTTTCAACAGTTTTAAAAATCAAAACGACCAAGTTAAATGAATAAGAAATAGTGTATTCTCTAACTAGTTGTTCTTGTGTTTGCAGGCATCGAATCTCGTGCACCAGCACTAGATCCAGTCCCGGCTCACTACCATCACCTCGAAGATAGTAAGTCACAGTAAATTCTAACTTTAGAAATCTAGATAGTGTACTTAATGGAAACACCGCATGCTCGAAGCATGGATCGGTACCTTAGTTATTGGACTTCAAACATTGCTCAGGACTGACATTCTCTCTTGAGGTTTCTGTCTTGACTTTTCAACAAGCAAAGATCTTTAGAGTATCGTTAAACGCGTATGAACCTAGTCTCGGAACAGTTATTGTCCTGAACAGATTGACATGCTTGATAGAAAGATTGTAACTGGATATGTGAGAACAGTAAATGACTCGTAAAACTGCAAAGAACGGTAACCTGCACAGACACTTGGGGTTTTGGGGTAACTTATAATTGCGGAAGTGCGGGAGCGACCAGTCCGATCTCCAGTGGATAGTACCATATTGACTGAACATTATCGTTTTGTTGTAACCCGGGATATCAGGTGGACTCTTGGTTGCATATCGTACTTCCCTTTATAAGTCACGAACTAGAATAGGCACAAGTACTCTCATTATTGCTATAGTCATTGCTATCGTCATTACTAGTTGTACTTGCTCGGTCACCTTTACTTTACTTGTCACCCTTGCATGCTTGACTTGATGTACTTTACTTATCGCACTTGTATGCTTGTCTGTCCTTACTTTATCCTTACTTTACTTTCAGCACTTGTTTACCATAGCCTACTCCATATTTGTGCACTCCTCTTTTTCTATCGTTAGAATTGTTGTGACTTACCTTCGGTTCCATTTATGGCACCGGCAGACGAAGATCTAATCGAGGAGATTGCCCCAGAGTTCGTGGAGCCTACACTTGACCCTGAAGCTGCAGAGTTTTATTTACTTTACTGTTGGTGTGTGGGTGGTACTGTGTATTTACTTTTCCGCACTTCTTTTCAGAAAATGTGCTGGTGGTTGTTGTACTTTAATTTGGACTGTAATAACGTCTGTACGCTGGTTTTGAGTATTGTGATACATCTCTGAGTTGTGGCTATGCTGAATTCACTGGTAAATTGCGGAACCTGCAAATATCAAATAAGTAACGGGCCCCCGGGAGCGGGTCGTTACAAGTTTTGGTGGCCCACGCAGGTCCGTGCAAAATACCTCGTGAACAGTATAGTAAAACCAGGATGTATCGTATACGATACTCAACTAAGCTGACATTTCTATGGATGCAGGTTTGACACTCGAAAGACGGACGGGAACATCTCGGAGAGCCCAATGGAGTTGGCCATCTGGTTTTTAAAAAAAAATTTCATTTTGATAGGATTAATTAGTTGTATTAAAAATAAAAAAAAATCCTTCTGTGTCGGTGGCACCCATATAAATGATGATCTTCCTTCAATGGACCATGATATCGGTCAATGTGCTTGGCTAAAGTCTGTTGGATCAACCTAGCTAGACTGGGCATAAGTGATCCTGGCTTAGTCACTTCCCTGGCCGTGTCCGCTGGACCGCAGGGACGTGAATCATGATTATGTGACGTCATCGATCTTATTCACTACCAACCTCCCTTTTAGCCTGATGACCTTTCATTTCACATTCTTAGAATCTTTCTATTTCTAGTTTTCTTGAACCCTAGCCACGTTTATTTTAAGGAGGGTAGCGTTCGAATTTTTTTGATCATCAGAAGTTTGAGCTCCTCAGCAGAAGCAGATCGAAGGACGTTCAGAAGTACTCAAAGATGATGCTGGAGATTTTGAGACGAGCCAAACGTAGCGTGCACATATAGGCTGTTACGTTTTTGAAACTCGTATTTCTTTTCTAACCCTGCTCCCATCTTGTACCCGATTTTTCCACGTGTTAGAATTCTTTCCCGCCTACCACCTCCCCTCATTATTGCCTTTGTCCTCATCCTTGCCTCGAGCCCCGTTCCCACCTACCCTATACTACCTACCCATGACTTTCAGCGCCCCCTCTTTATTTTCTTTGTCCGCTTCCTCACCTCGATCCCCGTTCCCGCCTAACACCGACGACTTTCGGTGCCCCCCTTCTCTTTTTAACCCCTCTTCTCCTTCCTTCCCAAGCCACCCCGTGGTTCCCTTTTCGCTCAGACATCGCCCCTCCTCCTCCCGGCCTCTTCCCCAAGCGAGCTCGCCATCTCACCCGAAGCCCCGCCAGCTTCTGCACCACTCCATCGGAAGACCCTGCCATGGATCGTCAACCAGCCGCAGCTCTCATCGCCGAGGACCCGCAACCACCAATGGCCCTTCGACGTTCTGTTTTGGGATTTTTGGCCTTGGCGACAACCCTCGTCGCCACCCTCGCTACCGTCGCTTGGCTGAGATCTTGGGAAGCCGTGATCCTTGGGCTTCTCTTGAGCTCTCTGTCCTGGGTCTCACCCCGGTTGAGATCCCGTTTAGGCTTCCTCTTGCGTCTACTTCTTTTGGTTTGCGGAAAAGCGTGTTTTTGGTTGTTCATTTGTTGGGTGATGTTAGGTGTTGCGAATGTCAAGTATTGGTCTACGGAAGGAATGATGGCGATGCTTATTGGCATGATTTTGGCCTTGGGTGTTGAAGTTGGATGTAGGCCTTGTGCTTGGCTCTGGATGAGAGCATGGATCCTGCCTTATTGTGGAATAGTATGGAGATTGACGGAAGGAATGCTAGCAGGGAGTACTGACTTAGAATGTTGGCCTTGTACTTACCTTTGGGCGGTGATTTGGACGTTAGCATGTGGTTGGGCATTATGAAAATTGATGGTGTTGGTACCCGTGGATTAGTCGATACATGCTATATTATGAACAACATCTGTGGCCAGACCCCGTTAGTCACCAGTGAACATTTGTTGTCATCGATATTATTATCTCATGTTAATTTTGGTCTACTTGAGAAGTCAGAATAACTATTGTGATGATACTGGAATAGTTACGAAAGCAATGGTGATGTCAATAGTATTTATTCATATATAACATCTCTTGTTTTCTTGATGCTATTATATCACATTATATTTCATATTATTTACAACCTGATTTACTAGATTTCCATCTTTTCTATCTTTTATTTGCTTGAGCTTCTTCATAACATCAATTATTTGTTTCAAAAATATTTTTAAATTCCGAGGACGGAATTATTTTAAGGAGGGTAGAATGTAACGACCTGAATTTTTCCAAAACATTTAAGCCAAATATTTAAAGTAATTTCATTTTAAAAGACATTTTGTAATGGTTGATCAGGAGTTTTAAACTAATTTCAAAAATTCTTATAAAAATATTTTAGAGCATTAGATTTATTATATTGTATTTCGGCAATTTCAGATTTCCTCAAATACCCAAAACATTTCTGTTAAAATTCATCTTCCAAAATTACCGTTTTGATTCGACGAATTTATTTTCTATACAAACGTCTTCAAAACGTTTTCAAACTTCTGCAGTAGCATCCTATGATCAATTAGGACTTCACACATTTATTTCGTAATTTTCTGAAGTCAAATCGATAGAGAACCCGCAAACCCGCTTCCAAAACGTTTTGGCCAAAAACTAGTATTTCCGTAGCTCAAATCCTGAAACGGACTTCGTATTCGCCATCCTCGCGACGATACGATCCCGTGGGTATGTTTTCGTAATTTTTCGGACACGTTTACTAGTAGGGGCAAAATCGACTCAAGCACACACCCATCAAACCCAAATACACAGCTCTCTCAGTCACTCTTCGTTGAGCTGTGCACAGCCTCTCCACGCATCTGAGCACGACGACGACGCTGACGTGTCGGATCTCACGTGGCACCCTCCTCCGTCACGCCACCCAGCTCCAACGACGCTTAGCTGCTGACGAAGAAGCCGCCGACTGAGCACGAAGCCCCGCCTGACTTCCACCCACGTCGCAGACCCCATGGCCGCTGCTCCGACGCCCTCCGCCTTCGACTCATGCCCACGGCTCCGCTCCACAGCAAACGGCGTCCCCGTCCGCTCGCTGGCCAGCGCCTCCGCTGCTGACGCCGCCGCAGACTATGGAGCTCCGACCTCAGCCGCCACTTCGCCGTCTCCGCCGCCGACCCGCTCGCCCACCGCCGCCGCGAGAAAAGCCCCCCTCCGGCGTTCGAACACGAAGCAGCGAAGGGTATGGGCGATGGCAATCTCGTAAATTCGAAAGTATTTTCGAATTTCTGATTTTTAATAATTAATAATAGGGTTTATTGGTTTTTAATCCATAACTAATTATACAGGGCCTAGAAAAATGTGTGGATAGCCCCAGAAAATCAGAAACGAAGTTTCGGACCCAATGGCGCTAGTCTCACTGCGAGCAGACGCCTACTTTTCCCAGAATAAATTTTTGAACTTAGAAATTAAATAGGTATAAATCGTTCTAAAAATCGTAACTCGCTGATTTTACGTACACTAATATTTGATAAAATTATATGTGATAATAGACTTCGAGACGGTCATTTTGACTGTTCACTCAGGTCATTCTGACTTGTATTGCTCCCGTAAGAAATTACGGAAGATACGCGTAACTTAAATAATCTGGGTTTTTAAACTATTTTGAGTTTCTAAAAATTATAAAAATTACTATGGACTTCAGAAAAATATTCCTTCCTGCAGTAAAACTATTTTGATCATATATAGTCTATATAAAAATTTAGAACGCTTTCCGACACCGTTTCAACAGTTTTAAAAATCAAAACGACCAAGTTAAATGAATAAGAAATAGTGTATTCTCTAACTAGTTGTTCTTGTGTTTGCAGGCATCGAATCTCGTGCACCAGCACTAGATCCAGTCCCGGCTCACTACCATCACCTCGAAGATAGTAAGTCACAGTAAATTCTAACTTTAGAAATCTAGATAGTGTACTTAATGGAAACACCTCATGCTCGAAGCATGGATCGGTACCTTAGTTATTGGACTTCAAACATTGCTCAGGACTGACATTCTCTCTTGAGGTTTCTGTCTTGACTTTTCAACAAGCAAAGATCTTTAGAGTATCGTTAAACGCGTATGAACCTAGTCTCGGAACAGTTATTGTCCTGAACAGATTGACATGCTTGATAGAAAGATTGTAACTGGATATGTGAGAACAGTAAATGACTCGTAAAACTGCAAAGAACGGTAACCTGCATAGACACTTGGGGTTTTGGGGTAACTTATAATTGCGGAAGTGCGGGAGCGACCAGTCCGATCTCCAGTGGATAGTACCATATTGACTGAACATTATCGTTTTGTTGTAACCCGGGATATCAGGTGGACTCTTGGTTGCATATCGTACTTCCCTTTATAAGTCACGAACTAGAATAGGCACAAGTACTCTCATTATTGCTATAGTCATTGCTATCGTCATTACTAGTTGTACTTGCTCGGTCACCTTTACTTTACTTGTCACCCTTGCATGCTTGACTTGATGTACTTTACTTATCGCACTTGCATGCTTGTCTGTCCTTACTTTATCCTTACTTTACTTTCAGCACTTGTTTACCATAGCCTACTCCATATTTGTGCACTCCTCTTTTTCTATCGCTAGAATTGTTGTGACTTACCTTCGGTTCCATTTATGGCACCGGCAGACGAAGATCTGATCGAGGAGATTGCCCCAGAGTTCGTGGAGCCTACACTTGACCCTGAAGCTGCAGAGTTTTATTTACTTTACTGTTGGTGTGTGGGTGGTACTGTGTATTTACTTTTCCGCACTTCTTTTCAGAAAATGTGCTGGTGGTTGTTGTACTTTAATTTGGACTGTAATAACGTCTGTACGCTGGTTTTGAGTATTGTGATACATCTCTGAGTTGTGGCTATGCTGAATTCACTGGTAAACTGCGGAACCTGCAAATATCAAATAAGTAACGGGCCCCCGGGAGCGGGTCGTTACAAAATACGCATTGTTTAGATTTCTTTACATTCGAAGTCCCTTCAAGAGAAATCTCCAATATATGCCAAATTTCGTTGGCCGTTTTGCACATGGAGATGCAGTTGAACTCATTTGAAGTGAGGGCGCAATGGAATGCATTCATAGCCCTTGCATTGACTTTGATCAAGTCCTTCTTCGCCTTAGTTCTTGAAGCCATAGGTGTAGTGGCCTTCTCAAATGGCACCTCCGTGATGTACCATAGGTCTTGACCCTCCATGTGGATTATCATCCTGATCTTCCAACTTGGGTAGTTGGTTCCATTGAAGAGCGGGGGTCAAACGATAGAATGACCTTCTTCATGAGACGCGGATGTAGCGTTGAATGCCATCGTTGCAGTATGCTAGAACCTCGCTCTGATACCAATTGTAAGGATCGCCTTACCCTTGCAATACTAACAACAACACACTAGAGTGGGGTGAATAGTGTAATGGCACAAATTGCATATTTAAAAATTAAACATGCAAATTCAGAATTATAAATGCAAGAGGAATTTAAACACCATAAAAATCCAAACGCAAACACAAAAAGTTACCCTGGTTCCCCAAACTTGGATACGTCCAGCCACACTAATATCCACTAAAAATTCTCACACAGAGAAGTGAACACAATCTCACACAGAGATACCTCACACAGAGGATTTGGATTCTCACATAGAGAAATCCTTTCTTTCACACAGAAAGATTTTTGCTCTCACACAGAGAGACTCAAACTCTCACACAGATAGAACCCAACCAACCCTCACACAGAAGGTTATACTCTCACACAGAGAGTAACTAGCTCTCACACAAAAATCTAGGGTTTGAATGAAATAACAAAGTAAAAAAAATACTCTTACATATGCCTTGAGATGAACCTACTCATAGATGAATGCAAGGCATGGAAGAGGATCTCCAAGTGATGAGATTTTCTAGAAATGCACTTGGATGATTTCCCTTGAGCTTGACTTCAATGCATGAAGGAGAGAATGAGCTCTAAGAGGGAAATGAGAGAGTTTGAGAGTGGCTTAATTAACCTCTAAAGATTTTCAATAGCATCAAGAAGTTCTAATGAACTCAGCCCTCTCATATATATAGGAACCATATAGGAACTCTCAAAAGCCAAGAAACCAGCCAAAAAACAAAAAGCTGCAATGGCTAGATTTTGGTCTAAAACGTCACTGACAGTCGACTGAAGAACAAATGACAGTCGACTGTCCAACGGCTAAATAAATCCCAACGGCTATAAAATGAGCCAAGACAGTCGACTGTAGAAGACTACACAATCGATTGTAAAAAAGACAGTCGACTGTATATCCTTCATTAGGCGACTGCTGCAGGGGATGGAATAAAACAGAGAGTTGCAACTTACTCCCAGTATGCATACATGCGACTAATGAACAAATGACAGTCTATTGTAAAATAGACAGGCGACTAGTTATCCTTCATCAGTCGACTGCTGCAGGGGATGGAAATAAACATAGAGATGCAATTTTCACACTAACGCCTTTCAGACGACTGTTGACCATTTCACAAGTGACTGTAAATATACATGCGACTGTAAATTGAACATTAGTCGACTGATGCGAAAAGCTCAAGTAAAGTTAATAAAAAGTTGAGTCTTTGGTCGACTGATGAAATCACCCAGTCGAATGTAAAACCTTCATCCGGCGACTGTTGGAGAGCCAGAGACTCCAAGTGAGTCTTTGGTCAAGATGAGCCTATTGGGTTGGATTCTATGATAACCCTAAGTCTCACTAAGATGGTTAAATGCATATGCATGAATGAGTAGACCATCTATCAAGGCATTACATAAAACCTAGACTCAAAAAAAGAGAGAAAGCAATAAATGAAATTACATGGATTACAATGCTTTCCTTAGAGTCTATGGCTTTAATCTTGATGCCTTGATGCTCCCTATCATCTCCAAGCTTTGGCATCCCTTAAGTCCAAGCTTTGGTCCTTCTCCACTTTATGTCCATCCTTGCACCAAGTGTTTAGTCTCCAAAAATGATATACTTGAAAAGTAACTAAGAGACTAAAACAAGAGAGTCATTAGCAACAACATAATGTTATGATCATCATCAAAATAACATTGGTATGAAACACTAATACTCAACATAAACGACCATCCTTGTCGTTGGCTATAAGCTGAATGGGGCCAACCTCTTACAACTAAACGACTCAACTCAACTAAACGACCTTCGTCATCAATAGTACGCTGAGGGGACAACCCCTCGTAACTGAACGACTCAACTTTGTCGTCAGCCTTAAGCCAGGGGCCACACCATCACCACTGAATGGAAATCCTCGTCGTCAGTCGTAAGCCAAAGGGCCCATCCCCACGCAACCGAACGACAAATTTTTTCGTCATCCGTAAGCCGAGTAGCTGACCCCTTGCAACTGAACGACCTAAATTCGTCATCAACTGTAAGTCGATGGGCTGTAGCCTCGCCACTGAATGAGCCTTCTAGTCGTCGATCGTAAGCTAACGGGGCCTCGCCCCTTACCACCGAACGACACTCTTTCGTCATCAGCCGTAAACCGAGGGGGCCAACCCCTTGCAATTGAACGACTCAACTTCGTCGTCGGTCGTAAGTCGAGGGGATGAACTGTCGCCACTAAACGACCTTCCTTGTCATCGGCCATAAGCTGGAGGGGCCTTGCCCCTCGTAACTGAATGACCTTCGTTGTCAGCCGTAAGCCATATGCTAACCCCTTGCGACTGAACGACTCAAATTCGTCGTCAGCCGTAAGTCGAGGGTCTGCACCCTCTCCACTAAACAACCCTTATAGTCGTCGGCTGTAAGCCGACAGGGCCATGCCCCTCGCCACTGAAAGACACTCTTTCTTCGTCAACCGTAAGCCGAGGGACCAACCCCTCACAACTGAATGACTCAACTTTTTTGTCAGCCGTAAACTGAGGGGTCGCACCCTCGCCACTGAACCACCCTCATTACTGTCAGCCATAAGCCGAAGGGGCCTTGCCCCTTGCAACCAAACGACAATCCTCGTCGTCAGCCGTAAGCCAAAGGGACCACCTCCTCGCTACAAAATGACAACCATCGTCGTCAGCCATAAGCCGATGGGCCAACCCCTCGCAACCGAACGACCTTCGTCGTCATCCGTAAGCCGATGGGCCAACCCCTCGCAACTGAACAACTAAACTTCGTCCTTAGCCGTAAGCCGAGGGGCCGCACCCTTGCCACTAAATGACATTCCTCGTCATTGGCCGAAAGCCAAAGGGGCCACCCCTCGCTACAGAACGACAATCCTTGTCGTCGGCCATAAGCCGAAGAGGCCACCCCCTCGCTACCAAATGAAAACCTTTGTCATCAGCTATAAGCCGAGGGGCCAACCCCTTGCAACCGAACGAATCAACTTCATCGTCAGTCGTAAGCTGAGGGGTCGTACCTCGCCACTGAATAACCCTCCTTTGTCATCGGTCGTAAGTTGAAGGTACCACATCCCTCGAAACTGAACGACAATCCTCGTCATCGGTCGTAAGCCGATGAGACCTCACCCCTCCCAACTGAATGGCCTTCGTCATTAGCCGTAAGCCGAGGGGCCAATCCTCGCAACTGAACGACTCAACTTCTTCAACATCCATAAGCCGAGGGGCTACAACCTCGCCACTAGACGATCCTCCTAGTCATCGGACGTAAGCCGAAGGGGCCATGTCCCTCACCACTAAACAACCCTCCTTTGTCGTCGGCCGTAAGTCGAAAGGACCATATCCCTCGCAACTGAACGACTATCCTCTTCGTCGGCCGTAAGTCGAAGAGGCCACCCCTGGCAACCGAACGACAATCCTTGTCATTGGCTGTAAGCCGAAGGGGCCACCACCTAGCAATCGAACGATAATCCTCGTCGTCAGCCATTAGTCGAAGGGGCCATGCCCCTCACAACCATAGGACATCTATCATTGAACGTAAGCCGAGGGAGCACCACCTCGCCACTGAACGAATTTCGTCATCGGACGTAAGCCGAGGGAGCACCACCTCGCTACAAAACGAATGATTAATTGAAGACCGATTTCTCACGGGCCAAGCAAGCTAAGTGATCGAGGCCGACTACCTGAGTAGGGATCATACATCAAAGTCATGACAAGCCGAGCCATTGACGTAGCTCGACATCAACTGTAAACTGAGGGGTCACATCCTTCGCCTGCCAACCGAAAGTCGAGAAATTGCTTTCCTTGCAAGCCAACCTGACTATTTAACCAAGGTTACTTCCTCCTTATGATTATCAGATCGACCAACCTCAACCATTACAGCTATTGAGCTCGAATGATGATGGAACTGTTAACAAATAAGGCCTACTAGGTGCCAGCCCACGGCCCATTACTCTCGGGTTGAACAAGTCAAACCTCAACTTCTCACATTATCAGCATAAATGATGAGCGGTTTCAACCTCTTCATAGGCCACTTCAATAGCCTTAAATTAGGTAATTAGTGGCTGGATTAAAGGAGGCGGGTTCGCTCCATAATGACCACGTCAAAGGTCACAAATTACGCAATTAGTGGCCACGTTTAGAGGGGGGAGTGACCAAGTAAAATGAGGAGGGATAAATATCACCAAGACCAATGGAGAATGGGGATGCCAAATCACAATCAGAGGTTAAGTATCATACAACAATATTCCTTCAATTTTCTTCTCTCATTTTCCCCCTTTTATGTTTCCATCATGAGAAACTAACTTGGGCGTTGAAGGGGAATCTGTCGGGCCCCAACCCGAACCGCCTAACGATCTTTTTATGATGTAGGATAATTGAGATACCTCGAAACTAGGCCAACATTCATCCGTGAAGTCCAATCCTATCTCACTTTGACCCAGAATTCTCCTCTCACGGGTCCCACTTTTCATCCAATAAAGGGTCAATTCAACGAAAGCGTCTTTGTCGGCCCATAATCACTATTGAGCCAAAATGGATTTAACAGTATGATACTAGAATCTTCTCTGACTAAATCCAGGCCTCTCAGTGACAGCTACCATGCAATCCTATTCCTTCAATTAAATTATACTACAAAGATATCTAAGATACGGAAGGAAACTTTTAAAACCCATTAAAACCTTAAAGCTTGAGTCATATACGATCCTATAATTTAAGGTTGGATGAAACTTGTTACTCTTAACAAGTTTATCCATTCCACCCTGGTCAGGGATTTACTATGGGTCCATTTGTTGGCCTAAGTTAGTGACTCGTCTCGAAATATGCGAGCGCTACTCCTAAATGTAGGAGATCGAACAAGTAATAATCCTGGTGAATCTAGGTATCGTATAAACGGGACAACTGACCTACAAAACCACAAATTTCAATTTATAAAGAGTACTAAAATGATAATAACCAAACACTTTTCAAACATAAAGATATGGTGTCGAGGGTTTAAAATAATAAAAGAAAGTCCTATGATGTTTACGGTGAATTCGATACTAGGATGCTAATATGGAGAGTGTGCATTGGTTGTAGTTTCATTAGGGTATATGCAATCAATGATTATTAATATCTTTTCTATAACTCAACGTTTCATATGGCTAGGGCATAAGAACGTCAGAAAGTATGGCGATAAAGCGCATATAAACGTGTCAAAGAGTAATTAGGTATAATATCGATTTCATAAAGAAAATAGGCACAAGTGCCCTCTCGGGTCAGATACGTCCTCTTAGATTGCATCACAAATAAGTCTTACTCAGATCAAATTCGATTCAAGCATGCCCACATCTCTGTATAACATACCCAAATAAGATATTTGTAGAATCAACAAAATACATGATTATAACATGAATATAGGGTGAAAAGATATCAAAATCGAAGATTGCAACACCCTAACTATATCACAACCAACACATATAATGATTAACCACGGATGGAGAGGCATTTCTTGCATGGGGGATCCAATTCGAAGACAATACATCATCAAATACTCAAAATACGTGAAGAATACTCCAAATACAAGCGAAATACGCGAAATACATGGCCAAAGATAAGGAATTTATCTCCAATTCTCTCCAAATAGACCCTAAATCTCCTTCAGATGATAACTACTACCTCTGTCTCCAGGGCCTCCAAAACTCACGACCAAATATGCTCTCCAAAGCTCAGAATACGCAGAGACCCCCCAAACCCTAACATACGCTTTTATAAATACATTGCGGGTTTTTTTAAGAAGTGGGTCGGATCTGCATCCAATATGTCGATGAATCTGCTACCCATGATCACTGCAAAAGAGGGACATTCGAGTTTGGTGGGATCTGACGAGATCCTGCCACGTGTCCTCTGCGGGCTTCCTGCTCCCCTTCCTTTGGATCGCTCCGACTCCGATTCGGAGTGCTCTTGGGCCGTCAGATTGCAGATCAGCGGTTCACATTACGCTGTGTCACCTGCTACTTCGAGTCATCAGATGGGGGCAGGGAAGCTTGGATGCGCACCATGTGGCTCCATATGCACGTGCTCTGCTCCGCTGAGTTAAGCTATCGTCGTCCATTCGATCTCGATCAAGCGCTCAATATCGAGCCACGTTGTCTCTCGTATGCTTCGTCGGATTGAAGCAGGGACTACCAGATATTTGCCAATGTGTCCCAGTCTTTGGAGGAGCGGGGTGCATACGGCATGACGTATTTCTGTATTTTAGGTCGTATTTCAGTCGTATTTCTCCATTTAAATGGTATTTTGCATTCAAAAATTCATAAAAATTTGCACAAGTCTCAGCAAAATATGGATAAATAGTCGTTCGAATCGTGAGATTGAGATCTACACCTGAAAAATATGAGAATGCTGAAATACTCAATAAAATATTGTTTTGAACATAGAATGAGAGATTCTTCTAATAATAATTGATATTCTTAATACGCTTATATTAGAAGCCAAATACGCATCATCTATGCACAAAATAACAATAAATGGGGGATAAAATATGCAATATTTATCCCGAATCAGTTGGCCTACTAACTGAAGTCAAAACTTTATTTTGATGATGCCAAACAAGTCATATCGGTCTAATATGTCTATCTAGAAAGTTTCATATCAGTCGAAAGTCAAACAGTGATGATAATGTGCAAAACAGGGGGTTGCAAAACAGGGGGTTTCCATTATTTAGCATGTTTGGCATGGCCGTGTCAGCTCCTGCACGGTTGTGTGGCTGTGGCCATTCATTGGTTCTGCCGTGTCAGTTGGCACCCACTGAAACTTGTTACTCTTAACAAGTTTATCCATTCCACACTGGTTAGTGATTTAATATGGATCCATTTGTTGGCCTAAGTTAGCCTACTAACTGTGGTCAAACACTTTATTTTGATTATGTCAAACAAGTCATATCGGTCTAATATGTCTATCTAGAAAGTTTCAGGTCATTTGGAAGTCAAACAACGATGATAATGTGCAAGACCGGGGGTTGCTCTGCCGTGTATGTCAACTGACACGTCAGAATCAATGAATGGTTACAGCCACATGGCCGTACGAGAGCTGACATGGCCGTGCCAAACTTGCTAAATAATGAAGCTTCAGCTGACATGGCTGTGTCGTAATTCACACAGCCGTGTCATAACTATGAAAGGTTTGAAGAAATCTCCCTCCATTTGACATGGCCATGCAGACTTGCATATGGCCGTGTCACATTTGAAAAAATAGGCAAAGTCTGGAAAAGGGCCAACATGGCCGTGTGAGCTTGCAATTGGCCGTGTCAAAAGTGCTAAATTTATGAATGAAAAAATTGCTTTGTTGACACGGCCATGCAAAATCTGCACACGTCCATATCACAATTGCAGAACTGATGAACATGCAAGCACTCTAACGATATGGCAATGCCTTGTGTGCAGAGTCTCTGTACAAGGTAGATTTGACCAGGTTGACCAGTCAAATGCCTAGATTTAACTTCAATCAATTATGAGGAGTTTCTATCTAATTTGAGGACTTATCGAAATGAGAGTTTTTAAATAAAAGAATCTATCCTAATGAAGATTTGATGAAAGATTTGATGGAACATTTGAAGATCAAGTGTTCTAATTGAAGAGAACTTCCCATCCTCTGAGAGAGAGAGAGAGAGAGAGAGAGAGATCCAGCCAAAAAGTCCAGAGATCTATCATCATTACTAGTTGATCTAAATTCTCCATCTATCTAAGCTTCAATTGCTCAATGAAGAGGAATAGAGAAGATTTGTAGAGGTGGATTTAAAAAGGAGACAACTTTATCTACACACGTCGGAATCGAGCACGGTTTGCGCCGATACGATCATCGAGAAATGGTCTATACCAGGTGATATTTTCTAGTTTTATTTTGGTATAAGAATTTTTTTGTGAGTAACTTCATTTAGGAGCTATCTCTTGCTTAATATTTCGAACAATATCTTGTATAGTGGGATTACTACCCGAAAGTGGGATCAGCTTGTTTTCCTCTTTTTGGTTATAAAAGAGGTTGAAATCCTAAAGGATTTGTGGTCGGAGCAGAGGTAGGAAGCCTAGGCATGGAGCAACTCCTTTGAAAAATATTTGATTGCATTACTCTATGTTTTGGGTTGGTTATTCTGTGCTTCATTTTTAAATTTTTGTCGTACACCCTATTCACCCCCACCCCCACCCCCACCCCCACCCCTCTATTGTGTTTTCAATTGTTACCATAGTCGGATTTCTTTGAACTCAAAGACTAGTGAAATTTCAATTATAATAGTACAAATTTCCTATACCTTTCCCAATGACCCTCATAATAAAAAAGAAGGCCAATCGTACCTTCAATGACCTTTATTCGATGGAACTAATTATAGTTACTGGAAACAGAGGATGTCCATCCACATCAAAGGTATCAATATATTCTTGTGGAGAATTATTAGTGAAGGCTTCACCCTAGTTGATAAACCTATGCCGTGGCAAAAAAAGAGAATGATAGGTTGGAAAACCTAAAAACTAAGGCCATGAGAATATTGTATTTTGGCCTTAATAAAAATGAATAGAAACAAATTAGCTCTTGCACCACTGCTAAAGATATATGTACTATGTTAGAAGTCACCATGAAGGGACATCTGAGGTTAAGAAAACACGACTTCATATGTTACAAAAATATAAGAATTTTGGTATGCTTCCTATTGAAACCTTTGACACTATATTTTCTCGTTTTGTAAACATTGTGAATCCACCCAAAAAACTTGGAAAAATATCCCACAGGAAGACTTGGTAGGGAAAGTATCATACTCATTTTCTGGAAACTAAATTCAAAAGAGAACGATAATAGAAGAAGCACATGACCTAGTACCCATCACTTTCGAGCAACTCATGAGAAAGTTAATGGCATACCAAGTTTAGATGAAGTTGATCGGTGGAAACGCACCAAAGAAAGATGAAAAGCCTCCGAAGGAGAAAAAGAGTGAAAAGAACTTAGGTTTCAATGCAATCAAGTGGCTCCAAGATGCAATAAACGACTCAGACGATGATGAAATTTCCATTGTTGTCAAAGGATTCTCCAACTTCCTACGCAACAATAAGAGAAGAACTGGAAATATATGGGGAACTAGGAAGAAAGAGGGTGATGAAGATGAAAGCCATATTCTTATGTTCTTTAGGTGCAACAAATAAGGATACTTGAAGGCAAATTGCCCTCTTCTAAAGGTCAATGAAAAAGAAAAATCTGTTGATGGAGGGAAGAAAGCGCTCAAGCAAGGTATAATGGTGGCTTGGGGGACATTGATGCGGAGAAATTATCTGATGACGATGCTACCGACGACAATTGTACTTCATGGCAGTGGATGAAAGGTAAATTCTAAACCTAGTAAGTTCAATTTTGATTATGTTATGCATTTAAGTGAAGACATGTTCTCAGTCAAGGAAGAGGCTTATGAATATCTAGTTGAAATCATTAAGGAAATGGCTCCTATATTTGTCAAATTGAAAAAATTGCACGATTACTAACAAGAGCAACTAAGTAGTATGACACAGGAGAGAGATGAGATCTTTATTAAGTGGAAAGATCAAACAAAAATAATAGATAACATCGATGAAACCCAATTGGAGACAAAGATCCAAGAACTAGAAGAAGCTAATTAAAGATTGGTTAGGTTAGAGCTTGATTACTCCAATCTTGCTAAAGACTTGAAAGAGAAAATTAGCACTCTTAGTCCTAGAGATTTTGAAATAAAATTCTTAAATCCAAAGGTGGCTAGATATGAAGAAAAATTAGAAGATCTTGAAAAAGAAAAATACAATTTAATAAAAGGCATAAACATATCTAGTGAATTAGGAACTGTTGATACACGGGTACGGCCCACGAAACATCATTGGGTAATTGAGGCCCAATCACAGCCCAGTATCATACGACAACGACCCAGGGCCCACCAACGAGACGGAGGCAGCGCAAGACTCAGTCCAAGGAATAGTTCTTCCCAACCGTTGGACTCTTGTTGACATTAATGGGTGGGGTTATGACGATCGAGTAAATGGCAGTCATTAACCCGAATCCCTGAGCAGATCATGCCTCGATCAATAAGGGACGGTTACACATCATCAAGAAGGAGCTATCTATAAATAGGCCGACAAACGAAGGTAAAGGGGTTCCATCTGGGAGGTATGAGATCTAATACATTGAACTCTAGCTTCTTACTTTCTCCATTCTATATTCGAGCTTGCTTCGTCAGTCAAGAGATGATCCTCCGTGGGTCGATCTCAGCTACACCAAGCTCACTCTCTTCCTTAAGTTCCCTACTAACTTAAGCATCGGAGGCGGTTTGGGTCAGAACCCAGATCCGACCACATTAACGACTCCCTGTGGTGCAGATCGACGATCGTCATCCAACGCTCCAGGTCAAAATCAAGCTCCCCAGCCTCAGACGACCGACGCAACGGCCGCTCTTAGGTCCATCAAACGTCATACCACCATCAATTACCAACTATCTTAGAGAGATGATGCCCTCGAGGCTATTTATCTCTGTGTGAATAGCACAAACATCTTGTTCGTAATAACAGTAAGCTGTTTGGTAATAATTTATCTAAGTTATTTTATAATGTATTTAACATTAGATATTAACTTAGGTAAAGTCCTGAGACTTTATGCAAGGTCAAACATGTATCGAGATGAGTATCTCAATCATGGAGAAATGTTTGACCGTCTGTAGCATAAGTCTAAAAGGGTTCATGGTCGTAGATGTTTCGAGACAAGGATATCGAAACATCGGATATACCATTGTGTCTTAGTCTTCACCGTTTAGCGGTGGCGATGATCTCATGATCGTTTGACTTGGCGAAGTCGGAGACGAGACACAGGTGCTCATTAGAGAATGAGTTCACTGAACGATCCACAAGAGTTATCATATGGTTATATTGACCAATTTGTCAATGATAACTCTCAGTGATGATAGGCAAGTTGGTCTTTGGACTTGAGGTCATTGTACGAACCTGTGCGTGAACGGTTCCACTTAGATCACTGACCTAACTTCGAGGCTAAGCCTGTCGAAAGGTCTTTGATTGGGTGTCACCTGAAGCGTACGAGGAGAGTAATGACCAAGAGAGGATTTGTCTCTCCCGGTCAATGGGGTCGTAGAGTTAGTTCGGTATTTAGTAAAATCTCTGATCAGAGTATGTTGGAAGAAGTCCAACATTAGTTGACTAAAGATCGATAGAAACTAAACAGAGTCAAGTTATTGGGGTTGACAGTTTGACCGTACCATAGACTTGATCTACACGATATAGTTAAGACGAAGAGACTATAACTGCAGAACTCATTATGGACACAGTCAGGGTGGTCCCAACAAAATTCATGTCGATGATTCAACCACATAATTATGATCCTGAAGCAGAGACGACAACCACTACTCGTGGTCACTATCGTATAGGGCTTCAAGCCCAACCTGTTATAAAGGTCAGGCTGTAGGGTCTCACATTGAGTGCGACCTTCATCTAGTAATAGGTAGAAATTAGTTAGGGAGAATAATTTGCATTTGATGCAAAGGAAGAAAAAATTGCATTTTGATGCAAATGATAATTTAAGCTTAGATATGGACTAATTTTCATATGATCCAAAAGAGATTAAATGTGTCTTAAATAGTTTAAGACCATATTTAAAAAATAAACGCAAGGAAAAGTTCACGGGTAAGACGGAAATGTCCCGGTCTAAACCCAGGTTCGAACGGCGTCCAAATCGGACGCCAAACGCTCTAGTTATGACCAAATCTACCCCAAGCCTTGATTAATATCAGCCCGTTGGGCTGATTAATAATTAAGGGAAGGGAGGCCCACCTTAAGCCCGGCCCATTGGGCCGGGCATTGCCTTGTAAAAGAAAGAGGTGCCCCAAAAAGGGGCGCCTGTCATTAGCGCCCGCAGGGCGCTCTGCGCGCCTGCGGGCGCGTGCCTGGCAAGCACGCCCTGGGAAAGCTGGGGCTGCACGTGCAACAGCCGCGTGGGGCCCCTTTGTTGGCCCCACACTTAGGGTTGCAAACCCTTGGTGCTTTTTCTCTTTGACGACTGCCTGTATTTGCGAAGTACAATGTTTGGGTTGATCTTTGGATGATCAATTAGAGGGTCAAACAGACTCGGATTAATGAGCCGTTTTTTTCCTATGCATTCACCGTTGAACGCCCTTTGAATTGATAGGTTGTATCAATCTTGAAGCTCAACGGTGAGGGAGTTAAAATTCACGGAAGTTTGGCCTTTGTGAAAGGCAAACTAAATTGAATTTATTAACTCCATTTAATAGTCCCACATCAAAAATTGAGTAGAGGGGAGGGGTCAGCCGCCTATATAAATAGGGGTCTGTCTTCTCCTCAAAACTCGTCCCAAGCTCCAGATCTGAGCGGCTCCCGTAAATGTTGGAGCACACTCGGATCTATGCTTAAATTAATTCTTCTTCTCCCTCTATTTCTGCTTTACTCCTGAGGGCTCTAGCAAAGCCACGAAGGAGTTCGGATTCGGATTCGAAATCTTGGCGAAGGCTTTCACTCGTGTGAAACTTTCTTCGGCGCATGGTTGGCTCGACGACACGAGGATTGCTCGCCTCGGGATGCGGAGCGGTTCGAGGAGCGGCTCGACGTGGAACTGGGAGCGGCTCAGAAGACGGTGTGGAACATCTTGCCCGCCCCAGTGTTGAGATTCCGGGTATGTTTTAAGAAGCATTCGTTTTAATTATTCACAGTAGTTTAGATCCCTCTTGGGGTGGTCAGATCCACACCGAGTTGGCATAGATCCTGGCTAAGAGGGTCTGGTTCCATATGGCTGCATGTTAATTAGATTAACATAATTTATTTTCCGCTGTAATTTCTGTTTCTGTTTTCCGTCCGACTTAGGACGGGCACGGATTTTAGCCCTGAGGGTCCGCCAAAACCCTTCAGTGGTATCAGAGCCATCTCTGTATGCTGATCTAGGACTGCGATTAATTAATTGAAATGCTTTTAAAATACTTTTAAAATGTTTTAAAGTTATGAGATAATTTTTAAAAATGTTTTATATGCCTTTTAAAATGTTTCTTTAAATTTATGCGATAAGTTTAAAAAGATTTTAGATGTTTAAATATTTTATATGATAAAATTTTAAACATGAAATTTTAAAATGATGTTTTAAATTTATGTGATAATTTTAAAACTAATTTTAAAACTTTAAAATTTATGTGATAAGTTTAAAATGATTTTAGATGTTTAAAAATTTTATATGATAAATTTTTAGGCATGAAATTTTTAAAATGATGTTTTATTTTTTGTGATATTTTTAAAACTGATTTTACAAAAGTTTAAAATTTTTATGCGATAAATATTTTAAGTAGCATTCAAATTTTGTGATTTTTTAAAAACACGTTTTTATTTTATGAGATAAAATAAAATATTTTAAAAATCATAATTTTAAATTTAAATGTTAAATTTAAATATGCATGCTAAAATTGTTTATATGATAAACGTTGTTCTATTTAATTATTAAATAGTTGTACACTCTTTAATGCGATATAATTAGTGTAACTTTATGTTAATGGCTATGCAAATGTTGTCTCTTATTTGATAACACAAGACAACCCTCTTAGGTTAGCCATTAAGAACTCGTTAACATTTATGAGATAAATTCTAATGACATGATATGTTTTAATAAAATATTAACAACACTTTAAGACCTAATTCCTGATTAGGGTAGTCCCTTTAATGAAATTTTAATTCTAATTGTTATGTTATTAATTCTCATTAAAGGACTTCGCTTTTAGCGTTGTTAATAAATTTATTAAAATCCTAATGACGATTAGGATAGCACGTGAACCTTATAGTTCATAATGATTTAATAAAAGTTATTAAACAAAACCTAAAATTTTGAATTTAAGGATTCAACTAGTTGATAGGATTAATTAGTTGTTAATAAAAGTCTTTTAGTCTATGGCACGCATATAAAAATGACAAGCTTCATTCAATGGACCATGATCCAGTCAATGTGATTGGCTAAGTTTGTTGGATCACCCTAGCTAGTCTAAGGGATAAGTGATCCTGGCTTAGTCAATTCCCTGGCTGTGTTCCGCTGGACCGCAATGACGCGAATCATGATTGTATGACACCCTGAACTATATCTAAGTCAAATACGTAAATGATCTTTTTCAAGATTAGCCGTAGCCCTCCTTGTTTTTGGGGTTGGCAACTATAGGACCCGTGTTACAGTTGTTGAGCTACACTCAAGCTGCGACATGGCAATCTTATAGAAACCAATTTCTTAAATACATATGATGTAGTTTAAGACCTGACCCAAACTGACGGGTCGTGAATACACCGAGCGCCGGCATAAGTTAAGTCAATGATGTAGTTTGGCTGGATGTAATCTGAGACCTGACCCAAACCGACGTGTCGTGAATACACCGAACACTGAGGCAAGTCAGGCTAGACGTGAAAACAAGGGTCCGACTAGACTACATTGTGATTTGGATGAGCACACTCATAATCACAAATGTGAGGGTCATATCTGATATAATCGATGAAGAGTCATCTTTCGATTACAGAGTCAAGCAACTTGTTGAGCTACACTCAAGGTTGTTAGGCTCAGGGTGATTGGATCTCTTACCCATTTATTTAATTCGATTAAATCGTTCATTGTTAAGGATTAAAAATGATCGTAAAAATAGTGGGATGATATAGATAGATAAAAGCCATTCTACCTATATTTAATATTTAACATATGCAAACTAGGGCAAGACTATGTTTACCGAAGGAATCAAAATATAATATTTTAATGGAATAAGTTAAATGGTCAAATAGGTTGATTAATTGAATATCAAGTTAAATTCTAATTGATAGAATTAAACTATATTCTAGTTGACATTAAAATGACCTTCGAAAGAACAAAGTTAAGAAATATGATTTCATTAAGTTCTGGGTCCAACAAATAAATTCACGCTACATGTCACTCGTCTCTATATGGGGCAGCTTGAACATATATGATAATCGAAGTATGTTTCTCCCTACAACTTGTTGACCTACACTCAAGATTGTATGGAAAAACAATTTTGATCCGTAAAGTTCGAGAATTCGATCAAACTGTTTGAGTCGAATACGAGTGCATGAATGGTGCAAGGCTATGTATCCCAATCGGATCTTGAGATGAGCAACTTGTTGAGCTACACTCAAGGTTGCAAAGCTCAGGCGTTTGGATACATGAGATGCTTGCATAGCTATTCATTTATATTGGGCTATTTAATATCTAAATGTGATTTAGAAAAGGAAGAAGGCACTCCGAAAAGTCAATCGAGTTAAATAGTTTAATTTATCATTAGTAAAGGCATAAGTAGGAGGGAATGAAAATGTGACATATTTTGATGTCACGGTTTCATAATTATTGTTATACAAAAAGTTAACACATACTGACGAATGTCGTCATATTGCTTCTGAAGCAATAAGTAATATGTATAACGATAATATATATATTAAATGTTAATATATAAATACACAAGATAGTAGCAAACTTATATGGCAAAATAGACTATGCCGTATCGAGAGACTAAGCTTCACAAGTCACATAAAGAGGGATTTGACCTCTCGTATTATGAAGTCTATGAATACTTGTGAATCTTATCCTCATAGATATAATGGTCGAAACCCATCTGTAAGACAGTGGGAGAATGAGTTGTCGAAACTCAGTCTCGTACATACTGATGTACCCGAGTCTAGATTAACCAAAATAAGTTATTCTTATATTTTATTAAGACACGTGTTCTTGATGAAACACAAGTCTGATAAAACAAAGAACGAAATGATAAAAGTATTTAAACTGATTCGATTAGATCGAATGGTAAAAATACTTAGCTATATAAAATCTTGTGTAATTAAAAGAAAATATGATTTTCTCTCAGGTCAAGTCTGTTAACACATCGGTGTGTTAAAAGGTTTGAATCACACTTAGTTAGACTTGGTGCGATCCATAGCAAGCGACTCTGAGTTAAATCCTCCCTCTGGGTTAAGTCCCAGATAGTAATGCCTAGGTTTTGATAATGTTCTATGAGGACATTATCAACAAGATATTCATTAAATCGATCATTAGGAAGTTGTATAATTACTCGGATCTCATGAGACAAAGAGTCGAGTTAGACATCATAATTGATGATGACTTAGTCAACCTCTAGAATGAAATTCGGAGCAGTAACTCTGATTTATAACTTGATGCAATTAGAATAGGTCCATGTGCGTAAATAAATTTTGGAATTTAGTTTACGTGCCCAAGGAAAATGTTTCCTTATTTTCTGTAAGTAAATCTTTAAGTTAAAAGATTGGTGTAGGAACAAAATAGTGAAGTACAATCATGTTAGTCGAGAACGATTTTCATCCTAATTTCTATAAAACGGATTATGATAAACCGTTTTTGCCAGCAAATGTGTACAGTTCTACTCGGACCAAACTCGATGTAAACGCTCATGTTGACCATGAAAATTAGAGCATTCACTTATAAGTTCATTTTTCTAAATATGATTTTGTTGAACCAACTTATATGAATTAGCCAGAAAGTTTTCAAGGTCAGTGGGAGCGTATAAATTACATGCGAGGCATCAAAGGAATGTAACATTTATTTTGACAAAGTAATCAAAAAGTTTGACACTTTATCAGAAAAAGATAAGAGCCATTTAAAATGACTAGTAACTAATTTAAAATTATTATCGTAAGGTACGATGAACTGGATAAAGATCCAAGGAAATAAAATATTATAGATTCCAAAAGACCAAGTGAATTATTTGAATAAGATTCAAATGGTTGGTCCAACACGAACATAGAAACCCCTTAAGTCTATAGAGTAGATGGTTTAGCAGATCCACTCACGAAGGCTCTACCACATGAAGTCTTGAAACACTTATGTTTAAAAACGGTATGAGATACCGGGATAAATAGGCCTGAGTGTAAGTGGGAGGTGTAGAGAGATGATGACCTCAAGGCTATTTATCTTTTTGTGAATAGCACAAACATCTTGTTCGTAATAACAGTAAGCTGTTTGGTAATAATTTATCTAAGTTATTTTATAATGTAGTCAACTTTAGATATTAACTTAGGTAAAGTCCTGAGACTTTATGCAAGATCAAACATGTATCGAGATAAGTATCTCGATTGCAGAGAAATGTTTGACCGTCTGTAGCATAAGTCTAAAAGGGTTCATGGTCGTAGATGTTTCGAGACAAGGATATTGAAACATCGGATATACCATTGTGTCTTAGTCTTCACCGTTTAGCGGTGGCGATGATCTCATGATCGTTTGACTTGGCGAAGTCGGAGACGAGAGACAGATGCTCATTAAAGAATAAGTTCACTGAACGATCCACAAGAGTTATCATATGGTTATATTGACCAATCTGTCAATGATAACTCTTAATGATGATAGGCTAGTTGGTCTTTTGACTTGAGGTCATTGTACGAACCTGTGCATGAACGGTGCCACTTAGATCACTGACCTAACTTCGAGGCTAGGCCTGTCGAAAGGTCTTTGATTGGGGTCACCTGAAGCATACGAGGAGAGTAATGACCAAGAGAGGATTTGTCTCTTCCGGTCAATGGGAGTTAGTGTCGTAGAGTTAGTTCGGTCTTTAGTAAAATCTCTGATCATAGTATGTTGGAAGAAGTCCAACATTAGTTGACTAAAGATCGATAGAAACTAACCGGAGTCAAGTTATGGGGGTTGACATTTTAACTGTACCCTAGACTTGATCTACACGACATAGTTAAGACAAAGAGACTATAAATGCAGAACTCATCACGGACACAGTTAGGGTGGTCCCGACAATACTCATGTCGATGAGTCAACCACATAATTATGATTCTGAAGCAGGGACGACAACCACTGCTCATGGTCATTGCCGTATAGGGCTTCGAGCCCAACATGTTGTAAGGGTCAGGCTGTAGGGTCTCACACAGAGTGCGACCTTCGTCTAATAATAGGTAGAAATTAGTTAGGGAGAATAATTTGCATTTGATGCAAAGGAAGAAAAAATTGCATTTTGATGCAAATGATAATTTAAGCTTAGATATGGATTAATTTGCATATGATGCAAAAGAAATTAAATGTGTCTTAAATAGTTTAAGACCGTATTTAATAAAATAAACGCAAGGAAAATTTCACGGGTAAGACGGGAATGTCCCGGTCTAAACCTAGGTTCGAACGGAATCCAAATCGGACGCCAAACTCTCCAGTTATGACCAAATCTACCCCAAGTCTTGATTGGTATCAGCCCTTTGGGCTGATTAATAATTAAGGGAAGGGAGGTCCTCTTTAAGCCCAGCCCATTGAGCTGGGCATTGCCTTGCAAGAGAAAGAGGCGCCCCAAAAAGGGGCGCCTATCATTAGCGCCCGCAGGGCGCAATGTGCGCCCTGCCTGGCGCGTGCCATGCACGCGCCGCAGGGCGTCAGGCGCCTTGCAGGGGCGCATGCCTGGCACGCGCCCGCGGGCGCGTGCCTGGCACGTTGCGGGTGCACAACAGCCGCGTGGGGCCCTGGTGGGCCCCACACCTAGGGTTGCAAACCATAGGTGCCGTTTCTCTTTAACGGCTGCCTGTATTTGCGAAGTACAATGTTTGGGCTGAACTTTGGATGATCAATTGGAAGGTCAAACGGACTCGGATTGACGAGCCGTTTTTTTTCTATACATTCACCGTTGAACGCCCTTTGAATTGATAGGTTGTATCAATCTTGAAGCTCAATGGTGAGGGAGTTAAAATTCATGGAAGTTTGGCCATTGTGAAAGGCAAACTAAATTGAATTTATTAACTCCATTTAATAGTCCAACATCGGAAATTGAGTAGAGGGGAGGGGTCAGCCGCCTATATAAATACGGGTCTGCTCTCCTTCTCAAAACTCGTCCCAAGCTCCAGATCTGAGCGGCTCCCATAAATGTTGGAGCACCTCGGATCTAGGCTTAAATTAATTCTTCTTCTCCCTATATTTCTACCTTACTCCTGAGGGCTCTAGCAAAGCCACGAAGGAGTTCGGATTCGGATCCGAAATCTTGGGGAAGGCTTTCACTCACGTGAAACTTTCTTCGGCGCGTGGTTGGCTCGACGACACGAGGATTGCTCGCCTCGAGATGCGGAGCGGTTCGAGGAGCGGTTCGAGGAGCCACTCGGCATGGAACGGGAAACAGCTCAGAAGACGGTGTGGAACATCTTGCCCGCCCCAGGGTTGAGATTCAGGGTATTTTTTAGAAGCTTTCATTTTAATTATTCGCAGTAGTTTAGATCCCTCTTGGGGTGGTCAGATCCACCCCGAGTTGGCACAGATCCTGGCTAAGAGGGTCTGGTTCCTTAGGGCTGCATGTTAATTAGATTAACATAATTTATTTTCCGCTGTAATTTCTGTTTCTGTGTTCCGTCCGACTTTGGACGGGCACGGAATTTAGCCCTGAGGATCCGCCAAAACCCTTCACTACTGACCCCGGTTCTTCCAACCGCGGGTCATACCCCAAAGGCTGACTAGGCTCAAGCTCAGCGCTTCGAGTCTTCGTCAGCTTGACAATTGTCCTGGTCATTTTTAGCCTTAACAGTTTGGCGTTGTCTGTGGGAAAACAAGTAGATTTCTGAATGACAAACTACTTGACCATGTCGACTTGCCCAACCATATCCTCCGATGTTTCTGCAAGACCTCCCAGCGTCGGGATCGTCAACATGATAACGGAAGGTCCCCTGCAGCCGGAGTTGTCAACCTCCCTACAAAGCTTTATGTTAGGAGGTTGATGACCGTATCCGTAGGGTGAAAGTGCCCTAGAGATTCCACGCCGCCTATCTCCTTCTCGGATGAAGATCTAGAATGTATGGAACTGCCGCATGATGATGCCGTTGTCATCACGACCATCATCAAAGAGATCGTCATGAAAAGGTTGATTGTCGCTACCAAAAGCTCGTGTGACATACTCTTCTTCACTACGTTGGAGAGGATGAAAATGTCCACCATGGAGTTGACGCATTGTACTGGACCATTGGTGGGATTCACCAAGCATTTCGCCCCAATAGTGGGCATCATCACCCTACCAGTGACCCTCGATACGTATCCTTGAAAAATCACTCGCCTAATTAGCTTCATGGTAGTGAAGGTCAAATCGGTGTACAATGGGATCATCGGAAGACCGCTACTGAACGCCATCGAAGCAGTAGTCTCAACCTTCCATTAGATGATCAAGTTTCAGACCCTCGAGGGGGTTGGGAAAGCGAAAGGGAATAAAAAACAGGCACGGTCATGCAACACGCTAACCATCGCCCAGAGGAGGGTCGAGCAGGCAGATCCAGTCGACCCTCGGCTCGAGGATCGACGGCCTTCCGTGGTCGAAGAAACGGAGGACATCAGAGTCTCTGACGAGGAAGGAAAAACCGTATCAATTGGGTCGCTACTTCCCTACGACCTAAAAGAGCGGTTAATCACCCTCTTGAGAGAACATGTCGACATCTTTGCATGGGACCCAAAGGATATGCCTGGCATCGACCCCGAGGTAGAATCCCACAAGCTGGGGGTAGACCCGACATCCAGGGCCATGAAACAGAAGAAGAGAAACATGTGAGGCAAAAAGATGAAAGAGGCGGTCGAGGAAGTCAATCGACTCCTGGAATCTCTCTTCATTCGAAAAGTCAAATACCCCGAATGGATCTTGAATGTCGTGATGGTCAAGAAGGCAAATCGAAAATGGTGAATGTGCGTTGATTTCACCGGCCTACCCCCTACCGTGAATCGACCATCTGGTCGATAATGTTTCGGGCTACGAGCTTCTTAGCTTCATGGATGCCTTCTCAGGATACAACCAGGTTCACATGGCACCGGAAGATGAGGAGAAAAATTATTTCATCACTGATCGAGGTATCTTCTGCTACACAAAGATGCCATTCGGTTTAAAAAATACAGGGGCTACATACCAACACATGATGAACGACGTATTCGAGGCTCAAATTGGGCGTAACTTAGAAATCTATGTCAACGACATGTTGGTTAAGTCGAAGAAGTCCACGGATCACATTGCGGACCTCCGGGAGATATTTGTACAGATCCAACGTTGTAACCTTCAGCTGAACCCCGCCAAATGTACGTCTGGGGTTCGTTCGGAGAAATTCCTTGGTTTCATGCTGACAAATCGGGGGATCGAAGCCAACCTCGACAAGATCGCTGCCATCATCATGATGAAGGAGCCCACGACTCTCAGAGAGATCCAGAGGCTGAACGGAAGGATAGCAGCCTTGGGACGATTCCTATCTAAGTCAGCCGAAAGGTCGTTGCCCTTTTCAAGGTGTTGAGGAAGGCGATAGCCCCAGCCTCTAGTGGCAAGAGAACCATCAAGTAGGATGCAGATTGCAAAAGAGCATTCTCCGAATTAAAGGAGTGCCTTTCACACTCCATCGCTCCTAACGAAGCCAGATAAGGATGATCAGCTCATCATTTGCTTGGCCGCTACCAAGGAAGCCGTAAGCTCGGCGCTCATCAAAGAGGACGCAGGAGTGCAATGACATATCTACTACGTCGGTCAGTTTCTCCGAGGCGCAAAGATCAACTACACGAGGATCGAAAAGATGGCATTCGTACTGGTCCAATTTGCAAGGAGGCTGCGACCGTATTTCAGGCGCACACCATCTTTGTCCTCACCGACACTCCCCTAGAAAAGACCTTGAAGAGGCTTGATCATTCGGGGAGAATGACGAAGTGGGGGGTCGAACTAAGTGAGTTTAACATTCAGTTCAAGTCAAGAACCGCCATCAAAGGGCATGGTCTCGCAGACTTTATCGTTGAACTCACCTATAACAACGGCCTTCAAGAGGAGGTGTACGCAGCTGTCTCACCACCTGAAGCTACCCCTTCGAACTTGAAAAGCGTCGACCAACCAATTGGAACAAGTGAAGACGAGGGGACTTGGATCGTTCAAGTCGACGGTTCGGCCACATAAGCCAAAAGTGGGGCCGGAATAATCGTCCAAACATCCACGGGCAAAATATTCGAATACGCCCTCCGTTTCGATTTCCAAACCACTAACAATGACGTGGAGTATGAAGCGACCATCAACGGACTCCGACTGGCTCGAGCCCTCGGGGTGAGAGTGGTCCAATTACTCTGCGACTCCAGCCTTGTCGTCCATCAACTAAATGTGACCTTCGAGGCCCACGATGAATCAATGCAAAGCTACATGCGGATTGCTAGAGCAGAGCTTGCCACTTTTGCATGCTAGAAATTCATCACGTGCCAAGATCAAAGAATCATCGGGCCGATGCCTTGTCAAAGCTTGCATCGTCCTCCCCTGCGGGACTTGGTCGGACCGTGTACGTACAACGTCTACCCCATCCCAGTGAGCTATAACAAGAACTGTTGAACCTCGATCAAGAGGTTATGTGGATGGATCCGATCATTTGCTACCTAAACACCAAGAAAAGCCAACTGACCCAGGAGAGCCACGAAAGCTCGAGCGGAAGGCCTACCAATTCGTCCTGTTAGATGGTTCATTTTACAAGAGACGATGAACCAGGTACAGCATTTTCTCTTATCTTAAATACTTAGCTCCGCAGGAAGCACACTACGTGATCTAGGAGATCCACGAGGGCGATTGCGAAAACCATTGCGGAGGGAAATCCATAGCATTGAAGGCCGTGAGGCAAGGGTATTTTGGCCAATGATGTTCAAAGACGTCGTCGAATATGTTCGACAATGCTCAATCTGAAAAAAATTCTCCAAGATCAGCTCGGCTCCACCAACTGATCTGATCTCCATCATCAACCCAGTTCCCTTCACCAAATTGGGACTGGATCTCCTTGGACCGTTCAAACTAGCAACTGAGCAATGGAGATACCTAATAGTGGTGATCGACTATTTCACTAAATGGATCGAAGCGGAGCTTCTAGCCCGAATTACTTGGAAGGAGGCTTGTCACGCCCCATTTTCACAAATACCATATAAGGCATTCTATACTATGGAAAAAGGAGGATGGAGCTTGACAAGCCGCGGTGTAGCACCAAGCGTGATTAGAAAACACCATAAGCAAGCCACTGCGAATGCTGGGATTACACATAAAAGATATATAGAATAAAGAAGCAACACATATTGCCATCACAGAAAGTACATATCCACAGAACTACAAAACCAGAGAGCGTACTACACACCAGCATCAAGTACAAAGTGAACTGACTCAAGTACATATGAGAGGTACTACAAGCCACCAACACATACCACAGCTACAGAAGACAACTCGCTCACCACTCGACCCAACTCACACCACAGACACAGCCCCAAAAAGAGTGGTGTCCCCAAGTCAAAACTCACGTCTAAGGAATCTCCTGAGGGAGGCTGCTCTGGTGTCCTCTGCTCAAGACCTGAAAAGTATAATGAGCACGTCAAACGTGCCCAATAGGAAACTAAGTAGGGTAGGGGTAATCACTTAGGGTTATGAGTGTAAAGGCAATAGGAGTACAAGCAACCAAGGTAAAGAGTACAACACACAAGTGTGCAACAACAACACATATAAAGTTCAGTAGTTAGCAGATTTTAGTGACTCTTTGGAAGTCTGGGTATCACCCAAAGATAAGGGCATGGACCTCACCCCAAATTTGGGGTGAATATAGCACACGACGCAGTGGACACGTGCACTATACGCCGGGCCTCTCAGCTCCCCCGTCCCTGGCAGGAGTGAGACTCTCCACATAGTAATACAACATCCGTATGTCCCCTCCACTCCCGGTAAAGGCGAGTGGGAATAAATATCACATATCACATATCTTTTTCCCCAACTTCTCAGTCCAGTCCCTTATAGTTAAGTTATACCCAAACTTCCCCCATCCCAATACTAGGATGTTCACCCGCCTTAGAGCAGATCGAGACATCCCAGTTAACATGTCATAGGTCATAATATTCAATGGCCATACGCAAGTTCACAAATGTAATACATGGCACAACATTTTAATGGCCCTTTTCCAAGTTCTTCAATTTCACATTCATTTGGGCATTTTAACAAACATATAGCGGACGCCATTCAAATAAAAAGTGCTACACCATCAATTTTAGTAACAAATCTCATAATTAAACTTTCTTAAAGATATCAACAACATTCATCATGTTAAAATGGAAAATTTAACAACACTCATAATTTTAACCTCACCCAAAACAGTTCAACTTGCTGAAATTTGCAAGAACAGCTACAAGCTCATCACATTTAATCTATTTCTCTTATGAATTTGACAAAACTCACTGAAAGAAAGTTGGAGATATACTAGTTCTGGGTTCACCCATAACATTTCATGCAGGAATGTAGACTAGAGAATTTATGGTGATTTATTTGGTGCAACATGTGCAGACAGTTTTTCAAACAGAATTCTGAGGCTGTATTAAAATCCAATTTTAGGCATGTTGGAGCCAGAATTTCGAAATATGAGCACTGTGATGAATTTGTAGATAAACTTGTTAACTTTTCAACAAGACTAAGATCAGAAAAACCATAGATTGTGCAGGTAATAAATCTCATTTTTCTAAACTGTGTCAAATTTGGCAGATTTCCAGACATGTTGCAAACACTGAATTTTTACTCCTATATATTGAACTCAACATATGACAAATTTTATATGAATTTGGGATAGGACTTCAAGATCTATAACCACATATTTTTTTCAGAATGTAAATCAAACTACAGAGATCAGAATTGAGGTAGAAACACATATACCGAATTTCTGTATTTTAGGAGAGCTTGATTTGCTAGGAAAAACAAGGAAAAATTGAATCTTTTGGGCTATTGCAAACATAATACATGAAATCAAGAACATAAATAATATAAATAACATCCTAACATTCTCATATCCCTAAATAAAAATCTCCAAGCTAGGTTAGAATTCCTACCTCAAGCAAGTCTCTTTCTTTCTCTCTTCTCTTTCTCCTCCTTCCTCCTCCTTCCTTAAAGTGAGCTAGGGTTTCTTCAATTTTTTTTGGAAATAAAATTAGGGTTTGTGAGTTGGATGAAGAGGTAGGGGGAAAGGGAAATTTCAGCCAAGTCTAAGAGGGGGAGAGAGGGATATGCATGAAAAGAAAAAGAGAAGGAAGGTGAAAGAAGAGTTTAGAATTCTCTCTAAAAATATCTATCACTAGAACCTACTCTAGTATAAGCATGAACATGCTAAAATGACTTTAATACCCTTCCAAAATTACCCCTCAAATTTCAAGTGTTTACAAGTTTGCCATTACTTTATGCACACACAACTTTAGTGTGTATGCACAGCAGCTTTATGCCAAATGACCGTTTTGCCCCTAGCCTTTCTAAAAATTTACGGGTGTGCCACTAAACCCATCCATTTTCACACTATCCCCTCTCACACTAACCCACTCCTTCACAATTTACAAGTATGACACTACTTTACACACCCACCTTCACTCTACACACATTTCCACCCATATGGCCAAATGACCAAAATGCCCCTACACTCTTCACGAAATTACACGACTGCCACCAGCCACATACACGCCATATCACCTCTTATAAACTCATTATACTCCCTCTACTCGCGCATAGAGGACTACCGTATCAGTCACCGTATAGGGCTAAACAGGCCATGACAAGGCTCGAAGCTTCGCCTGGAAGTCTGTCGTCTGTCGTTTCGGCATCCCACATTCCATAGTAACAGACAACGGGACACAGTTTCGACAGCGTCGGCTTCAGAGACATCTGCATAGAGCTGAAGATCAAGTTGCACTTTGCCTCCTTTGCTTATCCCCAGTCAAACGGCTTGGCAGAATCAGCTAACAAAAGCATCCTTGGGCCTCTGTGGAAGAGAATAGTCGGGCTCGAAGGAACTTGGCCAGACGAGATCCCCGGCATATTATGGTCGTACAGAACGACCCACAAAACGTTGACAAGGGAAACACCGTTCATGCTGACCTACTGATGCGAGGTCATCATCCCCGTCGAGGTCAATGAGCGACCGCTTCGTCTCCAATACTATGACAAAGAAAGGAACTCATAGGGCCTCGAGCACAACCTACAGCTGGTGGACGAAGTCCACAAACGGGCACTAGCGACCCTCATCAAACAGAAGGGGCACATGGCCCACTACTTCAACTCGAAAGTCCGCGAACGCAGTTTTCGTGTCAGAGACTTGGTGTTGTGCAAGGCCGCTTTCACTCCCGAGATCCTCAAGCAAGGAAAGCTCACTGCAAAATGGGAAGGAACCTGCACCGTGATCGACGTACTCGGTCCCGCCACCTATCGACTCGCTACTTTGGATGATAGGAAACTTCTTCATCGTTGGAACACGGAATATCAACGGAAGTATTATCAATGGTTGTACTAAAGGTGTAAAACGATCGTTCATTTTTTATCCTATACGTGTTTATTCTGAACGCAAAGTAGATCGTTCTTCTCCATCTACTGTAACGTTCTCATCAGCCGTAAGCCAGGGGCCACCCTTGCCACTGAACGACTCTCGATCATCGTTGGCCATAAATCGAAGGGACCATGTCCCTCGCCACCAAACGACCTTTGACCCTCGATCGTCAGCCATAAGCCAAGGGGCCACCCTTTCCACTGAACGACTCTCGATCTTCATCGGCCATAAGTCGAAGGGACCATGTCCCTCGCCACCAAATGACCTTCGATCCTCGATCGTCAGCCGTAAGCCAATGGGCCACCCTTGCCACTGAACGACTCTCGATCACGTCGGCCATAAGTCGAATGGACCATGTCCCTCACCACCGAATGACCTTTGACCCTCGATCATCAGCCGTAAGCCAAGGGGGGCACCCTTGCCACTGAACGACTCTCGATCGTCATCGGCCATAAGACGAAGGGACCATGTCCCTTGCCACCGAACGACCTTCGACCCTCGATCATCAGCCATAAGATGAAGGGACCATGTCCCTTGCCACCGAACGACCTTCGACCCTCGATCATCAGCCATAAGCCAAGGGGCCACCCTTGCCACTAAATGACTTTCGATAGTCATCGCCTCTAAACAAGCCATGTCAAGCAAATTCTTGTCAAATAGTGTCATGACACTCCAACGACCCAAGTCTACTAAAACTTACGTCGTTGAGGGGCCATATACAATCACACATATCTAGACACTGACAAGGATTTCAAAACAAAACAAAACAAAAAAATCAAACGCGAAAATTTTCTGTTTCAAAAATTTTTCATTAAATTCTGGACAGTTACATGTGACTCGCTCGAGAGCGGTCTTATAAAAGTGATGATTCTCAAATTTTAGGAAGACGATGCATCATCAGGTGTAAAAAGGTCCTTTGTCGCTCTCGCCATCCTATCCATCTTAGAGGTGGTCCGAGCCCTGTAAGCATCGACCTCTTTCCCCTTCTCGAGAAGCTTGACCTGAAGGTCAGCATCTTCCTTCCTCGATGTCTCAAGCTCAGTGCGGAGTTGAGATCGCTCTCTTCCCCATTGAGCTTCCACCTGCTTCCTGGTGATTAACACGGAGTCGTAGCTAGATTTTGCCTCCGCGGTTACCCAGTCTGATGCGGTCTGGCAGACATGGTCCTCCCCAGGTCCTCCTCCAGCTTCCTCACTTGAGCTTTGATCTGAGAGGCCTGATTCTCAGCAGCCGCCAGTCGGCGCTGCCCCTCGATCAGGTCGAGGGTCCTGCGGTGCAAGCAAGCCCCAAAAAGGTTCACTTGCAGAGGACGAAAATCAGCGAAGCCAGAAGGGGAAACAAAAAAAGGAAGATCCAATGGCAACGAACCTGAAGGCCATTGCAGACGAAGCAGTTGGCCATCGTCTCAAGATCGACCCCATGCAGGAAGTCGAAATCACTTGTCAGAGTGATATTCTCTGCCAGACGGGCCCCCGGCCCAAAGTCTATGACGGCCGATTTGTTCCTCCCAATAAAGAATAGGGGATGAAAGGGCTCCCCTTAAGTCTCCACCGGGTGGCCAGCCGAAATGCGATTCGTCTGCAGAAGGTGGCCGAACTCTAGAGGGATGACGCCGACTGAAGGGCCCAGAGAAACAATGTCCTCGAATGGCCACCTGTCGATTGGCGGGATGGCAGAGGACTTAGCCCCACCTCAAGGATCGGAGGGAGCCGCTTTCAGAGCCCCAACAGCTTGGCTTGAGGAGCCTCCAGCCTCCCCTAAGTCCAGAAGGAAGTGCTCAGCTTCCTCCTCTTCCTCCTCCTCCTTGACTCTTTTCCTTTTTCGATCTTCCCATAAGCTCGCTCCAGCTCCGAAGTCAAATCTTTGTGAGCTCCGCTCGCCACTTTTTATCGTTGAAAGCAAGGAGAAGAAGATGGGATTTTCTTTGGTTACCAAATGACAGGAGTGCAAAAGCCCTTGGCTTCACAACTCCAGTTTCTTATACACAAAGGAATTCCACTGGCTCCGTTCCCAATTACCAGCATGTGTCGAAAACATGCCAAAAGCAACGGTTGAGATCAACGGAAGGTGAGAAGTTTTAGCAGCACAAATCAAATCAGCTGCTCCGAATGCCGTGCCCCATTTAATGAAGTACTCATCATTCGGCCTCGATCAGAGCTATCTCTCAAGAACGAATGACTGGGACCAATATTGATACATGGGTACGGCCCACGAAACAGTATTGGGTAATTAAGGCCCGATCACATCCCAGTATCATATGAGAACAGCCCAGAGCCCACCAACAAGATGGAGGCGGCGCGAGACTCAGTCGAAGGAATAGTTCTTCCAACTGTAGGACTCTCGCCGACATTAATGTGCGGAGTTATGGCGACCGAGTAAATGGGTAGCCGTTAACCTGAATCCCAGAGCAGATCGTGCCTCGACTAATGAGGGATGGTTACACATCATCAAGAAGGAGCTACCTATAAATAGGCCGAAAAACAAAGGTAAAGGGGTTCCATCTGGGAGGTATGAGATCTAATACATTGAACTCTATCTTCTTACTTTCTCCATTCTATATTCGAGCTTGTGTCGTCAGTCTAGAGATGATCCTCCGTGGGTCAATCTCAGCTACACCAAGCTCACTCTCTTCCTTAAGTTCCATACTAACTTAAGCATCGGAGGGGATTTGTGTCAGAACCCAGATCTGACCCCCCTAATGACTCCCTGTGGTGCAGATCGACGATCGCCATCCAATGCTCAAGGTCAAAATCGATCTCCCCAGCCTTGGATGACCGATGCAATGGTCTCTCTTAGGTCGATCAAAGGTCGTACCACCATCAACTACCAACTACCGACCCTGGTTCTTCCAACCGAGGGTCCTACCCCAAAGGTTGACTAGGCTCCAGCTCAGCGCTTCTAGTCTTCGTCAGCTTGACAACTGTCCTGGTCATTTTTGGCCTTAACAGAAACGATTGAAAAAGAAAAAAGGTATGAGGCTAGGATTAGTAAGCTTAAGAATGAAAATCAAAGCCTTAAGAAGACCTTAAAGGAATTCACTAGTAGCCAGTAGAGCTTCAAAAAATGATAAACGGGCTTAACGATTAATCTAGCAAACATTGTCTAGTATTCCAAAAGAAACAACCTAAGAAAAAAATCTAGGAAAACAATGGAGAAGAATTTTGCTAGACACTGAGCCTTCCATATTACATACATGAAGATAACATGTTTTCTACACATGCACATGCCAATGTTATATGTTTTTATTGCAATATAAAAGGTCATGTTATGTATGATTGCTTTGTATGATATTATCCCGAATATTTTGTATGTGTTCCAAAGCACGTACTAACACTTGTGGATCCAATATAGCATTACCAAAAGGTGCATTTTCTTTTTTAGGTGCATCTTCAAGCTCGAAATGATAGTATTTGGTACCTTGATAGTGGTTGCTCAAACCACATGGCATGCAATAAATCCCGCTTCATGTCGCTATCAAGGAAAGATGGGGGGATGGTAACCCTTGGAGATGGAAAGAAATGTAAAATATTTGAAAAAGTTAACATTGGTAATAATCTACTTTTAGTTATTGAAACTGTTATTCTTATTTATGGTTCATCACATAACTTGTTAAAGCTGGGAGATGTATGCCCTTGAGACAATTTATCTCTATGTAATTGTATAAACATCTTGTTCAGAATTACAGTAAGCTGTATGGTAAGAATTTATCTAAGTTAAATCCTAATGTAATTATCAGTAGAAACTTAGGTAAAGTCCTAAGACTTAATGCAAGGTCATACATGTATCGAGATTGGATCTCGATCATGGAGAAGTGTGTGACCGTTAGTAGCATAAGTCTAGAAACGTTCGTGGTCGTAAATGTTTCGAGAAAAGGATATCGAAACATCGGACAGACCATTGTGTCTTAGTCTTCACCGTATAGCGGTGATGATGATCTTATGGTTGTTCGACTTGGTGAAGTCGAAGACGAGACACAGGTGCTCATTGGAGAATGAGTTCACTAAACGACCCAACAAGAGTTATCATATGGTTATGATTAACCAATCTGTCAATGATAACTCTTAGTGATGATAGGCAAGTTGGTCTTTTGCCTTGAGGTCATTGTACGAACCTGTACGTGAACGATCTCACTTAGATCTTGACCTAGCTTTGAGGCTTGGCCTGTCGAAAGGCCTTTGGTTGGGTGACATTTGAAGTGTGCGAAGAGAATAATGACCAAGATATGATTCGTCTCTTCCTGGTTAATGGGGGTTAGTGTCATATGGTTTGTTCGATCTATAGTGAAAAACTCTGGCGAGACTAACCGGCTTCGAGCTATTAAGGTAGCCAGTTTGACCATACCCTAGGCTTGAAACTAAACGGCATAGTTTTGACGAAGAGACTAAAACTACAGTACTCATTATAGACACAGTCAGGGTGGTCCCGACAATACTCATGTCAATGCGTTAACCACATAAGTATGATACTGAAAAGGGGACGGCACATGTTCCTCGTGGTTACTGCCATCTGGGGCTTCGAGCCTCACATGTAGTAGGGTCAGGTTATAGGGTCTCATACAGAGTGTGACCTTCGTCAAGTAATAAGTAGAAAAATTAGGGAAAATATGTATTTGATGCAAGGGATAGAAAACTGCAAAGAGTCTGTAGTTAGCCTCTGCATTCAGGATAAATGATCCTGAGTGCAAGTAGGAGATTTTAAGCTTAGATGGGGACAATTTTGCATATGATGCAAAATGATATTAAATATGTCTTAAATTGTTTAAGGCCATATTTAATAAAATAAACACGAGGAAAATGTTACGTGGATACGGGATCGTCCCGGTCTAAACGTAGGTTTAAGTTGCGCTCAAATCAGAGTCCAAACGAGCCCAATAAGTCTATTTAAAAGCGTTTTAAATAGAAAGCCACCAACGTCCCAACAGATGGCAGCCCAAGAGTTTTTTGTTTGAGAAAGGAAACAAAAAAAAATTTGGTGGGACCAGGCTCAAGTGCGGTCGGACTTAACAGGCGCCCCCAAAAAGGGGGCGTTCTGCCATGATTCTGCGCCCACAGGGCGCCTCTCTGTCACCCTGCCAGCATGTGCGTGGCACGCACCCGCGAGCGTGTGCCACGCATGCACCACAGGGCGCCAGGCGCCCTACAAGGGTGCATGCCAGGCACCCGCCCGCGAGCACGTGCCCGCGGGCACGTGCCAGGCACGCCACCCTTTGGGCTGCACGTGCAGGTCAGCTCGTGGGGCCCACTACATGGGCCCCACAACCAAGGTTTTGAAACCTGAATAATTGTTTAACTGACGACTGAATTATTCAGCATAAATCAAGTTTTGGCTGATCTTTGGGCAATTGTTTGAGGAGTCAAACGGACTCGGATTGATGCGCCGTTTTTTCCTACGCGTTCACCGTTCAGCGCTCTTCGATTTGATAGTATCAAATGTGATGCTTAACGGTGAGGGGGTTAAAATTCATAGAAGTTTCGACTTTCATTAAGGCAAACTTACTTGAATTAATTACTCCAAAACAATTCGTCCCACATCGGAAGTGGAGTAAAGGGGAGGGGTCAGCCGCCTATATAAATGGGGGCCTGCCCTCCCCTCCTCCAAACTCATCCCAAGCTCTAGATCTAAGCAGCTCCTAAAAAGTTTGGAGCACGCTTGGATCTAAGCTTAAAATACATATTTTCTTCTCCATATATTTCGGTCTTGCTCCTGAAGGGCTCTAGCAAAGCCACGAAGGGGCTCGGATCGGATCTGAAGTCTTGAAGGAGGATCCACTCAAGTGAAACTTTCTTCGATGCATGGTTGGCTTGGCAACAAAGGGGTTGCTCTCTTTGGAACACGGTGCGGTTCGGGAAGAGGTTCAGCTTGGGACAGGAAGCGGCTCGGGACGCGATTCAGTACACCTTGCCGGTGCAAGCAAGGTTCCGGGTATGTAGTTTATTAAGCATAGTATTTATAATATTGCGATAGCTAGGATATATCTTGGGGTGGTCGGACCCATCTCAAGATAGTAGAGATCCTGGCTATGGTCTTGATAACCTTAGGGCTTGTTAGTTAAATGGTTTAACGGTTTTTTCTGCTGCTTGTTTTTGCCTCTATCGTCCGTCCGACGTAGGACGGGCATAGAAATAATGCTCTAAGGGTCCATCAAACCCCATCAGTTAAGTGTGTGTCATCTATGCTCTATAGGCTTTAAGGTGCATTTCAAAAATGACGAAGTACATATTTAGAAAGATGATGATATTCTTTTCAATTGTACATCTTATAAAAACATCTACACCATCAAACTTTGTGATTCTAAAATATTTAGTTGCATCACATGAGATTAGTTGGCTATGATATCGAAGGGTTGGCCACGCCGGCATGACCTAATCTCAAAGCTTCCTCGTAAGAAGTTTGTGAGAGGTTTACCTCAAATAAGCTTTGATAGGCATAAGCTTTGTTTTGCATGTCAACCAGAGAACCAACATAAGAATAGTTTCAACCCCATAAACATTGTTACTGCTACTAAGCCATTGCAACTAATTCATTTGGATTTGTTTGGACCCACAAAGGTTGTAGTTTATGTGATATGCATTATTTCTTTGTCATTGTCGATGCTTTTTTAAGATTTACTTGGGTCTATTTCTTAACACACAAACATGAAACTTTTGAAGTTTTTAAAATATTTTGTAAAAAGGTTGAAAATGAAAAAGGTTTTTCCGGAGTCAAAGTTAGGAGTAACCATGGTGGTGTGTTTGTAAATGCTAGCTTTGATGATTTTTGTTCTTCACAAGGATATTCACATAATTTTTCTACCAAGAGGACACCCCAACAAAATGGGGTGGTAGAGAGGAAAAACCAAACTTTGCAAGAAATGGCTATGACCATGATTCACGATTACAAATTTCCTTTATATTTTTGGGCCAAAGCCATACATACTTCTTGCTATATTTTAAATCGTGTGTCAATTAAACACATTTTAAAGAAAACACCTTATAAGCTTTATAAAGAGTTGACTCCTAACTTATCACATTTTAAACAATTTGGATACAAGTGCTATATTTTGAAAGCAGGCGATAACTTGGATAAATTTGATGCTAAATCCAGTGAGTGCATTTTTGTTGGGTACACTCCACATAGCAAATCGTATATAGTATTCAACAAAAGGACCCTTACTATCCAAGAAACTGTGCATTTAAAATTTGATGAGAAAAGTGCTATTGAAAAATCTTCTAGTACTGCAGAATCTTCAGACATTATAGGTGAACTTGAAGGCTTGGAGATGAACACTAGCAATTCCTATAAGCAAGCAGAAAATAATGATGGTGCACCATGGGAAAAAGAGGAAACGACATCATCAAAAGATCTCCCAAAGGATTGACGCTTTAAGAATGATCATCCTAAGGACCAAATCCTTGGAGACACAACGAAAGGTATACGCACTAGAAGTAGTTTTATTTAATGGTTAACTCTGCATTCATATCCTTTTTAGAACCTAAGAATGTTGATAGTGCTTTGAAAGATTCCTTTGGATTATGGCAATGCAGGAAGAATTGGTACAATTGGATAGGAATCGAGCTTGGAAACTTGTTCCCAAACCCAAACACCAAACAATCATAGGTACTACATGGGTATTTAGAAGTAAACTTGATGAAATAGGCAATGTGATTCGAAATAAAGCTAGACTAGTGAATCAAGGATACAACTAAGAGGAAGGGATTGACTTTGATGAAGCCTTTGCTCCCATCTAAGCTTAGAAGCAATTCGAAAGCTGATAGCATTTGCTAGTTTCATGAAATTCAAACTCTATCAAATGGATGTCAAGAGTGCTTTCTTGAATGTGATTTTATCTAAGGAAGTCTATGTCAAACAACCTCCTGGGTTTGAGCATCCACCCAGATTATGTTTTCAAGCTTAAAGAGCTTTATATTGGCTCAAACAAGCTCAAAGAGCTTCGCATGAGAAACTTAGTAAATTTTGATTGAAAATAATTTTACCATGGAAAAGGAAAATAAAACAGTAATTTTTAAACATCAAAATAAAGATCTACTTATAAAACAAATTTATGTGTTGATGATATTGTTTTTGGTGCTACTAACAATTTGCTTTATGAGGAATTTGCTAAGTCCATGTCAAGGGAATTTGAGATAAACTTGATGGGAGAACCTGCATTCATGCTTAGATTGCAAATCAAACAATGTAAGGATGGAATTTTCATAAATAAAAAAATATACAAGGGAATTGGTGAAGAAATTTGGGCTTGAAAATGCTAAGGAATACTCTGCCCCAAAGTTGACAACGTGGAAAGCTGACAAAGGTGAAAAGGGAAAGAAAGTAGACGAATGCATATATCGAGGTATGATAGGTATCCTATTATCTTTGACATCTAGTAGGCCCGATATAATGTTTAGTGTGTTTCTATGTGCTAAGTTTCAATCATGTCCTAAAGAGTCACATCTTTCTTTAGTAAAACGAATAATTCAGTTTCTTAAAGGAACTTTATACTTTGGTCTATGGTACCCTTCTTCCACATCTTTTGAGTTTATTGCATATTGTGATGCAGATTTTGAATGAAGTAGGACCGATCGTAAGAGTACTACGGGTACTTGCCAACTACTAGGTATGTCTCTAGTTTCTTGGTGCTGCAAGAAGTAAAACTTTATAGCATTGAGTACAACTGAAGCCGGATATCTCTCGACAGGTTGTTGTTGTTCTCAAATTCCTTGGATGAGGCAAATCTTTAGAGATTGTAGTCTTACTTTCTACCTAACAACCAATTGGTGTGATAATATGTGTGCTATAGATCTATCTAAAAATCTCGTTCTACACTCTAAGACTAAGCATATAAATATTTGTCATCACTTTCAGAGAGATCATGCCGATAAGAAAGATATCTCTTTAGACTATGTTGATATCGAAAAACAATTAGCGGGTATCTTCACCTAACCTCTAGATCAAAAAAATTTTGTCTATTCGAAGGAGTTGGTGATTATGTCTCTAGTTGAGAATAAGCATGCTTATCCATGCACATACGCACGCTTAAACATTGTATCTAGCTTCTACAAATTGCTTACTATTTCAAGTCATTATAGGCTAGTTCATTTATTGTATGTGCATGCTTGTCCACCATTGATATCATTGAATTTAGTTGAGTATTTGATATGAACCATGTTATACATCTTAGAAACATTAAAAATGATTTTGATGATGATGTTTCATATTTATGAAAAATCCATATGATTGAATTATGAATTATCTAGTGTAATTGGTTAGCATGCCAAATTGTTTGAATCTAATTAGTTGATTGAGTTATATAATTTACAGAGATAGTTGGATGTTGCTTAGACTCTAAAGAAATCGAAACTATGATCGTCCTTACACTTATTATGTACACAATTCTCTTTGGACAAATTGAGTAGTGGAAGTCGAATATTTTGATTCCTTCATGCATCACTATTTTGAGACACCAACATAGCAAAAAAGAAAGAAAATTGAAAAATAAATAAAGACAATTTATTTAAAACGAAAAAGAGCATCAACAAAAGAAAAATAAAGTAAAATACTTAAAGAATATGCCAATTTCTTTTGACTTTCGTTGAGCAATGCGTATGAAATATGGTAAATGAAGTAACCACTTAGCGCACCTCAGCTCTAAAAGACCCGAAATTTAACACCATGGTATCATATATTGGATGTCTCGCTACACCATGCTTTATATTTATTCCAAAGGGATGAAGTTCACAATTTGTTTAGGCTAATTTTGCCATTTGACTTCTTGGTCTCTAAGCATTTTTCAATTGTCAAAGTATTTTATATAACTATATCTTCTTGTTAGTTTCGTGTAATAAACGTAAGCTTCAAATGCTCATGACATTGTTTGTAATTTGAGTTCGTGGGAGAAAAAATTCATGTGATCATCATTGTTAATTTCATATTTTTGATATACTAGCGTTGTCTTATGTCTTATCCTTGGCTAACTCAAGGTTATTGATGACCTTGCAATTGATGACAAAAGGGAGAGAGTAGAAAAATTAAGACATAAAAATATGGTGCATTGATTAAGGGGGAGAGATAGACATTGAAATGCATTTATCAAGGGGGAGAGATAAACATTAAGATGCATATATTGAGGGGAAGATTGTCACATTTTTTTATGAGAGCACATAAATAGGGGGAGCATTGTCTGATGATTCATGATCATGTGCACTATATGACTTGCTCGTTATTTCTTAAATCTCAATTTTTCTATGCTTGTTTTCCATCATCAAACGGGTGAGATTATTGGCTTAAGTTATCCCAATAACTGAGTCCAAAACTTTATTTTGATGATAACAAACAAGTCATATCGGTCTAATATGTCTATCTAATAAGTTTCAGGTCATTTGAAAGTCAAACGATGATGATAATGTGCAAAACACGGGTTGCACGGTCGTGTATGTCAGCTGAAACGGCCATGCGTGTCAGAAAATAAAGAATCAATGAAGGGACATGGCCACATAGTCGTGCGAGAGTGACACGGCATGCCAAACTTGTGAAACAATGAAGCTTTAACTGAAATGACCGTTTTGTTCTTCATACGGCTATGTCACAACTGCGAAAGTTTGGAAGAAATCACCCTTTAGCTGACACGGCCATGTCACAACTGCAAAAGTTGGAGGAAATGACCCTTCAACTGACATGGCTGTGTCACATTTGTGAAAGATAGGAAAAGTCTGAGAAAGGACCAACACGGTCGTGCAGGCTTGCATACGCATGTGCCAAAAGTGCGAAATTTGTGACGGCAAAAATTAATCACCTGACATGGCCGTGCGAAATCAACACATGGTCATACCACAATTGTGGAATTGATGAAGATGCCAGAGCTCAAACAACACAGCTGTGCCCAATTAGCACACTGATGTGCCAAGTGTGCAGAGTCTCTATACAGGCAAATTTGACCAGTTTGACTAGTCAAACGTACATGGTTGATTTCAATCAATTATGAGGAGTTTCTATCTAATTTGAAGACATATCCAAAGGGGAGTTTCTAAATAAAAGAGATCTATCAAATTAATGAAGAATTGATTGAAGAATTGATGGAAGATTTGAAGATCAAGTATTCTAATTGAAGAGAACTTTCCATCTTCTATAAAAGAAAAAGAGACATCTTTTGAGAAGATCCAGCCAAAAACTGCAGAGATCTATCATCCTTGCTAGTTGACCTAGATTCTCCATCCATCCAAGCTTCAAGTACTCAAGGAATAAGAAGAGAAAAGATTTGCAGACGTAGATCTAAAAAGGCAACAACTTTCTCTACACACGTTGGAATTGAGCATGGTTTGTGCCTACATGGAGAAAAGATCTACACCAGAATGATAATTTTCTAGTTTTATTTTGGTATAAGACTATATTTGTGAATAGCTTCATTCAGGAGCTATCTCTGTGCTTAATGTTTCAAACAATATCTTGTACGATGGGATCATTACCCAGAAGTGTGATCAGGTTGTTTTTATCTTTTTGGTTATTAAAGAGTGAGAAATCATCAAGAATTTGTGGTCGGAGCAGCGACAAGAAGCCTATGTGGGGAGCAACTCCGTTGAAAAATATTTGATTGCATTACTCTGTTTTTTAGGTTGGTTATTCTGCACTTGATTTTTTAATTTGTGCCATACACTATATTCACCCACCCTCTCGGGTGTTTTTCACCGTTGACTCTCTGTGACACTAAACTCATATACCGAATGAGATGAATCCTATCTTGATGGCCACTATATTTGTACTCTTTAGACTATTCCCATCAAGTACCCACGTAATGGCCACAATCACCATTGGTCAGTAAAAAGCAACGTATGAACTTCTACGTGCAAGGTCCTTTAGCATGTCTTAGGTTAAATAGAGCTATGTTGCATCAACTGCCACTTGAGTGCTTCTGTTGATAGCCAGAGTATGATTACCTTATGGAAATTTCTCACCTTGCTTCTAAGTTGAAAGCACTTAAGCTTGAACTCTCTGAGGACTTGCTAGTACATTTGGTTCTGATATCTATTCCTATTCAGTTTAACCAGTTCAAGGTGAGCTACAATTGCCAAAAAAGAGGCTTGATCTCTTAATGAGCTCATCTCGCGCTGTGTTTAGGCAAAAGAAAGGCTTGAGCAAGAGAAGACACAAAGTGCTCACCTGACCCATACCTATAATGATAAGAAAAGAAAAAAGAATAAGGAAGCTGCAAACATGGCATCTCAAATAAGAAAAGGAACTGAAAAGTACATATGTCAATACTTGCTTCTTCTATGGTGATGAAGGATATATAAAGAAGCATTGCACCAATTATCATGCTTGGCGTGCTAAAAAAGGTATGCTTCTTGATTTGGTTTATTTTGAAGTTAATTTAACTTAGGTACTTATAAACACATGATGGAAAGTTCATGGTACAACATCTCATATCATTGTGTCTATGCAGGGTTGCCTAAGATGCCAAAAGCTGACTGACGTTGAAAGATACATCCTTATAGGTGATGACAAGACAGTTCAGATTGAAGCAATTAAAATTTTAAATTATTAAAGACGATTTGATGAGATATTTGATGTGCCATTTTAAAAAGGAATTTGGTTTCTATTTCTATTTTGGACAAATTTGGTTATTATTGTTCATTTTGGAGATGAAAAATTTGGTTTGTCTCATGATTCAAAATGAGTTGGTTCTAGTTCTTTATTAGTTTATAATAATTTGTTTGCTTAATTTAAGTATTACCTGCATTTGAGTACATGATGTATAAAGTGAAAATTTACAAATGAGAATTCGGTTACATTGCGACATAAAAGTTAGTATATATCTTCGAAAGGAGAAACAGATAGACTTATGTCAAATGAAATTCTCAATCCCTTAAATTTTGCAGAGCTTGAAGTTTGTGTTAAACATGTAAAGGGCAAACAAACTAATAAAAGGAGATTATGAAGCTAACAAGACTTTGGCCATCTTTTAACATATTTAGTTGAGAATATTTGTGGGCCATCCTATATGGTTACTTGGAGTGGTCAAAAATATTTTATAAAGTTCATTGATGACTTTTCAGATATGGCTACATATATCTCATGAAAGCACTTAAGATTGCTGCTTATATTCTTAACAAAGTTTCAACAAATGCATCTACATCACTTGCATTTTTGAGATGTCTAGCTAAGATTAGGCATCATAAGCCTAATAAAATGAAAGTGGACACAAGGACAGTGATTTGCCATTTTATTGAATACTTTAGAAAAGGATCCATAAGGTACATTTTTATTCCAACAATTAAGTAAATATACGAACATGGAAATGCCCAGTTCTTTGAGGATGCTGAGTTTGCGGGAGGAGATAAAGTTAAGGATATTGTCTTTAGAAATATAGTTAAAGATGTTGTCCTTTGAAGAGGAATATGTTGATATTCCCACAGGTGTTATTGGCATTGATTAGGATTTCATTCCAAATCTTGTTCAAAACACAATAAATCAAGACAATGTCACAAAAAAGATCTCAAGAGAATATCAGAAATCATCCTACTTAGGAAATTGTTCAAGAAGAACAAACTCTAGCACCTCAAAAACTTATGCCATTAAACGGATCCATTAGAGAGAGGAGAAATTCTAAACTCTCTAAAGGAGATTAATGCCTTAGGTGAGGAAATTAAGTCTATTAAGGACAATGACATTTATAATCTTGTCTCATTGCAATAAGGTATGAAACCCCTTGGTTGTAAATGGACTTTTATAATCAAGTAGGATTCAAAAAGCAAAGGAAAAGATATAAGGCATGCCTTGTCATAAAAGACTTTATACAGAAATAAGGTATTAAAAATAAAGAGATTTTCTCTTTGGTTTCCTTGAAAGACTCTTCAGGATAAAAATGGCATTAGTGGTGCATTTCAGTCTCGATAATACTATTTTAAGTTTCATCAAGTAATCATCTTGTTTGGTTGAGAGATGAATTTGGTTGATGATCAGGTTCTGTGGGAGTTTTCTAATTTTATATGTCCCATGTATCTAATGGAAACAAGTTTAGTCTCAATCAGTGCTCAGATTTGTACACGATATGACTTCGTGTACATTACATGGATGTTGGGAAGATACTTAAGAAATTCATGAGTTTACCATTTGATAGCAGCATGTAATGGCCAGTATCCATCAGTATGCATATATTCGTATTCTACATATTTTTTATATATTAAAAGTATTTTAAAATGGTTTGTTAGGAGTTTAATATCAAAAATGGCTTTAAAATCCTTTATAAAAAATATTTTGTTGTATCAAAATAGTTATAGTCTGTTTTAGTAATTTCGAGTGCCATCAAATACCTTAAAATAATTTATATAATAATTTATATTTAATTATTACTGATATAGCCGTATCAATTATTTTCATATATAAACGTTATCAAAACAATTTCAAACTTCACTATGTGATTCTATGGTCACTTAGTACTTCCATTATTTTTTGCGTAATTTTCTGGAGTCAAATCGATCTAGAACCCGCAAACCCGTGACGACCTAAATGGTTTGGCTTCGTAGCTCAAACTTAGAAATGAACTTTGTATCCGTGATCCTCGTGATGAAACGAACGCGGGACATTTTTTCTGGAATTTTTTGTTGTCATATGTGATTAATGGGTATTTTGGTAATATTATACTATTGCTAATTGCCTTACTTTAATTACTAATTACCATTTAAAACTATTCTAATTACCTCTTAATTACCATTACCTAACCCCTAATTTATAGCAGCTTATGTGATATACATTTAAGCCTAATTTCAAAATTTAGTGAAAAGTTTACCTAATATCATTAATACTACTTCGACTAAGTTAATTAGTTTTATATTAACCTTAACCTATAAATACCCCCCTAAAACATCTCCTTCTTCCCACACACAACCAGCCAAGAGGACAAACCCACGTCCCTCCTCCTCCTCCCCTTCCTCCACCATCTCCTCCTCAAGCTGCTCCTTCAACCTCTCTCCTCCACCACCATCAACACCATTTTCTTCCTCTTCATTTTCAACCTTAAAACACAATAACCAAACCCACTTCCTCCTCCTCCTTCTCCAACTTCGGCGAAGCCACCACCGGCCTCTGACGCGCCACCACAGCATCACCACCTCACCACGGACTCCCTCCGATGCCGACGACCCCATCCCATGGCCGGAACTCCTCGCCGTTGCTGGCGAAATACAATACAAGCTAAACAACTTCATCTAAGTTTTCCGGTGATTTCTGCCACTGTCCGGCCACCCCTGCCGCCTCCTAGGCCGCCCCCACCGGCCACCAAGCTCATCCCGACCCCAACGCCTTCCTCCGTCGGCCACTGGTGGAAGCCGGCTGGAAAACCCCCCAAAACACAAAACTGTGTTTTGGTGAAGTAATCCCGTGGTGAGGGGGGAGAGAGAGTAAGCTAGAGAGAGAAAGTGATTTTTATTAAAAAAATTGATAACTCATTATATAAACCTCAGAAAATTATCAAAAATACCAGAAAATCCGGAACGACGCAACAAACGCATTGGCGCTAGTTTCGTCGCGATCAGGCTAGTAATTCTCCTGCAGTACTTTTTAAAGTAAAATTCGAAATACGTTATTTTCACTTATAAATTAGTCCCATTGATTTTTCACGTACACTAGTACACCCAAAAATTATATGTTGTAGTGCTAGTTGAGACGGTCGTTTTGACATCTTGTTTAAAGAATTCCGACGTATCATATGCTCTGAAAAATTCTTTGAATATATATCATGAATCAATTCTTGATTTTAAAAAATTAGTTTTTGGTCATTTTAAATCTAGAAAATTGCTTATTGACTGTTTAAAAATCATTAAAAATATCTGATAGCCTTAGAAAATTATTTACTGCTTAGATAAATTCATATGTTTAACTGTAAATGTTTTTGGATTTATTCATATATAGTAAATGCATGATTAAAGTGGTGAAAACAGTTATATCATAAATTGGCGATTTGTCACTCACCATATAATTATATTGAACTACTATATAAACACTTGAGATACTGGAGACTGGCCATATGCATATGTTATAATGCAACTGTATGGAACTGATTGTATTAACAGATGGAAATATCGCGTGGATTACAAATTGATGGTACACGTAATTTGATCATACACTTGACTTGACCCGTGGGATTGGGGTAGTCTATGATTAAGATGATACGGGAGTGTTTGGATATGCTCTATGGCTACCTCCAACACACGAGGCAAGCAATTCGACCGTTGCCCAAGATTTGGGGTACTTCAGTGAATAACGTCACGGGGAGCTCCCCTGAAGGGACGCATTTTAGTCATATCTCACACTCTTAACATAGACTTAGCACTAGAACTGATGGTTGGTTATGAAATATACTGATGCAGTTTTTTCTGTACTTATTGCTTTTATGCAGTCTTCTTCTACATGTTGCAAATAGCATTACAGCTTGCCAATTGCTATTAGAATGTTTAACTGTTACAGGTTGCAAATAGCTATAAATTGTTTAACTGATATATCTCTCTTATTAAATTAAACTTGTTTCTTGTTTTTAAGTACTTACCCCAAGGTTAACTATAAATTTACGACTAAATCGATAGAGCTGAGATTTTAATTGGCATTCTTATCATTGGTTTCACCCAGTGTCTAGGATCGTTTGCGTCCAAAGTTTGGATCACCCTACTTGTCGGGATAGTGACCTGCTTGGCCAAACTTGACTGGTCGTGAATGCATCGGCCAATGTTAGAATCTCCATCATTATTTGTAATTTTAGCCTGTATGGATCAATACACTAGAGGGGGTGAATAGTGTATATAATAAAAACTGTTGCAAATAAAACGTTACTGATATTTGCAAAGATGGCACAGAAATGAAATGACACGTATTGAAAATAAATCAATCGTAAACACAAAGATAAATCCTGGTTCGGATCCTCTTGATCCTAGTCCAGTCCTCTACTCCCAGTGGAGATTTTTAATTCACTATAATCACTTGCCCCGCAAGTACAAACTTACAAAAATGGCGACACTCCCCATGTCCCAAACTTTATACAATCTCAATAACTAGAGATTCAAACCTGTTGAAGAAATAATGAAATATAAAAACACATATAGCCTTGGTATGCATATCAAGAATGAATTCAAAGGATTGGTGTTTAAAAAGGAACTTCAATGTTTCAAGATATATAATGGTGAAACACAATTGAAGTTCTTCTGTTCTTAAGCGAAGAGAAAAATCTAATGATTTCTTCTTACAAATAAGAAATGAACAACTTTCCCAAAAAGTGTTGAAATCCAAGTTCTTCCGTTTTTAAACGAAGAAAGAAATCTAATGATTTCTTCTTACAAATAAGAAAAGAACAACTAATGGCTGAATGCTTAAGAAAATCAGAGGCTTGATTCAACAAAGATAGAATTAAAGAAGAGGAAAGTGTGTTCTTGAAAGAGAGGGTCTACCCCTCTATATATAGTGTTTAGGGACGGTTGGAGAGTGTAAATGACGTTGGGAAACAGTCATAAACCGTCCTTGAAAATTTGGGCTTCAAACGGCTAGTTTTGTGTTTGGTCGACCAAAAAATAAAATTGGTCGACCAAAATTTAGAGAGGAATTTTGACCATTGGAAGACAAATCCAGAATCTACATGGTTAAGGGAGTTTGCTCAAGAAATCCCATAGTAAAATTCGAAGGTTTAAAATTGGTCGACCAATTTGGCTGCCAATTTTTCTGGGTAAGAATTTTCGAAATGGAGAAGTGTAGAATTCTGAGTAATGTAACCTAGGAGACTAAGATATAATATCACAAGGCTTTGTAACTCTAATAAAGTAAATTTTACATTGATTACATAAAAGAGGTAGATAAGACTGCATCTGTATCTGAATCTGAGAAGCTTCTTTATAGGGGATCCTTATCAAGTGATTATTTATCTAAGTCGTGGATGTAAGGTGCCTTTGCCTTTCCAGCTTCATTAATTATGATATATCCATTTGAATATGCATGAAGATATCTGAATGTGTGGAACTCAGCATGTATTTGTATCTGCATAGATAGAGTTAGTAGCACTGAATATGTTTGTCATATCAAAACCATATGGGAATAGAAATATGGAATTATAAAATTCCAACATTCTCCCCCTTTTTGATGAGGACAAACATGTAATATATATCTTTAAATTTGAACATATATGATATACTCCCCCTGAATATGTGGAACTTGTGAATACTCCCCCTGAGTAGATGAAATATATTCTCCCCTTTGGAATCCTCAAAAAGAGGCAAATGATAGATGAGTTAATAATAAAAAAATGAGATAAAATAGTGGCTATTGGTCGAAATAGAACTGGCGGCCAATGAAGGAGAGTAAAGGGTATAGGTCGAAAATTTGACAGGACATTAAAAAATGAGTGGTCAGGCCATGAAAATACAAGCAAATGTATTGCGTGTATCAGCAAGAATTAAGGCCTAAGGCTGAAAGTTAGTATATATAGAGCCATGTACTTCAGTGGAATAGGGAAAAAGAAATAAAAACAGTAATAAAAAATAGTGCGGTAAAAATAATCTTGAATAACGACACAAGAGGCATGACTGATGCCATCAGTGCGAAATGCCCAGTGTAAACAATTCGAAGTGTGTACCAACCTATTATAACTTGGAGTAGTAAAAAATATGTGGGCAATTGGAGTTTATCCTGTAGAGGAATAATGCTAGACATGCTAGTGATGGAATAGCATTGGTTGATGGGAACCGAAATTTCGAAACGGCTTGTATATAATAAAAAGATCATGTCGCCATGTATGGAAGCAGACATGCATTATATGGGCCAACGAAATCTGTTGCAATTGGATTGTAGCATTACTTAAAAAATAAATATGTGAGGCCTTCCTTCATAACATGTAGGAAGCAATGAAGACAAAGTCAATGTCAATGTAAATAGCAAATAGGAATAGAGAACCAATATTATAGAGCAGCGAACAAGGCAACTGAACCATATAGTAATAAAGTGAATACTAGAGGACTATAAACCATTATACAAACAGAGAATGAGTAGACAATAAAGGCTACTAAAAGAGAACAAAAACAATTTATCCATTGACAACCAAGTTACATAGCAAAAGGAAGATTACAAAACAATGTCAGAACAGCCAAAACAACATCCAAGAACAACCAAAACATCATGTATAAACTAGCAACAAGCAATATGAAGCCAAGGGAATGTTTACAGAATAGTACCTAAAAATTACCATACTAAACACAGGATAGATGAACCAAATACAACCTGAAGTGTTGACAGAACCGAATTTTACACCACAAAATAACAAGACAGTAGAAGCAAAAGTTACTAAACCATCACCAACACAATAGCAACACCAAGCTACCAACAAAATATCATCACCAAGACACCATCTAAAAATAGCAACTACTGTCTGAAACATGTTCCGAGGCCAAAGAAACAAACGACAATAACCAACTAGGGGGGATTGGACACCCAGGTTGAGAAGAGCCATGACGAACGCGGAAGTGGAGAGACTCGAAATGAGTCAGGAGCTGAGCCACCGCTATCTGAAGTGCATCCATCATGCGATTATGCTCCTGTAGGGTAACATCGCTGGCATTAATATGAGATTGAATGCCCTGAAAACCATCGTGCATTTCTTGGCGTATCTCATGAAATCCCTGAGTAACAGAGTGCCTTAGAGCACGTATCTCAGCAACCAATTCAATATTAACAGGGGCCGAAGGAGGAGTATCCTGAGTGCTAGTGGAAGGACCGGAGCAAGAGTAACATTTGCGGGTAGGAATGCGGCCACGTGCACGGCCGAAAGAACCAGGGGTACGTGTTCGGGGAGAACGGGAAGTGGAGCCAGGAGTAGGGCGAGTCGTGTGGGGAGAGGGTTCATGGGTGGAAGCTTCATCATCATCATCATGAGCGGAAGTATCGGATTTCTGTCGAAATTGGAGGGGCGCCGGCGAAATTTTGAGGCGGAGCCCTCTAAATTTGGGGTGAGGGCTTCGGCGATTTGGGGGAAGGGCGGTGGGTCTGTTAAGTATAGGGAAGAACGAACGGGGCCTTGGGAAATGAGATGATGGTTTCCTCATGAAGTGAGAGGAATTAAATAAGGAAAAAAAATCAGTTATGGGAAGTTGTGATAGATGTTTTTGTGGGAACGGATATTTTTGCAAACGGCAGGAGTAGTTGGGGAAACTGAACCAATAAAAAATTTGAAAAACGAATGGATGGGTTCGGTTGGGAACAAAAAGTTGGAAGGAACGGTTAACAAAAATAAGCGGGAAGACAAAGTAGTTATCGAAAAATAGAAAAAAATAGTCAATTGGTGACCAATATTTGTGAATTGGTCGACCAATTTCAAAAAATTGGTAAAAAATTTGAAATTTTTTTAGAAAAATTCGAAAAAATATTATAAGAATGTGTGAAATGTCTGATTCACTAATATTCCCCAAATTTCTTCGAAGCTTAATAAAAGTCACTTCTTTCAACGGTTTTGTCAAAATATCAGCAGTTTGAGATTCAGTAGATATAAATTTAAGAACAATATCTCCTTTCTGAACATGATCATCTAAAAAATGATGACGTACATCAATATGTTTTGTACGAGAATGATGCACAGGATTTTTAGAAAGATTAATAGCACTAGTATTATCACACATAATAGGGCAAGTTGAGCAATCAATACCGTAGTCTGAAATAGTTTGTTTCATCCATAAAATTTGAGCACATGCTAAACCGACGGCAATATATTCTGCCTCGGTTGTAGATAATGAAACAGAGTTTTGCTTTTTGCTAAACCAAGAAACTAAAGCATGTCCTAAAAAGTGGCATGTACCACTGGTACTTTTACGATCTGATTTGCAACCAGCAAAGTCTGCATCACTATATGATAATAAATCAAATGTGCTTGACTTAAGATAAAATAAACCAAAATCAGAAGTATGCTTAACATATCTAATTATCCTTTTTACAGCAGTTAGATGCGAAACCTTATGATCTGCCTGAAAACATGCACATGGACATACTGAAAACATAATGTCTGCTCTACTAGTTGTTAAATAAAGTAAAGAGCCAATCATACCTATGTAAAGACGTTGATCAACACTCTTACCATTTAAATCTTTGTCGAGAGAAGTAGATGTACTCATTGGAGTACGTTTTTCTGCAGAACTTTCTAAACAAAAACGTTTGATAGTTCTTTAGAGTATTTGGTTTGGTGAATGAAGATTCCTTTCTTCATTTGTTTGATTTGAAGACCGAGGAAGTAATTGAGTTCACCCATGTGATTCATCTCAAATTCTTTCTGCATAATCTTAGAAAAATCTTGACAAAGAGATTCATTAGTAGAACCAAAAATAATATCATCAACATATATTTGAATAATGATTATGTCAGATTTTATGTTTTTAATAAATAAAGTGGAATCTATTTTACCAATAGAATAACCTAAATTTAAAACATAGCTTTTAAGTCTTTCATACCAAGCACGAGGTGCTTGTTTGATACCATATAAAGCCTTTTTCAATTTGAAAACATGATTTTCTAAATTTTCATGAATAAAACCCGGATGTTGTTCTACATAAACTTCTTCTTTAAGAAAACCATTTAGAAAAGCACGTTTGACGTCCATTTGTAATAACTTAAAATCTTTAAAACATGCAAATAATAATAGCATCCTAATAGAATCAAGACGTGCAACTGGTGCATAGATTTCATCATAATCAATACCTTCTTCTTGATTATAACCTTGTGCAACCAATCGTGCCTTGTTTCTAATTACCTGACCAGATTCATCCAATTTATTTTTGAATACCCACTTGGTACCAATAATTGAATGATCTGTTGGTCTGGGAACCAGTTCCCAAATATCATTCCGTTGAAATTGATTGAGTTCTTTCTGCATAGCAATAATCCATGAACTGTCTTCACATGCATCTTTGATGGTCTTTGGTTCAATGGGTGAAAGGAAAGCACAATGCGCCATTTGTTCTATTTGACGACGAGTTCTCACTCCATCTGTAATATCTCCAATGATTAACTCTGATGGATGATTTGAAACTTGTGCAAATTCCTTAGGAAGATCTGTATTATCTGAAATAGACTCAACAGAGGGTTTAGTAGCATCAATTTCATCAAGTTTAATATTATCTAAAGAATTAGATAAAGGTAATATATTCTCTTCATCATCAATAATGGGAGAATTTGATGAGGGGTTTTCATCAAAGGTGACATGTAGTGATTCTTCAATTGTTGAAGTTCTTTTTTTATATACTCTGTAGGCTTTGCTACGTGTTGAGTATCCAACAAAAATACCTTCATCATATTTTGAATCAAATTTGTCAAGTGCATCTTTAGTATTAAGAATGAAACATTTACATCCAAACACTTTAAAATATGATACACGAGGAATGCGATTAAAGAATAATTCAAAACAAGTTTTATCAAGCAATGGCCTTATAAGAACTTTATTCATAATGTAACAAGCAGTTGCAATAGCTTCTGCCCAAAAATATTTTGGTAATTTACTATCACAAAGCATTGTTCTCGCACATTCTTGTAAAGTTCTATTTTTCCTTTCTACTACTCCATTCTGAGGAGGAGCACGAGGAAAAGAAAAATTGTGAGTAATGCCATTTTCAATAAAAAAATTTGGTAAAAGATTCATTTTCAAATTCTCCCACATGATCACTACGAATAGTGACAATGTTAGAGTATTTGATCTTTTGTATCTTTTTACAAAATATTGAAAATTCTTCAAAAGCATCATTCTTATTTTGTAAGAATATAACCCAAGTGTATCTTGAATAATCATCAACAATGACAAATGCATATCTACTTCTATTTAAAGAGGCTACTCTTGAAGGACCAAACAAATCCAAGTGTAGGAGTTCTAATGGTCTCTTTGTTGAGATAATGTCCTTTGATTTAAAAGAAGATTTGTGCATTTTTTCTTGTTGACAAGCATCACAAAAATGTTTGTGTTTGAAAGAAATATTTGGCATTCCATTTACTAACTTGTGTTTAGAATATGTGCTATGTTTTTGAAGTTAGTGTGTCCAAAATGTTTATGCCATAAAAGTGTATCATCTGATGTAATCATTAAACAATGATTATGAGTGGTAACTGACATGCATAAGATATAAATGTTATTCTTACACTTATCACTGAATAAAATAGATGACATATCAGAATCATAAATAATGCAATCATTTTGTTCAAATACTATTTTGTAATTTTTATCACATAACTAACTAATGGAAAGCAAATTATGTTTCAAACCGTCAACCAGGAGAACATTCTCAATGATAGGCTGATTTGTATTACCAACTGTTCCAGTGCCTATGATTTTGCCTTTGTTGTTGTCACCAAAGGTAACTGTGCCTCCATATTTATAGTTAACGGTTGAAAGCAAGTTGGCATTTCCCGTCATATGTTTTGAACATCCACTATCCAAAATCCATCTTTCTGTTCTAGGTACCTGAAAGACAAAACATTAAGCATTGGTACCCTTTGTTTGAGGGTCCTTGGGATTAGATTTTTGGAAGCCAAACCCAAGTGGAATTTGGCTTTCTAATATAATCACTAGAATGAACAATAGAATGTATATAATGAGAGATATAATCATTTCTATTTTTTAAGCATGAATCCTTAGGAACCTATATACTAATCGTAGTAGGTTTCCTAGGAGATGGGTTAGTAACATTTCTTTGTGAAGAAGAAGTAGGAATGTTTACTTTCTTCATATAAATAAATGCGTGATTCTTTCTTTGTGGTTTAACAAAAATTGTTTTGCCACTAGATGAAGATGTGTTACAAGACTTGGGTGCATTCTTATGAGAATATCCCAGACATTGTCTATGATTTGCTGGATATTGAATTTTTAGCAAATCATCGAGATTTGTCTTTCCTTTGTTAAATTTATTAACATTGGATGACATCTCATCGTATTTTATCTTTAGGGATGAGATACTTTTATCTATTTTGGATATTTGTGTATACAATTCTATATTCTTAGTTTTGAGAAGATCATTCTCTTTACTAAGATCCAAATCTTGAGAAGATGTATTCTCAATATGTATAGAATTTGGTGTAGTGCTTTTAGAAGATAATTCTTGATATTTAAGAAGAAGATCATCATTATTCTGTTTCAAAGATTTATGTTGTCTATTTAATTTTTTGAAACGAGAATAGAGATCTTTTAATGCATCTAGTAATTCTTCGTTATTAAAAGAACTTATATCATATTCATCATCTTGTGCCATAAAGCACATGTTAGCACTTTCATTATGATTACCATCTTCATCATCTGAAGAATCATCCCAAGTTCCTTTTTGAAAGAATTTTTTGAAATTCGTGGCAAAGAATGACATATCATCATCCGAGTCTTCATTTTTTGATGTAGTGTTGAAAGCGAGTATTTTCTTCTTTTGATCTGCTTCTTCTTTCTCATCTTGTAATGTAACTTCATGGGCCATTAGGTTACCAATAAGATCTTCCATAGATAATGTGAAAAGATCATTGGCTTCCTCAATAGCAGTGATCTTTGGACGCCATTCTGCAGAGAGTACTTTAAGAATCTGGCATACGTGATCAAGAGAAGAATAAACTTTTCCAAGAGCATTAAGAGAATTAATAATATTAGTGAACCTGGTGTTCATTTCTCCAATCGTCTCTTTGTCTTGCATCTTGAACAACTCATATTTATGAACCAAAGAGGAAATCTTAGTTTCTTTTACTTTATTGGTTTCTTCATGAGTTACCTCGAGTATATACCAAATCTCATTTGCACTTTTGGCCTGAGATACTCGATTAAACTCATGTTTATACGTAGCACAGAATAAAGCATTCATGACCTTTGAGTTGTTGGTCTTTGCAGATTTGTCGTTAGCGGTCCATTCATCAACAGGAGTTGTTAGCTTAGTGTATCATGTCTCTATGATGTCCCATATCTCATAATGCATAATTTGGAGATGAATCTACATTCGTATTTTCCAATATGAGTAATTAGAACCATCAAATAGAGGAGGACGAACTTGAGAGTGCCCTTCAGGATGTTGATTTGTGTTGTAGTTGTGTGGAAAATCATTCATGTTTGATTCTGCCATCTTAACCTTGCTCTGATACCAAATCTAATTTTAGCCTGTATAGATCAATACACTAGAGGGGGGTGAATAGTGTATATAATAAAAACTGTTGCAGATAAAACGTTACTGATATTTGCAAAGATGGTACAGAAATGAAATGACAAGTATTGAAAATAAATCAATCGCAAACACATAAATGTGTCCTGGTTCGGATCCTCTTGATCATAGTCCAGTCCTCTACTCCCAGTAGAGATTTTTAATCCACTATAATCACTTGCCCCCAAGTAAATACTTACAAAAACGGCGACACTCCTGTGTCCCAAACTTTGTATAATCTCAATAACTAGAGATTCAAACCTGTTGAAGAAATAATGAAATATAAAAACACCTATAGCCTTGGTATGAATATCAAGAATGAATTCAAAGGATTGGTGTTTAAAAAGGAACTTCAATGTTTCAAGATATATAATGGTGAAATACAAGTGAAGTTCTTCCGTTCTTAAGCGAAGAGAGAAATCTAATACTTTCTTCTTACAAATAAGAAAAGAACAACTTTCCCAAAAGTGTTGAAATCCAAGTTCTTCCGTTCTTAAACGAAGAAAGAAATCTAATGATTTCTTCTTACAAATAAGAAAAGAACAACTAATGGCTGAATGCTTAAGAAAATCAGAGGCTTGATTTCAACAAAGATAGAATTAAAGAAGAGGAAAATGTGTATCTTGAAAGAGAGGGTCTACCCCTCTATATATAGTGTTTAGGGACGGTTGGAGAGTGTAAATGACGTTGGGAAACAGTCATAAACCGTCCTTGAAAATTTGGACTTTAAACGGCTAGTTTTGTGTTTGATCGACCAAAAAATAAAATTGGTCGACCAAAATTTAGAGAGGGAATTTAGACCGTTGGAAGACAGATCCAGAATCTACATGGTTAAGGGAGTTTGCTCAAGAAATCACATAGTAAAATTCGAAGGTTTAAAATTGGTCAACCAATTTGGCTGCCAATTTTTCTGGGTAAGAATTTTCGAAATTGGGAAGTGTAGAATTCTGAGTAATGGAACCTAGGAGACTAAGATATAATATCACAAGGCTTTGTAACTCTAATAAAGTAAATTTTACATTGATTACATAAAAGCGGTAGATAAGACTACATCTGTATCTGAATCTGAGAAGCTTCTTTGCAGGGGATCCTTATCAAGTGATTATATATCCAAGTCATGGATGTAAGGTGCCTTTGCCTTTCTAGCTTCATGAACTATGATATATCCGTTTGAATATGCATGAAGATATCTGAATGTGTGGAACTCAGCATGTATTTGTATCTGCACAAATAGAGTTAGTAGCACTGAATATGTTTGTCATATCAAAACCATATGGGAATAGAAATATAGAATTATGAAATTCCAACATTATTGACGTAAACATTGATTATGGTTATATCTTGATTTCAGCTTAGATTAATTAAAATACTTAATTTTTTGTTACGGAGATTATCTTGCAAAGTGAACCTCGTTGACGGACATTTCACTTTGTTATTTTACGAAATGTCCGTCAGGTATCAATAGTGAGTTCTTTGAAGACACTACCATAGAAGTCGAGCCAATGCTCGAAGAATACGTGGAGTACCTACCCGTCGAAGACTAGACGATTACCTTCGCGACTCCACCTTTATATTTAGAATAATGTAATTTGTGTACTTTGTTGATTCGGCCATACTAGGCATGTGTTGTACTTTACTTTCAGACGCTTTGATATTGTAATTGTACTGTTTCTTATAAGTATGTAAGATCATGATGTTTTATTTCACAGACGCGTTATTGTGTTTAAGCCAAGGAGGAAGAAAAGATTAAAAAAGTACCCCTCCTTGTTTTAAGCACATCGCGGGCCCGTTCGCATCCTCGCTCCCGGTAGAATGGGAAGCTGGGCATGACACAACAAAATGAGTTTTATGGTATTTATAGAGAACATAAGGCTACATGCTCAAGAATCAGAGGTCAGAAAAGCTTGAGATCATTTGATATACTGACTCTAATTTTTATTGGATGAAAAGAAGTATGAAATCAATGAGGTGTCATCTACTAGAAGAGGGTTAAATAGTCTCTTTTATATCCTCTTCAAACATGGCTGCAGATTTCATATCAATTTGTGTGACATCCAATCATGGAATTTTACTGCATAATCTTGTCACATGGCTGGATGGTTTGTAAAACCACATACGTTATTTTGTGACAATAAGTCTGTAGTTTTATTCCAACAACAACAAGAACTTGACAAAGTTAAGGTATTCAGAGATCAAATTTTTTGTTGTTAATTAAGAGATTCGGAGTGAACAGTGTCTATAGAGCACAACAAAACAAACTACATGGTTGTGGATCCACTTACTAAGGTTTTGTCACCCAAAAGGTTTCATGAGAGCTTTGCTCTTATTAGTGTTCTATTAGTTAAGGAAATTCAGTTCTAGTGGGAGTTTGTTCTTTTGGATGCTCATGTAATACAGACATTTTCAGTTTTCAGTTTAAAGTTATTTTCTGCAGAAATAAAGTTTAGGTTTGGTTACACTCCGATTCTGAAATGGTTTTGATCTCACTAGATTTTATGATAGGATCACTTGGAAATAGACATGTTAAAATCACATTACATGAAATTTCCATGCTACAAATCCACATCACAATTCATGTCGTTTAGTTATTTTAGCTTATGTGACTATTGATGGGCCGAGTTAAGTTAAATGTGACAAAGGCCGCTTTGATCCTATATTAAAATAATTGATGGACCGAATTGGTTTAGATACATTCCAGTTATGACATCATTTTGAGTATTCATTGGGTTATCTGGGCAAAACATAATTATAAGGTTTGACATATAGGCCAAGTGGGAGATTGTTGGATCATTAATCCAACATTGGGCTAATATGTAAAAAAATTATGTATGCATGCTGTTTAATTAAGTTAAGCCCAATAAAGTGATCTAATTAATTTAGTGGGCTTTACTGTATCGTTTTAGGGTGTGGGCCTTTAATGTGTAGAGACGATGTGTTTTCTGATTTAATGATGGACTGAACCCGAAACCCAATATACATTAGGTTTTGCATATTTATATGTGGTCATGGTCCCCCGGATCGCACGTACGAAGAGCCATCTTTTCTGCATCCCATCGACGGACTAGAGCCCGAGAAAGTCGAAGGATTTCTCACGGGGATACATGCTGATCTGGAAGGCCATCCACACTGATCATCAATTTTCAGTTGCTATGGATTCAGGTATGCTTCTGCTTAAGATTCGGTATATTATTTCTCGTAGATCTGCCATGTTGTATATCTAGATTATTTTGCATGGTATTGCTTATTGTTAATCTAGAAATAGCCCCAACAACCCTAACAATATTTCCTTACAGAGTTGACTTGGGAGATAAGATGAATGGTTGTTGGAAGGGGCATAGTGTGAGTATGAGTCTTGCTTGGGACCATACTAGTCATGTTGCTGCTGAGTAGCATACTGAATTGTTAATGCAGCAAATTACCCATGCAATAGGCCTTATAGAGCATTACACACTTCCAACATCATGGACCATGGGTTAATAGGCCGGATGGTGGAGAGTGTTGTTTGTCACCATACCCATCCCTTACATTGTTTGGATCGGTTGGCTCCTATGCATGTAGGACCATGTGATCGTTTAACGAGACGTGGACAGTTCGATCAGTCCTATTTTTGTTCTTTGTGGGCCCCACCACGTGGTGAGAGGGGAAAAAGGAGAAAATAGGTGGATGATGGGGCCCACAAAGAACAAAAAAAGGACTGATCGAACTGTCCACGTCGCGTTCGACGATCACATGGTCCTACGCGCATAGGAGCCAGCCCGATCCCCCACACGGTTGGAGCTTACGTGCTCCTCTCCATTTGCTTGGAGTCTTCCTCGGATGTTCTGCATATTGTACATGGTGATGTTCGTAGTTCTCACAGATGGCGTCAATGATGTTGCAGTATGTAAGTGGATCTGAACGACTATCTTTTCACTTATCGTGACATGATTTACACACATTAGAACAACAAAGAGTGTTAGCGAGTTAAATCCAGACTGGGACACTGGCTTTAACTCATTCGACACTCAAATGAAATCTAAAGGAGAGATGATATAATATACGAAATGAGAGACAGCACTGAGAATGAAAATGAGCTCGCATCCCAAATGGGAGGGCTATATATAGAGTTTATAAATGACTGTTTTGTTGATTCAACTTTGCTGATGGGTCCTCCATCATTTATGCTAGTTCTTATTAAGCATGCTTTAGTTATTATGCCCATGGTTCATGTTGATAATGAGCTTGAGACCAACTTACCGTGTGGTATATCAACATTTCGAATATATAGTTTATCATATCCATAATCGAAATCATTCACCGAATACGAATCGTCAAACATCTCCAAGAATTATCTAGCTTGGGTTAAAAAATCGCGCACATTTAACTTTAAAAAAAAGAAACAAGAGACAAAAAACAGAAGGGATAACATCATAAATATATGGGGGCCTAAAGGCCATGGGGTAATAAATGGAGAGCAGACGGGACCTCAGCTCTGAAGACCGGTCGAACACTGTGAAGAGACGTGAAATCATCATCATATCATGTTGGCGCCAATGAATGTGGATCATTCAATGCGAGCAAGCCAACACCGACCCTCATTGAATTCTGGCTCTAGAATTTTCATATCGTGTGGAGACTATTTTCTTGGCACATTAAAACCAGCAAAAAAAGGACAAGGGAACGAACAGCGAACCATTGCTGAGACGAGAACAGTTTGATGAATAGTTAGGAGTTCGTGTTCATTTCTAATGGCTGCATGCTTCCTGATGCAGTCGTCGTCGACGACGACGACGATGAGATTAGGGAGAGAGAGAACAAAACAGACGGCTGGTGCCCAAGAAAACTGGTTTTGCCAAATGTTGTAAGTTCAATCTTAGGACAAGGTTGTAAGACTTGAGTGCCAAAAGTTGTGCCTTCGAGAGATTTTGAGAGAAGCTCGTGCTTCCCGAAGGGATTTGTCATTCTTAAAGGAGACTTACCAATACTTACCAATATGCTTACCAATCTCTTTGGGCGTGCAGCGGAATGATCGATTGCCAAATCCTTTCTATGCCGATTGTTGTAGATGATCACAAGATGGAAACCTATGAATTTCCGCAACCTAAATCTCTCTTGTTTGGTATTGAAATTTGTGTTGGGTTCTCACATTTTTAGTGCACTCTCTTGTGGAAAAAGGAGACTAATAGGAAGTAGTTATTCCCTGTAAGAAGTGTTGTCTTTCCACAAGAGAGGAGGCATTTATATAGACTTCGCACATTGTGGGAATTTCAAATTCAGATCATAACCACCTTTTGTAGTTATAGCAATCACCCAATAACCACTTTATGTACATGTTGTTTTCAGTACGTAGGAATAATCAAGAAAAACACAAAGATTAAACACACATCAACACCAAGGTGACACAAGAAACTTGGTAACGCAGTTCGGTGCGCACACCTACATCTGCGGGGCCACGCCCAAAAAATCAGAATACTCCACTAAAATAATCAATGAGTACAATCACTAATTATCACGATTCTATTAGGAGGAACAACCTCCCCCTCAATACAAACCGTGATGGGTGGTCTCTACCAACCCATGGAGTATTCTCGGCAAGCTCCCCTTGCCCGCAAGCTCCCCTTGCACAACCGACTAGATCAGCTCCCTTGATCCTACACGCGTAGCCGTCGGCCTCCTCCCGGAGTGCTTCAATCGTCTTTTTCCAAAAGTCGTCCCCCGCAAAAACGATAATCAATTCAAACCAACTTCCAACTTTTTAACATCGCTCTACAAAGTTGTTATGTGGTTAGCCAACCATTCTTCTGGTAAAATCACTGAGGATTTTCCGAACAACCCAAGAGCAGCAAGACGAGATAGATCAGATAAGAAAACATCTTCAGCATTCGAAACTAAACTGACCCCGACCAATATCTTTTACCAACCTACAAACCGCTTCAGCAAATATAACTGAGAAACCCACCCAATCCAAACTGAAGGAGAGGATCTGAAAACATTTAACACGACAGCTCCTATCTTCAAATTAACAACGAGCCTTATCCTCAATCAACCGTTAAAATCAAACAGCAACAAAGAAATCCACGGGAACAGATCTCAGAAGATAGAACAGCACGTTCAACATTTCATATGACATTTTGTACAACATTTCATAAACATTCATTTGTTAGTGGATTTTTCATACCTCGGTTGTGGATTGACCTTTCATTCACCTTCGTCAGCAAATCTTATGCATACCTGCATCCAACAGCGTATCTGGAGAAGATCTAAACAATACTGTAAGATCTGAAACCATTCATTTAAAAAATCTTCAACCGCACATATCTTCAATCGCACATACCATTCAGTTATGAAACCAACCAGATTTTGTAACCACTATATCCGGGTAAGTAGCTTCCTCTTTAATGCTAAATATCCACCAATATTTCTAGGATCACTTCGGGTACGAAATCTCATATTCAAGAAACCACCGAATCTATTTCAGGTAAAGAGATTAAAACAAATCTCATGCGGATATTTTGCCCATAGATTAAGGAACTATTTCTGGTAAATAAAACCAATAAATCTCAGCAAATATTTCCTTCCATCAATTTAGGAACAAACCAGATTCCCAAATATTCTCAACAAACCTCCATCAATTAAGGAACTAATTCGGGTAAGAAGGAGTATAAAAAGCTCACCAATATCTGGAATCAATCAAATCAGGAACCTCCAATATTCTAGGCTACAAATCAGATCTGAGATCACCACGACAGATATGTAGACCAAAGCAGCGTTTCTGTATAAGAACAACTATTCCAGATCCCGAATGTTGAACATAATGTTACAACATAATGTTCAACATTTTGCTCAAACTGCTCAAAAACAATCCAGATTCCACAAACAGAGCTCTCCAGATATAGTGCCACTAATGCCAACACATATCAGCAGAAATTCAACCCTAACAATCTCCCCCTTTGGCATTATGTGGCACAACCCTAACATAAGCACCAACCAAGCATACATTCTCCCCCTTTGAGCCACAATAATCCAAACCACATTCTCCCCCTTACTAGAACAACCCAAGCAGAGATCACCTCAGAAGAGACAGTCAAAAATCAGAAAAAGTATGTCCTCATGACTCTAATACTTTTCAGATAGCCTCGTGTCTTAAAATAAATTATTCTCCCCCTTTCTGGTTTTCTTATTAGAAAAAATAATTCTCAGGCGCAGCGGAAAAAAGGGAAGAACAAATACCTCTCACTGACAGTAGGGTGACGAATGAAATGATGCCCAGGGTAGAAGTCGAGCTCTGAGGGGCCGAAAAGTAGTTGGAGAATTGAAAACATCGACGGTGTTGACAGAAGGTACATGCGAAGATCCATTGGCACCGGCGGAGGAAGAGCAGTGAGCAGAACAGCGAGATAGCACTCTAATAATTCTGGAGGAAGATTCATGAGACTTTGGCACAGATTGCTCACAGTGATTTTCGAGGGGAGATGTCGAGTCTGCTGTCATAACATCTGCAGCAACATTGTTCTGTGTTGTATCTAATGTTACAACATTAGTCACAACATGAAGAGTTTTCTCTGAAGATGTAGTGTTCTTGCTGTATGATTCAGACTTTCTGACCCATTGCTTCTTCATCTTCATATCAGGGTGTCTAACATTTCTTCCTTCTGACCAATGTCGCATGCGGCTGAAGCAGTTTCTCTCGGTATGGCCTTTGAACTTGCAGTAACTGCACACAGAACGACCACCTTTTATACCTTTAATCTGCCTCTTCTTTTGATCATGGCCATTGTGTTGACCCATTCTTTCAAGTTCTTTGGTAACTTGACTTCTTCTTTCATCAGACACATTATAAAAAGCTCCTCTATTGTATCCCACTCCTGTGCGATCTCCAGAAATCTTACCCATGTTTAAGATATCATCCAGTTTTGCTTTTCCAGAATTCCACTTCTCCAATATGCATTCAACTTTCTCTACCCTGAGAAGAACATTTCTGAAGTTTCTTTCCAATTCTCTACAGTTTCTCTCAGCTTTCAGACATTCGATTTTGACCTCCTCCTTCTCTTTCTTCAGTCTATCATTTTCCTTCTTCAGGACTTTGTTGATATTGCAGATTTGCATCCATTTCTCAAACATCATCTGGTATGCTGTACGGATATCATTATCACTCACTTCCTCATCGCTGTCAGCTTCAGAATCTGATTTGGTAGTAGATGTTGTACATGATGTTGAACATAATGTTGAACATAATGTTGCAACATTCTGTCTGACATTGGCTAGTTTGTTGTAATCAGGTCCCTTCTTCTGAGAGGCTGCGAGGGCAATGTAATTACTGATGATGTCCTCATTTTTAACACTCCCATCAGAATCATCTTCACTCCAGGTACTAGTCGAGGATGTCCCTTTTTGCTTCTTCAAGGTGTTTGCACATTCAGCTTGTGTGTGTCCAAATCCTTCACATACTCTACACTGCATCCCTTTTCCTTTCTTTTTCCCTTTACTACTAATCTTCTTCAGCATTCTACTGATGTTTTTGGACAGCGATGCAATATCGTCATCAAGTTCTGACTCATAATCAGATTTAGATTCTTCACAAGCTTCTACCTTCAGAGCCATCCCTTTGTCCCGTTTGTTTTGCTTCAAATTCATTTCATAAGTCTGAAGTGATCCCATGAGTTCATCCAATCTCATAATGGATGTGTTCCTCACCTCTTCAATAGCTGCAATCTTTGCCGAAAATTTGTCAGGTAAAGATCTCAGAGTTTTCTCTACTAACTTCTTTTGGGAGTACTTCTTCCCCAATTGAAATGCCGGATTTGCTATATCACGTAATCTTCCATTAAATTCAGCCACAGATTCATCATCATTCATTCTAAGATTTTCAAATTGAGAGGCGAGTATTTGAAGTTTAGAAGCTCTTACAGTACTTGTCCCTTCATGAACATTCTGGAGAATATCCCATGCTTCTTTGGCATACTCACATGTAGAGATTAACTTGAATTGCTCTTCGTCGACAGCGGAAAAAATAGCATTAATTGCTTTAGAATTGCACAAGGCAGCATGTTCTTCAATCCGACTCCAGTCTCTTGCCGACTTGAGGTGTTCTTCACCATCTTTGTCAATTTCGGTAGGCGGTGTCCATCCTTCACTGACAGCGATCCAGGCCTTCTCATCAATGGACTTAATGAATACACGCATCCGAGACTTCCAGTAAGTGTAATTTGTACCAATGAGAAATGGAGGACGAACAACGGAGGCACCTTCTCGTGTAGCCATGATTCAAGTACTGAAATCCAAGATCACACCTTCTTTGAAACAAAGATACACGGGTGACCTGCTCTGATACCAATTGTTGTTTTCAGTACGTAGGAATAATCAAGAAAAACACAAAGATTAAACACACATCAACACCAAGGTGACACAAGAAACTTGGTAACGCAGTTCGGTGCGCACACCTACATCTGCGGGGCCACGCCCAGAAAATAAGAATACTCCACTAAAATAATCAATGAGTACAATCACTAATTATCACGATTCTATTAGGAGGAACAACCTCCCCCTCAATACAAACCGTGATGGGTGGTCTCTACCAACCTATGGAGTATTCTCGGCAAGCTCCCCTTGCCCGCAAGCTCCCCTTGCACAACCGACTAGATCAGCTCCCTTGATCCTACTCGCGTAGCCGTCGGCCTCCTCCCGGAGTGCTTCAATCGTCTTTTTCCAAAAGCCGTCCCCCGCAAAAACGATAATCATTTCAAACCAACTTCCAACTTTTTAACATCGCTCTACAAAGTTGTTATGTGGTTAGCCAACCATTCTTCTGGTAAAATCACTGAGGATTTTCCGAACAACCCAAGAGCAGCAAGACGAGATAGATCAGATAAGAAAAGATCTTCAGCAGTCGAAACTAAACTGACCCCGACCAATATCTTTTACCAACCTACAAACCGCTTCAGCAAATATAACTGAGAAACCCACCCAATCCAAACTGAAGGAGAGGATCTGATAACATTTAACACGACAGCTCCTATCTTCAAATTAACAACGAGCCTTATCCTCAATCAACCGTTAAAATCAAACAGCAACAAAGAAATCCACGGGAACAGATCTCAGAAGATAGAACAGCACGTTCAACATTTCATATGACATTTTTTACAACATTTCATAAACATTCATTTGTTAGTGGATCTTTCATACCTCGGTTGTGGATTGACCTTTCATTCACCTTCGTCAGCAAATCTTATGCATACCTGCATCCAACAGCGTATCTGGAGAAGATCTAAACAATACTGTAAGATCTGAAACCATTCATTTAAAAAATCTTCAACCGCACATATCTTCAATCGCACATACCATTCAGTTATGAAACCAACCAGATTTTGTAACCACTATATCCTGGTAAGTAGCTTCATCTTTAATGCTAAATATCCACCAATATTTCTAGGATCACTTCGGGTACGAAATCTCATATTCAAGAAACCACCGAATCTATTTCGGGTAAAAAGATTAAAACAAATCTCATGCGGATATTTTGCCCATAGATTAAGGAACTATTTTTGGTAAATAAAACCAATAAATCTCAGCAAATATTTCCTTCCATCAATTTAGGAACAAACCAGATTCCCAAATATTCTCAACAAACCTCCATCAATTAAGGAACTAATTTGGGTAAGAAGGAGTATAAAAAGCTCACCAATATCTGGAATCAATCAAATCAGGAACCTCCAATATTCTAGGCTACAAATCAGATCTGAGATCACCACGACAGATATGTAGACCAAAGCAGCGTTTTTGTATACGAACAACTATTCCAGATCCCGAATGTTGAACATAATGTTACAACATAATGTTCAACATTTTGCTCAAACTGCTCAAAAACAATCCAGATTCCACAAACAGAGCTCTCCAGATATAGTGCCACTAATGCCAACACATATCAGCAGAAATTCAACCCTAACAGTACATATTTGTCACATATCTTAAATTCAAACTTAGGTAACCATTAATGAGTGTATGTTATCACTCATTTATGAGTGATGTAACTTGGTCATTAGCTATCATATACCAACTTATTCAAATATCTCCCACTCAGACATAATGGGAGACATAAGGAAAATTTGTTTCCTTAATTTTGCACAATTCGTATTAGAAAAATAAGTCGTGCAACCGTCACACTGAATGAGTTCGGTGCTATATAATGGTTAGGAGTATATAGAAACTCATATGAATAGTTCTGAACTATGTAGCACTCTATATCATTCAATCACTTTAAGTTTCATCCCTTGATCTCATATACTTTGTATTCATAATTAAACTTCGTATAAGTTCAATTGATCGACAGGTGAACACAAACCAATGTGATGTTCGAAATGATCTTCCTCTTCTCACGATTTTCTTGAACCTGGCTTAACTCGCTTTTCCAAGTGTAACCCGCCAAAACAAATCCATCACAATCTCTTAGAAACATCTCAAGATTTTTAAACAAAATCTCAAGAACCCGATCAGAGTCCTGAGGGTACTAGGTTAAGGCTCTCAAGGCCTCAGGGTCTCATACAACAGTAAGTTGAGATCAAACTTTCGTTTAAACCCTTTGGTTGCTTATGCACACATGGTATGAAACATGTGTTACAACACTTTCTCCTTTCCCATGAAGTGTATGTCTTAACATCTAGTGTTGTTCAAATGATTATTAGACATCACTATGTCAAACTTTACGTCCTCTAATCTACTCACATCAAACCACTAGGACTCACATATGGCATCTAAGACAGATGAGGTGAATTCTTAAATTAACCTTGATAACCATAATGGCTCCTTAGTCAGTAGTCGACTTGTGATTTTGAGCCCGAACTCATAATTATCTGTCTAATAATTTACTTAAAATATCGTCTCATTTCCACTCATTTCTTAAATGATGGATGCGGTTAACTGTGTGAGAAGGCTAAGCTTACATCTTTCCGACAAACTTTTTAATCAAGAACGTTCCATAAAACATTCACAACTTTGTATGTTATCAAACACATGGACATTAATATATAAACATTTGGGAGATACAAAAGAGAAGCACATCATATTCTACGCAATCCATGAGACCTTGTGTGTTCTAAGAACACATTTCTGGGAATAGGTTTAGTAAGTGGATCTGCAATCATATCACACGTAAGTATGTACTTCATGTTTATCTCTTTGCATTTAACCATCTTCTTAGCAAATTAGTACTTGATATCTATGTGTTTGGTTTTGCGATGGTTCTTTGGATCCTTTGTATATGTAATAGCTACCTGACTATCACAGTAACTAAAATTGGATCTGAATCACTTGCGGAAATTAAAAGATCCAAGAACCTCTTTAACTAAATAGCCTATTGGGCTGCCGTAGAGAATGCCACAAACTCCACTTCCATCCTGGATAGGGCTATCAATGATTGTTTCTTACTACTCCATGATTTGGCACCATGGTTAAGTGAGAAGACATATCCAGAGGCAGACTTCCTCTAATCGAGGTCTCCTTTCCAATCAGCATCAATGTAATCCTTCAATTGCAGATCACTTCCTTAATAACAAAGCGCATAATCATTAGTCTGCTTCAGATATCTCAAAATTCTCTTGACTGACTTCCAATAAGCTTTGCCTGGGTTGGATAGGTATTTACTAACCATTCCAACTGCAAAGCAGATGTCTGGTCTTGTATACGTCATATCGTACATAAGACCCTCAACTGCACTAGCGTAAGGAATCTTGCTCATTAGGTGCTTCTCTTCTTCAGTCTTAATTAGGACATAATTTTTGACTTAAAGCCTCATCTTTACTGATAGGAGTGTCAAAAGGCTTGCTATTTTGCATATTGAATCATTCAAGTAGTTTTCTTGTGTAAGTCTCTTGTGATAGATATAAGATTTTTTTTGAATGATCTCGTGAGAACCTAACCCCAAGAATATATGCGGCTTCACCAATGTCTTTCATTTCAAAGTTAGATGAAAGCCAAGCTTTGACTTCAAACAAATACTCCTTATTTTTCCAACTGTAAGTATGGCATACGACGTATAATGAATAATTACAAATTTATCATTAGACCGATTGGTACAAACACAAGATCTTCATCAATCATAATGAATTCATTTGACATGAATACATTATGAAATCGAATATACCACTACCATGAGGATTGTTTAATGCCATAGATAGACTTCAAAAGTCTACAAACCTTATGTTCTTGGCCTTATTTGACAAAACCCATATATTAATCCATATAGATCTCCTCCTTTAATTATCCATTGAGAAACACAATTTTTCATCTATTTGATGTAATTCTAGGTCTAAGCTTGCAACTATAGCTAGAATTGGCCCAATCGAGGTAAAGAATACAACAAGTGAAAAAGTCTCTTTATAGTTAATCTCGTATTGTTGTGTGTACCCATTCGTAACTAGTCGAGTCGTATATCTTTATATTAAACCATTAGCCTTAAGCTTTATCTTGAGAACTCATTTGTTCCCAACGGCTTTACGTCCTTTTGGGAGATCAACCAGTTCCCAAACATTGTTGCATCTTTATAACGACTGGTTTTTGTATGATTGGATTATCAGTGTGTTTTGCTTGTGATGGTGGGTTCTCTCCTTGTGTGGTTTCCATTTCCATAGTTCTCGCTTTCATTCATCTCGTTGAGATTTCCTAGCTTTCGTTTTCATTCCTTTTGATGTGATCTTCTAGCTTCTTCCTTAGAATCATTGAACTCGGAGTAAGTCACTCGTGACGAGCTTCATATCGATCATATCTTAGCGATAGGTTGATCCTAGAAACCTTAGAATTCATCCCGGACCTTCGCGCTCCATTTCGAGACTTTTCGTTCACGTTAGTCGGTTCAAGAAGATCAACCGACCGACTAGATTCCAATCTAGTCGGTCAGGAAATCAACTGGAACCGACTAGTTCATTCAATCAATTATTCAGGAGTTACTGTTTACTCTTAGTCGGTCTAAGAACAAGCATCGACCGATTAGATGCTAAGCTAGTCGTTCAGGAATCCTTCTCAGACCGACTAAGTCTCATTTCCATGATCTCTCTCAGAATTCAGCCTTTAGTCGGTCAATGAACACTCACCGACCGACTAGTTCTCAAACTAGTCGGTTGACAAGCCTTCACGGACCGACTAACTCATAGTCCAGTTTTCCTGAGCGAGCTACTGTTTACTCTTAGTCGGTCTGCGTTGATCAACCGACCGACTAGTTCCCAAACTAGTCGGTCACCAATCCTTCTTTGACCGACTAATCAGCCCAGGAAACCCTAGTTTTGCCCTAGCCTCCACACTTTTCTATAAATACGCCCCAAACGTTTTCTTCTTCTTCCTCATCACCCCAAACCCTAATTTCTCCCCCATTGAGCCCCCTTCTTCCCCAAACCATTGATCCTTCATCCCAAGCTCATCCATCATCATCCAAACACTCATTTCACATATCCTACCTCTCCTCAACCTCAAACCCTTATCAAATCCCCAAAAGCCTCATCCAAACCCATTTCTCCAGATTTTCCCCATTTCCAGATCTGAGCCGGATCGTTCTTCCGTCGCCGTAGTTCTCGGCGTCGTTCCTCCACTTCTTCACGGGTAGTATTCTTCCTTTAATAATCTCGTAACCCACACTTGATATTTGTGAAACCCTAATAAAATGGATCATTAGAAATCGTAGGGTTCAATTGTGAATACGGATTAGTTACCACTCTAATGTTGTTTTTCCATGACAGTGATCCATTCCCGTAGATAACAAATTTGTGTGATGTGCCTTCGTTGATCGTTCTCCTCGGTGCCAGGCAAGTGAAACTTGCTATCTTTTGATTGGGCCATGTCTTAGGCCATTACCTTGCTTAGCGTAAAAGAGACTAGGCAGTGAAAGGATAGTTGCCTAGACGCATTTGATCTAGCTTGACAACGAAGCTAGATCCGTCACCCTCATCATGCTTGTATGTCACGTTTAATTTCAATTAACGGTACGCGAATATCTGTTCATGTCATTGCATTTTGCCTGTCACGTTTAATTTAAATTAACGGTACGCAAATATCTGTTCATGTCATTGCATAGTGATTATTCATCGTGATTGCGTAGCACACGCTACAATATTATATTCCTGGCTCGTGTTCCAGAAGCGAGCCCTGTAGTTGGAAACCCCAACGCTCGGATACCGGCTAGGTGCACCCCTATGCCAAATACATTTCCTGGCTCGTGATCCAGAAGCGAGCTCAGTTAGTTGGAAACCCCAACGCTCGACACATATGGGTGGGGTAAGAGATATGCGGCCACCTGAGCCCCGAGTTGGCCTGATCCGCCACTCCGGCCAGCAGGCGAAATCTCTAGTGCACAAGTGATTAATAGTGATAAGAGATAAGCGGCCTGAGCCACGAGCTGGCCAGCAGGTGGACTCTCTATGCACTAAGTGATAAACAGTGATAAGTGATAAGTGATTAGTGAATTGATAGCTTTTGCTACATCGTGAGTGATTGGCTTCCCTACCTTTAAAACTGTCGCATCATACTTAAATGCCATGTCATTGCATCTTATTATAACTGCTAGGTTGCTAGTTTACTTCAGTTTCCTTGCACAAGTCTTTTTAGACTTGCTGACATGTGCCCCTCTCTCTTTTGGGTGTCACATGTTAGACTCAGAGCCAGAGCTTGTTGCAGAGGACGTTGTGTTTGCTGTGGAGGAGTCTTGTGGACACCGGTGACTTGTTGAGTTTCCTTTATGTTTTAGGATTTCTGTTAGTTGTCGGTGCGTGGCACCTTTGTATGTATGTTATACCTTGTTGGCCATGTTTGGGCCTTAGACTCTTTTCCTTTTAGCCTGGTGGCTTTTCTGTGATATTGTAATTCATTCAATGGATATTCAGAGATTTCTCTTTTGTCTCCTTCTTGTATTATTGTTGTTGTTTCATTTCGCGTTGTAAGGACCTGTCATATGATAATTTATACGCTTATCAGACTTGGAGTTTCACAGCTTCAAGTCTGAGCGGACCTTCTCACGTCTCGCCTCCACATTTTTGGGAAGCGGGGCGTGACAGGTTTTATTGGTGGCCCATGCAGGTCCATTTGCAAATGTGAACTATCGGAACAATGGTAATAATTATGGAATGTCCATTAAATAAATTAGAACATCCAATTTATAAGCTTCGAGTCTAGTTTTCCTTAGCGTTCCTATGCCTTAGGTAGCTGGTACACGTGTTAGGGCATCTGTCTCAGCTTAGTAGGAACCCATTAGATCAGGACCCTAGCTAGACTTAGAAGACGTCTGTGCTTGCTAGTTAGGAATCCTTGATTGTTAGCTAGACTCCATGTTAGTGATTTGTTTGATTGTATTAAGAGTTACCTTAGTGGTTCCTGTCTAGCTTTGACTAGGGTAGACTTCTAGAATTCTTTGGTCTCTCGCTTGGGTTCATCGATTTCGGACCAAGCTGAACTCATTTCATCGCTGTCTAGCCCTTAGGGAAGTCTTAGTGCTTAGTTCCATAATCTTTAGCTGGTTGACCGTAGGAGTTTCCGTAGATTTTCCTAAGTCATATCCTAGGCGTGTTTATGCTTTGATCATCCGACCAAATCCCTTGCCTCGATTCCCATGACCACCACGTTTCTATAATCGTTGATCATTCGAATGTCCCCATTCGCAAGCTTAATTTCTTTTAAAGTTATTTTTCTATTTCCCTTATTAAAGTTTTCGCTAAGTTTAAATTTTGTTTTAAACCCGCTACGTATATACTTGAATTTCTCACTTTTCAATTGAGTCAAAATTCCTTGTAGATTTCGGAGTCTAATGGTTGTAATTATAATTGCTAACTCGTAACCCTTTTCTCGTCTATATTTTCGCATTTTGGTTAAAAGACTCCAATACTATTTTGGAAAATTCGATATACCATTTTTTTTCTAACTATGAGATCCATTTTAATCGCATAGCATACATAGTTTAAAATCTTTTCCAAGCTAAACGGAATTTCAATTGTTATATGTATACTTATATCGCGTACTCTTTCGTTGACTTGAATTAATTTTTGAAATTCGAAAGTTTTGACGAGATTTTGATTATTGTTTTATAATGTTTTACAGCCTATACCTTTCATACCTATTTGAATATCTTGTCCCTTTTCATAAATCGATTTAATTCTGAGCCGCAATTCTATTTTCCAAACTCGATTTATGAATTTTCCTTTCTTATTTATGCTATTCAAATGACTCGTCGTGCTCCCTTAATATACTTTTCAAGTCACAGATGATTTCAGCTTTCAACAAATCAAAGTTATGTTCAAACATTTTCCCGACTACAGATTTTTGGAAAATTACGTTTTCGTAACCACTTCCCTAGTCCTCAATTCACATGACCACCTCATTACAATTATCCTTGATCTTTCAAATGTTTTCCGTTGCAAATCTTGATTCTTCCAAAGTTATTTTCGAATGCTTTCCTTATTTGAAGTTTCACTCAATTTTAATTTTATTCTAAACTTCTTTAAATATGTCTCCCTAAATTTCGATGGAGTTAAAAGTCATTCTTGAATTTTGAAGACTTTTGGTCGTAATTTTAAAATTACTATCTTGTACTATTTTTTTTTCTAACAATGTATCTTTCGCATTTCGATTTTTTTTAAACTTTATTACTATCCTGATGGTTCGATACACCGTCCTTTTTCCTAACTACAAAAATTTATTTTAACCACTTATCTTACATACCTTTAGGGGTATTTTTTTTCCAAACTGAATGGACTTCAACTAATTTTTGTATATATCAATTATAGGTTCGTCGTACTCGTACTTCAAAAGTTTTTATACCAACACGTTCTTTTGACGAATCCTTATTTCCCTAAAAGTATCTTCGATCTTCTTCTTTCGTTAAGTTTAAATTTGTTCGAAACACTTTGATATATGTAAAGTTTCATGCTCCTTCACCGACTTAAATTATTTATGTTTTTAAATATCGAAACTTGTGTTAAGATTTTTAGATTAGAAGTTTATAACATTTTCAGCATATACTTTCGTATCGATATGAATGTCTTGTCCCTTTTCATATACCAATTTCATTCTGAACCGTATTTCTATTTTCCTAACTCGATTCATAATTTCTTTCTTACTTGTGCCATTAAAATTTTATTCGAAAACACCTTGTGCTTACTCTTAATAAACGTTTCAAGTCCCTTTGGACTTCGGCTTTTAGCAAGTCGATTCTATGCTCAACATTTTCCATATTTCAGATTTTTGTAAAAAAAATTTACTATTTCGAAATCATTCCTGACTTATACCCTTCATAAAACGGTTTAAAAGTTTTAATACTAACTTGATGAGTTTAAATATCCTTTTCTCTTTCCATACTACTAAGATGTTATTATCTTTCCATTCGTCATACATATTTCTAAAAATGATTTCTAAAGTGAAACTTCAATTAATTTTTATATATCAGTACTACGACCGTTATGCTCCTCGTTTCCCCTATTTCAGATTTTTGTAAAAATCGTTATTTCATAACCTTTTCTGATCTAGACCCTCCATAAATTTGATTTTAAAGTTTCACTACAAATTTTGATAATACTACTAATAAGCTATTGTTATCTTTCCGTTCACCATACATGCCTTTAGAATAATTTCTAACCTAAATGGAATTTCAATTATTTTTATATATCAGCACCAGGCTCGTGGTGCTCGTATGTTAAGAGCTTTGTGTAAAACGGTCTCTTTTTGGCAAATCCTGATTCCTCTAAAAGTAGTTTCAATATCGATTACTTTAAATTTTCCCTGGCTTAAGGATTTTGAAAGCATTCAACCTGAGTTTAAATATTTCAATTAATTCAATTTCATTTCAAACTTTGCAAACGTTATTAAGTTACTACCGCATAATATTTTCTAAACTACGACATCAAAATTCGTGTAAATGATTTAATTCCTTTTTAATGACTTTATGTAAGCCAATAAACTGTTTTCTCCTATTATGTATATTCGACTCAAACTTATTCCAAACAATTTGTTTTATCGACCTCTAAATATTTTTATACGAAAAGGGGCTCCAACTTTTGAAGTATAACGGTTTTCAAACTTTTCGTATTTTAGAATATGTTATTTACACTATTTTCCATATGTCCCAATGGAGCATCATTACATCATTACACGACCGTTTTCATGCTTTTCGATCTTTCTATTCGTTACGCTTTTGATTTCAGTTTCTTCCTTTTGCATAGCCCATAGAGCTTGTCGTTGCCTGTGTCAACCTTGTTATAGTTTGGTGGGCCCATTAGTTAAGTGGTTATGTCGTCGTAGTGTTGATTTCGTGGTGTGTATATAGTGGTATGGGTGTTGGCATTTGTATGTTGTGTGTAAGTAATTTTCTGCTTGAGTATGATGTGATATACGTATGATAACAGAATGATAATTTAGATTGGTACTACTTGTTTTATGAGTTGTCGTATGCGAGTATATCAGGAGGTATACCCGACTATTGCATCTCTTAACTTGTATGTAGTTGATGTGTTGATATGGAAATTATAAATGGATGGATATGGTGTGAAAATATGTGATACGTGAATGTGTAAGCCTTGGAGTGGTATTGGTATGTGTATGGATACTGTGTTACGCATATAAATGTCCTGCTATGATTTGAGTCTCACTCAAGCTTGAGTGGGTATACTCTATGTACTTTGGTATAATTGTATGTGGTGGTAAATAATGACGGATGATGTATGTATAGTGTTTGAGTTGTTTGTGCTTGGTTGTGTTACGCACACGATTGTGGGTGGCTATACCAATATATAGTTATAGGACTATATGTGAGGTGAAAATATGATGAAATATTTGCATGTATTTGAATGACTAAATAAATGTGAAAATTATTTTCAAATAAGAGAGGCTTGGGTATTTTCTTATAGTAAGTAATAAGTGTTTATTGTTGTATAAATATATTGACTATATATATGTGATTGAAATACGTGTGTGAAATTGACTGACTATAATAAGTATGAGTGTACTATGTGCGTGAAAATATGTGTGTGGTGGTAGTATTATTTGATTTCTAGTGCATGTATATATAAGCACTCGAAATGAAAGTACTTGGTTGAATTTATGATGTGATATTGGTTGAGGGTAGTTACCCGAGTGACTATATATATGTTAGAAAGTCCGAGGACGGACTTTATTCTAAGGTGGGTAGGATGTAACGACTGGTTTTTGTATGATTGGATTATCAGTGTGTTTTGCTTGTGATGGTGGGTTCTCTCCTTGTGTGGTTTCCATTTCCATAGTTCTCGCTTTCATTCATCTCGTTGAGATTTCCTAGCTTTCGTTTTCATTCCTTTTGATGTGATCTTCTAGCTTCTTCCTTAGAATCATTGAACTCGGAGTAAGTCACTCGTGACGAGCTTCATATCGATCATATCTTAGCGATAGGTTGATCCTAGAAACCTTAGAATTCATCCCGGACCTTCGCGCTCCATTTCGAGACTTTTCGTTCACGTTAGTCGGTTCAAGAAGATCAACCGACCGACTAGATTCCAATCTAGTCGGTCAGGAAATCAACTGGAACCGACTAGTTCATTCAATCAATTATTCAGGAGTTACTGTTTACTCTTAGTCGGTCTAAGAACAACCATCGACCGATTAGATGCTAAGCTAGTCGTTCAGGAATCCTTCTCAGACCGACTAAGTCTCATTTCCATGATCTCTCTCAGAATTCAGCCTTTAGTCGGTCAATGAACACTCACCGACCGACTAGTTCTCAAACTAGTCGGTTGACAAGCCTTCACGGACCGACTAACTCATAGTCCAGTTTTCTTGAGCGAGCTACTGTTTACTCTTAGTCGGTCTGCGTTGATCAACCGACCGACTAGTTCCCAAACTAGTCGGTCACCAATCCTTCTTTGACCGACTAATCAGCCCAGGAAACCCTAGTTTTGCCCTAGCCGCCACACTTTTCTATAAATACGCCCCAAACGTTTTCTTCTTCTTCCTCATCACCCCAAACCCTAATTCTCCCCCATTGAGCCCCCTTCTTCCCCAAACCATTGATCCTTCATCCCAAGCTCATCCATCATCATCCAAACCCCCATTTTACATATCCTACCTCTCCTCAACCTCAAACCCTCATCAAATCCCCAAAAGCCTCATCCAAACCCATTTCTCCAGATTTTTCCCCATTTCCAGATCTGAGCCGGATCGTTCTTCCGTCGCCGTAGTTCTCAGCGTCGTTCCTCCACTTCTTCACGGGTAGTATTCTTCCTTTAATAATCTCGTAACCCACACTTGATATTTGTGAAACCCTAATAAAATGGATCATTAGAAATCGTAGGGTTCGATTGTGAATACGGATTAGTTACCACTCTAATGTTGTTTTTTCCTGACAGTGATCCATTCCCGTAGATAACAAATTTGTGTGATGTGCCTTCGTTGATCGTTCTCCTCGGTGCCAGGCAAGTGAAACTTGCTATCTTTTGATTGGGCCATGTCTTAGGCCATTACCTTGCTTAGCGTAAAAGAGACTAGGCAGTGAAAGGATAGTTGCCTAGACGCATTTGATCTAGCTTGACAACGAAGCTAGATCCGTCACCCTCATCATGCTTGAATGTCACGTTTAATTTCAATTAACGGTACGCGAATATCTGTTCATGTCATTGCATTTTGCCTGTCACGTTTAATTTAAATTAACGGTACACAAATATCTGTTCATGTCATTGCATAGTGATTATTCATCGTGATTGCGAGCACACGCTACAATATTATATTCTTGGCTCGTGTTCCAGAAGCGAGCCCTGTAGTTGGAAACCCCAACGCTCGGATACCGGCTAGGTGCACCCCTATGCCAAATACATTTCCTGGCTCGTGATCCTGAAGCGAGCTCAGTTAGTTGGAAACCCCAACGCTCGACACATATGGGTGGGGTAAGAGATATGCGGCCACCTGAGCCCCGAGTTGGCCTGATCCGCCACTCCGGCCAGCAGGCGAAATCTCTAGTGCATAAGTGATTAATAGTGATAAGAGATAAGCGGCCTGAGCCACGAGCTGGCCAGCAGGTGGACTCTCTATGCACTAAGTGATAAACAGTGATAAGTGATAAATGATTAGTGAATTGGTAGCTTTTGCTACATCGTGAGTGATTGGCTTCCCTACCTTTAAAACTGTCGCATCATACGTAAATGCCATGTCATTGCATCTTATTATAACTGCTAGGTTGCTAGTTTACTTCAGTTTCCTTGCACATGTCTTTTTAGACTTGTTGACATGTGCCCCTCTCTCTTTTGGGTGTCACATGTTAGACTCAGAGCCAGAGCTTGTTGCAGAGGACGTTGTGTTTGCTGTGGAGGAGTCTTGTGGACACCGGTGACTTGTTGAGTTTCCTTTATGTTTTAGGATTCCTGTTAGTTGTCGGTGCGTGGCACCTTTGTATGTATGTTATACCTTGTTGGCCATGTTTGGGCCTTAGACTCTTTTCGTTTTAGCCTGGTGGCTTTTCTGTGATATTGTAATTCATTCAATGGATATTCAGAGACTTCTCTGTTGTCTCGTTCCTGTATTATTATTGTTGTTTCGTTTCGCGTTGCAAGGACCTGCCATATGATAATTTATACGCTTATCAGACTTGGAGTTTCACAGCTTCAAGTCTGAGCGGACCTTCTCACGTCTCGCCTCCACATTTTTGGGAAGCGGGGCGTGAAAATCTCATAAACTCAAGCTCCTCTTCCATTGCTCAAACCCATTCTCCCGTAATAGGATAAGATAGAGCCCCTTCCAAATTTTTTGGCTCATTCTATTTCAGTAGAATAGTGATGAAAGCTTCTCCACCTTCGATCTCAAAGCATCGACGTGGAATGCTTACACGACTACTGCATCTTCTTTGAGATTTATCGAGACTCATTTGACTCTCATTCGGGGTGGTCCTTATTTGACTTGGGTCAATCCTACCACTTGGATCAAGTCTTGCATGACTGCCACTTGGATCAAGACTTGCATGACTCTCACTCGGATCAAGCTCTAATTGAATTGCTTGACTCCCACCTAGGTTACATCTCAATAGACTCCTACTTGGACTAGGATTACTTTCATTCACACTTTCATTCAGATGAGGTGGTGGAATATGATCATCATTGGGATGAAGAACTAATTTCTCATCCAAATTCCTCTCATTCAAATAAGGTGATCCTATTTGATCCACGATCTCAAATAGGGATTTGTCTTGTCCTATCTCTCTCTGCTTAGGAAAATCCTCCTCCAAGAATGCGACGTCCCTTGATTCAAACTCAGTTGTACTCCCACCATTTTCCTAACCTATGATGACATATCCCTTTGAGGTTTCTGAGTATCTTATGAAGATATATTTTCTTCCACTTGGACCTATTTTTCCTTACTTATGAGAGGAAACATGTACATAGGCTTCACAACCCCAAGGTCTTAATATATTTAGGTCAGGCTTACGATCGGCCCATAAATCATATGGAGTGGTTTCAACTGACTTTGTCGGTACTCTATTGAGAATGAAGGTTGCGATCAATAATGCATCACCCCAAAAAGTGATAGACAAGTTGTCTTATGCCATCATTGACCTAACCATATCAAGCAGTGTTCTATTCCTTCTTTCCACAACACCATTTTGTTGCAGAGCATAGGGAATCCTTAACTGACGAATGATTCCTTTTTCATTACATAACTCTTTAAATTGAGTTGATAGATATTCTCTACTTCGATCAGTTCTTAAGACTTTAAAATCTTTCAGTCGAATTGATTATCAACTAAAGTAATATAGTTTTTGAACCAAATTATTGCTACATAGTTGTGAGAAATCAATTAGACGTATCCGAACAGAGTATAGTCATCTATGAATGTGATGAATTGGGACGCTCCATGCCTAGCCCTTACATTCATGGGGCCACATAAATCGGAGTGGATTACATGCAAATGATATTTGGCTCTCGTGCGCATACCAAATGGCTTCTATGAAGTATTTCTTACTAGATAATGCTCAAAAGTTGACATTCAACTTTGCCAATGTTGGCTAATAAGCCTTCCTTGGCTAGTCTATTCATTCTAGTGAGACCGATGTGACCACGTTCCATTAATTCACATTACTTGTATAGTCATGCAAAGTAGATGTCATGGAAAACCTAATATTACAACCAGAATCATAGATTGTATCTAACACAAAGAATCCATTTAGAAGTAACAAGACATATGTATACATTATTACCATGGAAGTTCCAATTGAAACCTAATTTAAGCAATACCAATACAGATATGATATTCCGATGAATATTAATAGTAAATATTACATCATGTAGGAGTAGAGTTCAGCCACCATGCAAGAATAACTTGCATGTGCCAATCCTCTTCACTTCAACCATTGAGTTGTTCCCTGCATAGATCCACTTTTCTCTGCATGGAATCCGTCGGAAGTCTATGAAGGCTTCATGATCCCTTGCTATGTGGTCGGTGGCACTTGAGTCTACAATCTAGAAAGGATGAAATTCAGTTAAAAATACAAATCTAGATACATAAGTCTAGCAAAATCATAACAAGATACATGCTCAGCAAAATTACGAGCGATATGGCCAAACTTGTTGCATTTGAAGAACTTTATCTTGGACCATATTTTTCTTCTTATTATGATTCTTCTGATCATGTTGTTAATGCTTAAATTTCTTGGAAGGCTTTTCATGTTCCTATTCCTTGACCTCACCAGGTTTGCGTTTGAATCCTTCATGACAACTAGATCCTGCCATATATAGTTCTGTACTTGGCTGAGAGGCATCTTGCCTTTCTACCTCTAATTCAAGGTGACAAAAAACATCTTCACGGGTCATGATGCTCTCATTTATGAGTGGGATATATCTTCATTTGATCCTATGTATTATGCAAGGAACGGATGACCGTTTGAACATTTTGTTCATTGGTCAAAGTCTGACTGGTGTCCTTCAACTCAGTTATCAAGTTTGATAAATGCCTTAGATGTTTTTGCATGGAGTGATCTGGGCACTTCTTAAATGTATAAAACTTGATGATAAGGGACCTTAGTTTGGTAACCGAAATGTCTCCAAACTTAGTTTTAAGTGAGGACCATATGTCTTTCGTAAGGTCATACTTACGAAACTCACGCTTGATGTCATCATCCATACTACTCAACAATGTTATATGAACAATTGAGTTCTTCCTCTTCCAAGAGTTATAGGCCTTACGGTCCCTCTTATGTTGGGCGGTGGTACCTATTTCAGGCTCTTCCATGATGAAATCTAAGACATCAAGGACCTCTTGTTCGTTAAGCATATACTGGAGTTTCATACTCCATATTTTTTAATTGTCACCATTTATTTTTTCCCCTTTGTTAAGTTATTTTTAGTAGCAAGAGACATTTTGATTACAAACTGCTATAAAGAAGGAAACATAAACCTCATCGATGTCTAGCATAAAAAGTTGAATAGTTAACAGGCATCAAAAGGATTAATTAGACATATTAACAAGTCTTAGAATTGGAAAGTTCACTTTGTTCCCAATCACCATCAAATGTCAAATTAATATACCTATAATCCAAATTACTTGTGTAAAGTTTACTCAAAATATCAAATCAACATATTTGAAATAGGTGTGGCAATTGCAAAGACCACTGGATCACGTCATGCACCAACATGTTAGTTGACTGTGGGCAGAACGACGGTACGAGCTTTAAATTTATAACCATACAACTCTACCCACTATGCATGAGTGCCAATATCATATAGTGTAGAGTACAATTAAGGCTAGCCTTTATAGAGTAGAGCATTACAACTAATCTTGTATAGAGTAGAGCCATAAATAAAAATGTTAACCTTCATAGAGTATAGCCATAAGGCCAATATCATATAGAGTAGAGCATAATATTAAGGCTAGTCTCTATTGAGTAGAGCATTAAAGTTAATCTCGTATAGAGTAGAACCAAAAAATAAAATTAGATTACATTATTATCATTTATCTCATATACCATAATGATAACATATGATATATATGAATCAATTGAATCAAAAACAACACCAAATCTACTCTCATAAGGCGAGAGATTGATTGCAACGGGAGTAGAAACCACTTTGGCTTTGATACCAATGAAGGGATTTGTCATCCCTAAAGAAGACTTAACAATACTTATCCATGCTTACCAATAACTTTAGATGTGCAATAGAATATTGATCGATTGCCAAAGCTTCTCTTACCAGTTGTTATAGATGATCACAAGATGGAAAACCTTTGAATTTACATAACCTAAATCTTTCTTGTTTGGTGTAGAAATTTGTGTTGGATTCTCACACTTTAGTGCACTCTCGAAAAGAAGACTAATATGAAATAATTATTACATATAAGAAGTGTTGTCCTTCCACAAGAGAGGGGGCATATACATAGACTTCCTACATGGTGGGAATTTCAAATTCAAACCATAACTACCTTTTGTAGTTATATTAACCATCCAATAACCACTTCATGTACACATTTGCCACATATCCTAAGTCTAAACCTAGGTATACAATTAATGGGTTTATTTGCTAAGTTATCACTCATTTATGAGTGATATAATTTGGTTATTAGCTCTCATATACCAACATATTCCAACACTTCCCAAGCTGCTCGTGATAATCTTACTCATTTGGCTATGGTAATGCTTGTAATAGTAGTGGTTTTGTTTTTCTTGAAGCAAACAATGTACTTTTTGATAGCCAGAGAGTGGTTATAAAAAATTTTGATGTTGATTTTTGGTGTGCTATGATCTATATTGCAAGTAGAATTACTCTTGCTTATTTTTGACGTGTTTAATTCGTTTGTTCGCTTTTCAAACAAGGGTTTTGAGTTACATGATAAGATCTAGATCACACACTACTAAGCCATCAGGCCAGCACTCGAGATGACTCAGCCGACAACTGACTAAGGCCCACAGAGCCCACAAGAGAAGCTTGATATCGACTCAATCAAAGCCCACCTGCGAATCGCCCGTTACACTCCCACCAATCGAACGTGGGATTGAAGTGGGCTTATAAATAGCGGGAACATGGGCTACAGTTACTCCTATTAAAGGGGGGAGATCATGACACCATAATTGGTGAACATTATCCTCCCAATGTCACCTAAAAGACCCAAGAGGTCTATAAATACAGGGAGGTTCCAACTCCCAAGGGATGATATCTAATACATAGACTCTACACTTTACATCTGACATTTCTTCCACAAATGAGCTTGTGATGTCAGATCTGAGACGAACCTCCGTGGGTCGATCTCAGCTGCTCCAAGATTCCTCTCTTACTTAAGTTCCATTCTAACTTAAGCATCGGAGTAGATTTGGGTCGAGACCCAGATCCGACCCCCTGACGCTTCCTTGTGGTGCAGATTACGATTCTCGAACCTACGCGAGGGTCGCTCCTGAGCTTCTCAAGCTTGATCGTTCGATATACGGACCGCTCGAGGGTCGATCAAGCATCGTAAGTCAACCATCACATATCAATGACCTTGGTTCTTCTAACCTAGGTCCCACTCAACCGGCTAACGAGGCTCTGACACATCAGGAAAGGTCCACGTCAGCAACACAATTGTTTCGGTCATTTTAGGCCTTAATAGTTTGGCGCCGTCTGTGGAAAACTAACGTTAACCAGCTTGACATTCCAAAGCAACCAATAAGCTATGTCGGCTGGACCCAACAACATCGGATCGGACCAAGGTCCAAAGGAAAAACAAAGAGAGAACAACGTCCAGGTGGAGGATGCTTCAGATTCTATGTCCTCCTCCAAGCGACCCAAGAAGGCCACTAAAATTCCTAAGGTGTCCCAAGAGCAGTTCGACCAATTTGTAGAGCGGGTCGACAAAAGTCTCGGCATTTTGACGACTATGATATGTCAAAGCAGGGAAGATCCACCACCCACAAATGGTCAACTACCACCTTCAAATCCAACTCTGACACCGACAAGAGGCACAAGCATGCTCAAGGATCCAAAAGATCCGAGAATGGATCCGCACAATACAACCCCCACATCTCACCAATACAGCGAAGGGGGAAATGACAATCGTTCCTTCGGTTTCTAATGAGGACCCAGCCCCTCCAACTATAAGGAAGCGACCCGCAACATCCTGGATCAGGTAACATACGGGGCCCCCAGGTTATAACCCTCTTAATCTTACAGGTGGATATGGGAGGAGAGAGGAAATCCCAAACCGATCCTCAGGAGATACATACGTCCAAGGCGGGGATGGGTGATCCCTACTCATCTAGTCTGTACTTCGGCAGACCCCATTGAAGGAGAACATCACCTTCGCTCATTTTTTTCCAAAGTTCAAACTCCCCGCCTTGCCATCATATAATGGCAGAGGTGACCCATGGTCACACATCCGCAAGTACATAAACATGATGCTGCTTCATAGGGCCGATGAACCGTACCTCTGCCGAGCTTTCCACCCTACCCTATTCAAGAGGATGAAAGGCTGGTACGAAGGATTACCCGACGGTTGTATCAGGTCATTCGACGAATTGGCCGATTTATTCTGCAAGCAATTCGTCACAGGTCGATGTCCTAAGAGAAAGTCCTCCCACCTCTTTACGTTCAAGCAAAAGGATAAGGAACCAATTCGAGCCTTCGTCCAGCGATTCAACAACGAAAGGCTCGAAGTAGAGGACACGCCAGATGTAACTGTCATCGCGGCTTTCACTCAAGCGGTGTAGGACAAACAATTGCAGAGGGTGCTCCACCAATTCCCACCTAACAGCCTCACAGAGATGTTTAATATAACAGATCGGTTCACCATCTTCGAAGAAGCAGAGGAACTGTCTGAAACTACTAGAAAAGACACACATGCCCGCCGTGGAGACACCAGACGGGAAAAGCCAAACCAGGGAACCTCCAGTCAAGAATCTCGGGACAAGAAGCCGAGAGAAATCAGCCCTCGGAGCAAGGAGCACCCAACTTATGTGAAACCAAACACGTCCAAGACGGAGATCCTCTCTTAGGCCCCACGAGAAGAACTGGTCCAAGAATCTGCCTAGAAAGGCAAATATGAGAAAAGGGACGACCTCAAGTTCTGCAAGTACCAGAACAACTATGTGATGATACAACGAATGATAGATGCTTAAGAAGGAGATCGATGCACTGGTCAATTGCGGGCATCCCAAAGCCCAACAAGGAGGGCCCTCGAAACAGAAGGGCAAGGCAACGAGATCACCCGTCAATAAGGTGGTCGACTAGCAAGATTTTAAGGTCAAGGTCGAATAAAAAGCGTGGGACAAAAGCAACCCCCGATGAAAGTCGAAAATAACTGTACGTTTTTTACTTTCGTCAAAAAATCATGTTTTTCATCAAAAATTTTTTACTTCCTTTTCAAAACAAAGCATTTATGACCTCTATAAAAACTATCTCATCAAACTCCCCACTAAAAGGATCCGACCCTTGGAGAAGTCTAGATGAACCGAATTCATATTGATGAAACCCATGTAGACCCTATCATGTCGTCAACCGTAACTCAAAGGGCCACCCCTTCACCACTGAACGACCCTCTCGTGTAGTCAGCCATAAGTCGAAGGGGCCACCCCTTCCCTACTGAACGACCCTGACGTTTCGTTAGCCGTAAGTTGAAGGGGCCACCCCTTTGCCACTGGACGACCCTGACGTGTCGTCAATCATAAGTTGAAGGGGCCACCTCTTCGCCACTGAACGACCCTAACGTGTCATCAGTCATAAGTCGAAGGGCTACCCGTTCGCCACTGAACAACCCTGACGTGTCGTCAGCTGTAAGCTGAAGGGTTATCCCTTCACCACTGAACGACTTTCTCATATCATCAGCCATAAGTCGAAGGGCCACCCCTTCTCCACTGAACATCTCTCACGTGTCATCAGTCATAAATCGAGGGGTCACCCCTTTGCCACTGAACGACCCTCTCATGTCGTCAACCGTAAGTCGAAGGGGCCATCCCTTCGCCACTGAATGACCCAGACGTGTCGTCAGCCGTAAGTCGAAGGGGCCACCCCTTCGCCACTGAACGACCCTCTCATGTCATCAGCCGTAAGTCGAAGGGACCACCCCTTCGCCACTAAACGACCCTAACGTGTTGTCAACAATAAGTCGAAGGGATGCCCCTTTCCCACTGAATGCCTCTGACATGTCGTCAGTCGTAAGTCGAAGGGCTGCCCCTTCGCCATAGAACGATGCTCACATGTCGTCAGCCGTAAGTCGAAGGGCCATCCCTTCGCCACTGGATGAACTTCACGTGTCATCAGCCGTAAGTCAAAGGGGCCACCCCTTCACTACTGAATGGCCCTGACGTGTCGTCAGCCGTAAGTCGAAGGGCTACCCCTTCGCCACTAAATGACCCTAATGTGTCGTCAGCCAATATTCAGACTATAGTTAGGTACATGACTCTTAAATAGATTATGAGAATTTTACTAATGGTTATCGATAAGAGAAGATGCTAGGGCTAAGTATCCCCACTATCAAGAATTGATTGTGGAATTGATCTCAAGAGTCGGATTATTGAATTAATGCATCAAGTGAGATTATTACTCCTTATATTGGTAATTAATACATTCTCTCGAATCACATTAAGCCTATCTATCATGAGTTGACACATACTCTCGTGATTCTCAAATCATGATAAATGCATTAATATCCAACAATAAATAGCTCCCAATCTTCGTTCTCGTCCACTCTCATAAGAGAACTTTGGCCAAAGTCAAGTATATCTAATTTAGGAACCCAACTCTCGTTGATAATCTTACCTGAGTAACTCTAATTAATTTAGGATCCAAGTCTTGTTGATAATCCTAAATTAATAGAAAATTAATTTAATTGTTGAAGTACATCAAATCAAAACCACAACTCTCGCTGGTGATTAGGGTTTGACAACAAATCAAGAGATAAATTCATATTAAGCGCATCCAATACTAAAAACTAGACAATTATTTCATTAATCCAACAATAAATAGATCAATCCACACAATTATACATGATAGGGTTCTACTCAATCCTAGACAAAAATAACTACTCACGATTCATAGTAATAATCACAATGCAATTCATATAAGATAACATAGAATTAAAGAGAAAAGAGTTGAGAAAATAGTTACAAAATTGATGAAGGAAATCAAATTCCAAGTCTCCAATCTTTGAGCACAAGAGAAATCAATAAAGATTCTCCAAAAGAAAAGACAATGGCCATCCCAAAATACACTAGAATAACCATATGGAAAACGTCCCTTATCTCCTCTCCAAAACTTGTATTTATATCCCCCGCAATCCCCCTCAAATTCAGGTTGAAAATTCAATTCAAACCCCCATATGTGTGCATTGGCACGACCGTGCCAAATATGGCACGGTCTTGTATTATAACAGTGCAAAAATCTGCACGTTCTGTCGACTTGGTACGGCTGTGCCAAATATGGCACGGTCGTGCCAAAATTCTAGCTCCGATATCATGTCTTCTAGAAAATATAGAAAATAGCCACGAGCTCAGAAAAATCCGCTAAAATATTCGTTGGAATCGGGAGAATGCTTTCTTCAACTGGAAAATAAAAGAGAAGACAAAAAGTAGGTCATAAAAATCATATTTTGCACATAAAGAGATGATAAGCTCAAATATCGAATGATACTAAATAAATGTAATGATTAAAGTCAAATTAAGCCAATAATAAGTGCAAAATACACACGAATGGGGATATAAAACATGCAAATTATCCTCTTTTCAGCATAGTTTATCCAAAATATCAATGTCTCGACTTAATATTCCCCATGACTTTTAGATTTATCTACGGTGTATCGTTTAGGTCTTATTAGCATAATCTCATTTTGATCTTAATCTCGTCATATAATCCAAGAACTTTGTTTATGCAATTATATATTAATATATACATATACACATTTATATCAAGAAGTCACAAAGAGAAGTAGTAGGAAATAGTATACTATTATTTTGAACAATATGCGTCAATTATAATAATTGTCTTAAGGGCATGAATATCCTAACAATACCCAATATTTGATTCTATTCTTCTTTACACCCACCATCGAAGTTGTGTAATCAAATGCCTATGTGCTCACTAGTTATGACATATTTGACCACAGCTTCTCCTACGAGGAGTCACATCAAGCTCCCTACTTCTCTATTAATTATTCTCTGGTAACATCTTGTTGGCTCTTGTTGTGTTATTCTTCACTAGATTTACTATATTATTTGCTAGCATCTTCAATTATTCTATCATGGCCTTAATCTCATCTTTCGTTGTAAACTTTACATTTGGAGCAGTTTTGTCACTCCAGGCGTGACAAGTTTGCATGGATTCTCCATTGTTATGAGTGGATACATAGATCACCTAATCAATTGTAATATTTATCATAGATGGTGCCAATTACTTTAATAATTATTATGTGGGTTTAATTATTGTAACCAATAAATCTATCTGGGTGGAACCATTGCTTAATAGAGCATCATGAGATATCCGATTATCCCAGACGACTGAATCTAATTCAACCACTCTCCTCCTCCTTCCTGCACATGGTACATAAGTGTTAAATCAGTACTTAGGTATCAATCATGTAAACTTGCATGCATATACATAAAACTCAAATGATACGCAAAACTTGGTAACGCAGTTCGGTGCGCACACCTACATCTGCGGGGCCACGTCCAGAAAATTAGATTACTTCATTATAATAAATAATGATTACAATCACTAATATCTGATCTATATTAGGAGAAGCATACTCCCCTCAATACAACCCGCAAGGGGTGATCTCAATCAACCTCATGGAGTAATCTATGCAAGCTCTCTTTACATGCAAGATCCCATTGCACAACTGACTAAATCAATTCCCTTGATCCCTACGTGTGTAGCCGTTGGCCTCCGTCCCCGGATGTAGAAACTGTAAGATCCCCTTGCATGAACCGACTAGATCGAACTCCCTTCAACCCATACATGCGTAACCGTTGGCCTCCGTCCCCGGATATAGATCAACTATCTTTCAAAGTGATGAACCCTAGAACAATCTGCAAATATCATATATATGGCGGCTCTCCTTAAAAATCTCGGAGCTGTTATAGAGAGCAGCTACATTAGAAACCCATGCAGATTTTCTCGGCCTGCAATCCAGAACTACTTAGGGCAAGTAATCCGACTGAATCTTTAGCAGATCTTTCAAAACATATTTGCGGATTAATCACATCTTCAGCAGATCTTATGCATACTAGCATTCAACAGAATATCTAGAAAAGATTTAAATAATAATACAAGATCTGAAACCATTCAAATAATGAATCTTCAACCGCACATATCTTCAGTAGATCTTGTAACCAATATTTACGGGTTAATAGTTTCAACTACATCTTCAGCCGATCTTATACGCACCAGCATACAACTGAATATCTTTGAGAGAATCTAAATTATAATATAAGACCTGGAGCTATTCCAATAATAGATCCTGAAGCCTGAACTATTTCGGGTAAAAATAAACAGAAAAGTTTCCAACAAATATTCAGTTATTTCATCAATCTGTTTAGGATCCCCACGATTCTGGGCAACAAATCAGATCTAAAATCAGCAAACCAAATCTGTAAACCAAAACTAAATTTCTGCATACGATCCAACATCCAGTTCCCGCATGTTGTAACTGATGTTGCAATATGACTTACAACATGACTGCTCATACTGTTCAAAAACTGTTCCGATTCCACAGCCTAAACTCTCCAGATCTAGTGCCACTAATGCAAACATATAGCAACATAAAATCAACCCAACAATCTCACCATTGGCATTATGTGGCACAACCCAAAGCACGGGCACCAACCAAGCACCAACCAAGCACATTCTCCCCCTTTGAGCCACAATAAGCCAAAGCACATTCTCTCCCTTGCTAGTAATAATCCGAACAGTGATCACTTCAGAAGAGATATCCCCTACATTCCGTTTCTGAGACAATAGTTGCTGAGAGATAAGACATGGATGAGGAGGATTGGAATGCACACTTGGATTGTGGGACTCCAACGGATCTGGATAAAATGCAGAAATTCCCTCACTAGCAGAAACAGATGACGTGTCTTGTGTCGAAACATATAACATGAGAAGCAGGAGAATCAGCTGAACTGTCTTGAGGTGTCGGCTCCAGTGTTATAACATCATCTGTCTGAATGAGTAGCCCAACGATTCTGGTAAGCCGGGTCGGATATCATCTTGTTCAAAGCATCAGAAGCACTAAATAGAGTCAGGAAAGGAGCTGATGTTTCAGGAACGACTCTGGCTTTCTTAGAAGCTGAAATTGAAGAAGATGGAGTTGGAGAGCTTGATGGAGCACCATGTCGCTTGGCAGAACTATGATGACGACGACAAGAATGAGGAACTTACAGGTTTGGCATGGTCTAATCAGGAGCAGGTGAAACTGTAGAGTTACCAGGTGCAGAAGAGGTGCATGTTGTGTCCTGTGTCACAACATGATCCATGACATCAGGTTCAGCATTAGCCAATGTTGCAACATCGTGTGCAACATCAGATGCAACATGAGCATTTGTTACAACTTCGGGAGAAACACTGTAACGGCCTGTATTTCTAGACGTGTGTAGGATCGTGCGTACCAGTATTTTACTTCTGTCATTCGGATAATATTTTTAGTCTGTACGTTCTCTGCTACGTGCCGACACGAGCGCGTCTCCGATTTCGTTTTTACCATGTCACCATTAATTGACTGTCAAGTTTAACAAATTTCTTTAACTTAATTATCTTATTAATTAAGACTTACTAATCACTTTAATTTAATTACCTTGCTAATTACAATTTACTAATCGTTTTAAATTTTCACTAATTACTTTGATTATTTTACTGATTTTATTTAATTTTACTTAATTACTTGATTACCTAATTACCTTGATCCTTTAACCTCATATCTTAACTCCTCATTCACGTTTTAATTTTTAAAGGGTTAGAAGAAGAGAGACGTTTCGTAACCCGATTCTTTCCCCCGTGTTTAGTCAAAACATATCAATTTCTGTTTAAGACAACAAGCACGTTTTGTGTATAGGTTCCTCCCCCCTAAAACAATTAGTCATGTTAACAGTTAATATCTATATTAATCACGAACCTAACATTTGACTAACTCTAACATGCAAACCACAAAATTCTGCATGGGACAAAACGATATTAATTAAAGCAAAATTAAACTTTTGATTAAGCATTAATTAGCTGAAATAAAATTACATTTAAAACACAACGATCTTCCCTATCTGCAGATCCTCGACCTTCAGCAACCCAAAATTGCAAATCAGCCTTCAACACAAATCTTCCATCAGTTTTGGCCCTCGAACAGATCTTCCCCAAATCAATACAACATCAAATTCTCCAAACAATCAGCCTCCCAAAAATCTATTTCCCAAACGAAACCCAATCTGAAATCTGAGGAATTGGAAGAAGGGAAACATGGGAATTCAAATCTGAAAGCTCATGAACTTCAAATTTCAAAGAAATTTCAGAAATCAACAAACCCTTTCCTACCCCTCCTCTCCCCCTGCGTGCCACCAGCTGGAGGCCGCCGATCGCCGGGAGAAAACCAGCCGCGTGCCACCTCAACCCGCGCCGCCTCCCCCTGTGCGCCGCCTGGGACGCCGCCCCTCCACCGGAAACCGCCGGCCGGCCCTCCCTCTCCCGTCGCCTGCAAGGTGAGAAGCTCCCCCTTTGCTTTTTTCGCGTGAGCCCATCCCTTTGGTCTTCGCACAAGCCACTATTGCCTGCAAGTTTAGAAAAAAGAAAGAAAGAAAGAACAATGATAGAATAAAGAAGAGAGGAGGAGACAATAATAAAGTAAGGGAGGTGGTTTTAATAGTATAGGGATAAGGAGACATGTAGTTAATAAACGAGAGGGGGAAGTTGAGTGAAAATAGACAGATAAGAGAAAGGAAGGGACTGTGTGCCTTAGCCTTAGGTGTTAAAAGAATTGACAGAGAGAGAGAGACATGAGTAAGTAATGGAAATTTAATATAGGAAGTGGTAGCCTTGTGAAGTTAAAAAGGAAATTTAATGAATGACAGAGAGGGGTTGGATGTCATGAGTATTGACAGGCTTTGGGTTAATAAAATAAGAAGGAAGAGAAGGTTTATTAAATAGAATAAAGGATAGAGGAAGTGTGTGACAGCCTTGAGATATAGAATAAAGGATAGAGAATTAAAGCAGCAGTAAGAGGGGGGTTAAGACCTAGTCATGGATTATAGTATAATTAAATTAATAGATTAAGTTAAATGGTTAACTATTTTTTTAAACTATAAGATTTCATTAGTTAAATATTTAACAGATTGTAACTCTATGTTTAACCAAAACAGAGAACCAGCAGTACCGATACGTAATACCCGTCGAGACGAACCCAACGGCACCAGAATCACCGAAATCAGGCACGTGTACAACTTATAATGAATTTTTGAAGTTGGATGTTCTTTTGGTCTTGTAAAATTGCATAACTCAAAATTTACACGTGAAATGACGCGTGATATTACCACCATGACATCCGTTGTCAAAAATGTGATCCAACAGCATATATTTTGATATAACTTAGTTTAGAATATTAATAAGAAAAATCAACTTTCTGTTCATTTTCGTTAAAATCACATATTCACCCTGTTTGCTAAATTATTGCGAATGCTGTTTTTTCAATACTCTTGTAACATAGAAATTCTGCATGGAAATAAATGATCGTGTTATTTAATTGCTGTATGCCATGAGATAATTAACTAGCAGGTGACATCGTGAAATCGTGCATCTCAAAGGCGAAGTCGTGACTTTCGTGATGTCATATGAGTTGACAAATTCGTGCTTGTAATTCGTGAATTTGTGCTTGTAATTCGTGAACTAGGCTGGCTCGTGTTCCAGCACAAATCTTGGGTGGGGTAAGGGTTGAGCGGCTGCTAGGCGTATGAACGAGTACTCTCTTCAAGGGCACCACCCGTATTCGGTGGGTTAGCGCCAATCACGGTAAGCCCCCGTAAGAAGAACGACTCACTCATCACGACCTAAAGGCGAGAACCCTATTATAGGCATGAAATGCTAACAATCGTGAATGCTAACAATCGTGAATGTTAACAATCGTGAAATGCTAACAATCGTGAAATTCTAACAATCGTGAAATGCTAACATGAAACTTGCAACTTGGAATTGTTATCTCAGTTATATTGACATGCTAATGAACCAAAGAGAAGATTTACTTTACTTGTTAAACTACTTAGAACTGCATGATAGGACGTCTTTACTTTATTTCCTTTTATAATCATCTTGTTAAACCATGTTGTCACTATCTCATTTAAATTATTAATGCTGCTTAAATTCACTTAAATTCAGTATAAATTTGTATATACCTTGCCTTGGGTTTCTGACCTCTACTTGCATACCCTTGCTGACATACATTCATGTTTTTGGATGTATGTCAGATTCCGAGCTTTAGCACCAGGAGGACTAGTTGAGATAGCTGAACCAGTGGACTAAGAACTGTCAAACTAAAGAACTTTCATTGCACTTCTTTTCACTTGTTGTACGGGTCATAAGACCCACTCTTGTTTTCTCCATTTGTTGTAATTCCGTTGAGACGGTTGAGATTGTAATATTGTTTTTTATCTGTGTTGTTTTTGAGTAATGCAAGCAAGAACCTGTGGGTTTTACACAGACGCTTATTGTGTTAAGTCAAGGAGGAACGAAAAGCAAAAGTAGCTCCTCCTGACTTGCATGGGAAGAGGGGGGGTGCTTGAAAACAACATGGATAATATTACAATCTTGACTCTCAAACAATACATTCCCTCGAATTTTCTACCCCGATCAACTTCATTAGAAAATTCCAGTCCTAAGTATCCTGATCCTTAGCCAACCAAATCAGTATATCCTTGATTTTTTTAATCTCCCTTCATTTTACATTCCATTTTTGACCTTAGGAATTTATCGTAACCTTTCACAAGTCAATTCTTACCCGTACTCACATTGATCATCAGATTCTAATCCTTGCTTTCGACCTAGTGATTTTCCTGACAACCATCATTCTTTTTGTTTAGCATGTCAATATAACTGAGATAACAATTCCAAGTTGCAAGTTTCATGTTAGCATTTCACGATTGTTAGCATTTCACGATTGTTAACATTCATGATTATTAGCATTCTTGATTGTTAGTATTTCATGTCTATAATAGGGTTCTCGCCTTTAGGTCGTGATGAGCGAGTCATTCTTCTCACGGGGGCTTACCGTGATTGGCGCTAACCCACCGCATACGGGTGGTGCCCTTGAAGAGAGTACTCGTTCATACGCCTAGCAGTCGCTCAACCCTTACCCCACCCAAAATTTGTGCTGGAACACGAGCCAGCCTAGTTCACGAATTACAAGAACGAATTCACGAATTACAAGCACGAATTTGTCAACTCATATGACATCACGAAAGTCACGTTTTCGCCTTTGAGGCGCACGATTTCAAGATGTCACCTGCTAGTTAATTATCTCATGGCATGCAGCAATTAAATAACACAATCATTTATTTCTATGCAAAATTTCTATGTTACAAGAGTATTGAAAAAACAGCATTCGCAATAATTTAGCAAAAAGGGTGAATATGTGTTTTTAACGAAAATGAACAGAAAGTTGATTTTTCTTATTAATATTCTAAACTAAGTTATATCAAAATATATACCGTTAGATCACATTTTTAGCCACGGATGTCATGGTGGTAATATCACGCGTCATTTCACGTGTAAATTTTGAGTTATGCAATTTTACAAGTAAAAGACCAAAAGAACATCCAACTTCAAAAATTCATTATAAGTTGTACACGTGCCTGATTTCGGTGATTCTGGTGCCGTTGGGTTCGTCTCGACGGGTATTATGTGTCGGTACTGCTGGTTCTCTGTTTTGGTTAAACATAGAGTTACAATCTGTTAAATATTTAACTAATGAAATCTTATAGTTTAAAAAAATAGTTAACCATTTAACTTAATCTATTAATTTAATTATACTATAATCCATGACTAGGTCTTAACCCCCCTCTTACTGCTGCTTTAATTCTCTATCCTTTATTCTATATCTCAAGGCTGTCACAAACTTCCTCTAAACCAAAGAGAAGATTTGCTTTACTTGTTAAACTACTTAGAACTGCATGATAGGACGTCTTTACATTATTTCCTTTTATAATTATCTTGTTAAACCATGTTGTCACTATCTCATTTAAATTATTAATGCCGCTTAAATTCGCTTAAATTCAGTATTAATTTGTATATACATTGCCTTGGGTTTCTGACCTCTACTTGCAGACCCTTGCTGACATACATTCATGTTTTTGGATGTTTGTCAGATTCTGAGCTTTAGCACTAGGAGGACTAGTTGAGATAGCTGAACCAGTGGACCAAGAACTGTTAAACTAAAGAACTTTCATTGCACTTCTTTTCACTTGTTGTATGGGTCATAAGACCCACTCTTCTTTTCTCCATTTGTTGTAATTCCGTTGAGACGGTTGAGATTGTAATATTGGTTTTTATCTGTGTTGTTTTTGAGTAATGCAAGCAAGAACCTACGGTTTTTACACAGACGCTTATTTTGTTACGTCAAGGAGGAACGAAAAGCAAAAGTACCTCCTCCTGACTTGCACAAGCGGGCCCGTTCGCGTCCTCGCTCTCAAGCCTAATGGGAAGCGGGGCATGGCAAACACCAAACGTAACATCAGATCCAACTACATGTGCAGCATCAGAGGTAATATTACAATCATCCGAGGCAGCATAGTTGTCCATGCGATAATCAGATACTATATCTTTCGGAGAATGGTTAGCAGACATATCAGATGTCATATCCTCTGTATGGAACGAGGACCAGATCAGATTTAGGATGCTCAGAAGTAGGAGTAGTTGTAGCATCAATTGGAGGAGTGAAAGTGCATGTTGCGTCCTGTGTCACAGCATGATACAAGACATGGACTGTTGAGGAATCAACTAGATGGTCTGAGATGTTGGCTCCCATGTTGTAACATCAGTAGTAACATGACAATCATCAAGGGCCACATGTAAGATAATCTGACACAATTTCATCTGAAGATTCAATCCATATACATGATTTTGAAAATTTGAACCTCATGGATCTGAAGAATCCATAGCAGCTATCTCATCGATAGCTTTAATCGTTTTCATCTAGCCTCCAATAAGACAAGTCCATATCTCCAATAATCAATCAAGAAAAAAAATCAACCGAGACACATCAAGAGGCTCACATGTCTCTCTCATTAGCAAATAAATCCTCAGGCACGACAGAATTAGAGGAAGAAAAATATACCGTACATCTGATAGTAGGCTGCAAATATGGAATGATATCTAGTGTAGTAGTCGAGCTCTGAGAGGCCGAAAAAGTAGTTGGTGAGTTGAAGACATCGATGGTGTTGAAAGAGAAGCTTCGACGGTCTTCATGTCAAAATTTGGAGACATGATGCAGTGGAAACGATGAAGAAGTGGACAAAATTTGGAAACATCAGCTGAAATGGGTGAATAGGCCCTAAAGACGGATCGGTAGCAGATCGCCATGCTGGAGAGGGTACATGCGAAGATTCGATGTTGCTGGCAGAGGATGAGCAGTGAGAAGAGCGGCGAGTTAAGTCTCTGATAATTCTGGAGGAAGATTCATTAGGATTTGGCGCGGGTTGCTCACATTGATTGTTAAGAGGAGATGTCAATTCTGGTGTCATAACATCTGCAGCAACATGTTGGATATTGGACTCCCCGGATTTGGTTTTAGATGATGAACAAACATAAATATAACGTGAACTAACACTTTGTGAGCGCAGTTATGGAGATCGTCGCCAAATTCATATGAATATCAATTACGACATCTCAAGACTTCTCAAAGCACGTGATCGTATGCCTAAAGCTTCGTTGAAGCTTATGGACCAATTTAAAAGTCATGAAGATTCGATTGAAGCTTTTGAAGACGGTATCGTCAAGTTTTATTTATAGTCTTTAAGCTTATTTCGTAGAATGTTAAGCCTTGAGTAGGTCTTACGGTTTAAATCTTCATAACGCTCATATCTTAGCTCTAGGATCTTAGTAGAAGTCCATACAATCCTTCCCGAAGCTTCGCGCTTCGATTCTCGACTTCTTGTGCATGTTAGTTGGTTCAAGAAGAAGAACTGACCGACTAGATGGTGATCTAGTCGGTCAGTAAAGCTTCTTGGACCGACTAGTTCTTGTCAGTCAATTCTAAGCTCTTTACTGTTTACAGTTAGTTGGTCTAAGTTGACTCACCGACCGACTAGTTTATGAACTAGTCGGTCAGTGATGCTTTTGTGACCGACTAGTTGAGCTTTCCCTGTACATGCACATTTGAGCCTGAGCTACTGTTTATCATTAGTCGGTCTGTGTTCATTGATCGACCGACTAGTTGATGAACTAGTCGGTCAACTTTCCTTCTTGGACCGACTAGTTTAGTTTTACTGTACATGCCAAATTTTCACCATACTTACTGTTTATCTTATCTGTTAGTCGGTCTCAGTTGAGTGACCGACCGACTAGTTGTGAAACTAGTCGGTCAGCTACTCTTCTTAGACCGACTAGTTCCTTATGTCTGTGCTTTAACCTTTTCTCTGTTCACTCATTAGTCGGTATACGTTAATTGACCGACCGACTAGTTGATGAACTAGTCGGTCGGTGGTTGTTCTTTGACCGACTAGTTGGGTTCAGAAAAGAGCCGTTGGAGCATTTAATGACTCGAATTTCTTTCTCTCTCTCCTCTATCCTATAAATACTTGTTGAGCTGCATTCACTGCACTCAAGGCTGATATTATTGCAAGTTTAGAGATCAAGAGAAATCATTCCAAGCTCATTCAAAGCTCATTCATTCCATTCAATAATCTCTCCTCACTCTTACTTCCAAAGAGAGATTCATTGAGTGTGAAGCCTTCCAAGCCAAGTTCTTGATTCTAGGTCACCAACATCCACATAGCTCTCTATCGCTGATCTACATCTTGGAGCTAGGGTTTGGTGCCACTTCTTCTTCCTTAAAATCATCCTTGCCCTAATTCGTAAAGCGTTACTCAAGGCATAGGTATTTTGTCGGTAAGAAGTTTTCTTATTTCATTTCAATTTCATATTGTAAGTTTCACTCTCGGTTGTGAGAGTGTGGTTGTGATCCCGGGTTGTGGGAGTCACAAATTACATTTTGTATGATTTGACTTGTGGAGGTTTTTCACAAGTATTTCATAGTGGAAATCTTGAGTTAGGGTTTCTAACTCAAGTATTCGGAGGGGATCCGGGTGGTTGGGACGTAGGATCATCGGGAACAAGTCGGGGAGACTTGGGTGGATCCGAACCCAGTAATATCGTTTGTTAGCATTGTTAATTTTGTTGTTGTCTTTAATTTAAGCTTCCACAAATTGATTTGGTAGTTTTTTGCACTACACAACATTGTTCTGTGTCGAATCTAATGTTGCAACATCAGTCACAACATGTGGTGTTTTCTATGAAGCTGCAGTGTTCAGGTTGTATAATTCAGACTTCCTGACCCATTACCTTTTCACTCTACTGTCGAGAGAACTTACTGTTCTTTCCTCCATAAAGTGACGCATACGACTATAGCAATTCTTCTCAGAAGGACCAATAATCTTGCACTACTTACACACTGGACTTTTACCTTTGACAGATTTAATTAACTTCTTCTTTCCATCATAACCCTTGTGCTGGAAGATTTTCTGAACGTCCTTCATGACTTGAATCTTTTCTGTAGTAGGACTGTTAAAATTAAAACCTCTGTTATAGGCCACTCCAGTACTATCTCCTGAAATCTTACCCATTTTCAAGATATCATCTAGCTTTGCTTTTCCAAAGTTTCACTTATTCAATGTGCACTCAGCTTTCTCTGCCCTGAGAAGATCATTTCTGAAGTTGCTTTCCAGCTCTCTAAAGTTTTCCTCAACTTTCAGACATTTGATTTTGACTTCATCCTTCTCTTTCTTCAGTCTTTCATTCTCCTCTTTTAGCACTTTGTTAATATTACAGATTTGTATCCACTTCTCATACATCATCTGGTATGCTGTTCGGATATCATCATCACTAACTTTATCATCGCTGTCAGCTTCAGAATCTGATTCGGTTGTAGATGTTGTGGATGATGTTGCAACACTAGATCTAGCAATGTTTGATTTGTTGGCTGATGTCATGACTGATGTTGCACCATCAGATCTAACATGGCTGCTAGAGTTGTAATCAGGTCGCTTCTTCTGAGAGGCCACGAAGGCAATGTAACTACTGGTGATTTCCTCATCTTCAGCACTCCCCTCAGACTCATCATCACTCCAGGTATTGGTCGAGGACTTCCCTTTTTTGCTTCTTCAAGGTTTTTGCACATTCAGCTTGTTTGTGCCCAAATCACTCTCTACACTATATCCCTTTTCCTTTCTTTTGCCCTTTACTACTGATCTTCTTCAGCATTCTACTGAAGCTTTTAGTCAACAAGGAAATATCCTCATCTAGACCCGATTCCTCATCTTCTTTATAGACATCCATATATTCTACTTTTAAGGCAACTCCATTATCTCCATTATTCTGTTTCATATTCATTTCATACGTGTGAAGAGACCCAATAAGGTAATCAAGTCTCATGATTGAGATATCCCTAGCTTCTTCAATAGCCGCAACTTTAGCAGAAAATCTTTCTGGGAGGGATCTTAAAGCTTTTCTAACCAATTTTCCTTCTGAATTTTTTACCCAGTTGATAGGCTTGATTTGTTATATCTCTTAATTTCCCATTAAATTCGGTAATAGTCTCATCATCACCCATTCTTAATTCTTCAAACTGAGATGCAAGCATTTGGAGTTTAGAGACTTTTACCGCATGTTCCTTCATGCACACGTTTTGAAGTATATCACATGCTTCTTGAGCGTATTCACAAGTAGAGATAAGTTTGAACTGCTCTTCATCCACAACCTTAAAAATGGCATTAATTTCTTTAGAATGGCCTAGGACCGCATGTTCTTCATTTCGACTCCAGTCTCTTGCCGGCTTGAGATGTTCCTTGTTGTCTTTGTTGATTTCAATCGGAGGGGACCATCCTTCAACAGCTGCGATCTAGGCCTTCTCATCTAGGGATTTAATGAAGGCCCGCATTTTGGACTTCCAGTAAGTGTATTTTGTACCGATAAGCAGTGGAGGACGAGTAACGGAGGCACCTTCTCGTGTAGTCATGATTCAAGTACCAAATTCCAAGATCACACCCTCTTTGATAACAAAGTAACACGGATGACCTGCTTTGATACCAATTGTTAAATCAGTACTTAGGCATCAATCATGTAAACTTGCATGCATATACAGAAAACTCAAATGACACGCAAAACTTGGTAACATAGTTCGGTGCGCACACCTACATCTGCGGGGCCATGTCCAGAAAATCAGATTACTCCACTATAATAAATAATGATTACAATCACTAATATCATATCTATATAAGGAGAAGCATATTCACCCTCAATACAACATGCGAGGGGTGATCTCAATCAACCCCGTGTAGTAATCTATGCAAGATCCCCTTGCATGCAAGATCCCCTTACACAACCGACTAGATCAACTCCCTTGATCACTACGTGCGTAGCCGTTGGCCTCTATCCCCGGATGAAGAAACCGCAAGATCCCATTGCATGAACCGACTAGATTGAACTCCCTTCAACCCTTACGTGCGTAGCCGTCGGCCTCTGTCCCCGGATATAGTTCAACTATCTTTCAAAGTGATGAACCCTAGAACAATCCGTAAGTATCATATATATGGCGGCTCTCCTTAAAAATCTTGGAGATGTTATGGAGAGCAGCTAAATTTGAAACCCATGCAGATTTTCTCAGCCCGCAAATCCCGAACTACTTAGGGCAAGTAATCCCGCAGAATCTTCAACCGATCTTTCAAACCATATTTACAGATTAATCACATCTTCATCAGATCTTATGCATACAAGCATTAATCAACAGAATATCTGGAGAAGATTTAAATAATAATACAAGATCTGAAACCATTCAAATAATGAATCTTCAACCACACATATCTTCAACCGCACATATCTTCAGCAGATATTGTAACCAATATGTGCTGGTTAATAGCTTCAACTACATCTTCAGCAGATCTTATACGCACCAGCATACAACTGAATATCTTTGAGAGAATCTAAATAATAATATAAGACCTGGTGCTATTCCAATAATAGATCTTGTAGCCTGAACTATTTCGGGTAAAAACAAACAGAAAAGTCTCCGGCAGATATTCAGTTATTCCGTCAATCAGTACAGGATCCCCCGAGATTCTGGACAACAAATCAGATCTGAAATCAGCAAAACAAATCAGCAAACCAAAACTGAATTTCTGCATGCGCTCCAACATCTAGATCACGCATGTTGTAACTGATGTTGCAACATGACTTACAACATGACTGCTCAAACTGTTCAAAAACTGTTCCGATTCCGCAATCTGAACTCTCCAGATCTAGTGACACTAATGCCAACATATAGCAACAGAAAATCAACCCTACAATAAGAATCGGTTTAAGGAGGTCAGTGTAGCACCCATCCTAAAACCTTTCAATGATCAAGGTAGCATTTTCCTTTATGTAGATAATAAACTAAGCGTTTTGACTTGTATGCACAAGCCAAAAAATTGCATACCTCACTTTACCACCTTACATGTCTTTTTTATAGAGCATATGAAAAGGTGTCCTTGTCTTTTCATTTCTGAACTCTTAAAGTAACATTGCGTTGGTATTCTCCTATGAGTAGAATACCTTCTCATTTTAAGTCAGTGCCACCTTTGGTGGTGTCATCCAATCTGCTGTGAACCAACCCATACTTACGGGTTAGAACCCCATCGTTATTGCCTTTTGATGTTCTGCAGCTTGTGCGAGCCCAATAAGAAGCCCGAGCTCACATAAATGAAGTTACAAAGGTAGGCAAATATAAATATCCTCTTATTGAATACTGATACGACTATTTTGGAGAAGCCCAAGAACCAGAGACCCAGGCCCAAGCCAAGAGCAGAAAGCCCACGAATGGGAGTAGGCCCGCCAGATGAGGCCCACTGATGGACTCGAAGCCAGACCCGGACCCGACCCGGAGGACGCATGATCAGCTCGTGCTCTCCGGGGTTAACCGTCCCCTGGAAGCACGTCACCTTAATTACTATTAAGGAGCCCATTAACCCGCCAGCCCACGACGCACGTAGGTGCCTTGATGGGGACAGGTCATGGGGACGTGTAGAGGGGTGGTCAGAGGGCGAGGATTTGGGGGCAATCGTGGCCCAAACCCTATAAATGGATGGTAGGGGCAACCGAGAAAGGGGATAGAATCTCAGGTATCGAAATCTGAGGTACTTCTTTAATGACCTTACTTTCGCCATTATTTCCCTTCCCTTGCTCGGACCGAGGGTCAGTGTATCGATCTCCTCTCGAGTCGAACCTACCCTGTCGGGTACTCATCAGACCTTGATCTGACTTAAGCATCAGAGGGGACTTGACCGGAACCAAGGTCTGACCCCCCCCCCTAATGAGTTCTCTCGTCTGTCCAGGAAGGAGCTGATCGAGGCACCGAGGCTACTACCCAGCGCAAGATGATCCCGCCCGCTGCTAGTGTGCATCGCCGCTGACCGGAGATCAAGTAGCAATCGAGGCACCGAGGCTACCCCTAGACGCTAGACCAACCGAGGCTACCCCTCGAAGCTCGACCAACCGAGGCTACCCCTCGACGCTCGATCAACCGAGGCCGAGCACTTCCCGAGGAGCCAAGGCTTTCCCTCAGCTCTGCACCGATCGAGGACCGACGCTCCACCCGAAGCTCACGCTCGTCCTCGTCTCCATCACCGTCCCACATTGAGAGCATGTGAGCTCGGCGTATCCAAGGGATCTCAACCGGTTCCTTGACCACATTGACCGCTTAGTTATCGGTCATCGAGTCAGTGGTGAGAAAACACCCGTTAACATCTGGCGCCGTCTGTGGGAACACGAACAAGCCCACATCAAACCACCAAAATGGAACCAGTCTGCAACGGCTCGGGGCGCATGCCCCCATCCAAGAAGAGGGAGACTACATCCCTCCTGAGAACCAGCATAGCCACACCACCGAAGGAACGGGCGACTCCCGATCGGAGACACAAGAGCAGCTTCGTCTCTTCGCTCAGGAAACCAATGCCAATCTTCAGACGTTGGTCGTCACGATTCAACAGCTTGTCGATAACCCTTTCGTCCGGCGAGCGGGGACAGGAGGGACCCACCAACAGAGAGTGGAACGCTGGCCTGTACGGTCCGCCGTGGTCACCGACCACGGGGACGGAGCCCCTAACCTGGAACAACAATTTACCATGCCGGGCTTCGTCCCGGAGAGGTCCCTCACTCCCACCTCGCCCTGCGAGGGGGAGGGTCGTAGGCCCAAAATAGTGCTTCTCTCAAGCGCAAGAGTCCGTACAAGTAATATAATCTGGAAGTCCAGATGTCGAATCCTCAGGAGAAAATCTGTTGCAACCACAGCTTAAATCAAATAGAAATCCAACGAAAAGAAGCTAACCACTTACGGTGACGATGATTTTAATGGGTTTGATCGTGGTGAATAATGCGAACAAAGAAAAGTCGTGTATGAAAATATCGATGAAAAGTATGCACATGGTATGGGTTCATTAGAGTCCATGAGTCGTATTAATTTGGTTAACTAATATAACACAATGAATTCTCTTTTTGAGAGCAATTCACCGGAAAATACCCAATATAACTCAATGAATTCTCCTTTTGGGAGCAATTCATCGGAAAATACCCTTTTGGGGGTTCAAGCACAAAATTCAATAAGATCGTTGCTAAAGTTTTAATCTTTTAAATACGATATGAAAGTCCCTTTTGGGAAAATCAAAACTCACCCTTGTGGGGTGATCATATACTCTAACACGTTCTTTTGGAAAATAAAGAGAAGATTTAATAACAAAGACTATAACTTTATCAACGTTAACAATTTAGCACAACGAATATTCAACCAAACGAACACAAATCATATCCCATAACTACACCATACCATGCACAATAAGAATTTAGCTCCTCATGGTGCAAGAAAAATCAAGTTTTATAACAAAATACATCGCTCTAATAGCAAAATACAATAGAAAAGCACCAAATATGGGGTATAAGTTTAAGAATTTATCACCAAATCTCCAATATAGACACCAAAACTCTATGGAAATAAGAAAATAGCCTCTGGAATTTTACAGAATTTTTCAGAGGAGAAATACGGCTCCTAGAGCCTCCAACACGCCCCGAATACGCCAAGAATACGCCAGGAATCCGCTCAAAAACCCTAGAAATACCTTATATAAGAACATTACGGGTCTAAGTTGCTTATTGGGTTTTAAACCGCACCCAATACCACTTAAACCATACCCTACCGCCGGCGCAAATAGGGGCCGTTGATCAAAGCGGGATTTGACCACGCTTCGACACGTTGCCTTTAGAAATCGTGCGCGCCCCGCTCCGCTCGAAATAATCAAATGTTGCTTCGGGGTAAATCTCGGCCTTAGGATCTTGATCAGGCGGTCTACGTTGTGCCACGTAGCGCTCAATGTCGATCGCTGCTTCGTAATGTCGGGGTGAACGCGCGCCGTTGGATGAGAAATCGACGATCCAGAACGTGCCACGTCGCCCACCAACTTCCGCTGCTTCGCTCACCTCAGAGTAAATGATGGCCGTAGATCTTGAATCGGAGGGTTGAAAAGCAGCCACGTCACCCAGAGAAATCCCGCCCGTGCTTCGATCGTCTGGGTTGCTCTCCGCCGTTCGATCGCGATCGAACGCTCATAAAGTCGACCGCTCTTTGATCAGATCCGCTTCGTTCTCGTCCGTTCAATTGAAATCGAACGTTGCAAATTGCGCCGCGTCATTGGATCAGCGGTTGCCGTCAGATGGCAGCTGGAGAGCGCGAGATTGCGCCACGTGGCCGCTCGGATCTCCTCCGCTGTGATGCTGCGCTTCGTTCGTGGCCGTCGGATCTCAATCCGACGGTCCACGTAATGCCATAATTACTCAGCTCCGCTGCCGTCTGATTGAGCGGGAACTGTCCAGATCGTGCCACGTGTCCCGTATATACGTATTTCTCCGTATTTCTGCTTAAATTGGTATTCTGCATTCAAAAATACACAGTAATTAGCACAGATCTCAGAAAAATACAAATAAATAGTTGTTGGAATCATGAGATCGAGACCAAGCTATGAAATATATAAAAAGGCAGAAATACTCAATAGAATTCATACTTTGTGCACAAATTAATGGTTTTGCTCTAATAAATAATGATATACAAAATACGAATGTACTAGAGACCAATTAAGTATCATTTACACACAAAATATTGCTAGATAAGGGGTTAAATAAGCAATTTTCAACCCGAATCACACACCCCAACTAGCGATTTGCTAGTCTCTAGCAAACAGAGCGATGAATACGGATGATTAATAAAACAATAAATTCTACCAATCGCTTATGGCATGGCTCAATAATACGCTTTCCAACATGATCTAGACTATCAATATACACAATCCATGCACAAGATCAATCACACGATATCTTCTCTAATTTAATTTGAATAAATAGCATGCAAGCATCGTTTTGCACAAGCGAAAGTATAACACATCGTTATATTCTAGTTTTCTTGTTTCCAAGGAATTGGCATCTTGAAACGATCATTCAAATCATGGATATTGACGTTGCTTAGTATATTCACCTTTCCTTTTTTATTATTAGTTCCGCGTAACGCGCATCAAGCAACATTTCTGGAAAAATGTATAACTTGGATCGCTCCATCAAATGAGTGAGGTTCCGGTCAATGGCTCTCAAATCAGACGATAATAGAGCATTAGGCCAAAAAGGACCCCTCAGACTGTACTACTCGAGCCAACCAAGTTATTTATTAGTGACATACTTATCCATTCATTTTTTCTTCATTCATTTTTCTTCATTTTTTTCTTTTTGTAAGCAACTCAACACCCATTCTTTCGAACATAAACATTAATAACAAAGGCCAAAATCCTCTTCAACTTGAAGACTTTTCTAATAAATCGTGTATACTTAAGCTTTTTCATCACATTAGCTTGCATGAAATAAATTCAAACTATTTCGAGATATTAATCAAGGCAATCGAAAGTTTTCATGAATAACATATTAACTAGTAATTCCATGAAGGAAAAATAATTAACTCAGGCCATAAACAAATTTTAGAACTCAATTAATGCGTAATCATCCGTATTTCTGGCATATGAAGGAGTTTTAAATGATGAGACATGGTGATTTATTCTTCTCAAAAAAAATCCTTAGGTCTCATACACACCCCCCAACTAAAGATGGACATTGTCCTCAATGTCGAAAGGGGCACGAGTTTATTCAAGCAAGCATCCTAGAAAGCATTTGAAAACTACACTACTGGAAAGAACACATCATGATCAAATGGCGGATCCCGAATCTTTAATCGTGGAGGAAGTTGTTCGATTTGCTCCTTGCGCTCCTCGGCGAGTAATTTTCCTCCAATGACTAAACTGGATCCCAGCAACGTAACTCCTAGCGTCCTATAAGATGTTCTCTGGTATCCTGCAAGAGATGAGTCACGTCAATCCATTTTGGTCTACGATTCTTCTCAATAAAAGTATTCCAAATGTAGTCGTCAAAATAGTTGAAATAAATTAAAGCAAGTTGACGACTACTCCCTGAAAGATATGCACTACTCTCGGTATGATGCTCGATCGTTGGGGAGAGGGGTAAATGATTTTGGGATAAAACTGGAGGAGGGCATGGTTCTGACTCCATGGCGATAATCTCAAAACCCTTGTCCCTAGCTATCTCCTCCTCTCGTTCATCCAAAATTGCTAGCTCATTCTCTCTTTTGCACACACTTTCTGCCATGTAGATATTTTTATTCGTGTCCTCAACGTGACATGGCTTGCTCGATTTTTCTGCAATAGAAGATAAACTCGTATTAGATTCTTGAAGTTGAATTTCAAAAGAATTATTTTCTTCTAAGCAAGTGGCAATCAGAGTAAGATTTTCAAAGGATTTCTGAATCTGCCGACTCCGAGCAAGGAAATTCTCTTGGAATTGATGGGATGTAGCCTCCTGTGTATGAATAATCAAGTAAACTTCATCTTTCAAGGATTGCAAAGGTACGTCTATGCTTTGCTCCCCTTGATCGAGGCACGAAGGCTCCGTTGAATCGCACTCTGAAGTCTCTTCCATGGTTTCTTCATTTTCTTGCAGAGACTCCATGTATTCCCACGCCTCTGTCGGCGTCATGCCTCCCAATAATTCCTGCAGCTGTGGTCGTAGTCCATCTAGGAAGGATTCCATAAGCTCGTTCTTTGTGTACCCATGCTGCGGATAGCTCGATATTATGTCTGTGAACCTCCTCCAGGCCTGAAAGAAAGTTTCACAGTCAGTCTGATTAAAATTAACGATCTTGAGCTTCTCCATCCTATGTTTGTGTGCATTAGCATACCTTGAATCATACAGATTGTTTGTGCAATAGAAATTCATATACTCCATTTAAAAAATAAATAAATAAACAAAAGTTTATGTACAATAAAATTAAACAAAAATTTATATACAGTAAAGTGGAAAGATCTCACTGAAGGTCCTCTGAATGAAATAAACCGTGGTAACAAACCATTCCTCCCCGGCAACGGCATCAAAAACTTGGTAGGCCCAAAATAGTGCTTCTCTCAAGTGCAAGAGTCCGTACAAGTAATATAATCTGGGAGTCCAGATGTCGAATCCTCAGGAGAAAATCTGTTGCAACCACAGCTTAAATCAAATAGAAATCCAACGAAAAGAAGCTAACCACTTACGGTGACGATGATTTTAATGGGTTTGATCGTGGTGAACAATGCGAACAAAGAAAAGTCGTGTATGAAAATAGCGATGAAAAGTATGCACATTGTATGGGTTCATTAGGGTCCATGAGTCGTATTAATTTGGTTGACGAATATAAGACAATGAATTCTCTTTTTGAGAGCAATTCACCGGAAAATACCCAATATAACTCAATGAATTCTCCTTTTGGGAGCAATTCATCCGAAAATACCCTTTTGGGGGGTTAAAGCACAAAATTCAATAAGATCGTTGCTAAAGTTTTAGTCTTTTAAATACGATATGAAAGTCCCTTTTGGGGAAATCAAAACTCACCCTTGTGGGGTGATCATCTACTCTAACACGTTCTTTTGGAAAATGAAGAGAAGATTTAATAACAAAGACTATAACTTTATCAACGTTAACAATTTAGCACAACGAATATTCAACCAAACGAACACAAATCATATCCCATAACTACACCATACCATGCACAATAATAATTTAGCTACTCATGGTGCAAGAAAAATCAAGTTTCATAGCAAAATACATCGTTCTAATAGCAAAATACAATAGAAAAGGACCAAATACGGGGTATAAGTTTAAGAATTTATCACCAAATCTCCAATATAGACACCAAAACTCTCTTTAAATAAGAAGAATAGCCTCTGAAATTTTACAGATTTTTTCAGAGGAGAAATACGGCTCCTAGAGCCTCCAACACGCCCCGAATACGCCAAGAATACGCCAAGAATCCGCTCAAAAACCCTAGAAATACCTTATATAAGAACATTGCGGGTCTAAGTTGCTTATTGGGTTTAAAACCGCACCTAATACCACTTAAACACATACCCTACCGCCGGCGCAAATAGGGGCCGTTGATCAAAGCGGGATTTGACCACGCTTCGACACGTAGCCTTTAGAAATCGTGCGCACCCGCTCCACTCGAAATAATCCGATGTTGCTTCAGGTAAATCTCAGCCTTAGGATCTTGATCGGGCGGTCTACATTGTGCCACGTAGCGCTCAATGTCGATCGCTTCTTCATAATGTCGGGGTGAACACGCGCCGTTGGATGAGAAATCGATGATCCAGAACGTGCCACGTCGCCCGCCAACTTCCGCTGCTTCGCTCGCCTCAGAGTAAATGATGGCCGTAGATCTTGAATCGGAGGGTTGAAAAGGAGCCACGTCGCCCAGAGAAATCCCGCCCGCGCTTCGATCGTCTAGGTTGCTCTCCGCCGTTCGATCACGATCGAACGCTCATAAAGTCGACCGCTCTTCGATCAGATCCGCTTCGTTCTCGTCCATTCGATCGAAATCGAATGTTGCAAATTGCGCTGCATCATTGGATCAGCGGTTGCCGTCAGATGGGAACTGGAGATCGCGAGATTGCGCCATGTGGCCGCTTGGATCTCCTCCGCTGTGATGCTGCGCTTCGTTCGTGGCCGTCGGATCTCAATCCGACGGTCCACGTAATGCCATAATTACTCAGCTCCGCTGCCGTCCGATTGAGCAGGAACCGTCCAGATCGTGCCACGTGTCTCGTATATACGTATTTCTCGCGTATTTCTGCTTAAATTGGTATTCTGTATTCAAAAATACACAGTAATTAGCACAGATCTCAGAAAAATACAAATAAATAGTCGTTGGAATCGTGAGATCGAGACAAAGCTATGAAAAATATAAAAAAGGCAGAAATACTCAATAGAATTTATACTTTGTGCACAAATCAATGGTTTTGCTCTAATAAATAATGATATACAAAATACGAATGTACTAGAGACCAATTAAGCATCATTTACACACAAAATATTGCTAGATGAGGGGTTAAATAAGCAATATTCAACCCAAATCAGAGGGGATGGGACTCGAGCAAACATGAGGTGAAGCGGTTACCCCCTCGTCGTGGCGACCAGGCTCAACGAGTCGACGGCTTGTCGGCCACCGAGCCACGAGGGACCGACCGCGTCGGGGCGGAAGTCCTCATCGGACAAAACCAGAGAAGAGAGACTACCGTGGGGAGAAGAGGAGCGCCTACCAATTGACCCCTGTCCACAGCTCAACAGGAACGAAGGTGAGCCCCTGGCGTGACCGCGCTCACTCGCCACCACCAGGCAACAATGGTGTGAGCGCTAGAGGGCTCCCAGAGGGCACCAGAGGTGAACGATGCCCGCTTTTTCGGAGGATAACCAAGGCACAAGTACCTTCTAGGTTCAAAGTACCGACGCTGGAGAAGTATGACGACATTGGCGATCCACTCGACCACGTGATGGACTATGAAGGGGTCATGGCGTTCCAGGGAGCTGATGATACCCTGCTCTGCAAAGGCTTCTATTCCACCCTCCGAAGAGCGACCGGGAGTTGGTACCATGGTCTACCAATCGCTCCATTGATAGCTTCGAAGACCTATCTCAGTAGTTCTGCAAACAATTCATGGCTGGGCGTCAGGTGAAGCCCGATTCAGAAATCCTGTTCAATGTGGTGCAGGGCCCTGGCGAAACCTTGAGGCACTACATATGCGTCGCTTTAATGCGGAGCGACTGAATGTGGAGAGCTGCCCCCGAGTTGGTCGTGAAGACGGACCTGAAGAAAGGGCACCGACATAGGGGCCTGAGAAAGTCGCTGCATAACGGTCCACCGAAAGACCTCACCGGCGTCTAGCCAGGGCGGAACGCTATATGCTGAAGAAAGAAGCACTGGCCGAGGACGACAGAAGCCGCTCGGTAGGGACAAAGCGCTGATCCAAGCGTGACGAGAGCGAGCGCCGCGGCCCTGACGAGCACCTACAGGAGAAGAGGGCCAAAGGAAAGCAGCGCAGGGAGGAACCGCGACCCTCCAAGCCGAACGTCACCCTGGATGTCATCCTCGCAAACGCCCAAAAGAAGGGACGCTTCAGCAGGCTGCCTCTGAGGATGAAGAGAGGCGGAAAGGACGAAGATAAATATTACAAGTATCACAAGGACAACGGCCATGACACTGATGACTGCTGGCATTTGAAGAAGGACATAGAGAAGCTGGTCTGCCGGGGGCACTTGAAGAACTTCACCGACGACTCAGCCCATGCCCCCGGGGAGGGGACGTCCAGGCAGTTGGACAAGGGGAAGAAGGTGAATGTGGTCCAGGTGGTCATGCGCATCATCGAGTGAGCTGGTGAGATGACCAACAGCCACCTCGCTAGGGCAAGGCTAACTTGCCTCGCCATCTCCGTATTTTGTTTTCCTCCAAATGTACACCCTGATTCGAGCAATGGAAAGAACCGTGTTAGTACAAGTCCTTATCTATCTCTTTAGTTGGCTAGATGATCGATAGCAGGACGAGCAAGAAGTCACCCTCAGAGAGGGGAGCAGCAAAACGATCGGCCGTAAGGCTGGGGGCAACTCCCCCAGCAGGACGATCGCCGGGCCCGTCCGTAAGGCAGGGGGCAACTCCCCCAGCAGGCAGGAACGTTGATGGGTCATAAGCGGAGGGGTAGCTCCCCCGCAGACCGGTCGACCCGATCGACCGTAAGGCTGGGGGCAACTCCCCCAACAGGCCATTCACCGAGCCGTCCGTAAGACTGGGGACAGCTCCCCCAGTAGACGGGGACGTCGATTGGTTATAAGCCGAGGGGTAGCTCCCCCACAGACCTGTCGACCCGATCAGCTGTAAGGCTGGGGCAACTCCCCCGGCAGGACGATCGCCGGGCCCGTCCATAAGGCTGGGGGCAACTCCCCCAACAGGCGGGAACGTCGATGGGTCATAAGCCGAGGGGTAGCTCCCCCGTAGACCGGTCGACCCGATCGGCCGTAAGGCTGGGAACAACTCCCCCAGCAGGTCGATCGCCAAGCTCGTTCGTAAGGCTAGGGGTAACTCCCCCAGTAGACGGGGACATCGAATGGTTATAAGCCGAGGGGTAGCTCCCCCCACCGACCAACCGATCCACCCGACCCTAAGGCTGGGAACAACTCCCCCAGCAGGTCGATCGCCGAGCCCGTTCATAAGGCTGGGGGCAACTCCCCCAGTAGATGGGGACATCGATTGGTTATAAGCCGAGGGGTAGCTCCCCTTGCCGACCAACCGATCCACCCGACCCTTAGACTAGGAACAACTCCCCCAGTAGGTCGATCGCCGAACCAGTTCGTAAGGCTGTGGGCAACTCCCCCAGCAGACGGGGACATAGATTGGTTATACGCCGAGGGGTAGCTCCCCCGCCGACCAAATCCAACCAACCATAAGGCTGGGAGCGACTCCCCCAGCAAATCGCCGAGCCCATCCAAAGGGCTGGGGCAACTCCCCCGGCAGGCAGGACCACAGTTGGTCGTAAGTTGGGGACAGCTTCCCTCGCGGACCAGCCGACTTGATCGACTGGAAGGCAGGGGGCAACTCCCCCAGTGGGTCTGAATGTCAGATGGGTATAAGCTGGGGGACGACATCCCTTACAGCCCGAAGGATCCCGTCAGCTGAGGGACCGGGGGCGATTCCACCCGCAGGCCGAGCCCCCCGACTCGCCGCGAGACTAGGGGTGATCCCTCAGGGCACAAGACGGATACCTGAATGACCTAAGTATCACGAGAGAGGGAAGAGCCACAGCGGGTCGGCTAAAAGCACCTCCAAGGCCCCAGTCTATGGGGCCAACATGCCCAGAGTCCCGATAGACCCGTCACACTCGCCAAAAGTGATAAAGGGATGCCCGCAAAACATGGAATTCACGATCAGGTCTAACACAACAAAAGTTCAAAGAGACCGAGAGCACCCACCCTCAACAAAGCAGAAAACCCCGACGACAAGAAAATGGTGACAAGTACAAAGAAGCTTTATGCATCAATTGTTCGAAGTTACAAGCCTAAAAAGGGGATGTGAACAGAATAGGGCCGCCTAAGGCCCCGGGGCATGGGAGGAAGCGTCCTCTGGAACCTCGCATTGCTCGGAGCGTGGGGGATCTGCGGGACCAACCGAGGGTGGGAGCGGTTGTCGGGCGTGCTCCGTAAACCACTGGAAGGAGTCACGGAAAACGTCAATAATCCGGGGGGCCAGGAGGCCCTCATAGGAACCAAAGGCCTCCCTAAGGACCTTCGTGATCTTTGGCCTCAGGACACTGTCGAAGCCCCTCTCCACCTCCTCGGTGAACCGGGTCATCTGACACAGGTCTGCCAGCTCGTCCCTGAGATTGCTCCTCTCCTGGTGGAACGCCTCTTCCGCCTCTTGGGCCGACCTCTGAGCGTCGGTCAGTGCCCCCTGGAGGTCAAGCACCTGGGAGGCAAGCTCATCCACCCGGCATTGAAGCCGTCGAGCCTCCATACGTGCCTCTTGAGCGGCCATCTCGGCCGCCCCGGCCCTCGAACGCTCCCAAGCGGAGGACTCCTCGAGATCTTTCGCTGGGCCGCTCGACGCTGCGCCTCGACGGCCATCACAGTGGCCTGCAAAGAGAAAGCAATTATGCTAAGTAGAATCAAGAGACAAGAGTGAGAGCAGCAAGGCAATCAAACCTGTTGAAGCTGCCAGACTAAGGAGTCCGAAAATTTTTCGGTGGGAGCTCTCTCTAGGAGGGAGCGGTCCCTCGGGAGGATGGAGCCGGGCGCCAACTGGGTGGCCACGGCCCGGTCAACGAATACCGAGTCCCCGGGGTAACTTTGGGGCCCTCCAGGATGTTCGTCAGTGCGCCATCGACTCCTACCAAGGAAGGCTCGGTCGAGACAGTAGGGATGGCCACCAGGGTCAACGGGAGGGTTTCACCGGAGGCCATCGGCGCCTCGGGAGCCATCGAGGTGCGGGTTTCCCCACCCTCCTTCCTCCTCTTCCTCTCGTTGGGTCCCGCGGATGTCAGGGGAGAGCACTTACGCCCCGCGCCGCGACCACTCACGGGTGCACGAGGTGCCGGCCTGGCTCCCTCGTTACCTCCCTCTGCTTGGACGGAGAGGGGGAGTTCGGCCCCCGTAGTCTCTCCTGTGGGGAGATCCGTCGCAGCCAGGGGGGTGGCGTAGCCTCCACCCTTTCCACAGCTGGCTCGGCCTGACGCACCTCCTCATCAACGGTGCGGCGGGGCGCATGGCCCGAAGGGTTCACTCGGCTTCGGCCAGATCCCCGCCGGATGAGCTCGTTGACATTGCGGGTAAACTCATGCACAGCCATCTCTGCAGAAGGAAAGAAGATCAGGATAAGCAAGAGGAAAAGCGAAAAGAAAAGGAGCTCCTACCGAGAGACCACAGAACGGTCTTGATAAGCAGGTCGTCCAGCAGAGGCCAGTCCGACCTCTCCTCTAAGGGAAGAGACGACAAAAGCTGGACAGCTGCCTGGTCAGCCTCGGAGAGGGTCAACGTCAAGTTATGTTGACATAACCCCCCAACCTGTCAAGATCTCGGCGTCCCCAGGGAAGACAACAAAAATGTAGCTCGAGCTCCAGTCACCCACCCAGCGGGGTAGACCGAGCAAACACTCCCTCCCCACGGAGGCCCGGAAGTGCTGCCACGACCCTTGGCCGACCGTCTGGATCCGATAGTAGTGAAAGAGAAGAGGAAGAGACGGCTCCAAGCCGTGGACGTGGCAAATCATGATGAACCCAGTCAGCACCGTGACGGAGTACGGAGTCAACTGGCATAGGGCTACCATCAAGAATTCCATGACCTGGATGATGAATGGGTGAAGGGGGAAGCAGAGTCCCAGGCGGAACATGTCGACATAGACGCCGACCTTATTACTCCGCGGGAAGCAAATCCGCGCATCGCTAAAGGGGACCCTGACGTCGTATGGGTGATATAAATACTTCTCTCGAATCTCCGTGTCCTTCGAGAAGGGGACCATAGACAGCGACCCGAGGACCGCTGAAGGGACATCGAACCTCCCAACAGCACGAGCCACGTCACCACTAACAGGATCAACAAAAAGCAAACCCTTCCCTTTCTCCTGTGCGGGGCGTGGCCCCGAGGGGACACCGGGCCTCGAGGATGGGAGATCTCCAGACTCGAGCGCCGGGGGTACCTAGATTCCGGCGCGGAATCACCTATCCTAAGCGTAGCCATGGGGCAAGCGAAGGAGAAAGAAATTTACCTTGAAAAGAAGCCGAAGGAAGATAGACGACGGAGAGAAGGAGCATGCAAGACCAGAATCAGGAGGAAAGGTGCAAAATAATCGAAACTTGGGATGCTGACGCCCTTATTTGGAAGGCAACCACGAAATCCAAAACGTCAGAAGGGAAGCACATGGCAGCATCTGGAGATCGACGGCGTTTCGTAACCCGCACTGTGAGAAGATCAAACTGGCCGCGTCATTATGACCTCCATTTAATGGATTGGCCTCGACTGACGCGCCTGTCAAGTCCTCAAAAGTCACATCGCCCAAACCGAACCGGCAGAATCTGAACGGCTCGGACGATGGGGGCAATTGATACGACTATTTTGGAGAAGCCCAAGAACCAGAGACTCAGACCCAAGCCAAGAGCATGAAGCCCACGAATGGGAGTATGCCCACCAGATGAGGCCCACTGATGGACTCGAAGCCAGACCCGGACCCGACCCGGAGGGCGCATGATCAGCTCGTGCTCTCCGGGGTTAACCGTCCCCCTAGAAGCACGACACCTTAATGACAAGTAAGGAGCCCATTAACCCGCCAGCCCACGACACACGCAGGCGCCTTGATGGGGACGGGTCATGGGGACGTGTAGAGGGGCGGTCTGAGGGCGAGGATTGTGGGGCAATCGAGGTCCAAACCCTATAAAGGGATGGTAGGGGCAACCGAGAAAGGGGATCGAATCCCAGGTATCGAAATTTGAGGTACTTCTTCAACAACCTTGCTTTCGCCATTATTTCCCTTCCCTTGCTCAGACCGACGGTCAACGTATCGATCTCCTCTCGAGTCGAACCTACACCCACCGGGTACTCATCAGACCTTGATCTGATTTAAGCATCGGAGGGGACTTGGCCGGAACCAAGGTCCATTCCCCCTGACGAGTTCTCTCGTCTGTCCAGGAAGGAGCTGATCGAGGCGCCGAGGCTACTACCCTGTGCAAGACGATCCCGCCCGCTGGTAGTCTGCATCGCTGCCGATCGGAGATCAAGTAGCAATCGAGGCGCCGAGGCTACCCCTCGACGCTCGACCAACCGAGGCTACCCCTCGACGCTCGATGAACCGAGCACTTCCCGAGGAGCCGAGGCTTCCCCTCAGCTTTGCACCGACCGAGGACCGACACTCCACCCGAAGCTCATGCTCGTCCTCGTCTCCATCGCTGTCCCACGCTGAGAGCACGTAAGCTCGGCATTTCCAAGGGATCTCAACCGGTTCCTTGACCACGTTGACCGCTTAGTTATCGGTTACCGAGTCAGTGATGAGAAAACACCCGTAAACAAATACATATGCATACTACACAAGCATGCATTCTAGCCTTTTGTCAAAATTATTTCAATGGAGTGATTTCATGAAGCAATAGCGTCACACTCATATAGTGTGCTGCAAGTGCCGCAGATAACCAAAAATCATAGATGACCTTATTACAGAAGACATGAGAGTGTATGAAAATTACTCACAACATATCCGGTCAAGTTTTTTAAAAAAAGGAAGAAAAAAATCTTTCTCTGTTATGAATAGGCCCATTGGGCCAATTGGGTATCCAACCCACTATTGAAAGTTATAAATACACGGGTAGGGGGCTCTTGACCCTCTACACCTATTCTCCCTAAATTTTCCTTCACAACACATTATCAGCACGATCACGCTCGTTGGAGGAGACGGTGGCTCACGGGAAAGGAGATCCACAAATCGCTCAGATTCAAGAAGATTGTAATCTTCTCAACGGGGAGCGAAAAGGGCATCCTTCACCAACCGTCGCCAAGATTCCTCGTCGAATCTAGAGGTAAAAATCCAAACTTTTTAGATCTAAACTTTCTTTTCTCATTAGATCTGCATGTTTTAGGATCAAAAAGTTTATAAACTCGGTGAAATTCAACCTTTTTTAAATAGATCTGCATGTTTAAAACAATAAAAACTTGTTTTTAGCGATCAAAATTGTTGAAAAATCCGATTTTTACCTCCCCGCCTTTGATCCAAAAATCCGCACGCCCGTAGGGCGGAACGGCGGCGCGCCCTTTTGCGCCGCCGGCGGAAAACGAACGCCGCGGCCTGAAGCCGCAGCCTGAAGCCGCGGCACTGCGCCGCGGCCCCAGGCCGCGGCCTGAAGCCGCGGCCTGCAGGCCGCGGCCTCAGGCCGCGGCCCGCCGCCGCGGCCCGTCGCCGCCACGGCGGCCGCGCCCTACGCGGCCAGCCGTCGCGGCGACACGCCGCGGGCCCCCCCAGGGTTTCCTGAAACCCTAACCCTAACAGGCTATTTTTCGGGGGAGGCCCAATATTAACCCTAATGGGTTGTTTTCATGGCCCAAAAGGCCAGAAAATTAGCCCATCCACATAAATTATTTTATTTATTTTTTGCCCTAAAAAGCCCAAAATAGTTAAAAGAAATTTTTGAAAGGGTTTAAAGCGGTAAAATAAAACAGTAAAATATGGATCAAAAGGCAAAAAGTTTTTCAAAAAAAATGTTTTTTTGCACGTCACACACAATTTTAAATTATTTTAAATGCCTGTGTCTTTGATTATCTGCGTGGTTGTATGTCGCGAATATATTATCTGCGTGGATGTGCAAATATTAGGCTATGTTTTTAGGGATCAGCCAGGTTTCCGACACCGTTTTAAATTCCTGCAATTTTTCTTCTTTTTTGAGAGAAATTTTGTATGTGAGGATGAAAATGTAAAAAAGAAGACCGAATGACACCAAGAAGAAGCTGAAGGCGTTCGCTCAATGAAGCTAGGGGCTTCTCTCTGAAGTTCCCGAGTTGTACTTTATTTTTCATGCATTTTATTTTTGATGTAACTTCAGACTGGACTTTTTTTTTACTTTTCGGTGTCGGCTGGCTGATCCCCATAGCCCTAGGTCATTTTTCTGTTTCATTGTTTATGCATTAAACTGCGTGGTTGTTAATTAGCTTAAATACCATGTTTTAATGTCACAATGAAATCCCTTAACCGCATGCGTGATTGTTAATTTTTAGTAATTAACTATTCACATTATCTGAAAAAAAAAGCAAGCATGTATGTTAAAATCACATTAATTAAATTCATGCTATGAAAATGTTTACATGCGTGCATGTCTATCTTACTCAGTTAAATGATACATGCTATTTTTCTTTACATTGCTAGATCATAAAATGGCCAGACTCACAAATTTAGACTTCTCGGTCCTGAAGGCCGATGGGTCAAACTACCTGAGTTGGCAGTTGGACCTGAAGTTCCATCTGCGCTCTCATGGTTTCAGTCTCACACAGACTGAAAAGGCAACAACTAGTACTGCCCCAGCTAACAAGGAGGCTTCAGTGGAAGCACCTCATACACAGGAAGTTTCCGATATATTAAAGGCGAAAGCCATTATATATATCAGGAAACACTTAGACTCGACCTTAAAGGACGAGTACCTCACTGTAGAGGACCCTTACGAGCTGTGGGATGCACTCGAGGAGAGGTACAGACATCAGAGGGATGTCATACTCCCCCGTGCACAGTACGAGTGGACTCACCTCCGCATACAGGATTTCAAATCCGTAGCGGAGTACAACTCAGCTCTCTTCCGCATCACCTCACGCCTGAAGTTGTGTGGTGAACCAGTGACGGAGAAGATGTTGCTGGAAAAGACGTTTACGTCTTTCCACGAAAAGGACATGATCCTTATGCAACAATATCGAGAGAGAAAGTTCACAAAGTACTCTGACCTTCTTTCATGCCTGCTTATGGCTGAACAGAACAGAGACCTGTTGGTTGCCACCCACAACCTGCGCCCTCCTGGATCCGCTCCATTGCCACCTCCTGCAGAGGCCCACTTCCAGTTTTCCCAGAAGAAGAAGACGGACAAAAAGGCAAAATTCCAGAAATGGAAAGAACAGAAGCAGCGGAAGAAGGCCACTCCCCCAGCTCCTCCCCAGAACCAGAAGTTCGTGGACAAGAAGCAGAAGAGGATTCCCAACAAAGGAGGCACTCCCAAGAAAGATTGGGAGGACAAATGCTCCAAATGCGGGATGACGGGCCACTGGTCCAGAATCTACCGCACAATAAAACACCTCCAGGACCTCTACCAGGAAAGCCTCAAGCCTCGAGCTGAGACAAACCTGATGGAGAGCGCAGCGTTGGCAGAGACCTCATGGACTCCTGAAGATTTCATGGGAGATGACACTCTCTAGATCTGGACCACTTTTATGCAACTAGCAATGTATCTTCTATTTTATGCATCGTATCTAGTTTTATTTCCATGTCAAAACAATATTTTTGAGCATTTATCTTTATGAAAGTAGATCTTTTCTCTTCATTTATTGCTTGAATGTCTTTCCCCTTTTTAGATATGGAACTTATCTGCCTAGTGGACAGTGCATCGACGCACTCGATCCTTCAAAACATAGACTACTTCACGAGCGTAAGTAGCTATTCTGGCCCACTGAGAACAATCTCAGGACCAGCAAACATAATCGAAGGATCAGGGGAAGCAATTATATTGCTCCCCGGCAACACACAAATAACACTAAAAAATGCGTTATACTCCCCTAAATCCATCCGAAACCTCCTAAGTTTTAAAGACATCCGTTTAAACGGATATCACTTAGAGACGGTCGAGGAAGATAAAAGGGAATACTTGCTTGTAACGGCTCTTACAAATGGTTCAAAAATCATTGTGGAACGTTTCAAGGGACTCCCCTCGGGACTCTACCAAACAAGTATACAAACTCCAGAAACATCCATGGTGGAGCACCTGCAGTGCCCCCAAACACCAGAATTCCAACTCTGGCACAGTCGACTGGGACACCCTGGTTCGGTTATGATGTATCGCATCATAAAGAACTCCAGGGGCATTGACCTGAAGAACCTGAAGATTCTTCATAAAGGCAAATTCCCATGTCCACCCTGTTACAAGGGTAAACTGATCACGAGACCCTCTCCACTGAAAGTGGATGTGGAGTCTCCCAGCTTTCTGGAAAGAATCCACGGAGACATTTGTGGGCCGATTCACCCATCAAGAGGTCCGTTCAGGTACTTTATGGTCCTGATAGACGCATCTACTAAGTGGTCATATGTGTGCCTACTGTCCACCCGTAACCTAGCATTATCTTAGCTTTTAGCTCAGATAATAAAGTTACGGGCCCACTTCCCCGACCACCAGATAAAGAAACTTCGTCTGGACAATGCGGGGGAGTTTACGTCACAAGTCTTTCTAGACTATTGCCAAGCTCAGGGAATTGAAGTCGAACATCCTGTAGCGCATGTTCACACCCAAAATGGGTTAGCAGAATCTCTAATTAAGAGACTGCAATGGATCGCTCGTCCATTATTACTTCAATCCCAGATGCCAGTGAATGCGTGGGGTCATGCAATTTTGCATGCTGCATCTTTAATAAAATTAAGACCCTCTGGAGGTCAGTCATCTTCTCCAATGCAACTAGCACTTGGAGCCCCACCAATTGTCTCACATTTGAGAATATTTGGTTGTGCAGTATACGTCCCCATAGCACCACCACAAAGGACAAAGATGGGTCCACAACGTCGCCTAGGCATTTATGTTTGGTTTGACACCCCCTCCATAATTAGATTCCTAGAACCCCTTACGGGGGACGTCTTTAAGGCACGTCTAGAAGACTGTGAATTCGATGAAACATCGTTCCCAAGACTAGGCTCACAGACAAAGAAGCCCGAAGCTTCAGAAAGTATCACTTGGGATACAAAAACTTTATGTCACTTTGATCCGCCAACAAGCCAGTGTGAGGAGGAGGTCCTGAAGATTCTCCACATCCAAAACACTGTCCATCTCTTGCCGGATAAATTTACTGACAACCAGAAGATTGTCAAATCACACGTCCCTGCTGCTAACACTCCAGCTAGGATTGACATACCGCAAAATGGATGCAATCCGCCTGCAGCAGAAATGGTTGGACCTCTCAAAAAGAGAGGACGACCACCGGGATCCAAGGACCAAGTCCCTCGAAAGAGTAGGACCCTTGGCAATGGTAAACAAATACCACCACAGGATGCTAATTTAAGCCCTGCTACCCCATCTCTCCCAAACTCTCATGAAGAGGAAAAACCGGGAGAAAATGAAGTATCGATACACTATGTACGAACTGGGGAGTATTGGGACAGAAAAAGCACAACAATAGATGACACATTTGCGTGTAATATTGCCATCAACGTCGCGTACTGCGACGATGATATTGAACCACGCTCTCTGACAGAATGTCAAAGCAGAGATGATTGGCCAAAGTGGAAAGCGGCAATAGGAGTGGAGTTGGATTCACTCACCAAACGCAAGGTCTTCGGACCAATAGTCCAGACACCAAAAGGTGTAAAACCTGTGGGTTATAAATGGGTATTTGTTAGAAAACGAAATGAACAGAATGAGATCGTACGCTACAAAGCAAGGCTTGTAGCGCAGGGTTTTACCCAACGTCCTGGGGTGGATTTTGAAGCCACATACTCCCCGGTCAGGGACGCGATCACCTTCCGATTCCTCATTGGCATAACAGCACAAGAGGGTTTAGATATGCAACTCATGGACGTGGTTACTGCATACCTATATGGCAACCTAGACCGAGACATCTATATGAGATTGCCTGACGGTTATTCTTTGCCTGCAGCACTAAAAGAGAGAGAACGTGACATCTACTCAGTGAAACTGCAAAGATCATTATATGGTCTAAAACAATCTGGAAGGATGTGATATAACAGACTGAGCGACTTCCTTGCACAACAAGGATTTAAAAACGACCCAGTCTGTCCTTGCATCTTTATAAGAGCAAAGGCAACAGGATTTGTAATTATAGCCGTCTATGTAGACGACTTAAACCTCATCGGATCTCCTGAAGAGATCGCAAAGATTTCTAGAAGCCTGACAGAAACTTTCGAGATGAAAGACCTCGGAAAATCAAAATTCTGTTTAGGCCTTCAGATAGAGCATCTTAAAGATGGGATCCTGTTACACCAGTCAACTTACACATCGAACTTATTGAAAAAGTTTCAGATGGATAAGTGCCACCCCTCAGCACTCCGATGGTCGTCAGATCATTGGATGTACACAAAGACCCCTTCCGGCCGCTGGAAGAGGGGGAGGAAGTACTAGGCCCCGAAGTGCCTTATTTAAGTGCTATCGGTGCACTCCTTTACCTGGCTAACTGCACTCGCCCTGACATAGCGTTTGCAGTAAACTTACTAGCCAGATATAGTGCTGCACCTACACAGCGGCACTGGGCCGGAGTTAAGCATCTTCTGCGCTACCTCCAAGGGTCCATAGAATTAGGTCTATTCTACAGGAAAGGGGCATCAACTGGTTTAGTTGGTTATGCTGACGCAGGTTACAGGTCCGATCCTCATACAGAGAAGTCGCAGACCGGATACATGTTCACATATGGCGGCACTGCCATATCCTGGAGATCTGTGAAGCAGACCATGACGACCGTCTCATCCACCCACTCAGAGCTACTAGCGATCTTCGAAGCAAGCAAGGAATGCTTCTGGCTACGCTCGGTGATCCAGCACATACTCACCTCCACCGGCCTGACGACCGGCGTTCTTGCACCCACTACACTCCATGAAGACAATGCAGCATGTATAGCCCAGCTACAGGACGGCTACATCAAAGGTGACAAGACGAAGCATATCTCCCCCAAGTTCTTCTGGACGCACGACCTTCAGAAGCAAAAGCAGATTGAGGTACAGAAGATCCAATCATGTAATAACTTGGCGGATTTGCTTACCAAATCCCTGCCTACTAGTATCTTTGAGAAACTTGTATATGGGATTGGGATGAGGAGAGTGAGTAAATGTAAACTGGGTCAGGATGAGAGAACTATGAACTCATAGATACATAAGAGACTGATGTATAGATTCATAGGAAATCTGCAAGCCTGAAGCTTGGTCAGATAAGGGGGAGTCAACTGCAGAGTTGTACTCTTTTCCCTTGGCTACATGTTTTTTCCCACTGGGTTTTCCGTAGTCAAGGTTTTGACGAGGCAACCTCGTTGACTCTGGATCCTGAAGTATCCACCCCTAGACACATCCCCAAAACAGGGGAAGTTATGGGTTAACTGTTCTTTCTTTAACAAGACAGTTACCCTAACTCGGATCCTGAAGAATCCACATCTTATTTCAATGTTGATTGGATAAGGGGAAGTGTTATGAATAGGTCCATTGGGCCAATTGGGTATCCAACCAACTATTGAAAGTTATAAATACACGGGTAGGGGGCTCTTGACCCTCTACACCTATTCTCCCTAAATTTCCCTTCACAACATTCTCCATTATTTATTTATTTTCGTATTGTAGCCAGCAATGGGTCTGTCGGCGGCGAGGAGGTCTTAAATGGAGGAATTGGCATGGACACAACTCTCCTATCGAGGGAGGTTGTGCTTAATGCTCTAACCGTCATCTGACGGGTCTGCCAGATGACTAACATAATTAGCATAATGGTCTATTCAAAGCCAATGTTTAATCTCTAGGTGATAATGACCCCAAGGAGAATGGGTTGGGCTTGATGTAGAGACAGAAAAACCAGGCTCATCAATTACAAGCCCAGTACAGTACTGAGACCCATCTTTGCCCCTACTTAGCATTGGCTTGGGCCTCCAGATGTTAAGCCTAGCAAAATCATTTATGTGTAATGTTCCTGCACTCAAATTTTCTTGACCTCACACCCCTATCTTGATGGTAACCTCCTCCTCCAGAAACACAATAATCAAGGATGGCAACACTCATAATATCTCTTGTTGATATCAACTCCACACCGAGATGTAGCCTGAAGAGCACTCAAGAAATGACACGTACCTGCTTCAAGACAGCAACACCACGCCTACTGGCAACACGATATCAACACTTTGATTCTATGGACACCGATTAAATCATCATCCATTATCACACATCTTGCAATACAAAAACCAACAACATGTCACATTCAAATTAATAGACGGGATTCCTGTCATCCTGAGCACAAACTAGAATGAAATCAATACAAATATACATCATTCAAACCATTTGTTCTTGTAACTTATCATGTTATGCACAAGAACCACCCACGTTTACATAATCACACAAGAAAGCTTGGGGCTAGAACAAATCAAACCAAATAGAGAAGCAGCTAAATCAATTGTTCATGCGATTCATCGTTTCATGCTTAAAAAAACACTCCTTCATGGCCCAAAGCACCCAAAGATCTTCTTCGGCGTGAGGCCGGTGGCGCGGTACTTTGCCGCCATTTCTTCGGCCTTGAGCATCTCCTCTCCGCGCTTGGCCTCCGTCATGGCCCGCTTCTCCTCTGCTTCCTTGTGGAGGAGCGCGATCTTGTTCTTCATCTTCTCAGCATACTCCGCCTTCTTCTTCTCTAATGTTTCCTGCGAATTTAGGCGAGAGCAAGATAAGTTTCAGGCGGCTAGCGTTTCAATAAACTCCATACAATTCTAGACTTGTGTTTTGCAATCTTTCAGGTTAAACTAGGCATGTTTCAGCTACCATTCTTGACTTTGCGGTAATCAAACCAGAAAAAAAATCTGTTGCCAATTACCTCAAGTTTCTTCAGCTCTGCTTCAATTTTTGCCTTCTTCGAGTTCTCCCATGCAGCAATATCTGACATCTTCTTTACGGCTCTGTTTCGCATTGCCAGGGAATCAAATTACCAAATTCGAAACATCGATAGTCAAGTATAACGAATAGATAAAAGTAATGATATACGAATAGCTGAACTCTTCGTAGTAGATGATGAAAATACATGCGATTGAAAGAAGATATCATTGAAGCTCATAAAGCATGGCCTTAAATGGCTAATAAATAGAAGTCGATGGTTATATGCGCAACATACTTGTTCTCAGCTCTGGTCTTCTCGTTCTCCTCCCAGGCCTTGATCAAAGACATTTTCTTTTCGGTTTCAAGCCTTACAAGAACAGCATCTGTCGAATCGCAAGAAAATGTTCACGTTTCCATCCGAGCAACTACCAAAGAGCAATACAGAATTGTTTGTTATCGACGATTTCTTCCACATACCTCTATCGATTGAACCTCCTGTCTTTGCTGCAGGAGGATCAGCAACCTCTGTCGATAAACAAAATAGCATAACCTTTAAGCACTATGAAACATATTGCCAATAAACACAACATATATGGCATGCAAGATATACTGGAAGCAAGAGCTGAATGCTTCCGCATCCTTCAAATGCTCCGCAGGTTGGGATGACTGCGTGTCGACAAACATGCACTAAAAAATGATCCTTAATAAACACATGTATGCTCTACTTCAAGTGAGCTTCTCGTATAGATTACCGTTAAGCTTACCATACTCAATTTTAGTAAAAGCCATAAATATTCCCCTCATTATGCAACACTTTCATTAGAGAATCAAAAAAGCTATAAAGCTCAGCAATAAAAAGTATGGCAGATTATTCCCATGACTACCAAGAGTAGGAATTTATACAGCACAGCAGAATAACCTTTGCCGACACATCTAGAAATATTATTCAAATTAAAAAAAGCATGTCATCCAACAAAAAAATACATACATCATATGACTGCAATATTCAATACACTTCAAAAGTAACGCAATCTTATCTATACTGGATAAAGATCCACAGGCGAAAGATTATAATAATATGCAAATATATCTATTCAGACTTCAGACAGTATAAAGTTGCGGAATTCTCTGCGAAAATACACAGATCTGGAAGAAACACAGAAGATTTTGGTAGATATGAGCAAGATATGAGCAGAAGTCTTGCAGATATGCTAGAATTGGTTTAGATTTCTTTTGTAATTAACATAATTTTAGCTTGGTAGAAGTTTTATTAAACACCCGCATCCTACAACAAGAGAATTCATAGAAATTCCCAAATTTTAAAGAAATTCTCCATCAACAACAACCAGAATAAACCCAAAAGCTAATAAAAAAAGGATGGCTTACTCTCCACAACAGTAAGAGCCTTGGAGTCATCAACCTTGGCTTCGGCCGCTGGCGGCGGAGTCGGGTTCACTTCTTTCTCCTCCGCAACATCCTTTGGGGTCTCAGCTGCCGGCGGCGTGGCCGGCGGAGCAGGCTCCGTCGACACCTCCACCTCCACCTTCTTCGTGTCCTCTTCGGCCATAGGGTTCCTTCTTTCTGAAGCTACTACTACTGTAATCAAACCTTAGAACCGACAGAACCCAAACATAAACAGAGCACCAGTAGAGCAGAGGCTAAATATAGAGCAACAGCAGGGGTGGCTGTTCTTAAAAGCTTTAAAATTAAAAAAGAAATCGCACGGTTAGGTGTCTTGGTAGGTAAATTACCTGTAGGAGTTTGAGTTGGCAACCAAATATAGAATAAGGATATAATTTTATTCTAGCTATTATAAAGTAAAAAGGGCATACATCCACATGATCATGCCACCAATTTAATTGCCATTAAGTAAAGAAGAAAAAAATTACAGGGAAAATGACAGGGACTGTGCATGATAAAGACAGAGTGAGGGGAGCTGTCTCATTTGGGTTCTGCCCCACTGGAGGCAAGAAAGTTTGGGATATTTTGCCAGCAGTTTTCCCTAAAAGATAGTAGCAGAATCACCAGAAGAAAAAGCTTGAATGGTTGGTGCTAGGATTTCTAAAATTATTTGGATATTTGGTAGCCATAGGAGCATATAGGATATTTGGTAGGCATGTGTCAAGATATTAACAACATGATGTGGCAAAGATTTTTTCCTCATGTTCCAACTACTGTGATTGGTGATGCTAGAGTCTTTGGCAAGTACAGATGCAAGTGTGAACGAACTTCACAAAATTGTAGGTGCCCATTTTGATTTATCAAGAATTTGCAACAGAAAAAAGTATAATGTTTATCATTTATTAATTATTTAATATAAACATGTCATTATGAATGGAAAATTATAAAAATGAGGAATTAACGAGGGCATTACCATTAAAACATAATTGAATTAACTTTTAATATCATTCGGTCTTAAAGAAAAGACATATTACTTCCCTTCATTAATTACATCACATTTCAATTTCAACTTGCGACAGGAAAAGAGAATTACTATATGGAATAGGATTCATGTAATCGAATGCGAATACGGCATGGACTTATACATGGGCAAGATTTTTTTCGATATAAACACTCAAAATTTGCAAGGTGGGTGATGTTGTAACGAGCCGAACTCCAGGAGGTGCTCCAACTTTAGCTTCTCCAACACCCAAGTCAAAACTTATGAGAAAAAAATATATAATGTATGAAACTGTAAATAATATGATAATAAGGATGAGCTCAACTCCTCCTAAATATGGGGCTATTTATAAAGTTTATGAAGGGACATTGTAGTAATTCAACTTTGATGATGTGCATTTCATTTAGGTCATGCCTGTAACGACCACTTTTCGTTGTACGTTGTTCGTGCACGTGCTTTTGGCCGTGCACGTGTTTATTTTAGACTTTGTTTGTTTGTGAACACTTTAGTGTGATATGCCGTTGTGAACGTCTCTGAGAGTAGTAAATTGTGGCATTAATTTGGAACAACATTTCTCGAGTCGTTTTCCCACGATTTGATCTTATTCGAAGAGACATTGTGATTTTCACTTTTGACGGGAGACGTTTCTATTTTTAGTTTCGTCGTCCGACGTTGAAATTGAGATCCGTCTTCTTAGTTAGCTTTCTTTCGTCATCACGATCACTCCGATATTTATTTTATAATTTTTGGAGTTCATTTGACCACTTTTATATTTTTAACAAGGTTTAAAATATTTTTAATAGCTAAGTTTTAAATTATTTTCGGCCAAACAAAATTTTATTACGTTTTAAATACTTCAAAATATTTTTGAGCCAAATCTCAGCTCATTTGGGCCGCACCCAAGCCTTGTGCAAATTGGAGAGGGTGAGATTCGAATTTTAAATTATTTTAAACTCCTAATCCCATTAGGATTAGCCCTAGACCAAGTCAACCCCTCTACACTATATAAACAACCTCTAGGAAGACCTATTTTCGCAAGAAAATAACCCTAGCCGCTTCCACAACTCAATTCACGCTCGTCGCAATGTTGCGACAGCCGTCACCCGCACCGACCGAGGAAAACAGCTCAAAACCCCCGCACCGACCGAAGCTTCCGCCCACACCAAGCCCCGTCCGCACCCGCTGCACAGCCGCTGCATCGCCCCCTCACCAAGCCGTGTCCGACCGAGAGATTCTCTCGGTCAGACCGAGAGACCCTCCCGCTCCGTTCGCCCGCTCCGCACCCCGCTCAGCGCCCGCTCTGTCGCCCGCTCCGCACCGTGCCCGACCGAAGCAGCCGCCCACTCACGCCCGCATCGTTGCACGTTGCAACGTTGCAACGTTGCAACGCCCCCGCCAAGCGACCGACCGGCCTGTTCCCGCGTACCGACCGAGACATAGCCCCGCACCCGCCGCTGTGACCAACTCGCTGCGCTGCGCACAGCTGTTCCCCCGCACCGACCGAGCCGATCTCCCGCACCGAGGGTGTCTGACCGAGAGCCATTCATCGCAACCCCGCACCTGTCGCACCACTTGCCACCGTGGGCCCCCCAAGTTCTCCAGAGGTATTGTGGGTCCCCTATTGGTCCCTAGGACTACTGTGTGCCCCACCAAGGTGCTTTCTCTCCGACGATTTGCCGCGTACGACGTTACGACACGTCGTAGCCCGTCGTCGCACGTGCTAGCTTTGGAATCTGGATTCGTTGCTCCGGTTGCTGCTCTGAACTTTCCAGCGAGGAATCTATTGTAATGCCCTACCAGCTACTGCACAAGTACTAGAGGGGGGGGTGAATAGTACTTTAAAATAATAAGGCGTATAATTCCAAATTAAATTGCACACAACTACCAAATCAATTTGCGGAAGCTTAAATTGAATGACAACAATGAAATTAACAATGCTAACAAACGAAGTTAATGGGTTCGGATCCACCCAAGTCTCCCCGACTTGTTCCCGGTGATCCTACGTCCCAACCACCCGGATCCCCTCCGGATACTTGAGTTAGAAACCCTAACTCAAGATTTCCACTATGAATATCTTGTGAAAAACCTTCACAAGATCAAATCATACAAGCAATGGCAAAGTGAATCCCACAACCCGGGATCCCAAACTTCTCTCACAACCGAGAGAGCCAATAAGCAATATAAAGAGTTTATATGAAATAAATACTCTTACCACAAAATCCTATACCTTGAGTTTTTCTTACCCAATAGGTGGAATGAAGGATTTGAGGAAGATGAAGTCACCAAGCCCTAGCACCAAGGAAATGAGCAGCAATGGGTGCCTAGGGAAGAGTTGGAGACTTGGATCAAGCAATAGCTTGAAGAGCTCACCAAGAACAAGCTTCTCTCTAGATCTAGAAATGAGAGAGAATGGGTTTCTTGTGAGGAAGAGAGCTTTAGATTTGAGGGAGAATAGCTATCTCTTTAGAACTCAATGAATCTCTTAATGGCAGCTCTATTGAAGATAGAAATGACCTAGGTTCGTATTTATAGGAACCCAAAAACATAAGTTAGGTCAATCTCCAACGGAAAGAAATCTGTGAGAATTAGTCGGTCAAAGAACATACACTGACCGACTAGTTCATCAACTAGTCGGTCAGTCACAAAGCATGGACCGACTAAGAGCAGATCTGAGAAGAGATAGAATTTCAGACCTAGAAAACTAGTCGGTTCAAGAACACTTTCTGACCGACTAAGAGGCAAAACAACATAGTCTGAAGGTAAGTTGACTTAGTCGGTCCAAGAACAAAAGTTGACCGACTAGATTGTCAACTAGTCGGTCATCAAACGTTCTTAGACCGACTAACTGTAAACAGTAGCTTAGGAGAAATTTGGCATGAACAGAAAATCATAACTAGTCGGTCAAAGAAGCATCACTGACCGACTAGTTCACAAACTAGGTTTAAGCCAAACCCAAGCCTAAGCCAAAGCCAAAGAAGCATCACTGAACAGAAATTAGGCTTGGGTTTGGGTTTCGGTTGACCTCTAGGTTTAGCGGTCGTCGTCCTCTTCTTCTTGAGAGGAGGCAAAGACGACGAAGGATGGGTGGTCTTGGCTCTACGCTTCGGAGGGGTTGGGTGCTCGGGGTCCGAAGAGATTGGATCAACGGTCATCGGAGAGGGGCTAGAGGGAGTGATCGGAATGCGTGTTCTTGCCATAGTCGAAGCAAGACACGGCACAATCAATCGGAAAAGAAGAAACCCTAAATCGAAATTAGGAAAGAAAACCTAATCGAAACCCTAGGAGATGAAATCAACAGAACAACCTAACCCTAGAGCTGAAACCGAACCCTAGATAGGAGAGGGAGGAAGAGGAGATACCCTAGGTCGAAGATCGGCGGACGGCGACGGCGGGAATGGTCGGAAAGTGGCCGGAAGACGAAGGGTCTCGAGGGAGGTCGGGGTTTTGAGCGGAGAGAGAAGAGATTTCGATCGATTAGAATGAAAATCGATCGACTAAACTGAGTTTAAGTCGGTCGATTTCCCAAATGACCAAACAGCCCCTGGCACAACTAGTCGGTCACAGTTCAAGCACTGACCGACTAGATCACGATCTAGTCGGTCGGTCAATGAGCTTGAACCGACTAGGTGCAAACAGTGGCTGAATCCAAGAATTACTGACAAGATTTAGTCGGTCTGCGTTCAAGTACTGACCGACTAGATCTTAATCTAGTCGGTCGATCACTGAACATGAACCGACTAAAGAGTCAAAAACTTGAAAATCAAGTTCTCTCCATAATACGCTTGGACGATAAATCTCAAAACTCTCAATAAACATCTAAACTACCCCATTAAACATCGAAAAACAGAAATTTGATGATTACGCACAAATCGAACGAAAAATTAAGATATCACATAAAATTCCCGAAAAATCCAATAATTCTAGCATGAATGAGATATTGTCAAGAATAATAGCATGCAAAATTATTGAATGAAGCATGAATCCTATATTTCGGATTCACCCATAATCCCCAATTCTCGACGCAACCGCACAAAGGAGTCCTCCTTTAGGGGTTTCGTGAAAATATCGGCGATTTGCTTTTGGGTTTCAACGTACACTAATATGATGTCCTTTTTAGCAACATGATCATCTAAGAAATGGTGTCGGACATCTATGTGTTTCGATCGGGAATGGTGCACCGGATTCTTTGAAAGACAAATAGCACTTTGGTTATCCACCATGATAGGGCTAGTATCACAATGAATACCAAAGTCCTTCAATGTGTGTCTCATCCAAAGAACCTGGGCACAAACGGCACCGGCGGCAATGTATTCCGCCTCGGTGGTTGAAAGTGAAACCGAATTTTGCTTCTTGGAAAACCAAGAGACAAGAGAATTTCCTAGAAAATGGCAAGTGCCACTAGTACTTTTCCTGTCGGATTTGCATCCCGCATAATCAGCGTCACTGTATGAGACTAACTCATACGTGCTAGATTTCGGATAAAGTAATCCAAAATCTAAAGTGTAACTTAGATAGCAAAAAATGCGCTTTACCGCTACTAAGTGAGACTCCTTAGGTTGAGACTGATAACGAGCACATATACATACGGCAAACATAATATCGGGCCTACTTGCGGTAAGATAAAGTAAGCTACCTATCATACCTCGATATAAACGAATGTCTACATCCTTACCGCCCGTATCCTTGTCAAGATGCGTAGTCGTGCTCATTGGAGTCTTTTTCCCGGAGGCATTCTCCATTCCAAATCGCTTTAGCAACTCCACCGTGTACTTTGTTTGGTGGATGAAGATTGCATCGTTCAGTTGACGAATTTGGAGACCTAAGAAATATTTGAGTTCGCCCATGTGGCTCATCTCAAATTGTTCCTTCATAACATTAGAAAACTCTTCGCAAAGAGCGAAGTTAGTAGCACCGAAAATGATATCATCAACATAAATTTGAACTAATAAAATATCATTATTCGCATGCTTAATAAAAAGTGTTGAATCGGCTTCGCCCATTTTAAAATTCAAATCCAAAAGAAAATTCTTTAGGCGATCATACCAAGCTCGAGGAGCTTGTCTCAAACCATAAAGAGCTTTCTTTAGTTTAAAAACGTGATTTGGAAATTTTTCATTTACGAAGCCCGGAGGTTGAGAAACGTAAACTTCCTCAACGACATCTCCGTTTAAAAATGCACTTTTAACATCCATTTGAAATAATTTAAAATTCTTATGGCATGCAAAAGACAAAAGTAATCTAATTGATTCTAATCTAGCTACCGGAGCGAAGGATTCTTCGAAATCAATACCTTCCTCTTGTCGATAGCCTTGAGCTACTAACCGGGCTTTGTTCCGGACGACGACTTGGTTTTCGTCGGTTTTGTTCTTGAAGATCCACTTTGTCCCTATGACGGTGTGGTTCTTCGATGGCAATGGAACAAGCTCCCAAACCTCATTTCTTTCGAATTGAATGAGCTCCTCCTCCATGGCTAAGATCCAAGCGCTATCTTCGCATGCTTCATTAATATTCTTTGGCTCTATTGATGATGCAAAGGCACAATTTGCGAAGTGGTGGACTTGCGATCTTGTCTTGACACTATCTTGAATATTGCCAATGACTTGCTCATGGGGATGGTCACGAATGGTATGAAGCCGTTTGGGAATACCTTGATCACTAGGAACATTCTCAACAACTTCATTAGTTGGGTTAGTCTCGATAGAATCAATAGAATCATTAGACTTAGAATTATCAAATGAATCACATAAAACATCCAAAGAATCGTTATCATTTGAAATTCTAGTTGGAACAAATCCTTCATTAAATGAGACATGAAGCGATTCCTCGATCGTTGAGGTTCGTTTGTTGAATATCCGGTAGGCTTTGCTACGCGTAGAATATCCGACAAAAATCCCCTCATCGGATCTTGGATCGAATTTGTCCAAACTACCATATGTGTTCTTAATAAAACATTTCGAACCAAAAACACGAAAATGTTTGACTTGAGGCAACCTACCAAACAACAATTCATAACAAGTTTGTTTAGTGCCGGGCCTCAAAAGTATTCTATTAAACACATAACAAGCGGTGTGTACCGCTTCCGCCCAAAATTGATGGCCAAGTTGGCTATCATCAAGCATAGTGCGAGCACACTCCACTAGCGTCCTATTCTTTCTCTCAACTACACCATTTTGAGGAGGTGCACGAGGGAAAGAGAAGGTGTGAGTAATACCAACTTCATCACAAAATGTCTCAAAAGACTCATTCTCAAATTCACCTCCATGATCACTACGAATAGTGACAATGGTGGTTCCTAAGAGATTTTGTACTTTCTTAACAAAAATTGTGAAGTTTTCAAAAGCTTCATTTTTATTACACAATGAAAATACCCAAGTAAATCTTGAATAGTCATCTACGATGACAAGTCCATACCTTGCATTTCCTAAGGAAGCTACTCTAGTTGGCCCAAATAAATCTAGATGTAATAGCTCTAGTGGCCTTTTAGTAGAGATACTTTTCTTAGGTTTAAATGAAGATTTAGGAAGCTTGCCGCGTTGACAACAATCGCAAAAACTTTTCTTTTCGAAAACAAGCTTCGGAAAACCTTTAATAGAATTCAATTTTGAAAGCTTATATAGTGTTCCAAAGTTCACATGTCCAAAGCGTCGATGCCATAAGTGTTGTTCACTTGTGTTGGCAACGAGACATTGTTCATATGACTTAGGAAGATCCAAAATATAAATGTCTTTACGACGAGTTCCGGAAAATAATAATTTTTCATTATCCTTTCTCAAAATATGACACAATCCTTTCGCAAAGCTAACTTTGTAACCTTTGTCACAAAGTTGACTTATTGAAATAAGATTATGATTTAAACCACTAACAAGATAAACATCACTAATTAACGGTTTAGAAGAGTTACCGACTTTACCAACACCTATGATGGTTCCGCTCTCGTTGCCTCCAAATACGACGCGGTTTCCATTCGCAATGGGAACCACTCCGGAGAGCAAACGAGCGTCACCCGTCATGTGTTTGGAACACCCGCTATCGAGTATCCAGTTCCCTTTGGAGCTAAATTTAAATTCGTTGCTCCTTTCCTTTTTCTTTTCCTTGAGTACCTAAAGATAGATAAGTTCATATCATGGTACCCAAGGTCATTGGGTCCAAGGGATTAGACCTTTGGAAGCCAAGTCCAAGTGGACTTAGACTTCCCCACATAATTCTTACTATGCACAACATCCGAAAAATAAGCATTCATATATATTTGTTTTTCGTCCATGCTTGTGTCCTTTGGGCTCCAAATAGTGAAAATTTTGGGAGCCATCATCCTATTGGGTGCATGCATGCTACGTTGATTTCTACGTGATGCATGTAGTGGATAGGCATACGGGACATGATGGAATGGTGCACGACGAGAATTATTCATATGATGAGGTGGGTGTACATATGCATGTGTGGAAACACGTGCGTGAGGGTGTCTCACTTGGTGTGCACGTGCCCGAGAATGTGTTGCATAAAAATCATCATATGTGTGAGACGGTGGAGTAGGACGTGTGTTCCTACGTGGCATGGTATTGGTGTACATGTAAGCATGCCCCTTCTTTGGAGGTCCACCCAAAGTGGGTTTCTTTCCGAAAGAGGGTGTGGACGAGGTGGAAGCACCATTGGTAGATGAACTACCAATAGAGTGTTTGCTCCCACTCGTTGAGGCTTCGGAAGTTGGCCTAACAAAAGTAGTGACCGACTTGGATGAATTTCCCATCATATACCCCAAGCCAATGTGGTGTTTGGCCGGAAGTAAATCTTTTAGGATATTATCCAAATGGCCCTTACCTTTGTTGAATTCGTTGATTCGGCCCAATGTGTTCTCATATTTCTCTTTGAGAGAACGCAAAGAGGTATCCAAAGTGGATATTTGCGAAGTGAGCACATAAACACGAGATTTAAGATTCTCGTTCTCAATACTCAAAGTCGAGTTTTGAGAAGTTAAATCCGCTATCTCATGTTCTTCCGCATCCTCAATGCTAGCATGTTCAAGTTTAGATTTGAGATTCACAATCTCATTTCTTAACTCTTCAACAACGGTGTCGTTGTTGGTGATGATAGTCTTAGGCGATGTTTGAATGCTAGCTAGGTCATCTTTTACCTTAGTATATCTATTTACTAACTTAGTATATTTTGACCAAAGTTGAGTGTTAGCATCCCTAAGATCATCCATCGTTACCTCATCGCTTTCTTTATCACTATCATCGGAAGAGGAGGATCCTTGATCGTTCTCCTCTCTTGCCATGAAGCACATGTGCGCTTGCTCCACTTGCTCATCGTCCGACTCTCCGCTTGAGGAATCCTCGGAGTCGGTGAAGGTAGCTCCGACAAGTCCCTTCTTGTTTCCTTTCGTGTACTTCTTGGACTTGTCATACTTTGGTGCCTTCCACTTCTCCTTTTGCTTGTTTTGAGGACAATCCGCTTTGATGTGTCCTGGCTTATTGTATTTAAAGCACAAAGGTGGAGAGGCGTTAGTAGAAGTAAACTTAGATTTTTGTTTGAAGTTACCCTTTCGGAAGAAACGGTTGAACTTCTTGGCCATGAGTGCCATGGATTCCAAGTCCAACTCGTTTTCCGATTCTTCATCATCGGTAGAGGTGGATGAAGCCGCCTTGAATGCAATCGCCTTTTTCTTAGGCGCATCTAAGTTCAAATATGACTTCATCTTTTCTTGTAGCTTCACCTTGCTATCTTTGCGTACCTCGTATGACATCAAGGTACCCATTAGTTGAACTACGGTATATTTGTCCATGTCATTACCTTCCTCAATGGCGAAGGTACGTTTTTCCCAAGAAGAGGGAAGTCCTTCAATAAGCTTTAAGCACTTCTCCTTTTGAGTGTAGATCTTGCCGAGGGCCTCTAACTCGTTTATTATGTCAACGAAACGAGCGTAGTATTCTTTCATCTTCTCGCCCTGTTGCATATGAAACATTTCGTAATCTTTGGTTACGACTACGAGTTTAGAGTCTCTTACCCTACTCGTCCCTTCATGTAGAATGAGGAGGGAGTTCCAAATTTGATATGCACTCTTACATGTGCATATCTTATTGAAATCCTCGGGCTCCAATGCACATTGCAAGGCGTTCATTGCCTTGGCATTGCTTACCTCCGCGGCGACCTCCGCGGTAGTCCATTTCTCAAAATCTTCTTCTTCGGGTTCAATATACTCCTTCATTGTAGTTCTCCATAAAGATGCACTTCGGAGGAAGGTTTCCATCCGACACTTCCAGTACCCGTAGTTGGTACCGTTGAAGAATGGAGGCCTTGTAGAGGAATGTCCTTCCATCACGGAAGATGCTCCTTCACGGTTCCTGAAGGTGTCATAGTTGGAAGGTGGACGCACGGTCTTGTTGTCGTTGGCAGACATAGCTGAGTATCTGGCTCTGATACCAAATGTAATGCCCTACCAGCTACTGCACAAGTACTAGAGGGGGGGGGGGGGGTGAATAGTACTTTAAAATAATAAGGCGTATAATTCCAAATTAAATTGCACACAACTACCAAATCAATTTGCGGAAGCTTAAATTGAATGACAACAATGAAATTAACAATGCTAACAAACGAAGTTAATGGGTTCGGATCCACCCAAGTCTCCCCGACTTGTTCCCGGTGATCCTACGTCCCAACCACCCGGATCCCCTCCGGATACTTGAGTTAGAAACCCTAACTCAAGATTTCCACTATGAATATCTTGTGAAAAACCTTCACAAGATCAAATCATACAAGCAATGGCAAAGTGAATCCCACAACCCGGGATCACAAACTTCTCTCACAACCGAGAGAGCCAATAAGCAATATAAAGAGTTTATATGAAATAAATACTCTTACCACAAAATCCTATACCTTGAGTTTTTCTTACCCAATAGGTGGAATGAAGGATTTGAGGAAGATGAAGTCACCAAGCCCTAGCACCAAGGAAATGAGCAGCAATGGGTGCCTAGGGAAGAGTTGGAGACTTGGATCAAGCAATAGCTTGAAGAGCTCACCAAGAACAAGCTTCTCTCTAGATCTAGAAATGAGAGAGAATGGGTTTCTTGTGAGGAAGAGAGCTTTAGATTTGAGGGAGAATAGCTATCTCTTTAGAACTCAATGAATCTCTTAATGGCAGCTCTATTGAAGATAGAAATGACCTAGGTTCGTATTTATAGGAACCCAAAAACATAAGTTAGGTCAATCTCCAACGGAAAGAAATCTGTGAGAATTAGTCGGTCAAAGAACATACACTGACCGACTAGTTCATCAACTAGTCGGTCAGTCACAAAGCATGGACCGACTAAGAGCAGATCTGAGAAGAGATAGAATTTCAGACCTAGAAAACTAGTCGGTTCAAGAACACTTTCTGACCGACTAAGAGGCAAAACAACATAGTCTGAAGGTAAGTTGACTTAGTCGGTCCAAGAACAAAAGTTGACCGACTAGATTGTCAACTAGTCGGTCATCAAACGTTCTTAGACCGACTAACTGTAAACAGTAGCTTAGGAGAAATTTGGCATGAACAGAAAATCATAACTAGTCGGTCAAAGAAGCATCACTGACCGACTAGTTTGTGAACTAGTCGGTCGGTGAGTCAACGTAGACCGACTAACTGTAAACAGTAAAGAACAAAGATTTAACTGACAGAAACTAGTCGGTCCAAGAATAGTGGCCGACCGATTAGATCTCCATCTAGTCGGTCAGTACTTGTTCTTGTACCAACTAACATGCACAACAAAGGCCGAATCGAAGCGCGACGCTTCGAGGAAGATAGAGTGAACTTGTGCAAGAATCCTAGAGCTACGAAATGAGCGAAATGAAGATAGAAACGTAAGATATACTCAAGGCTTAACATTCTATCAATCGAAACTAAAAGACTATAAATAAAACCTTAATAAACGGTCTTTGAGAGCTTCGATTGAATCTTCATTACTTCCAAAGCGTTGTAAGAGCTTCAACGAAGCTTTAGGCTTGAATACGAGCTTTTGGAAGTGTTGAGATGTCGCTTTGAATATTCTCGTGAAATTGGCGACGATCTCCAATACTGCGCTCACAGATTGTTAGTTCATGAATTATTTATGTTTGCTCATCATCCAAAACCAAATCCGGGGAGTCCAATATTCAACATCTATATTGGAATCTGGACTTGGAGCGCGTCCTCTTATTCCAACCCCTGGCGTCGCTACCCGACGCCAGTGTAGCTTTCGCGTCGTGTTGAGGTAACGCTTTGCACCCCTAGGACCCCCAACCCATTGCATGTTAATCAAGACTAAAATCAATGTTTTTAAAGTATTTCAAATGTTTTAGAATTCACTAATCAAGATTAATAATATGGACTTTAGGCCGGTGGACTTGTGCACGTAGGATAATTGTGACTTTGGACTCGTTGGTCGGAGTGCTCAGACGTTGTACTTGCAGGCAAGTGAAACTTGCCAACTCTTGTGTAGGGCCATGTTTTTAGGCCACTTCCTTGTTTTTAGCGTAAAAGAGACTAGACAGTGAAATGATAGCTGTCTAGAGGCAACTTTAGGGTCTAGCTTGACAACGAAGCTAGATCCGTCATCCTTCCATGTCATGCATGCATTGATATTTGTCACGTTTAAATTCCTTAACTGTACGCACTTTTAACTGCCATGCGTTGCATATTACATGTCATCCAAGTTGAATGTTGCATTCGTAGCACACTCTATAATACTTGTACTTGTACTTCCTTGTCCGGCTAGGTGCACCCCTAGGCCAACAAGATAAAACACTTCCTGACTCGTGTTCCAGAAGCGAGCATTCCCGTTCGGGGGTAAGGCCCTGGCTCGATACATGTGGAGTGGTAGGGATAAACGATCACTTGAGCTTAGGAGTTGGCCCGCGCAGCCACTATAGCCAAAAGGCGGAATCTCTGTGCACGAGGTGCTTACTTTACTTGTCTTGTACTAGTGAGTGTTACTTGTAAAACTTGACATCCATGCCATGCACGTACTTTACCTTACTTTACTTTACTTGGTGCACCCATACTTTAACTGCCATGTCATTGCATTCATGCTAGAACTGCTAGGTTGCTTACCTTCACTTTCAGTTTCCTTGCACAAGTCTCTTGTAGACTTGCTGACATGTGCCCCTTGCTCTTTTGGGTATCACATATTTGACCCTGAGCCAGAGACCGTAGCTGAGGACGTGGTGTTTGCTGACGCTGAGCCAGAGCCTGCTTTTGACGAGGAGTTGGTGGACACCGGTGACCAGTCTTAGAGACTGTTTGAGTTGCTTTTGCTTAGGTTGCTGTTAGTTGTCGGTGCGTAGCACCATTACTTTGCTTTTGTACTTTGTACTTTTGTTGGCCATGCTGGGGCCTCTTTTAGACTCTTTTATTTTAGCCTGGTGGCTTTTCTGCGATGTTGAAATTTATTATTATGGATATTCTGAGATTTTTCTTTTGTCTCATTTCCTTATTATTATCTTGGTTTCGTTTCGTGTTGCAAGGACCTGCTATTTCAAGTGATTGACGCTTATCGGACTTGCAGCTTTGTAGCTTCAAGTCTGAGCGGACCTTCTCACGCTTCGCCTCCACATTTTTGGGAAGCGGGGCGTGACAATTCCTTTGCCTGCTTTACCTCATCAGCTACTAAGACATTGATAAAGAAGGACTGAAGGCCGTCGTATTTTGTGGTATATCAACACTAATTCCCCTACAATCCAATTCATAGCATGCTTTTGAGTTAGATTAGCATGTGTCATTCTTTCCGATTTGAGTTGACATAGAATCACTTATCTTATTATGCTGCAGTATTTGATTCAACATGATGCCTTTGGCCTGGTGATTAGATATGGGGATTTAAGTATAGCTTTAAATGGTGTCAATGGAAGTTGTTCGAAGCATATCGATAAGAAAGCACATTGATGAGCAAGCACACTCGTGCAAGCAAAAAATGAAGCATCCTAGTAAGGAGTCAAACATCATGTGAGAAAGTATGAAATGCGATACAACGAGGTAAGGGGGTCACACCCACACGTGTTCATTTTGGGGAATGGGGTACCTTGGCTCCCCTAGTGTGGAGGGAAGGGGTACCCTCGGGTACCGAGGGGTGGGAGGATGACCCATTAGTTTTTTTCCATGAACACTAATGAAAGAGTGATTGGCCCTTGATCTTGAGCAAGTAATGAAGTATCAAAGTAAGAGCATGCTTGATGGAGAGTGGGGGTCATCTATGTGCCACCATAGTAAGGGGCATAAGTACCCTATGGAGATTGGTGTGGACATAACAAGCATGCGTCAACATCAAGCGCTCATGCAATACGTAGGTGACAACATCAACCATCAAAGAAGTGATTAGTGTGTATGCAATATGCAAGGTATAAAGTCAAGCCTCGAGAGATATTGGTACTCATGCAACACGTAAGTGATAACATCAAGCGTTAGAGGAGAGATTGGTATAGATATGATGAGTAAGGTATATTATCAAGCATCGAAGGAGATACTAGTGCAAACTCAACACACACGAGATTGTATCAATCATCGAAGGAGAGATTGTATGATTGCGACGGTTAGGTGATAACGTTAATCATTAATGGACATATTGATACAAACATGACTTGCTTATGACAACATCAAACTTCAAAAGAGATATTGGTACAGATGTGATGCACATGTAATAGCATCAAGCATCGTAAGAGGGATTGGCATGAGCGTGATGCCCATATGTCAAGCATCGAAAGAGAGATTGGCATGTGCATAACATGCAAGTGATAGTATCAAGAGTTGAAGGAGAGATTAGTCATAGATATTGAGATACTCCAAGTATGATTTTGATAACTGTGCTAATCATGTTTATGAATGTGTAAGTGCAAAAGCTTACTTACAAAAGAATTAGTTCAAAGCTATAAAAGAAAGATTCAAATCAAGACTAATGGAGCTCAACCAAAGCCATGAAAAGATTCAAATTGGAGAGTACTTAGTCAAGACGGAGATGTGGAAGAGGCTCAGTTGTAATATCTTGTATTTATTTGTACGGGTATTATATGCTTATTCTTGATCGTATTTATACAAGTATTATTTTTGAGCATTTCCAAGAATTTTTCCTTAATTTTTAAATGATAAAATAATTTTTAAAACATCATTTGATAATAAAAGATGAAGTATTGGGTGAAATACATAATATAGTAAGGGGTATATGGTATTAATTAGATATTCTATTTTTACTAAAAATTAATCTTTGAAAATTCTCTACCCTATAAGTGTCATAAGCTAATGCATGCTTAAATATATAATGCCACATCCCTAACACATGTCTAAGGCTTATCCCTCTTACTCTCACAAGGACACATGGGGGTCCACATATGATGCTTGGGATTAATATGAAGATGATGGGGATTTGATTAAACACAAAAAAAGATTAAAAAGAAACAGGAAAGGAAAATAGAAAAGAAAAAGAGAGAAGAGAACCTAGCATATTCATTCTCCATTAATTCATGCATGAACCCCTCTCCCTCTCCCCTTTGTTCCTGCCCTCTGGACGAACCCCCCAACACCTTAAAACCCTCACCTCTCTCACAAGCTCCATTATGGAAGAAGATAATTTCAAACCCTAATTGCCCCACCATAGAGAAAGCTTGAGTTGGAGAAGAACTTGAGAATTGATGGGGTCTTCAAGGAGAAGAAGTGCCAAAGATTAAAAGAAGGAATTATTGTAGGTAGGAGGTCTATCTACTCTAGTTAGAGTAGTACCTTAAGAATTGCTTAAAATTAGATGTTTAAATTTGTCGAAAATCAACTTTATGTTGGCTCTTCTTGGAAGACAGTTTCTGCTGCAACTTCATCTATGCATAATTTTTATTCTAGAAAATTAAAAATTATGTAAAAATACAATTTGGAAAGATAAACTTGTTGGCTCCAACTTTCATTTGTTAATCGTGGCCAAGTTCTTTTATATTTCGATTGAACCCTTAATCTATGCAGTAGTGTCAAATTCTGCCAGAATCTGCACCCTGTTACCAAAAAGGATAGAACTCCTATTGTATGAATCCAATAAGTGTACTTTTGGTAAATTTGGAAAGATGGTTTCATTAGCTACACTTTTCATGTTTTAAGCTCACTGGAATTATCACTATAAGATATCACAAATGACCAATGTTTTGAGCTCACTGATGCTGTCTTAAAAATAGTTTCTGTACTTTGTGGGGTTTAAGCCGTATTAATTAGCCTACTCGCTATAAAATAATGATACTTGATATATGAAAGTATAGGTTGCTTATCTACAACTTTCATTTATAAACTTTTAACAAATTTACAATAGAACTTGAACAGTTGATCTTTAGCTGTATATCACCTTTGGCAGATTCTGCCACTATGCATTATTAAGACCATAACTCCCTCCACAATTTTTCAAATAATTCATTCTTGGACAATCTGAAATCCTCATTAAATTACTTACAACTTTCATATTAAGACTTAAACCATATTATGGCTACAAATAACTGCTATAAACTGTTCTTTCCACAGCCAGAATCAAAACAGATTTTGAATTTGTTTATGTTATGTGTAAGGTGTTTATATATGTGAAATGGATGCTATAGTATGACATGCTAATGTTGCTTCCATGTTTCCGTATGCAATAAAAGAGAGCTCATGATATTGATTGGATGTTTCATTAAATTCCTTGTTAGTGTTAAAATAATCATGCTTTGTCAATAGTCAAATATCCATGTTAACTATGCCATGCCATTGCACCATTTGTTAATCTCTTTTAAAGATATTTCTTTATGAAGGAATTACTCTATTGTGATATGAAAGTAAAAGTTGAGATGAATGTGGCAAATGGCACATACTATGGCATATGAAAAGAATGGAAATTAACACCACCTAGACCAAAGTGCCACATGGACCAGCATGCCACGAAAATGCCAGGGGCCATCTCCTGAATCCATGGAGGCCACCTCTTGAATCTATGTGTGGTAAGATAGATTGGATGTACATACATGCTACATCCATGGAGACCAGCATGCTACGGAAATGCCGGGGCCACCTCCTGAATTCATGGGAGCCACCTCTAGAATCCATGAGTCACATTGTAGGCGTGCTGGCATAGATGAGATTCCTTAGGTGTTGCACTTGCATTCATAATCATTCCATAATCATTATATGCATATCTATCATTTGATGTCCTTACTTTACGCTCATTTAATTCAGCAGCTCTTACTTTTCATTATTGACTGTGATGTTGTACTTATTTATGCTCAATAATTCAGTTGTTTCTCTTTTCAGTACTTGTCTGTGGATTTATTCTATTATGATTTGTAGTAGACTTGTTTATAGTCAGTGAACAAACCTTACTAGGTAGAACAGTTTTGCCACTGACCCTACCTAGCGTAGTTAGATTATCCTATTGGGTCAAGCATTAACGTGTCCCAACTAATTTTCCAGGTTTAGGAGCAGAGCAGACAGAGCAGGACTTGGCCAGGAGTTGACTCTGAGCTGGAGCACACAGAGGACAGTCTTGTATAGTTAGTTATCAGGGATAGTCTAGGGAGTGAGTTGTACTGAGAGTGGACATCTCTGTCCCTTGTGGGTATTTTGGGATTCTCCGTTGTTCCCTTTGTACTCCCGCTACTGATGATGATGTTTGATGTACTCTTTGTGATGTACTTTGGTATTAATAATAAAAGAAGTTTGGACTTTGGACTTTTGTTAAATCTCTGTGTTATTTACTATGGTGGAGCTTTACTTGTACTTTCCAGCATGTGTGTATTGACATGCATATTCTTTATACTCTATATTCCTCTCTCTTTCTTCATTACACTCGCTACTCTGGGAATACCTGGGACGGATTCGTACTTTTCAGGTATCATAGGGAGCTGGGCTTTACATTTGGTGGCCCATACAGGTCACCACACTGCGACGTGCGTAAGGTAGTACAGGTAATGTTCCGTATGGGTAGTAGTGTTCTAAGGTGGGTAGTAACCTTAGAGTCTAGACTGAGTCATAATTAGCCTAGAGCCTTAGCTTTAGAAAGCTAAGGATAAACCTAGTATCAGGTGGGTAGATTGTTACATTTGACGACGACTTACAGGGTATACTGCTGTATCTATAGGTATAGTTGGTATGTTCTCGAATTGGTATACTTGGATATATATGTGTGATGTATATGTACGATGTATGAAGGTGGGTGTTGCTTTAATATGAAAGCATAGGTAAGGGTGTTACACATAGATAAATATATTAGTATGTGTGCATAGATTAGATATGTGCCTCTATTTGTGTAGATGTGTGTGAATATGTATATTCGTTGTGTATGGGTATTTGAAGAGATAATGCATGTAGTAAGTATAATGTATTTAGTATGAATACTTGCATTGGAGTTGATAGTTACATGTAACTTTAATGGTTATAATTTTATTTAGATATGTATGTGTATATATGCGGATATGTGAAGTAAAGTACATCTGTGTGTGTGTGTGTGTGTGTGTGTGTGTGTGTGTGTGTGTGTGTGTGTGTGTGTGTGTGTGTGTGTGTGTGTGTGTGTGCGCGCGCGTGCGCGCGTGCGCGTGTGCGTAGGTATTGTTGTATATACATGTCTTAGTATTTTGATTGAGTGTGTGTATCTGTCTATGCTATGTATGTAGTAGGTATATAATGCTATTGTAAATGTGATATAGTTAGATATAAGGAGTGATGTGAATGTAAACGTGTGTATTTGTTGGTGTATATGCTTTTGCTTTATGTATGGGACGTAACTATGGTATAGTCTATGGTATGTGTAATTGTGTGGTATTTGATTGGATTTGTAATGTTTACATACTTTATATGAATTGAGTAAATATTTTTTATATGTACTTAACTCAGTTTAATGATATGTGTGGTCATATATATACAATTGGGATTATGGTGTATAATAGCAGTAGCCTTTAGAGGTGAATGTTTATTTATATAATGTGATGTACTTCTAATGTGAATGTGAGTATGATTAGTAGAAAGATATGGATGGATGATGTTAGTGTATGTATAGTATTATACATTTAAATTATATAGATGTGTGGTGTTAGTATATTGTATGAATATTGTATGGTGCGATCCTTGTAGTATATGTGAACTTGTGGGTGATGATATTCGATGTATGGATGTATTGTGTAAATGTGACATGCATACATATGTTTGTATGATTGTGAAGTGCGTGTATGAAAATGTGGTGTATGGATACTTGAGTGTATATGTATTCCCTTGAGTATGATGCATGTGCAATGTATGAACGTGTGACACATATAGCTATGTGTGGGTATATTTATATTAGATGCAGTAATTGTTTATATTCCATGGGTAGGACAACCATTAGGTCTATTTAGCCTTCGATTAAATCATTAGTTTAGAAAATCCGAGCGAGGACTTTGTTTTTAAGGTGGGTAGACTCTAATACCATGTATTTACTTTTACGGGTATTATATACTTATTCTTGGTCGTATTTTTACGAGTATTTTTTTGAGTATTTTCATGAATTTTTCCTTAATTTTAAAATGATAAAATAATTTTTAAAACATCATTTGATTATAAAGGATGAAGTATTGGGTGAAATACATAGTATAGTATGGGGTATATGGCATTAATTAGGTATTCCTATTTTAACTAAAAGTTAATCTTTGAAAAGTTCTCTAGTTGACACATGTTCCTCTAAGTGTCATAAGCTAATGCATGCTTAACTATATCATGACACATCCCTAACACATGTCCAGGACTTATCCCTCTTACTCTCACTAGGATACATTGGGGTCCACATGTCATGCTTGGGGTTAATATGAAGATGATGGGGATTTGATTAAACACAAAAAAAAAGATTAAAAAGAAAAAGACAATGAAAATAGAAAAGAAAAAGAGAGAAGAGAACCTAGCCTATTCCTTCTCCCTTAATTCATGCATGAACCCCTCTCCCTCTCCCCTCCCCCTTGTTCCTACCCTCTAACCGAACCCCCAACACCTCAAAACCCTCACCTCCCTCACAAGCTCCATTATGGAAGAAGCTAAGTTTAAACCCTAATTGCCCCACCATGGAGAAAGCTTGAGTTAAAGAAGAACTTGAGAATTGATTGGGTCTTCAAGGAGAATAAAGACCAAAGATTAAAAGAAGGTCTTATTGCACGTAATATGTCTATCTACTCTAGTTAGAGTTAGTATCTTAAGAATTGCTTAAGATTAGATGTTTAAATTGTTAGGGAATCAACTTTATGTTGGCTCTTCTTGGAAAGACAGTTTCTGCTGCAACTTCATCTATGCACAATTTTTAGTCTAGAATGTTAAAATCATGTAAAAATACAATTTGGAAAGATAAACCAGTTAGCTCCAAATTTCATTTTTTAATCTTGGCCAAATTCTATTTATATTTCGACTGAACCATTAATCTATGAGTAGTATCAAATTCTGCCAGGATCAGCACCCTGTTACTAAAACGGGTAGAACTCCCATTGTAGGAATCCAATAAGTGTAATTTTTGTCAATTTGGAAAGATAGCTTTGTTGGATATTGGACTCCCCAGATTTGGTTTTGGATGATGAACAAACATAAATATATCGTGAACTAACACTTTGTGAGCGCAGTTATGGAGATCGTCGCCAAATTCATATGAATATCAATTACGACGACTCAAGACTTCTCAAAGCACGTGATCATATGCCTAAAGCTTCGTTGAAGCTTATGGACCATTTTAGAAGCATGAAGATTCGATTGAAGCTATTGAAGACGGTATCGTCAAGTTTTATTTATAGTCTTTAAGCTTCTTTCGTAGAATGTTAAGCCTTGAGTAGCTCTTACGGTTTAAATCTTCATAACGCTCCTATCTTAGCTCTAGGATATTAGTAGAAGTCCATACAATCTTTCCCGAAGCTTCGCGCTTCGATTCGCGACTTCTTGTGCATGTTAGTTGGTTCAAGAAGAAGAACTGACCGACTAGATGGTGATCTAGTCGGTCGGCAAAGCTTCTTGGACAGACTAGTTTTTGTCAGTCATTTCCATGCTCTTTACTGTTTACAGTTAGTCGGTCTAAGTTGACTCACCGACCGACTAGTTTATGAACTAGTCGGTCAGTGATGCTTCTGTGACCGACTAGTTGAGCTTTCCCTGTACATGCACATTTGAGCCTGAGCTACTGTTTATCATTAGTCGGTCTGTGTTCATTGATCGACCGACTAGTTGATGAACTAGTCGGTCGACTTTCCTTCTTGGACCGACTAGTTTAGCTTTACTGTACATGCCAATTTTCACCTAACTTACTGTTTATCTGTTAGTCGGTCTATGCTCATTTGGCGACCGACTAGTTGGTGAATTAGTCGGTCAACATTTGTTCTTGGACCGACTAAGTCAATTTGTGCTCAGACTTCAGTTTTATCTGTTAGTCGGTCTCAGTTGAGTAACCGACCGACTAGTTGTAAAACTAGTTGGTCAGCTACTCTTCTTGGACCGACTATTTCCTTTTGTCTGTGCTTTGACCTTTTCTCTGTTCACTCATTAGTCGGTATACGTTGATTGACCGATCGACTAGTTGATGAACTAGTCGGTCGGTGGTTGTTCTTTGACCGACTAGTTGGGTTCTGAAAAGAGCCGTTGGAGCATTAATTGAAACGTTTTTCTTTCTCTCTCTCCTCTATCCTATAAATACTTGATGGGCTGCATTCATTGCAGTCAAGGCTGATATTATTGCAAGTTTAGAGATCAAGAGAAAACATTCCAAGCTCATTCAAAGCTCTTTCATTCCATTCAATAATCTCTCCTCACTCTTACTTCCAAAGAGAGATTCATTGAGTGTGAATCCTTCCAAGACAAGTGCTTGATTCTAGGTCACCAACATCCCCATAGCTCTCCATCGCTGATCTACATCTTGGAGCTAGGGTCTGGTGCCACCTCTTCTTCCTCAAAATCATCTTTACCCTAATTCGTAAGCATTACTCAAGGCATAGGTATTTTGTCGGTAAGAAGTTTCTTATTTCATTTCAATTTCATATTGTAAGTTTCACTCTCGGTTGTGAGAGTGTGGTTGTGATCCCGGGTTATGGGAGTCACAAATTACTTTGTGTATGATTTGACTTGTGAAGGTTTTTCACAAGTATTTCATAGTGGAAATCTTGAGTTAGGGTTTCTAACTCAAGTATCTGGAGGGGATCCGGGTGGTTGGGACGTAGGATCACCGGGAACAAGTCGGGGAGACTTGGATGGATCCGAACCCAGTAATATCATTGTTTGCGATTGTTTCTTTGTTGTCTAACATTTACATTTCCACATTTTCCGCATTGTTTGGTAGAGTTTGCAAGCAATTAGGAATTATACTCCTTGTTATTTTTAAAGTACTATTCACAACCCCTCTAGTACTTGTGCAGTAGCTTAGCAGGGCATTACAAGCTTCAGTAGCTACACTTTCGTGTTTTAAACTCAATGGAATTATGAATGTAAGATATCACAAATGACTAATGTTTAGAGCTCATTGATGCCATCTGAAAAACAATTTCTGTAACCTGTGGGGGTTGAGCTGTATTTAATTAGCCTACTTGCTCTAAAATCATGATACTTGATATATGAAAGTATAAATTATTTACATAAAAATTTAATTTACAAACTTTTAACAAATTCACAATAGAACTTGAGATTAACAACTGATCTTTAGCTGTATATCATTTTTGGCAGATTCTGCCACTCTGCATTATTTAGACCATAACTCCCTCTACAATTGTCAAAATAATTCATTTTAAAACAATCTGAAATTATCATTAAATTACCTACAAATTTCATGTTAAGACTTAAACCATATTATGGCTACAAATAACTGCTATAAACTGTTCTTTCCACAGCCAAAATCAAAACAGATTCTGAATCTGTTTATGTATGTGATATGTATGCTATAGTATACCATGCTCATGTTGCTTTCATATTTTTTATACAATAAAAGAGAGCTCATGATATTGATTGGATGTTTCATTAAATTCCTTGTAAATGTTGATATAATCATGCTTTGTCAATATGCAAATATCCATGTTAACTATGACATGCCATTGCAACACTTGTTAATCTCGTTTAAAGATATTTCTTTATGAAGGAGTTACTCTATTGTGATATGAAAGTGAAAGTTGAGATGAATGTGGCAAATGGCACATAGTATGCCTTATGAAAAGAACGGAAATTAACACCACATAGACTAAAGTGACACATGGACCAGCGTGTCATGGAAATACCGGGGCCACCTCTTAGATCCATATGACCACCTCTTAAATCTATGTGTGGTAATATAGACTGTATGTACCTACGTGATACATGGACCATCGTTCCAAAAAATGTTGGAGCCACCTCCTGAATCCATGAGAGCCACCTCTAGAATCCATGAGTCATATTGTAGGCATGCTGGCATAGATGGTATCCCTTAGGTGTTGCACTTAGATTCATAATCATTCCATAATCATCATATGCATATCTGTGATTGTATGTTCTTACTTTACGCTCATTTAATTCAGCATCTTTTACATTTCATTATTGCATGTGATGTTGTTCTTCTTTATGCACAATAATTTAGTTGTTTCTCTTTTCAATACTTGTCCGTGGATTTATTCTGGTATGAGTTGTAGTAGACTTGTTTATAGTCAGTGACCAGACCATACTAGGTAGAACAGTTCTGAGACTGACCCAACCATGAGTAGTTAGATTATCCTAGTGGATCATACATTGACGTGTCCCAACTATTTTTCTACGTTTAGGAGCAGAGCAAACAGAGCTAGACTTGGCCATGAGTTGAGTCTGAGCTGGAGACCACAGAGGGCAGTCTTGTACAGTTGGTTCTCAGGGATAGTCTAGGGAGTGAGTTGTACTAGGAGTGGACATCTTTGTCCCTTGTGGGGTTTTCTGGTGTTCTCCCGTGTTCCCTTTGTACCCTTGCTACCGATGATGATGTTTAATGTGCTCTTTGTGATGTACTTTGGTATTAATAATAAAAGGAGTTTGGACTTGGACTTTTGTTAGTTCTCTGTGTTATTTTCTGTGGTGAAGCTTTACTTGTACTTTCCAGCACGTGCGTAGTGACCTGCATTTTCTTTTGTACTCTCTCTTCCTCTCTCTTTCTTCATAACACTTACTGCTTTAGGAATACCTGTGACGGATTCGTACTTCTCGGGTATTCTGGGGGGGGGGGGGGGCGGGGCGTTACATCAGTTAAGGCAACTAAAGTTCAAGAGTCAAATAAATGAAGATGGAGATTCAAGACTACATCAAAGCCAAGGACTTGAGTAATTTTGATGTATTCTCTTTCATATCTTTAGATTCAATGTAATGTTTTAGATTGAATCTTCACATACATAGGAACAAACAAAAAATATTTTAAAATATTTTAATAATGATTTTTATAAAAAATCCCAGATTTTTCTGATACGTATTTGAGTCTCAAAAACAGGTCGATTAGTCAATGTACTGTTCTCGACCAGTGCACTCGGGAGTAATGGTTCCTTACATGGGGTCCACAAGTGTTGTCCCACAGGTCAACTAGTGAGTCACCGATCGACGAGTCAGTGTACTATGGTCGACCAGTCAAGCCCAATGGTCATATTTGACTATATCCTTGACTAGACATTGGAGGACAGTTTTGGAAATCTGTTTTATGCATATTTTTCCTCTATAAATAGAAGGCTGGTTTCTGAAGTTAATATGTATTGAATGATCTATTTCTAAGATTTTCTAAGTGTTTTCAAGCCCTCTAAAGCCCTTAAAGATTTTCTCTTGTCAAAATTCTTAAGTGTTTCAAAAGCTTTTAAGCAATTAGTTTTCTTGGCGATTGTAACGACCCGATTCCCGGGCCAGTTACTTTTGGATATTTGCGCAGGTCCTGCAGTTAACCAGTGAAAACAAAATAGCCACGATGCAGAGATGTACAAAAATACCCAAATAGTGTCCAATTATTACATCCATATTGTATAAAAATGGTCCAATAATCGTACATGAAGGAAAGTAAATACAACTGGAAACAACTCTGAAAGCTGTAGACTCATGGTCAAAATTCTGGCGCTATTAACTCTAGAGCATCTGCCTCAATATGAACGTCGTCTGCGGTGCCACAGAGATGGAACCGTAGGTAAGTCACAACAATTCTAGCAATAGAAACAAAGTAGTACAAAAGTATGGAACAGACTATAGTATACAAAAGATGGTCAGATAGGTGCAAAAAATAATGTATGAGCTGACAGGTATGTAAAAGTGATAAGTAAAGTACTGGTAACTGCTCAGGTGTGGTAAGTAAAGTGCATGTGATGCATAAAGTAAAGGTGACTGAACTAGAGCAATAACTGTGGTATGGCATATGGTAGCAACAATATTTTGACCACAGACAGTGTGATGATGATAGTTAGACATCCAGGTGGTTGTAGCAACACTTAGGGAGGTGAGCGTCGTTTGGCTATCTAATAGTGTAGGCGGGCCTAATAATAAGAAGTCTAACTTAACTTCCAAATCAGCCAGTCAGTCAGGGCTTGAAGGCACAGGTCACTTCAAAGACCGCAGGAACAAGTCCCTTGGTTGACCAACCCCCTTCCCATTCCTTCCTAGACACTGATTCAATCGTAATTCAAGACCGCTCATTATTAAACTGTTCTATCACGTTCGAGTAGTCTCGACTTAGTCCGTAGAATAGTAGTAGTCGTGACTGAAGTAATGGTATCAATCAATTATCAATCAATCAAACTAGTGCATCAGTCTTAAATGCCGTAAGGGCCCAATAATGTGCTCCGTAAATGCCCGAGGGCCCAATAGTGTTCTCAGTAAATGTGCTCCGTAAATGCCCTAAGGCCCAATAGTGTGTTCCGACAATACCAACAACCATGAGCACAATACAGCAATCAAACTAGTGCATCAGTCTTGGCTTGAGTGTACGATATGCAACCAGAAGTGCACCCATCCCACGGAGCAACTCATGGAATATCTACCTACCATTCCTGCAGGGTGATGGTACATCTTAACTAATAAGGGTGGACCCGGTCACTCCCGCATACTTCGTAGCTCAAGACTACCCCGTATCCAGTGTATTATCATAGTCCAATGTTCATACCAGTGTTTGAATCAATATGGCCTCATGGGCCCTGTATCAATCAGCTAGTGCAACAGTCTTAGCTCGAGTGTACGATATGCAGCCAGAAGTGCACCCATCCCACGGAGCAACTCGTGAGATATCTACCTACCATCCCCTTTAGGGTGATGGTACAGCTTAACTAATAAGGGTGGACCCAGTCACTCCCGCACACTACGCAGGTCAAGACTACCCCATAACCCATGTTGTATCACATTTCACATTTATATCAGTATCCGTGTCTGTATCCATATCCGTATCCGTATGGCCTCATAGGCCCATCATTTCGTACATCCAACAATGTGTACAATAATACATCCATCAATGAGTACATCAATTACATTTATATGGTAGTTACTTGCTGAAAAGTCAAGGCAGAAGCCTCTACAGAGAATATCAGTCCTGAGCAATGCTTTGAAGTCCAACAACTATGATATCAAATTTCATAAAAGTTTACTATCTCAATTTAGTCCGAGCAATGATTTGAAGTCCAACAACCATGATATCAAAGTTTACTATCTCAATTTAGTCCGAGCAATGATTTGAAGTCCAACAACTATGATATTTAATCTCATAAAAGTGCACTATCTCAATTTAGTCGTTTGGTCATTCCACTATTGATTAGTCCTAAAGTTAAGTAGGTCTCCAGTCAATTGTTCAAGTCAATAGTTGTTCTGCGAGTAGGTGTCATGTCCTAAGTTCATACAAGTACACTATCCAGATTTCCAAAGTTAGAATTAGAGTGACTTACAATCGAGATCGTTGTGGTAAGACGATGTTGGAGCTAGAGCTTTTTAAAGATGGTGGTGCTCGAGAATTGGTACCTGCAAATACAAGAAGTCATCAGTTACAGGCTACCCTATTTTCTATCTGATTAATCTGATCGATTCGATTTTTAAAACAGACTGAATCTTCATCGAAAAGAGTTCTAAATTTTTTTATAGGCTAGATATGATTAAAATAATTTTACTGTAGGAGAAAATATTTTTCAGAAGCTTGTAGTAATTTTTATAATTTTTAAAAGTATAAAATAGGTTTAAAAACTAATTTTTAATTAAGTGCGTAATTATTCAACAATTTATTCCGGATGCAATCTGTATCGGAAAGTCGCAAATAAGCTGTCAAAATGACTGTCTCGAAGAGTACTTTAACATATATTTTTATCATATATTAGTTTACGTGAAAATAGCAAGTTACTGATTTTTGAATGAAAATAACCTATTTAACTTTTAGGCTTAAAAATTAATTTCGGGAAAACTAAGCGTCTGATGGAGGTGAAACTAGTGCCATTGGGTCCAGAACGTCATTTCTGATTTTCTGGAGTTGGCCTCATAATTTTCTGATCCTTATATTATTTACTACTAATTTTAAACCATTAAGCCCATATTATTTAATTTATAAAATACGTAAATACGTATGTAATTATGTATAAAATACGTATCGCATATTTTCCTCTTCGTTCTCACCGTTGCACAACGAGAAAGAGGGTGTGAGCGGCTTGTCGTCGGCGATGGTGGCGGAGAGGCGAGGCACGGCGGCGGAGTTCAGCGAGCGGTCGGGGTGGCGGAGGCGAGTCGCCGCACGGGGGTGGCGCCGTCGGAGGCGGTGCTGTCGGGTTGCTCCGGTGGCGACTCGGGGAGCTCTGAGCGGCGTCTGTCGGAGTCGGGGGACGCCGGAGATGGCAGCGGAGTGCACGGCGCTCCGGTCGAGCTCTGGTGACCGTGGGTTGCTGCAATGTGGTCGTCGACGACACGAGCGGGCATGGGCAGCGGCACTGTGGGTGGTCGGGTTCCAAACAGCGGTGCTCCGGGGTTCTCGTGGGCGGAAGGCGGCATGGGGTGGAGCAGCGACTGCTCTCGGAGTGGGGGTCGGTGCTCGGCGAGTTGGCGGGTGTGCAGTCGGAGACGGCCGGCACTGCTGCTGGGGGTCGAGGCGCTCGGGGCTCCGGTAAGTTCTCGCAGACGGAGGAGGCATGGCGGACCTCGGGGTTGCCGGTGATTGTCTGGGGGTCTTTGGGCACGTCGAGAGAGGCGAGACGGGACGAGGCAATGGCGGGGCACGGGCTGAGGGTACGGTGGGCATGAGCGGAGGTGGGTTTGATCGAGTTGATCACGGCGGCGGCGGGGTTCTCCGGAGTGTGGCGGTGGAAAGCTTCGTGGGCTCGCCGGAGTAAGGCGGAGGCGTGGATGTTGGGGGTGAAGCTCGAAGAGGAGAGGCGAGCTTGGGAGGCTGTGTGCGTGAGTGGGCTTAGAGTCTTGTGAACGAAGGAGATCGGGGATGAGGGTAAGAATTAATGTAATATTAGGGTACGTGCCTCGGTCTGCGAGAGAGAAGATGGGTTAGGGTTTAAGTAGAGATTAAATTTGTAGTTAGTCAAAGGAAATTTAATAGGTTGGGTGGGTATTTAATGAAACTTTAGACTAAAACTTTAAAGTAGGGAATGCATGCACCACGTTTAAACGTGGGGGGTGGTTAAGGGTAGGTTAGATAGGGATTAAAGTAAATTAAAATAGTTAATAGGGTAATTAGTAATTAAGTAAAAAGGTTAAAACCTGATTAGTAGATAGAGTCAAAAATACAAAATTACGATTTTGCCCCTACTAGTAAACATGTCCAAAAAATTACGAAAACATACCCACGGGATCGTATCGTCGCGAGGATCACGAATACGAAGTCCGTTTAAGGGTTTGAGCTACGGAAATACTAGTTTTTGGCCAAAACGTTTAGGAAGCGGGTTTGCGGGTTCTCTATTGATTTGACTTCAGAAAATTTCGAAATAAATATGGGAAGCCCTAAATGATCATTGAATGTTACTGTAAAAGTTTGAAATCGTTTTGATGATGTTTGTATAGAAAATAAATTCATTAAGTCAAAACGGTAAAAACTGAAAATGAATTTTATCAGAAATGTTTTGAGTATTTGATGAAATCCGATCTTACTAAAATACTCCATACCTAGTCTGGTACTTCAAAATATTTTTATAAGAAATTTTTGAAATCGGTAAAACTCCTGCCAAACCATTATAAAATAGTTTAAAAATTGAAAATTTTGGTCAAATTCATAAATAGTTTGTCTTGATGAAATAGGCCGTTACAGCGATAGAATTGTCATCTCCTCAAGGTTCATCTTGATTCTCTTGAGATTACAATTAGAGTTTTCCTTAGCCACAATTCACATACAAACATCAATCTCTTGGCTATATGAATTTTGTTCTACGCCAAAGCAAAGGTATTGTAAAATCCTCTAAGTGAAAGAGGTGGTGAGTTATTATTGTATAATTTCTTGGTTCTTTGGTTACTTGATTGTAATTGGAGAAAAGCCTCAAGTGTGAGGTCCTATTGTGAAGAGGGGTTTTGTTGCACTTGGGATGTCCTCTTAGTGGAGAAGAGGAAAGGTTGTAGAAGTCCTCATTGTTGTGGAGGCAAGGTTACTCTCAAGTTGAGAGTTTGTTAGTGGATGCTGGAGTAGATTACCAATTAACTGAACCAGGATAAAATCTCTTATGTTTCTTTTATATTACTTGTATATTACTCTCTATCTCTCTTAGTTACATTGTGTGTTTAAATTCTATTGTGCCCTTATCCTTATCTAGCAAATTTTAGAGATTTGTTGATTAAGTCTCAAGTGTGGTAACTATCATTGGAGACTTAGGTAAACTTAGAGGGATTAAAGTTTTTCTTTGTGATGATTCTTGATAACATTATTCACCACCTCTAGTGTTTACTTGCCATCTACAAGATCCCTAACGTGTGGTATCAGAGCCTAAGTTGCTAAGATGGTGTAAACTTCGTCCATTATTGAGGGACTTTTTCCACCACACAAACCCCATTGTTCGATGGAACCAACTATGTTTTTTGGAAGGCAAGTATGATGATCCTCCTCCAATCCATCGATCTTGATATTTGGACAATTGTAAAGAATTAGTTCGAGATGACATACACCCTAATAGATTCATGTGAGAGGGATGTCAAGAAGAAGGGCAATCTAAATGCAAAAGGCCATGAATACATTATTTTGTGCTTGGACATGAACGAATTCAATCGTTCTCTCAATGTACAATTGTATACCAAATATAGAACAAATTAGAGGTAACTTATGAGGATACCAACCAGATAAAGGATCCTAAAACAAATATTTTGAATACTAAATTTGAAAGATTTAAAATAGATAAAGCTGAGTCAATTTTTGACATGAACACTAAATTTTTAGAAATTACTAATGGTCTTTCTGGCTTGGGAAAGAAAGTTTTCATGTATAAACATGTCATGAATATCATCAGATCACTAAGGCCAGAGTGGAAACCGAAGACTACGATGATCAAGGAAGCAAATTATATCTCAAAGCTCACCATAGAGAACCTTATTGGAAATCTCATGTCCTTTGAGATAGCTAGAGGAAGAGAAGAAAGGACCGTCAACCCAAGAAGAAGAACTTGTCTTTCAAGGCAACGACCAAGGAGTCCGAGTTCGAGGAATTCGACCATGACGAGGATGGCGTAGAACTCATCTTAAGAACATTCAAGAGGATGCTACGTAGTAGGTTATCTAAACATAAAGCTCGGATATCTAGATTTATTATTTTCTTTGGATGCAATAAGCCAAGGAATGTGAGAAGGGATTATCCGCTATAAAAGAATAAGAACAAGGACACGGAAAAAGTCAATAACAAGGATAAGAAGAAGAAGAAGAGTTACAAAGAAGAAAAGATAAAGAAGTCAAAGTGAATGGCTTTCTTCCACTTGAGCATTGATCTTCTGCAACTTTGCATCTACTGCTTGAATGGCTTTGATACGATCGATGATTGTAGACTGAATTTGAAGAAGAAGGGTTCTCGCTTTGGGGGTAGAACGACGTAGAAGGGAGCTATGGAACCACTTAAGAACGCGCAGCCCCTTTCCTCTTGACAATACGTTGTTCAAGGATTCTTTCAGTAATCTTATGGGTAGGTAAGGCCTTCCATGTCGGGTCCCACGTCATCCCTTGGTTAAGGGGAATAGTGGTCAACCAGGGCACGAGTGCTTCTAGGCGACCGAAGGGAGGATGCTGATCCTTCTGAAACTGAGATCTACAATGAGTCCGCGCGATCAAATGCTGGGGTTGGTACTCGGAAATTCCCGGTTGCAATGCAAAGCCTGTTAATAGATCAATTCCTTTCTGTGATAGGTAAAACATCTCCTCCTACGTCGACTCCTGAGGAAAGACAGCTGGTTGATCGACAACAGGTACTCTACCACTTTCCGAACCGATTGACTTATCTTTTAGGTCATCAAGGAAGCTTTAATCCTAGGTAGGATGATTTCAATCTCCATCTCTCGCATCTCTAGTTGTAGTCTCTTCTGAGACGTGAGTATCATAATAGTTGGTAGCCGACTCAATGTGTCTGGTATGACATTAACCTTCATAGGATGATATTGAAGGTCGATGTCATAATCAGCCATGAGTTCCAACCATCTGTGTTGTCTTATATTCAGTTCCTTTTGCGTGAAGATATACTACAAACTTTTGTGGTTGGTGAAGATCTTCACTTGCTCGCCCAGTAGAAAATGTCTCCAAATCTTCAGAGTAAAAATAACTGCGGCTAACTCTAGATCATGAGTCGGATAGTTCTTCTCATGAGTCTTCAGTTGTAGAAAAGCGTACGCCACAACTTGACCATGTTGATGTAGTACGCATCCAAAACCTTTGCCAGATGCGTCACAATATACTTCAAATCCCCTAGTTCTGTCTGGTATAGTTAGAACTGGTGCAGTCGTCAGATTCGTCTTCAATCCTTCGAAAGCTTGCTCACAAGTCTCAGACCAAATATACTCGACGTCCTTTCTCATGAAGTGAGTCATGGGCTCAGCAATCTTGGAGAAGTCCTCGATAAATCGGCGGTAGTAGCCAGCTAATGTCATGCCCTATTTTGCACTATACGTGTATTCCACTGAACACACATGGTATTTATACCTACGGTGCATACGTAGGCATGAAATAAGCGTAGATATCGGTATATGTAACGTTGTGCAAGGGGGATTGGGCCGTAATACGTGGCTAAGGGAAGAGAATGTGAAATGTGAATGTGGTAAAAGTGCAAATGACGTCGTGAGTGTAAAACAGCAGGAATGTATTAGACGTGTGTGTGTGATGCATGTATGCATGCATGGATGTGCGTGGATGTGTGTAGGGAGAGCCATGCTAGTGTGAAAGGGGTTAGGGGTCAATGGCAACCCCCGTAAATTTTTAGAAAGGTTAGGGGCAAAAACGGTCATTTGGACTAAAGCTGCTGGGCGTACATCCTAAAGTGGCGTGTGCATAAAGTAATGGCAAAATTGTAAATACCTAGATGACGGAGGGGTATTTTGGTCATTTAACTAAGTGCATGCTTATCCTAGAGAGGGTTCTAGTAATAGATATTTTGGGGGAACTTTCTCATTTCTTTACTTTACTTTTCTTTTTTCCTTCCATTTTCTTTTCCCATTTTCCCCTCACCATGGCCGGCCATGCCCCTTCTCTTTTCCCCTTATTTTCCAAATGAAAACCCTAATTCCTATTCAAAAATAGAAGGAATCCATGCTTGCTTGAAGAGAGAAGAAGATGGAGAAGAAATAAAGAGGAAGAGTAGAGGAAATTAAGCTTTTTGAGGTAGGAACCCTCTTGGTTTTGGAATTTAATTAGGGTTTAATTCTACCATGTTTTTATATCATGTTTACTCACTATGGATTAGGGGTAGTCAAATTAAAGTGCCATGATTCAATTTTCATGAATATCCCTGTGAAATTCCAAGCAAATTCACTTTCTTCAAAAAGCTGAAATCTTGTATTATGTTATTACTTGAATTCTATTTTCTGTGGCTTGAATTAGCTTTCGAAAAAAATATGCTTGTAGATCTTGAAGTTCTACCCCAAAATCATATAAATTTTGATATATGTTCAATTCAGAAATTAGGAGCAAAAATTCCATCTTTACAACATGTTTGTTTGATCTTCAGTCTTGACACAGTTCAGAAAAATTGACCTAAACACCTGCACACACCATGAAATTTTATGATCTTGGTCTTGTTGGAAATTTAACAAGTTTTTCTAAAGTTTCATCACAGTGCTTATATGTCGAATTTCTGGCTGCAACATGCCCAAAATTGGCTTTCAATACAGACCTTGAAATCTGTCTGAAAAACAGAATTGTCACACTTCACCAAATAATTCACCATAAATCATATACTTAATATGTTTGCCTGAAATTTTATCTTTGAATCCAGGACTAATATATCTATAACTTTAATTTAGGACAATTTGTCAAATTCTCAATGAAAACTGATGTTATATGGCCATGTATTGTCACTTCCTGCAATTTCAACAAGCTGAATTCATTAAGCGCTGTTCTTACTCATTAATTGTGGTTAATTGGCCATCATTATTCTTGCTTAATATGTTTATGTGGTGTAATGAATTTTCATGCCCTTGGCACATGTAAATGATATTGTGTTGCTTTGATATGAATGACGCCCGTCATGTGTTCGATGAAATGCCTCAATGAAGGCAATATTCGGTAATTTGAGGAATGTGCATGTGTTAGTGTTGGCCTTGAGCCACAGTGATGAATGGTGAAGTTAGAGGCTTGAATGGCATGGGTACATCGTATTTGTGAGTGGATGATGTGTTGTGATAGAGGGCATGTCACGTGAGTGCATGACCCTATGTCTAATGATGGACAGCTGAGGTGATATGTGCATACCCATGCCATCATTACCCCTAACGTGTCACTTATGATGTTAATTTATAAAATTGAATAAGTCTTAATCCTCTCTAATGAGGGTGAGTTAGCAAAACCCGGGGTTTAGGTGGGATTTGAATAAATTGTGGATATGAGGCCTGGACTGAGAAGTTGGGGGAAATGATTATGTGATATGTGATATTTATACCCACTCACCTTTACCGGGAGGGGAGGGGACATACGGAGGTTGTGTTACTGTGGGAGAGCCTCACTCCTGCCAGGGACGGGGGAGCTGAGAGGCCCGGTGTTGTACAGTGCCCATGTTCACTGCGTCGTGTGCTATATTCACCCCAAATTTGGGGTGATGTCCAGGTCCTGGTATCACACTGTTTACCCAAGTTCCAATTAATTCAATTATAAAACAATAAAATAATAATTTGCGTGTTACTCCTTCTGCTGGCAGTACCTCCCCTTCCCTTTGCTTGCTTCTTTGTGACTCTGTGTCATGCCCCAGGCACTTGCACTTATCTTATTTGATATTGGTTGCTTGAACACTTGCGTTATAATAATTATTATTATTTGTGCTAACCCTTTTCTTGTAGTACCTCGACATTGGACCGCAGGTATGATCCTCTTACTTTGCTAATTACTTTCCGTTATTTTACTTAGTTACATGTCATATTTCTTCTGCCTTGCTTTGTGAATTAATAACCTTAAAGACGATATTCCAAATCCAAGTTTGTTCCTACTGGGGCACGCATTAATGTGCTCCTCCCTATTTTTCAGGTAGCAGGGGCAGTATGGTTGGTGGTGACTTGGAGTCGGGTCTCAGTGGTAGCGTTTGGTGAGTGATGTAGCTTGCAGAGCGTCTTGGTTGTCTTTGAGGGTGGAGAGTGGCTGTATATATGTATTGGTGTACTTGGATTGTGTATAAAAATGAAGTATATTATGTATTAAATGTTGTTGTGGTTTTGTGTGACTGTTGGATATTTTAGTGGAGCTTCACTTGTACTATCCCAGCATGTGCGCAGTGACCTGCATATTCAGTTTTCTTCTTTCTCTCCCTTTTCCTTTCTCATCACCCTCACTCTCCAGGATAGTTGGAAAAAAAATTTATTTTAAATGCAGGGTATTCTGGGGAGAGGGGCGTGACAGTTTTTGGCGGCCCATGCAGGTCACCGCACTGTGATGTGCGTAAGGATAGTACATGTAATGCTCCAGTATATGATTGGGATAGATTAGCCCTAAGGTGTGTAATAACCTTAGTGACCTTAGAGTTTTAAGTGATCCACCCTTGAACCCCTAGCTTTAGGGAGTACGGGGATGAACTTTCTGCAGTATATTATACCATACATTTATATTGTAGGTATACACGTGTATATGTAACTGTGTGAACCAGCGTGTATAAGTGCATTGTTGTGCTTTGAGATTTGAACTATACATGTTGCGGTATGCTTGTATATTTGAATGGCATGAAGGTTACATGTATCCTGAATGATTGTAGTGGTATATGGCTATGCGTGGGGTGTACATACTAGGTGGGCAAATACTTGAGTGTATGTATATTTCGCCTCCATAAAAGTACATGATACAGATATGTGAGGCAGGTCTGTGGTATACTTGTGTGACTCTGAGATATAGGTGATATATACATGTTTATTAGTGGAAGTATACAGGTGGGTACATATAAGCTAGTGTGGATATATACCTTGTAGAGGTGTGAGTGGGGATATATACGTATGTGTTATGAGTGTATGTATGCAGTTTACTATCTATTAAATTATAATTGTGTTTCATGCAGGGAATGCACCGATGTGTATACATCTATCCTTGTATGGATAGAGTAATGGAATGTCCATATTGTATAGGACATATGGGAGAAAGTGTATATGTGTGGATATATGTGAGCCTGTATGGGTAGAGGGTGTAGATAAATATGTGTGGGAAGTTAGTGCATATATATCGCTAATGTTTCATTACAAGGGTATGAATTCCTAGTGTGTTAAAAAGTTTAAATAACTGAGAATATATGTATGTGCTGCCCATGTGCCTATAAGAATTGGTATATTGTTTTACTTGGGTATATGGTCATGGGTTGTATTATTGCGTGAAGATAGGTAATGTGCGATGGCCATATATGGTGTGTATGTAGTGATATAGATAAGTAATTGGCGTACGTGTAGTATGAGTAATGCCGCAGGGTGTTTGTAGTAGATGTATCCTATGGTGGGTAGGGGCGCTTTAGACCCGTCCAACCTCAGTTTAGGCCCTTAGCCCTATACCGTGCTTATTATGGGATAGGGATATATGTATGACGTGTAACACATGTAGGATGTGATGGATATAAGGAATTGAGATTATAAAGTGCATGTATAAGTGGGATGGATGTGGGTTTGCACGGTTAAGTGGAGTTACGATATATGTATACATGTGTATATACGCTTACCTCGTAGAATGGTGTCTATAGGAACATTTGGATGTATATGTAGTGCATGTACCCTTCCGTATATAGTGGCATGAGGGGGATTGTGTATTGGTATATGAGGTACTTGTATATATGTAGGTGTGTTATAGCAAGCGTGGTGTGATTGTGTATATGTGTTGTTATTATTGAATGTGTATTGGTGTATGTCTTATGAGTGGTTATATGTATATGAATGATCCCTATTTCGATATGCATGTATTAGTATACGAATGTGTACGTATATGGGGTGTGACTATCTACTGAATGTGTATGGATATTGAAATACACTTACTTGTGTATGTACTAGTATGCTAGTAAAAGCGTGGATATATTGGACGTTATGTATATAATGGTATGTGTGGCTACCGACTACCTGCTAGTATAGTTTGGGTAGCTTGACTGTATGTGTATGTGTGCCCATACATAGTAATGTATGTGCATAGTGCATGGGTCCTAGTACACACACACACACACACACACACACACACACACACACACACACATATGCATGTTTGTGTGCATATTTACTATTAGTATAATAGTCTTGTGTGTATGTGTATACACGTATTTGGCTATATGTAGATTCAGAAATCTATGTATGGTATTGATACTTATACATTTGCATATGAATATGTGCATATGGAGTATTTATGTGGAATACTGCTTGTTGCGTATATAGGAATATGTATTATATTTGTATGGATTTCTATTATACGTGTCACGATGGAGTGTAGGGATGTGTTATGTATGTGTGGTATGTAGTGGGAGCATAAGTAATTGTTTTATATTGGATGAATATATATATATATATACATACATACATATAGATATATATCTTTGTTTGTTCACCTGCTGATCTATCCTATATGGTTGTCTATCTAGGTATATCTAGGTGTGTTTTGGATAAGTGTATTCATGTTTGCATATGTGTATATATAGGTCTGTACCAGAGTATGTGTGTATGTATATACATATGCAATGTGGATGTAAATGTGATAGATATGGAATATATATATGTGTGTAATATGTTTGATAAATGTAAGTGAATGAAACTGTTGACATGTGGGTAATTGGTTGCATGTTTATATGTATACGTGTGTGTGTGTGTGTGTGTGTGTGTGTGTGTGTGTGTGTGTGTGTGTGTATGGAGTGTGGATGGACATTTATATTTATTTGACTATTATGGCAGTATGTGCGTAGGATGTGCAAAGGTAATTATATGTATATAGCATATAGTGGGGAACGTATGATGTTTGTGCACGCTTGTATGAATTATGTGTGGTATATGTGCCTATCTGTGTGAGGCAGTAGGTGCATCGCTATGAATGTGAGATTATGTGTATATTTATTTATAATTATGGTTGTGGACCTAGGTGACTTGATCGTGTATGTGATAGTGCATGCACGACTATGTATGTTGGATGTGACTAATTATCGTATGTATGTAGATGTTTATGTCCATATGATTATGGATGAACTTATATGATTAAGTATTGAGTGTATAGAGATCTGGTGTACATATGGTGTGCCACCATGATGGTGACCCCATTTGGCATGTTACGTGTGTAGATTGATATGTATAGTCACATGTCTGTGCATACATATAGATGTATATGTAATATATATAAGCAAGCAGAATATAAGTCGTTATACTTGAAGGTATTGTGATATATATGAAAGCATGCCATGTATGAATGCCTTATGTATCGTGATATGAATATGGTGTGATGTCGTATGCACATAGATATGAGTAGTGATCAAAATATGTATAATAACACGTGTAGAGACTTATTTGTGGTTTGTGTGAATATGTGTGCCTAGATGTTTATGTGAAAGACAAGTGTGTATGAATATGTAGTGATGATTATAATGATATGGATGTATTAATAGATGAGTAATAGGATGTATCTGTGTGTGATGCGGATGTGTATAGATGACAGTGAAGTATATAGTGTATATACGTGTGGCGTAAGTATGTAATCTTGCTTGTACTTCATGGGTAGAAAGACCTTCATATCTAGTTGACCTTCGACGAGGCTCACACCCTAAAAAGTCCGAGGACGGACTTTATTTTAAGGTGGGTAGGATGTCATGCCCTATTTTGCACTATACGTGTATTCCACTGAACACACATGGTATTTATACCTACGGTGTAATGCCCTGCTAAGCTACTGCACAAGTACTAAGGGGGGGGGGTGAATAGTACTTTAAAATAATTAAGAGGCTAATTCCTAATTACCTTGCAAACTCTACCAATTAATGCGGAAATGCGGAATAGTAAATAATCGACAACAAACAAACAATCACAAACAAACGATATTACTGGGTTCGGATCCACCCAAGTCTCCCCGACTTGTTCCCGGTGATCCTACGTCCCAACCACCCGGATCATTTCCGGATACTTGAGTTAGAAACCCTAACTCAATATTTCCACTATGAAATACTTGTGAAAAACCTTCACAAGTCAAATCATACACAAATGAACTTGTGACTCCCACAACCCGGGATCACAAACACACTCTCACAACCGAGAGCGAATCACTTACAATATCAAAGTAAATTGAAATGAAATAGCTTACCACAAAATACCTATGCCTTGAGTATACTTACGAATTAGGGCAAAGATGATTTTGAGGAAGATGAAGAGGCACCAAACCCTAGCTCCAAGATGTAGACCAGCAATGTAGAGCTATGAGGTTGATGGTGACCTAGGATCAAGCACTTGGCTTGGAAGGCTCACAATCAATGAATCTCTCTTTTGAAATAAGAGTGAGAAGAGATTCAAGATTGGAATGAATGAGCTTTGAATGAGAGGGAATGATTTCTCTTTGATCTCTAAACTTGTCTTATTATCAGCCTTGAGTGCAATGAATGCAGCTCAACAAGTATATATAGGTTAGAGGAGAGAGAGAGAGAAAAACGTTTCAATTAAAGCTCCAACGGATCTTTTCTGAACCAAACTAGTCGGTCAAAGAACAACCATCGACCGACTAGTTCATCAACTAGTCGGTCGGTCAAACAACATGAACCGACTAACTGGTGAACAGAGAATAGGTCGAAGTTCAGACTTAAGGAACTAGTCGGTCAAAGCACACTTGCCGACCGACTAGTTTCACAACTAGTCGGTCGGTGAGATAACTTAGACCGACTAAGAGATAAAACACAAAGTCTGAGAACAAATTGAATTAGTCGGTCAAAGAACCAAAGTTGACCGACTAGTTCATCAACTAGTCGGTCGCCAAATGTACTTGGACCGACTAACGACAAACAGTAACTTGGCATGTACAGTAGAAGCTCAACTAGTCGGTCAAAGAAGCATCACTGACCGACTAGTTCACAAACTAGTTGGTCGGTGAGTCAACGTAGACCGACTAACTGTAAACAGTAAAGAGCTATGATTTGAGAAAGCAAACTAGTCGGTCCAAGAAGGATTGCCGACCGACTAGATCACCATCTAGTCGGTTGGTTCTTCTTCTTGAACCAACTAACATGCACAAGAAGTAGCGAATCGAAGTGCGATGCTTCGGGAAAGTTTGTATGGACTTCTTACAAGTTCCTATGTCTAAGATAGGAGCGATATGAAGATTAAAACGTAAGACCTACTCAAGGCTTAACATTCTACGGAACGAAGCTAAAAGACTATAAATTAAACTACGAACCGTCTTCGAAAGCTTCGATCCGAATCTTCATGACTTCTAAAATGGTTCAAAAGCTTCAACGAAGCTTTACGCATACGATCACGTGCTTTGAGAAGTCTCGAGACGTCGCTTTGGATGTTCAAATGAATTTGGTGACGATCTCCATAACTGCGCTCACAAATTGTTAGTTCACAATATATTTATGTTTGATCATCATCCAAAACCAAATCCGGGGAGTCCAATATCCAACATTCTCCCCCTTTTTGGTGATGACAAACCAACATAAATAATAATAAAAAATAATGATTCAAATGTAATTTACTTACTCCCCCTGCATTGATGACACGTTAATTCCAAAATGAATAATAATAATACGCATCAAGCAGACGAGTAAAGTATAAAAATGAGAATCGAATATTAAAATTTAGGAATTGAAATTCCATTTATATATCTTAAGTCCCCCTGAATCTAACATATCAAATTAGATTTTTGGAAAAATGCTTTAAATTATCATTTAGCCATGTCATTATTATATCTCTCCCCCTTTGGCATTAGCAAAAAGAGCGGGAGGAGATCAACAACAACAACAATGGCTTCAAATAAAAGCACGGGAGTCGTAGAATACGACCATGGTCCAAATGACACCAAAGAAAAATACGAATGAAATCAAGGCGTGTCAATGAGACCAAAGTCGAAAATCGATAAATAAAATCATCAAAACTCAAATAAATTTTACGAATTGAGTTATGGAATATACTCTCCAATATCAACATTCTTGGTTAATTTAGTGCATGGAAACCAATTCTATGTTTTCATAAAATGAATTCTATTTAACCAAGTAGTTTCGTCGAGCGACAAAATCAAACATCAGAGACATATAAATTATAAAATGTGCACAACATAATGAGATGTCAACATCGATGTATATATATATATATAAATGAAGCATGAGTACATCAAGATGATACATCCGTCAACATACAAAATGCGATCCAATGATCGAAGCACAAAAGATACAACATCATATCACACATATATAAGAGTATCACAAAACATACAACATCATCAGGGATACATCATCATACATCCAAAAATATCAAAAAACATAACCACAAAACCACCCAAAATATCCTAACCCACACTCTCTCACTAAAAGATATCTCATCTAAAGTGCATCGGGAGAGGCCTCAAAGAAGCTCAAGAGGCAGTGGCAGGATCTGCAGCAGCAGCAGGCTCTGCAGCAGGAGTGGTGGTCACTGGGTCTGCAGTAGTGTCCACGGGAGCGACGAGAGTGGAAATCTCTGGAGCAGGAACATTAGTGGCCTCGGGAGCACCAGTCGAAGCATCCACCGCAGGAACGGTGGCAACATGAGTACTCTCGGGGTCAACACCAGAAGAAACAACAGCAACACCAGAAGTGCCCTCGGGGGCACGAGTAGAAACACACACAAGCTCCTCAATCTCCTCCTCGTCCAACTCCTCCTCGTCAGAGACTGACGGAGGGATCTCAATACCAAGGTGGCGAGCAATGCGATCAAGAATCTCCTCGGTACGAGCATAACGAGACTCCACACGTCTCACTGAACGTGCGAGCTCGTCAAGAGTGGTAGAGGGAGCAGCTGAGGCAGAAGCTGAGGCAGACACTGAAGGTGTCGTCCTCTGAACGTGACGGAGTGCTGCAAGAGACTTCTTGACGGTCGTCGCGTTTAGAGGAGGACCAAGGGGATGCTCATCATCAGGAGGAAGTGTGACACGGAAGTGATGAAAAACTAGAGTCAACAAGCAAGGATATGGGATATGCGCAGACTTCGTGGACTTCCAGATACACTCGAAAGAATCCATCTTATCGAGTATAATCCGAGCCCAGTTCCTTAGGCTGACGGGTACGGTGTCGTGAGCTAGACTCAGGCTGCCTAGGAGGAGGTGAGGGTTCCCTATGGGCCTCGGTCTCGGGAATGTACTCGGTGTCTGAATCCGAAGCACCGGATGGAGTAGGAGCATGAAAAGACACATGCTTAGACTTGGGCTGAGATTGGGCTCTAGGCTTCGCTGTCGTCGTCCTCTTCCGCTTGAGAGGAGGCGACGACGACGAGGGTTGGGTTGTTTTCGATCGGCGTCTAGGAGGGGTTCGCGAGGGTTGAACGGGATCCGTAGGGGATGGTTCTATGGTCATAGGCGATGGGCTCGTAGGACGGATCAGAATGCGTGTACAGGCCATAAGTGCGGCACGACACGACGCAATCAAACGTGATAGCCCTAGAAAATCGAAACCCTAGCAAGCTGAAACCCTAGCCAAAATGAGCAAAACCCTAATCCTAAGCACATGAGCTAAAAAATCTAACCCTAGATAGCTAGGAGAGGGTGGAGAGATCACCTAGGTAGGAAGAATGACGATCGGCGACGGCGGGGATGGCGGGAAATTGGCCGGAGATCGATCGGAGAGGGAGTGGAAGTCGAAGGGGTCGGGGGTTTTTCGAGTTGGAGAGAGATAGAAACCGACTAAAAATAAATTAAGTCGGTCGAGATGAGGTGTTAATCGATTGAAATTCGAAAAGACAATTCAGTCCCCGTCACAACTAGTCGGTCACAGTTCAAGCACTGATCGACTAGATCACGATCTAGTCGGTCGGTCAATGAGCTTGAACCGACTAGTTGTAAACAGTAACTGAAGGCAAATTTCCTGACAAGATTTAGTCGGTCTAAGCTCATTCACTGACCGACTAGAACTGAATCTAGTCGGTCGGCCAATGAACTTGGACCGACTAAGAGAGTTCAAAAATTGAGAATTTTGAGATTTTGATTTCTCTCCTCATCACACTTTGACGAAACATCAAAATACTTTCATTAATCATTATACTACACCATCAAACATCGAAAATATGAAATTTGACGATTACGCACAAATCGAGCGATAATTCCGAAAATTCAACAAAAATCCAGAAAAATTTCAATTAATCTAGCATGAGCAAATATAAAGAATTGAATAGCATGCAAGATTATTGAAAACATATGAATCCTAAATCTTGGATTCACCCATAATCCCCAATTCTCGACGTAACCGCACAAAGGAGTCTTCCTTTAGGGGTTTTGTGAAAATATCGGTGATTTGCTTCTGGGTTTCAACGTACGCTAATATGATGTCCTTTTTAGCAACATGATCATCTAAGAAATGGTGTTGGACATCTATGTGTTTCGAACGGGAATGGTGTACTGGGTTCTTGGAGAGACAAATTGCACTTTGGTTGTCCACCATGATAGGGCAAGTATCACAGTTTATACCAAAGTCTTTAAGTGTGTGTCTCATTCAAAGAACTTGAGCACACGCGGCACCGGCGACAATATATTCCGCCTCGGTGGTTGAAAGTGATACAGAATTCTGCTTCTTGGAAAACCAAGAGACAAGAGAATTTCCTATAAAATGGCAAGGGCCACTAGTACTTTTTCTATCGGATTTGCATCCCGCATAATCTGCGTCACTATATGAGATTAACTCATACGTGCTAGATTTTGGATAAAGTAATCCAAAATCAAGTGTATAACTTAAATAACGGAAAATACGCTTTACCGCTACTAAGTGTGACTCCTTAGGTTGAGACTGATAACGAGCACAAACACATACAGTAAACATAATATCGGGCCTACTTGCGGTAAGATATAGTAAAATACCCATCATACCTCGATATAGACGAATGTCTACATCTTTTCCGCCCGCATCTTTATCAAGATGTGTAGTGGTGCTCATTGGAGTCTTTTTCCCGGAGGCATTCTCCATTCCAAATCGCTTTAGCAACTCCACCGTGTACTTCGTTTGGTGGATGAAGATTGCATCGTTCATTTGGCGAATTTGGAGACCTAAGAAATATTTGAGCTCACCCATGTGGCTCATCTCAAATTGATCCTTCATCACATTAGAAAACTCTTCGCAAAGAGCAAAGTTAGTAGCACCGAAAATGATATCATCAACATATATTTGAACTAAAATTATATCATTATTCGAATACTTAACAAATAGTGTGGAATCAACTTCTCCCATTTTAAAACCTAAATCCAAAAGAAAATTCTTTAAACGGTCATACCAAGCTCGAGGAGCTTGTCTCAAACCGTAAAGTGCTTTCTTAAGTTTAAAAACATGATTTGGAAATTTTTCATTTATAAAACCCGGAGGTTGAGAAACGTAAACTTCCTCAACAACATCTCCGTTTAAAAACTCACTTTTAACATCCATTTGAAATAATTTAAAATCCTTATGGCATGCAAAAGATAACAATAATCTAATTGATTCTAATCTAGCTACCGGAGCAAAGGATTCTTCGAAATCGATACCTTTCTCTTACCGATAGCCTTGAGCTACTAACCGAGCTTTGTTCCGGATGACGACTTGGTTTTCGTCGGTCTTGTTCTTGAAGAGCCACTTTGTCCCGATGACGGTGTGGTTCTTCGATGGCAATGGAACAAGCTCCCAAACCTCATTCCTCTCGAATTGAATGAGTTCCTCTTCCATGGCAAGGAAACAAGCGCTATCTTCGCATGCTTCATTAACATTCTTTGGCTCTTTCGAGGAGGCAAAGGAACAATGAGCGAAGTGGTAGACTTGAGATCTCGTCTTGACACTATCATGGATATTGCCAATGACTTGCTCATGAGGATGGTCACGAATGGTATGAAGCCGTTTGGGAATTCCTTGATCACTAGGAACATTCTCAACAACTTCATTAGTCGGGTTAGTATCAATAGAATCAATAGAATCATTAGAATTAGAATTACCAATTGAATCACATAAAACATCCATGGAGTCATCATCATTAGTAATTCTAGTTGGAAAAAATCCTTCATTAAATGAAACATGAAGCGATTCCTCGATCATTGAGGTTCGTTTGTTGTATATCCGGTAGGCTTGCTACGTGAGGAATACCCAACAAAAATCCCCTCATCGGATCTTGGATCGAATTTGTCCAAACTACCATACGTGTTCTTAATAAAACATTTTGAACCAAAAACACGAAAATGTTTAACATGAGGCAACCTACCAAACAACAATTCATAACAAGTTTGTTTAGTGCCGGGCCTCAAAAGTATTCTATTAAACACATAGCAAGCGGTGTGTACCGCTTCCGCCCAAAATTGATGGCCAAGTTGGCTATCATCAAGCACAGTGCGAGCACACTCCACTAGCGTCCTATTCTTTCTCTCAACAACACCATTTTGAGGAGATGCGCGAGGGAATGAAAAGGTGTGTGTAATACCAATTTCATCACAAAATGTCTCAAAAGACTCATTCTCAAATTCTCCTCCATGATCACTACGAATAGTGACAATGGTGGTTCCTAAGAGATTTTGTACTTTCTTAACAAAAATTGTGAAGTTTTCAAACGCATCATTTTTATTACTTAATGAAAATACCCAAGTAAACCTAGAAAAGTCATCAACGATGACAAGTCCATATCGTGCATTTTCTAATGAAGCAACTCTAGTTGGGCCAAATAAATCTAGCTGTAATAGCTCTAGTGGCCGCTTAGAAGAAATGCTTTTCTTAGGTTTAAACGACGATTTTGGAAGCTTGCCTCGTTGACACGAGTCACAAAAGCTTTTCTTTTGAAAGACAAGCTTAGGAAAGCCTCTAATAGAATTTAACTTGGAAAGCTTAAATAGTGTTCCAAAGTTCACATGACCAAAACGTCGATGCCATAAGTGTTGTTCACTTGTGTTGGCAATGAGACATTGTTCATGTGATCTTGGAAGATCTAGGATGTATATATCCTTATGGCGTGTGCCGGAAAACAATAATTCATTATTATCTTTTCTTAAAATATGGCACATTCCTTTCACAAAGCTAACTTTGTAACCTTTGTCACAAAGTTGACTTATTGAAATGAGATTGTGGTTTAATCCTTTAACAAGGTAAACATCATTTATAAGAGGTTTAGAAGTATTACCCACTTTACCAACACCTATGATGGTTCCGCTCTCGTTGCCTCCAAAGGCTACCCGGTTTCCATTTGCAATGGAAACCACGCCGGAGAGCAATTGAGCGTCACCCATCATGTGTTTTGAACACCCGCTATCGAGTATCCAATTCCTCTTGGAACTAAATTTAAATTTGTTGCTCCTTTTCTTTTTCTTGAGTACCTAAAGATATAAAATTTCATATCATGGTACCCAAGGTCATTGGGTCCAAAAGATTAGACATTTGGAAGCCAAGTCCAATTGGACTTAGACTTCCCCACATAATTATCATTATCCACAACATCCGAAAAATAAGCATTCATGTAAACTTGTTTTTCATCCATGCTTGTGTCCTTTGGGCTCCAAATTGTGAAGATTTTGGGAGCCCTCATCCTATTGGGTGCAAGCATGCGTTGTTGGTTTCTACGTGATGCATAACGTGGATAGGCATAAGGAACATGATGGAATGGTGCATTATAAGAATTATTCATACGATGATGTGGGTGTACATATGCATGTGGAGGAACACGTGCATGAGGGTGTCTCACATTGTGTGCACGTGCCCGTGGATGTGGGGCATAGAAATCATCATATGTGTGAGCATGTGGAGTAGGACGTGTGTTCCTACGTGGCATGGTATTCGTGTACATGTAAGCATGGCCCTTCTTTGGAGGTCCACCCAAAGTGTGTTTCTTTCCAAAAGAAGATGTGAACCAGGTGGAAGCACCATTGGTAGATGAACTGCCAATAGAGTGTTTGCTACCACTCGTTGAGGCATCAAAAGTTGGCCTAACAAAAGTAGTGGCCGCTTTGGATGAATTTCCCATCGTATACCCCAAGCCAATGTGGTGATTGGCCGGAAGTAGGTCACTTAGGATTTTATCAAATGGTCCTTACCCTTATTGAATTTGTTAATTCGGCCTAATGTGTTCTCATATTTCTCGGTGAGAGAACGCATAGAAGCATCCAAAGTGGATACTTGCGATGTGAGCACATAAACATGAGATTTGAGATTTTCATTCTCAATACTCAAAGTCGAGTTTTGAGAAGTCAAATCTGCTATCTTGTGTTCCTCCGGATCCTCAATGCTAACATGTTCAAGTTGAGTCTTGAGATTAACAATCTCATTCTTCAACCCTTCAACAACGGTGTCGTTGTTGGTGATGATAGTTTTAGGCGAGGTTTGGATGCTAGCTAAGTCATCTTTTACTTTAGTATACCTATTTACTAATTTAGTATACTTAGACCACAATTGAGAATTAGCATTCCTAAGGTCATCTATTGTTACCTCATCGCCTTCGTTGTCGCTATCATCGGAGGAAGATCCTTGTTCATTTTCCTCTCTAGCCATGAAGCACATGTGTGCTTGCTCCACTTGCTCATCATCCGACTCTCCGCTAGAGGAATCATCGGAGTCGGTGAATGTTTCAATAAGCCCCTTTTTGTTCCCTTTCTTGTACTTCTTGGACTTGTCGTACTTCGGCTCCTTCCACTTCTCCTTGTGCTTGTTTTGAGGACACTCCACTTTCATGTGTCCGGGCTTGTTGCATTGAAAACACAAAGGAGAGGAGATGTTAGAAGAATTAAACTTTGACTTGTTTTTGAAGTTACCTTTCCGAAAGAACCGGTTGAACTTCTTGGCCATGAGAGCCATGGACTCCAAGTCCAACTCGTTTTCCAAGTTTTCATCATCGGTCGATGTGGAAGTTGATGGAACGGCCTTGAAAGCAATAGCCTTCTTCTTTTGCTCGTCTTGTTGTAGGTAGGACTTCATCTTTTCCTGCAACTTCAACTTGCTATCCTTGCGTACCTCATAAGACATCAAGGTACCCATTAGTTGAAGAATCGTATAGGTTTTCATATCATTACCTTCCTCGATGGCGAAGGTACGTTTCTTCCAACTAGAAGGAAGTCCATCTCTTCGAGACTTTCTCCTTTTGGGTGTAGGTCTTACCAAGAGCCTCCAACTCGTTTGTGATGTCGACGAAGCGAGCATAGTACTCCTTCATCTTCTCACCCTGTAGCATATGAAATAACTCGAAATCTTTATTAACTACTACGAGTTTGGAGTCTCTTACCCTACTTGTCCCTTCATGCAATATGAGGAGGGAGTTCTGACGTGCCCCCGGTTTGCGAGCCGCAAATGGCCGGGGGACCCACGTGAGGGTTTTGATATTTGTAACCGCAAGCGCACGGTGTTGTAGTGTGGCTTGTGGGTCGAACACATGGAGGCTAGGATGTGCTTGTGTCAAAGAGGACCGAAATCACCCAGTGGGTGAGCTAGCCCAGATCGAATGATGGATTGTCACGGTAAAGGAATGCAGGGTATAGACAATAAGAAAATAAAAACCGGGACTTTGGTTTCCACCCCCAACGAGCGACTCTCGCCGATACGGCCTACGGGTAGGATGGCGATCGGAATTAGGGTCTAATGGTGAGACGTTGCCTCTAAAAGTGGTACCGGCATCCCATGGGCCTGATATTCCGGTCGGTGCCCAGGATGATACGCCTGACTTCCCGGGTTCGATCAGTGGGCACTCCCGTGTCCATTAACACTGATCGACTCCGGGAGCACTAAGCTCGCAACGATAACTCCTAACGTCTCATCCTGCCGCTCCCGCGCGCTAGGATTCGGCGTCTACGCTAAGGGCGTAAGCTATGGCTAGGGAGTCAACCGCCAAGTTTATTCCCCCTTGGCCCGACGGTCAAAGGCAGTCTTTTTCCTGCCGATGACAATAAAACACCCCGCATAACCGTTATATTCCTAATCCCTATCGATTTCCTAACCCTATGGATGCATCGGGAAGAGCCCCCCGAAGGGGTTTCCGCCAAAATCCCAGATTTGGGAACTACTCACAAATATTCATTAAAAAGCGATCTAAACGAAAATGAACCGTTAAATTCATAATCAGACAATAGGAATGCGAAGGTAGTAAAGCAATTAAGATAGTACTAAAGTTTTACAAAGATCCGAAAACTTACAAAAACTGGGAAATTACAGCCGTCACAAAATGAAGAAAACAGTAAAAAATAACCAACTCCCGAATCTGGGAAACCTAGGGTTCTATTTATAGAAAACGACATCACGCGATCGGTTGACAAGTCAACCGGTCGGGTGAGCCGCTTCACAAAATCACAGCGCAATGCGGGGGTTTCACCCCGTCAGTATGAACCGGTCGGTTGGAACTTGGTGCGGTCGGTTGGATCATGGTGCCGACCGGTTGGATCTTGGAGCGGACCGGGTGAGGAGATCGGTTGGAGCTCCGAGTCTTGGCTGTTGAAATTCAGCTACAGGTGAACCGATCGGGTGAAGGTCACCCGATCGGTTGGAAATCAGCTTCGAATTTCAAGAGACTTTGAGCTTTTGACCCGGTCACTGAACCGACCGGGCGACTTCTCGTGAGCTCCAAGCTGCGTCCGGGTGGTGCACGCGTGCATCACCCGATCGGTTGGAGATGACCAACCGACCGGGTGAGGGGCCTGAAAGATGCAATCTTCGTCGTTTGATCCCCTGGATCACGCGTGACTCCTCCCGTTGCTCCGGGGACACATGATATCATCGTTTTACGTCCCAAACGCCAACAAACTCCTGCAAAACACGGAAAATACGGAAAAGTGAAAGAAAACAAGAAAATACAAGAAAACACGAGAAAACAAATAAAAGACGGCGGTAAATACGGAAAAACACGGAAGAAAACACGCGTAAATATATGAAATATAAACGCACGTCAAAATCCCCCAAGCTGAACTCTTCCTCGTCCTCGAGGAAGACGAGTGAGAGTAGGAGCTCGGAGGGGAAAAATAGAGAGAAAGAGAGAAAAAGAAAACTCTATATCCTAGATCGCCCGTCTGGGTCAACAAAATCGAAAACGACACACCGAGCAAGCAAACGCCAAATCACATCACTAAACCAAGGAATACGAGTCCAGACAAGTGTCGTGGGCCCACGTGGTGAAGCGCGAGTGAGTGTGGTCGTGAGCTAGCAGTCCGTGTCACTATCTACGATGCGCGATAAAGCTCGATATACACAAATCCAAAGAAAGACCCAAATATCGATTCAAATTGAATTAAGCGGTGAATATATGGTTCAAGCATGCATGAGAATAGAGAGAGAATCGAAACATATCATGCGTCAGGGACTCCACAACTAGGGTCAAGGAAATCACCACACTAAAGCCTAGATAATAGCTAAAAAGTTCCTAAGCCAAGTGTTTTCGAAAACGATGGGGGTTGAGATGATGTGGAGTAGGACACTCGGTGCAAATTCTCGCCTTCCCTTTATCTCGGCAGGTAGGAAAAAATATTCACACGGGAATTTTTTTTTGGGTTTTGGGTATTTGTATTTTTTTTTGGATTTTGGGCTATACAAAATTTTTCTTTTCTTTTCTTTTTGGGTTTTTCTTTTCTTTTCTCTTTGGGTTTTTCTTTTCTTTTCTCTTTTTTTTGGATTTTTGGGTTTTTGGCTATACACATGTGTACTCTCCCAAGTGGGAGAACGGTACACGACAAGGGGATTTGCACCAAGTAAAACAAAAAAAAGAGAAGTCGGAATCTAAACACTTGGGCAAAGGAAACTATTCTCGCTAAATAGAGCATGGGCTAAATGGGTTATCCTAGTCCTTAATTGTGGAATCCCGACACATGCGAAATGAAGTACACGATATATATATATATATAGCATGCAGAAGCAGACATGGGAAACAAATACCGCATATTCAAATCGAAGCATGATAATCTAGGGGTCATTCCTGGACAGGTATATTAAGTAAAATCACAAAGTAGAAGCACACCACATGGTTATGCACGACACACGACTCACACAAAAGCTAATTGGACCCACGATGCGTGAAATGCAAGAGGACTCGAAATCCTAGGGTTAGTGAATGTGATGCTAGGTGCTAGGTGTGTGTGATTTTTTTGGCGATTCATCATAGGGTTCATCTATAGGAGAAAGAGACAAAAAGAAGAGAAGAAAAAATAAAAAACACGATGAAAACGACACAAAAACGAAAAAGAAAAGACTCAAATGACGCACAAAGTGCGACTCCCCCAAGCTGAATCTTGCATTGCCCTCAATGCAATAAGAGTGAGTAGGGGGGAGGGCAATGAAAATGGGGGGGGGGTATGCACCGACACAAAAAGAAATGAAAAACGAGGAAAACACAGATACGAAACTGAAAAATAAAGAAAAATCAAAATCAAACCACACGACACGAAAAACGAAATAAAACCACACGACACAACAAAATAAAAAGTAAAGACAAGCACACACACACACACACAAGAAGAAAATAAAATACGACAACATAGCAAAACAGACTTCCCCCAAGCTAGACATGACAGTGCTAGCAAATAAAATGTGATCGTGAAATGCAGAAATATGCAAGGGGGGAGTCAATCGGATTCGTTGGTCCTAGAATGGTAGGGGGAGGGAGAGGAGGGTGGGGAATAGAGAATGAAATAATCCTCGGAGCATGAGGAGGGCGTGCCTACAGGGGAAGGAGGGGCGACAGGCTGGAGCACGGGTGGATCGATATGTACCGGTGGGCTGTGGTGGATAAAGATTGTTTCGGGTGGGCCGACAGTTGGGTGCCAATCGGGAGGATCCAAGGGTGGCAGATGCACTAATGGAGAATACCAAGGATCGGGGTAAAACTCCCATGTCAGATGAGATGGGGGGTAGGGTAGCCGCAAAGGTGTTAAAGGTGGTAGGATCGCGAAAGGTGCACATGCGGGGCTATAGAGATAGACTGCACGGTCTTCACCGAAGGGGGTGAGCATATTGATATCGATCAAGTAATCACGATCGATACGGCTACGTACAGGCAAAATAGGGAGGTCGGGCGACACTCTCAAAACACATCTGACGATAAGAGTGATCATCCCACCACAGCAGATGGATCCAGAATTGGCGCGGCTAACAGCAAAAATTTCGTGGATGATCCAATGAGCGGCGTTTATGGGCATAGGGATGTGCCCAAGGATCCTGTCTTCGGACATGGCATAAAGGAAGAAAAGCTCATCCCTAGATACAATGGACACATCCACGCGGGCGAAAACAGTGTTGGCGAGGATGCAGTGGGCGAGGCGGTAACACAGGTGGATAATGTAGGAGGCAAGAGCCTCAGGTGGAAAGGCGGTGTACCGGGTAAATCGTTGCCAAACACCATCAGCCCGAAATTGAGAGTAGATGTCAGTTCGATCGTGGGTGGAATGTTCGGTATTAAGATCGGGGTGACGGAGATTGAGGATATTGTTCAACTCGATGAAACCCAGAGAAAAATCGCAGTTGAAAGCACGGAAGGAGAAACCCCCGTCAAACACCTCGAGGGAACTGAGGAATTCAAGCGTGAGATTTCGGTGTGTGTGTGAGCATGGATGTAAGAAAGGGTATGGCACCCGATATAGTTGAAAATTCTGCCGACGCCGTTCGAAAGCCCTAGAGCTTCGAGTGTGGGGTGATCGGCAAAGAGTGTAGGTCGCATCGGGCGATGAAGTAGTGCTCGCAAACGGTCAGACTGCTCCTCTGTAGAAGGGTTTATGCCAAGGAAAGAGGGTGAAAAGGGGCCGTAGAGCGGATCACGGCGCGAAGATGAGGCAATCTCTTTCCCTTTCTTAGACATGACGACTATGTGGGTGGCGAAAAGGAGAGTTGGAGCGTGCCTATGATGATTATAAAGCAGGTGAAGCATGTATAACACCAACTCAGGACATTACAGATAAGGTAAGAGATGTGTAGATTGGAAAAGTGTTACCCATCAATGTAGCAAGATAAGGCTCCCGGGGACTCGCGTAGTAGGAGGAAGCAATTCGGGAAGCCGCCGCTCGCTGATCCGACAAGAAATAGGTTTTCGAAAATTTTGGGGGCTAGGGGTAGGGTTTGGGTGGTTTGATGATGGAATGTCGACGATGGCAAGGTGGCGAGGGTGGGGAAGTATGGGAGTGAGTGGGGATGAGGGTTTAGGGGCAGTATGTTGGGTGGAGGAGGTCGATTCGACAGTTGGAGGGTGTGTAACCGTGTGAAGGGGATTTTCGGGGGTCGGGTGGCGGTCATCGTGCGGTAGGGGTATTTATAGGGGCGAAACTGAACCGATCGGGTGAGTTCTCACCCGATCGGGTAGGCAAATTTCGAAAGTTTCCTGTCGGACAACAGATACAGGTGAACCGACCGGGTGAATAGTCACCCGATTGGTTGACCGCATCCCAAATCTTTCCCGAGAACATGTGATATTTCACCCGGCCACTCACCCGATCGCGATATTACTCACCCGATTGGTTGATGCGATCTTCAAATTTCCCGAAAGTTCAGCACTACCCACACGGTCAGCGACCCGGTCTCATCATTCTCCACCTGATCGGTTTATTTGGTGACAGACACGATCGTATGCTGATACATCCCAACCGATCGGGTGAGAACTCACCCGATCGGTTGAGGCCTTGTTTTCTGCAAAACCCAAAAATCGCCTAAGTTCCTTCACGGAAGTTGTTTCGGCTGGATTTATTTATAAAAATAGAGAAAAATAAAGTAGAAAAAAATCCTAAAGAGCGAAGCAAAAGTTTAGAACATGGGTTGCCTCCCATGGAGCGCTTTTGTTTAACGTCGTCTAGCTCGATGCCTCTAGCGGTGGTCAATTATGATCCGGAGGGTTAGAGGAAGAGTTGTCGCTCGTTGGGGATCCGACCGGAGAGAATTCTGGTTCTCTAACTGCATAGTGTTTCAGACGCTGTCCGTTGACTTTAAACGGCTCATCCCTTCCCATTATCTCAATAGCCCCATGCAGGAAAACCTTGGTGACGCGGAATGGTCCCGACCACCTTGACTTGAGTTTTCCAGGAAAGAGCTTCAGCTTTGAGTTGAATAGGAGAACTAAGTCCCCTTCTTTGAATTCTCTCTTCAAGATTCACTTATCATGCCACCGCTTCAGCTTCTCCTTGTAGATCTTGGAGTTCTCATAGGCATTGAGCCGGATTTCGTCGAGCTCGTTGAGTTGTAACTGTCGGTGCCCTCCTACCTCCTTGGCGTCGAAGTTCAGATTCTTAATTGCCCAAAATGCCTTATGCTCCAATTCCACAGGAAGATGGCAAGCTTTCCCATAGACAAGCCGGTAGGGAGTCGTGCCGATAGGAGTTTTAAATGCTGTCCTGTAGGCCCAAAGCGCGTCAGGAAGCTTTGATGACAAGTCCTTTCTAGAATTGGCCACCATCTTTTCTAGTATGCTTTTAATCTCCCGGTTAGAGACTTCCGCCTGACCGCTGGTCTGCGGGTGATAGACACGCCCCACCCGGTGTTGTATCCCGTATTTTTTAAGAGGGCCTCGAATTTCTTCTCTATAAAGTGGCTCCCTCCGTCACTGATCAGGACACGAGGTACACCGAACCGCGGGAAGATGTTGCTTTTGAAGAACTTGGCCACCACTCTGGAATCATTGGTTGGACTGGTCATCGCTTCAACCCATTTCGACACGTAGTCCATAGCCACCAAGATATACTGGTTCCCCGAGGAGGAAGGGAACGGTCCCATGAAGTCCACTCCCCATACATCGAAGATTTCTACCTCCAGGATGTAGTGTTGAGGCATCTCATTCCTTTTGGAGATATTCCCCGCTCTTTGGCATTTATCGCATGCTTGGACATAAACATGTGTGTCCTTGAAGAGTGTAGGCCAGTAGAATCTGCTTTGGAGAATTTTTGCGGTGGTCTTGTAGGTGCTCGCGTGCCCTCCACATTGCTGCCCGTGGCAGTGGGAAATGATGGAGGTTGCCTCAGTTTCAGGGATGCATCTTCGTATCACCCCATCATTGCAGGTTTTGTATAGGTGGGGGTCATCCCAATAAAACTTGCGGACCTCATGGAAAAATTTCTTCTTCTGCTGAAAGCTCACATTATGGGGGACGATGGCACAAGCTAGATAATTTGCGATGTCGGCGTACCAGGGGGTCCAGGAGGAAGAGACAGAGAAAAGATGCTCGTCAGGGAGTGAATCATCGATCGGCATAGCATTTAAATCGAGGGTAGGCATCCTGGACAGGTGATCGGCAACAACATTCTCCGCCCCCTTCTTGTCTCTGATTTCCAGGTCGAATTCCTGGAGGAGGAGAATCCATCTAATGAGCCACGGCTTTGCTTCTTTCTTGCTCAATAGGTATTTAAGAGCCACGTGATCCGTGTGCATGATCACCTTGGCGCCAACGAGATATTGTCGGAACTTATCCATGGCGTAGATGACCGCGAGCAATTCTTTTTCCGTGGTAGTATAATTTCTTTGGGTGGCATCAAGGGTTTTGCTCATATAATATATGACATGAAGATTTTTATCCTTCCTCTACCCCAAGACGGCACCAACCGCATAATCACTATCGTCACACATCAGCTCAAAGGGTAGATTCCAGTTCGGTGGCTGTATTATGGGCGCAGAAATCAAAGCTTGCTTCAAAGTGCGGAAGGCCTCCATACACTCCTCGCTAAAGACGAAATGCACGTCCTTCACTAGGAGTTGGGTCAGCGGCCTGGAAATCTTCGAGAAGTCTTTTATGAAGCGGCGATAAAATCCCGCGTGTCCTAAGAAACCACGGACTCCTCGAAGATTGAGCGGTGGTGGAAGCTTTTCAATCACTTCAATTTTAGCCTTATCAACCTCGATTCCCCTCGAAGAGATGACGTGCCCCAGCACAACTCCCTCTTGGACCATGAAGTGGCACTTCTCCCAGTTTAGGACTAGTCCCCTTTCTTGACATCTCTCCAGGACCTTAGTTAGATTTCTAAGGCACGAGTCAAACTTAGTTCCATAGACGGAGAAGTCGTCCATGAAAACCTCCATGATGTCTTGGGAGTAGTAGGAGAAGATAGCAGACATGAGTCTTTGGAATGTAGCAGGGGCGTTACAGAGTCCGAACGGCATTCTTCTATAGGCATATGTCCCGAATGGGCAAGTGAAAGTCGTCTTCTCCTGGTCATCGTTATGAATAGGGATCTGAAGAAATCCTGAATACCCGTCCATGAAACAGAAATAATTATGCTTCGCCAGTCTCTCGAGCATCTGGTCAATAAAGGGGAGAGGGTAATGATCCTTCCTCGTAGCCTTGTTCAGCTTTCTATAGTCAATGCACATCTTGTACCCCGTGACGGTCCTCGTTGGTATTAGCTCGTTCTTCTCGTTGCGAACCACCGTCATTCCTTCTTTCTTGGGTACGACATGCACCGGGCTAACCCAGTGACTATCGGAGATAGGGTATATAATACCGGCGTGTAGAAGCCTAACAATCTCCTTTTTTACAACTTCCATCATTATGGGATTTAGCCTCCGTTGTGGCTCAATCGAGGAGGTTTGGTCATCCTCAAGCAGAATTCTGTGTGAGCAGAGGCCTAAGCTAACCCCTTTTAGATCTTCAATTGCATATCCGAAAACTCCTTTAAACCTTTTTAAAACACCAAGAAGTTTGGTCATTTGGTCTTCAGGCAGTGAAGAGTTCACTATGACCGGAAGGGTCAAGCCAGCCCCCAAATATTCATACTTTAGCCCCGGGGGTAACTCTTTCATCTCAACCTCATGAGGCCCCGACGCATACTTCTCAAGCTGAGCATCCTCAAGGGAAAGGAGTTCTTCGTGGGTTTCTTGGAAGCCATCATCCGGAATCTCATCCCTGGCCGTGCTTCCGTATGGCAAAGTTTTGCAAGGTATAGTGGGGACGATCGAGGAAGGCACCGGGTCTCTTTCGAGCTCATAATAATTTTCCGGGAAGAAGGCTTCTAAGTGAAAACAGGTTTCAATTGTCGATGGTTCCCCACAGCTGTTTCTGGCTTCCTCACTGTCCAAGGATCCGGGACGCTCAGTAGAAGTCTGCAAGGCATAGATCGGTTCCTGTCCAACGTACCCTACAGACTTAGCCTGATGGTTCTCCTGACAAAACTCCGCGAACAACTTTTCTTCACTAAATTCGGGACTAGGAATGTCGATATACGCCACTTCACCATGAGGAACGAGAGTTGCCTTGGCAAGGTGCTCCTGCGTATCTCGATATCTCCTCTGATTTTCCACGGCGGCAGATAGGAGGGATAGTATATTCGAGGTATTCAGGGATTCCGCTAAGCTCCGCGCCAAACAGCGGATATGGTGAGAGTGATCCCAGATGTCTCCTGAAACTGCATGCAACATCCTCGTCGTGGGGCAAAGACCCTATACGAAAGGAGAGAGAGAACTGCACAAGTAGCAAACACGTCAAAAGCACGGGTCGCATAAACGGGAACCAAAAGTAGCGATGGTAGCACGGCGATTCAGTCAATTAGCACTATACAATTACTATTTACAATGTGTACAAGTGAAATTGAAAAGTGTAGAGTGCGAAAATTATCGCAGGGTAGGGATAAGAGCTAGACACTAGGGTTCATGAGATCCTAAAATAACAAGCACGTTGCCTCCCCGGCAACGGCGCCATAAACTTGACGTGCCCCCGGTTTGCGAGCCGCAAATGGCCGGGGGACCCGCGTGAGGGTTTAGATAGTTGTAACCGCAAGCGCACGGTGTTGTAGTGTGGCTTGGGGGTCAAACACAGGGAGGCAAGGATGTGCTTGTGTCAAAGAGGACCGAATTCACCCCGTGGGCGAGCTAGCCCAGATCGAATGATGGGTTGTCACGGTAAAGGAATGCATGGTATAGACAATAAGAAAATAAAAACCGGGACTTTGGTTTCCACCCCAATGAGCGACTCTCGCCGATACGGCCTACGGGTAGGATGGCGATCGGAATTAGGGTCTAATGGTGAGACGTTGCCTCTAAAAGTGGTACCGGCATCCCATGGGCCCGATATTCCGGTCGGTGCCCAAGATGATACGCCGGACTTCCTGGGTTCGATCAGTGGGCACTCCCGTGTCCATTAACATTGATCGACTCCGGGAGCACTAAGCTCGCAACGATAACTCCCAAAGTCTAATCATGTCGCTCCCGCGCGCTAGGATTCGGCGTCTACGCTAAGGGCGTGAGCTATGGCTAGGGAGTCAACCGCCAAGTTTATTCCCCCTTGGCCCGACGGTCAAAGGCGGTCTTTTTCCCGCCGATGACAATAAAACACCCCGCGTAACCGTTAGATTCCTAATCCCTATCGATTTCCTAACCCTATGGATGCATCGGGAAGAGCCTCCAAAGGGGTTTCTGCCAAAATCCCAGATTTGGGAACTACTCACAAATATTCATTAAAAAGCGATCTAAACAAAAATGAACCGTTAAAATCATAATCAGACAGTAGGAATGCGAAGGTAGTAAAGCAATTAAGATAGTACTAAAGTTTTACAAAGATCCGAAAACTTACAAAAACTGGGAAATTACAGTCGTTACAAAATGAAGAAAACAATAAAAAATAACCAACTCCCGAATCTGGGAAACTTAGGGGTCTATTTATAGAAAAAGACATCACCCGATCGGTTGACAAGTCAACCGATCGGGTGAGCTGCTTCACAAAATCACAGCGCAATGCGGGGGTTTCACCCGGTCAGTATGAACCGGTCGGTTGGAACTTGGTGCGGTCGGTTGGATCTTGGTGCCGACCGGTTGGATCTTGGAGCGGACCGGGTGAGGAGATCGGTTGGAGCTCCGAGTCTTGGCTGTTGAAATTCAGCTACAGGTGAACCGATCGGGTGAAGGTCACCCGATCGGTTGGAAATCAGCTTCGAATTTCCAGAGACTTTGAGTTTTTGACCCGGTCACTGAACCGACCGGGCGACTTCTCGTGAGCTCCAAGCTGCGTCCGGGTGGTGCACGCGTGCATCACCCGATCGGTTGGAGATGACCAACCGACCGGGTGAGGGGCTGAAAGATGCAATCTTTGTCGTTTGATCCCCTGGATCACATGTGACTCCTCCCGTTGCTCCGGGGACACATGATATCATCGTTTTACGTCCTAAACACCAACAAACTCCTGCAAAACACGGAAAATACGGAAAAGTGAAAGAAAACAAGAAAATACAAGAAAACACGAGAGAAAAAATAAAAGACGGCCGTAAATACAGAAAAACACGGAAGAAAACACGCGTAAATATATGAAATATAAACGCACGTCAAGTTCCATATTTGATATGCACTCTTACATGTGCATATCTTGTTGAAATCCTCTGGCTCCAAAGCACATTGCAAGGCGTTCATTGCCTTGGCATTGCTTACTTCCACGGCGATCTCCGCAGGAGTCCATTTCTCGAAATCTTCTTCGGCAGGCTCGACATACTCCTTCATCGTGGCCCTCCATAATGAAGCACTCTGGAGGAAAGTTTCCATCCGGCATTTCCAGTACCCGTAGTTGGTACCGTTGAAGAATGGAGGCCTCGTTGAGGAATGTCCTTCCATTACCGAAGACGCTCCTTCACGGTTCTTGAAGGTGCTATAGTCGGAAGGTGGACGAACGGTCTTGTTGTCGTTGGCAGACATAGCTATAGACTTGGCTCTGATACCAAATGTAATGCCCTGCTAAGCTACTGCACAAGTACTAGAGGGGGGGGGGGGTGAATAGTAATTTAAAATAATTAAGAGGCTAATTCCTAATTACCTTACAAACTCTACCAATTAATGCGGAAATGCGGAATAGTAAATAAGCGACAACAAATAAACAATCGCAAACAAACGATATTATTGGGTTTGGATCCATCCAAGTCTCCCCGACTTGTTCCCGGTGATCCTACGTCCCAACCATCCGGATCACTTCCGGATACTTGAGTTAGAAACCCTAACTCAAGATTTCCACTATGAAATACTTGTGAAAAACCTTCACAAGTCAAATCATACACAAATGAACTTGTGACTCCCACAACCCGGGATCACAAACACACTCTCACAACCGAGAGCGAATCACTTACAATATCAAAGTAAATTGAAATGAAATAGCTTACCACAAAATACCTATGCCTTGAGTATACTTACGAATTAGGGCAAAGATGATTTTGAGGAAGATGAAGAGGCACCAAACCCTAGCTCCAAGATGTAGACCAGCAATATAGAGCTATGAGGTTGATGGTGACCTAGGATCAAGCACTTGGCTTGGAAGGCTCACAATCAATGAATCTCTCTTTTGAAATAAGAGTGAGAAGAGATTCAAGATTGGAATGAATGAGCTTTGAATGAGAGGGAATGATTTCTCTTTGATCTCTAAACTTGTCTTAATATCAGCCTTGAGTGCTATGAATATAGCTCAACAAGTATATATAGGTTAGAGGAGATAGAGAGAGAGAGAGAAACGTTTCAATTAAAGCTCCAACAGATCTATTCTGAACCAAACTAGTCGGTCAAAGAACAACCACCGACCGACTAGTTCATCAACTAGTCGGTCGGTCAAACAACATGAACCGACTAACTGGTGAACAGAGAATAGGTCAAAGTTCAGACTTAAGGAACTAGTCGGTCAAAGCACACTTGCCGACCGACTAGTTTCACAACTAGTCGGTCGGTGAGATAACTTAGACCGACTAAGAGATAAAACACAAAGTCTGAGAACAAATTGAATTAGTCGGTCAAAGAACAAAAGTTGACCGACTAGTTCATCAACTAGTCGGTCGCCAAATGTACTTGGACCGACTAACGACAAACAGTAACTTGGCATGTACAGTAGAAGCTCAACTAGTCGGTCAAAGAAGCATCACTGACCGACTAGTTCACAAACTAGTCGGTCGGTGAGTCAACGTAGACTGACTAACTGTAAACAGTAAAGAGCTATGATTTGAGAAAGCAAACTAGTCGGTCCAAGAAGGATTGCCGACCGACTAGATCACCATCTAGTCGGTTGGTTCTTCTTCTTGAACCAACTAACATGCACAAGAAGTCGCGAATCGAAGCGCGATGCTTCGGGAAAGTTTGTATGGACTTCTTACAAGTTCCTATGTCTAAGATATGAGCGATATGAAGATTAAAATGTAAGACCTACTCAAGGCTTAACATTCTACGGAACGAAGCTAAAAGACTATAAATTAAACTTGACGAACCGTCTTCGAAAGCTTCGATCCGAATCTTCATGACTTCTAAAATGGTCCAAAAGCTTCAACGAAGCTTTAGGCATACGAACATGTGCTTTGAGAAGTCTCGAGATGTCGCTTTGGATGTTCAAATGAATTTGGCGACGATCTCTATAACTGCGCTCACAAATTGTTAGTTCACAATATATTTATGTTTGATCATCATCCAAAACCAAATCCGGGGAGTCCAATATCTAACATACGGTGCATACGTAGGCATGAAATAAGCGTAGATATCGATATATGTAACGTTGTGCAAGGGGGATTAGGCCGTAATATGTGGCTAAGGGAAGAGAATGTGAAATGTGAATGTGGGAAAAGTGCAAATGACGTCGTGGGTGTAAAACAGTAGGAATGTATTAGACGTGTGTGTGTGATGCATGTATGCATGCATGGATGTGCGTGGATATGTGTAGGGAGAGCCATGCTAGTGTGAAAGGGGTTAGGGGTCAATGGCAACCTCAGTAAATTTTTAGAAAGGTTAGGGGCAAAATGGTCATTTGGACTAAAGCTGCTGTGCGTACATCCTAAAGTGGTGTGTGCATAAAGTAATGGAAAACTTGTAACTACCTAGATGATAGAGGGGTATTTTGGTCATTTAACTAAGTGCATGCTTATCCTAGAGAGGGTTCTAGTAATAGATATTTTGGGAGAACTTTCTCATTTCTTCTTTACTTTACTTTACTTTTCTCCTTCCATTTTCTTTACCCATTTTCCTCTCACCATGGCCGGCCATGCCCCTTCTCTTTTCCCCTTATTTTCCAAATGAAAACCCTAATTCCAATTCACAAATAGAAGGAATCCATGCTTGCTTGAAGAGAGAAGAAGATGGAGAAGAAAGAAAGAGGAAGAGAAGAGTAAATTAAGCTTTTTGAGGTATGAACCCTCTTGGTTTTGAAATTTAATTGGGGTTTAATCCTACCATATTTTTACATCATGTTTACTCACTATGGATTAGGGGTAGTCAAATTAAAGTGCCATGATTCAATTTTCATGAATATCCCTTTGAAATTCCAAGCAAATTTACTTTCTTCAAAAAGCTGAAATCTTGTATTGTGTTATTACTTGAATTCTGTTTTCTGTGGCTTGAATTAGGTTTTCGAAAAAAAATATATGCTTGTAGATTTTGAAGTTCTACCCGAAAATCATATAAATATTGATATATATTCAATTCAAAAATTAGGAGCAAAAATTCCATCTTTACAACATGTCTGTTTGATCTTCAGTCTTGACACAGTTCAGAAAAATTGACTTAAATACCTGCACACACTATGCAATTTTATGATCTTGGTCTTGTTGGAAAGTTAACAAGTTTTTCTAAAATTTCATCACAGTGCTTATTTGTCGAATTTCTGGCTGCAACATGCCCAAAATTGTCTTTCAATACAGACCCTGAAATCTGTCTGAAAAACAGAATTGTCACACTTCACCAAATAAGTCACCATAAATCATATACTTAATATGTTTGCCTGAAATTTTATCTTTGAATCCAGGACTAATATATCTATAACTTTAATTTAGGAAAATTTGTCAAATTCTCAATGAAAACTGATGTTATATGGCCATGTATTGTCACTTCCTGCAATTTCAGCAAGCTGAATTCATTAAGTGTTGTTCTTACTCATTAATTGTGGTTAATTGGCCATCATTATTCTTGCTTAATATGGTTATGTGGTGTAATGAATGTTCATGCCCTTGGCACATGTAAATGATATTGTGTTTCTTTGATATGAATGACGCCCGTCATGTGTTCGATGAAATGCCTTAATGAAGGCAATATTCGGTAATTTGAGGAATGTGCATGTGTTAGTATTGGCCTTGAGCCACAGTGATGATTGGTGAAGTTAGAGGCTTGAATGGCATGGGTACATCGTATTTGTGAGTGGATGATGTGTTGTGATAGAGGGCATGTCACGTGAGTGCATGACCCTATGTCTAATGATGGACAGCTGAGGTGATATGTGCATACCCATGCCATCATGACCCCTAACGTGTCACTTATGTTGTTAACTTATAAAATTGAATAAGTCTCAATCCTCTCTAATGAGGGTGAGTTAGCAAAACCCGGGTTTTAGTTGGGATTTGAGTAAACTGTGGATATGAGGCCTGGACTGAGAAGTTGGGGGAAATGATTATGTGATATGTGATATTTATACCCACTCACCTTTACCGGGAGTGGAGGGGACATACTGAGGTTGTGTTACTATGGGAGAGCCTCACTCCTACCAGGGACGGGGGAGCTGAGAGGCCCGGTGTTGTACAATGCCCGTGTCTACTGCACCGTGTGCTATATTCACCCCAAATTTGGGGTGATGTCTAGGTCCTGTTTTCACACAGTTTACCCAAGTTCCAATTAATTCAATTATAAAACAATAAAATAAGAATTTGCATGTTACTCCTTCTGCTGGCAGCACCTCCCGTTCCATTTGCTTGCTTCTTTGTGACTCTATGTCATGCCCCAGGCACTTGCACTTATCTTATTAGATATTGGTTGCTTGAACACTTGCGTTATTATTATTATTATTATTATTATTTGTGCTAACCCTTTTCTTGCAGTACCTCGACATTGGACCGCATGTATGATCCTCTTACTTTGCTAATTACTTTCCGTTATTTTACTTAGTTACATGTCATATCCTGCCTTGCTTTGTGAATTGATAACCTTAAAAACGATATTCCAAATCCAAGTTGGTTCTTACTGGGGCACGCATTAACGTGCTCCTCCCTATTTTTTAGGTAGCAGGGGCAGTATGGTTGGTGGTGACTTGGAGTCGGGTCTCAGGGGTAGCGTTTGGTGAGTGATGTAGCTAGCAGAGCGTCTTGGTTGTCGTTGAGGGTGGAGAGTGGTTGTATATATGTATTGGTGTGCTTGGACTGTGTATAAAAATGAAGCATATTATGTATTAAATGTTGTTGTGGTTTTGTGTGACTGTTGGATATTTTAGTGGAGCTTCACTTGTACTATCCCAGCATGTGCACAGTGGCCTGCATATTCAGTTTTCTTCTTTCTCTCCCTTTTCCTTTCTCATCACCCTTACTCTCCAGGATAGTTGGAAAAAAAATTATTTTAAATGCAGTGTATTCAGGGGAGAGGGGCGTGACAGCTAATCCAAGAAAACTTCGGATCTTCGAAACTGACCGAGGGGTTGGCCAATTTCTAACAGATGTGACCTTCTCCGGATCGAATGAAATACCATCTCCAGATACCACATGCCCAAGAAAGGCAACACGGTCAAGCTAAAATTCATATTTGCTGAACTTGGCATATAATCGATGTTGGCGCAGAGTCTTCAATACGATCCACAGGTGCTCAACATGATCTTCTTCGCTTTTCGAATAGACCAAAATGTCATCAATAAAGATCACTACGAATTTATCCAAGAACTCATAGAAGATGAAGTTCATGAGGTTCATGAATACTGCTGGCATATTAGTCACGCCAAAGGGCATTACCGCGAATTCGTAGTGTCCATACTTGGTTCGAAAAGCTGTCTTGGATATGTCGTCCTTCTTGAAGTTCACTTGGTGATATCCACTTCGGAGATCTAACTTGGAGACTCGAGATCCACCAAGTTGGTCGAAGATGTCGTCGATGTATTGTAATGGATACTTTTTCTTCACGGTGACATTGTTCAGCTCTCGATAGTCCACGCACATCCTTCTCGAGCCATCCTTCTTCTTAACCAATAGGACTGGTGCACCCTAGGGAGATACCCTGGGATGTATCCATCCTTTCTGCAATAGGTCATCCAATTGAGTACGAAGTTCTTCTAATTCTACCGGTGCCATACGATATGGATCTTTGGAGATAGGTTGAGTGTTTGGCATCAGATCAACGGTGAATTCGAGAGCTCGATTGGGTTGTAATCCTGAAATTTCTTCAGGGAATACGTCGTCAAATTCTCAAACTACTTTGGGCTTCTTAGGTTTATCTAGCATAGATGCCATCATCATTTCCATAGACTTGGCCCAAAAGTGAATATGTCCAAGCGAACGACTTCCGCTTGTAAATTCGAACACTGGATGGTTGGGAATTTCGAACACTACCTTCTTTTTGGGACAATCGATGGTAGCGTAAAATGTTCCCAACCAATCCATTCCGAATATAGCATTAAAGTTTGGCATGTCGATTATCATGAAGTCAGCGAAGAGTTCGCGACCGCATATCACTAGAGGACATGATCGACAGCCACAAGAAGTCTTCACTACGCCATTCCCGGTGTTGATGTTCCATCGATTAGAAAGGGGGTTAACATGAATGGAATGTGTTGTAGCGAATTTAAGTGATAAGAAGCAATGAGATGCTCAAGAATCAAAGAGGGATAAGGTTGGTGTAGACGCTACTAAGACAATACCTAGAGTATGATAAGGTATACTAAGCAATCTATAGTAAAGTTATGAGCATCTAGTTAAAGTAAGGGAGGATGTCTTAGATGTTACCTGTGATTGCTGGTTCAGTCACCTTGGCTTCTTTGGCAGTCATGATAAAATCTTGGCGCTTTGGCTAGGCCTGTTGGAATGCCCTCTGTTGTGGAGGTAAGGTGGTCCACGAGATGTCGATCCAGGAGCTCTTGTAGTTGGAGTCACTGGTTTGTTGATGTGCTGAGGGCAGTTTTTAACTTAGTGATCGAATGATCCACATGCCAAGCATTGGTTCAACAGTAGGCGACAGTCCTTCTTGACATGACCTGGTCGGTTGCAATGGAAGCACGTCATTGTAGCTCGATTATTGTTTGGAGAAGCATCGATTTGGTTGTTGGCTGGAGCAGCAGGCCTGTAGTTGTTGGGAGCAGTAGGCCTCTTGAAAGTAGTGGTCTGTATTGGTCGGAGGTTGTTCCTTGGTGGTTCCATTAGATGCTTTCCTTAAGCTGCTGTACGCTGTTTGTCAACAGCCTCATGGTTACGATCAGCCTCCAATATCTTCTCATAGATGGTCAAATTGTAGAGGTCATTGAAGCTTGAATATTGAAATCCATACCTTGGCAGAACTGGAAAGCATGCTCTTCTGGATTCTCGACCATGTGAGGGGCGAATCGACTTAGCATGGAGAACTTAGCATCGTATTCGTCAATAGTCATTGATTCCTGTTTCAAGTTAACGAAACATTGTTGAAGTTCCCTTTTTGCTTTCTAAGGGAAATACTTCGTGTCGAACCGTTCGCGAAATGTGGCCCAGACAATAGGCCGTATTATACGCTTTTCCTCAGTGTCCCACCAGTTTTAGGCTTTGTCAGTTAATTGGAGCCTGGCTACCTCTACCTATCCTACCTGTGCGATGCGAGCAGCGCTCAAATTATCTTTAGTGCTTTGCACCCATTCTTCAGCTTCCAATGGACCTTCCTTTCCAGAGAATGTCTTAGGACGCATCTTACAGAATTTTTTAACTCCTGCATCTCCTCGGAGAGCAGGTTGAGGTTCATGCTCAAGGATGTGATGTTGGATGTCCAACATCTCTCTGATGATTCCCATAATGTCATTCTCAGTGATGTCGTTGGCGTTTCTGGTGTTGGGTCGACCTGCCATGCTGCAAAACAAACCACAAGGTAAGTTCGGTAAGATATTTATTCTAGTTAGATACTTTGATATCAATGTCGTCTAAACTATTTCTTAAAGTATTTGCATAAGCAAGACCTGCATGGGCCACCACTAAAACCTATCACGCCCCGCTTCCCATTTTACCGAGAGCGAGGACGTGAACGGGCCCTCGATGTGCTTAAAATAACGAGGAGTACTTTTCTTTTCTTTTCTTACTCCTTGGCTTAAACACAATAGCATGTCTGTGAAATAAAATGGCAGGATTTTGCATGCTTATAAGAAATAGTACAGATGACATTATTACAATACCAAAGCATCTGAAAGTAAAGTACAACATAGGCCTAGTATGGCCGAAACAACAAGTACAAAAATTACATTATTTCAAATATTTAAAAGTACAGTCGCGAAGGTAAACGTCTAGTCTTCCACGTGTAGATACTCAATGTAGTCTTCGAGCACTGGCTCGACTTCTGCAGTAATGTCTTCTGTGAACAAACTATCAGTACCTGACGGACATTTCATAAAACAACAAAGTGAATTGTCCGTCAGTGAGGTTTACTCGGCAAGATAATCTCCAAAAACAAAATGTTAGGCATTTTAATTAAACAAAGCTAAAAGACAAGCAATGATTTTAATAGAAAAGAGTTATGGCAGTTAAGCATTTATAGCGATTTGCAACCAGAAGCAATTTAATCATTTAATAACAATTTGCAATATTATTAGCAACCTTTAACAATTTAGCATTTGATAACAAAACTGTAGCAACCTGTAGAAGAAGAGATTAGAGCAATATGTAATAACCAATATATTCTAGTGATAAGTCCATGTCCAAGAGTATGAGAGATGACTAACATGCGCCATGCGACGTGGGTCAATCCGCGGCGCTGCTCACCAACCCTATATGATGACGGTCAAGCTCTAACCTCCAAAATGTGTTGGAGGTATTCGGTATGGGTGCATCCAGCCCTCCGTAACACTTGTGATCATAGACTACCCCAATCACATGGTCAAGTCAAGTGTCAGGTCAAAAGGACGTGTACTATCTATTTATATTGAAGTTCCATCTTCCATTCATTTATATTCAGTTGATTTGCATCATTAGATGCGTACAATGGTTCCATGGTGTCTCAACAGTCCGTATAATAGCCTCACAAAAGTTCACGACTTCACGATTCAATTTAACAATTAAATGAAAACGTGAAAAAACGTAATAGTATAAGAGAATGATCAAGAAATGATTTTAACTAAGGAAATGAGTTTAATTAAGCTTAAAATATTTTTCTAAGGATCGTAGGTAGTTTTCACGATTGTTAAATAATTATTAAGCATTTTAAAACAATTTAAAAGGACCAAAAACTAATTTTAAATCAAGAAATCATTTTTACGGCATACGTTCAAAGATTTATTTAGGGCAAACCGTACGTCAGAATTCTTCCAACAATGGGTCAAAACAACCGTATTAACTAGTACTACAACATATATTTTTATCGTACGTCAGTGTGTGTGAACATCTCATGATATGAAATTTAAAGCGAAGTTAGCTTTATTAAGTTTTGCCTTTGAAAAATAATTGTGGGAGATATACTTGCCTTTTGGCGATGAAACTAGTGCCAATGAATCCGTTTCGTCGTTTCTGATTTTCTAGGCATTGTCTCGTATTTTTCTGACTGGTATATTATCTATTCTGAATTTTGAACCATTAAACCCATAATATATATATAAATATTTTCGTATATACATATATATACGTATATACGTATATATATACGTATAGAAATTACGTAACTCATCTCCTTCTTCTTCACACCTTCACACACACACAGAGAGAGAGAGAGAGAGAGAGAGCGGGGGTTTGCTCATCGGCAACAGCAGAGCAGCAGCGGCGGTCGTTGAAGGCGGCGGTGGTCGACGAACGGCGACGAACGGCGGCGTCAGGCGGGTGGCGAGAACGGTGGCAGCAGTGTGGGATCGTGGAGCGGGGGTGAAAGTGCAGGAGAGAAGCGGCGTCGAGCTGCTGTTGGGAGAGAGCGGCGTGGGGGCAGTGCTGTCGGGCAGCGAGACTGTGGGGCGGGGCGCCTGAGCGGAGGCGCATACGACGGGGGCAGTCGGAGCGAGTGAGGGAGAGGGGCGTAGGTTCGGGCTGAGTTTCTTCATCGGAGGGGCACTTGGAGAGGGGTCAGAGGGCGGTCCGAGCTCAGTCGACTGTGTGGCGGCACGTCTGAGCGGAGGCGAGCTTTGGTGATGGGTCGGGGTTCACCATGAGCAAATAAGAGAGAGGGGACGAGTCAGACAACGAGAGGAGTGGGTTCGATGCTCCTGGGCTTTGGTTTGAGTTTGTGAGGGAGAGAGTGATTAGGGGGTGGGGGGTTTAAATAGTTAACTAATATTAGTATTTAAAACTTGTAATCAATATTTAGTCAATATCATTAATTAGGTTATGTTAACCTTTTGAATACTTTTTAAAAGTTGTCTGTTAACATAGGGGCAGCCATGATTAGGGGTTGGTGGTGGTAATTAGGGTTAAAAATGGTAATTAGTGATAGTAAAAAGTGATTAGTAAGGGTAATTAGAAATATAATATTAAAATACCCATTAATCACATATGACTCCGAAAAATTACGAAATCATAGCCATAGGTTTGTATCGTCGCGAGGAATCTGACTACGGGATCCATTTCAAAGTTTGATCTACGGAGATACGAGTTTTGGGCCAAAATATTTAGGTCGCGGGTTTGCGGGTTCTATATCAATTTGACTTCAGAAAATTATGAAAATAAAATGAGGAGCACTAAATGATCATAGAATCTCATGGTAGAAGTTTGAAAACGTTTTGAGAATGTTTATATAGAAAAATATTTGATATGGCTATATCGGTAATAATTAAGTATAAATTATTATATAAATTATTTAAGGGTATTGGATGGCATTTGCACTCACTAAAATAGGCTACAACTATATTTATACTACAAAATATTTTTTATAAATGAATTTGAATCCATTTTGATATTAAACTCCTGAACAACCATTATAAAATACTTTTAATTTATGAAAATACGTAGAATACGAATATACGCGTACTGATGAATACGCACCGTCACACAAGCCGTGCTCGAGCATATTGATTATGAATAAATATTGCATATCTTAACATCGTTATCATCTCCTCTTGTGCACATAATCCATGGAATCATGCTCTCTTAACTACATTTTCGGTAATTCATCATTTGTGAGTTTATGAATTTATTTTTGCATAATTTCACTTCCCAAGCATTATAAATGTTTACTATAGTTTTAGAGATTTTTCTGGATTTTTTAGGTGTCTCGAAGAGGACTAAATCAACTCAAGAAGAAGAGTACAAAACAGGCGCCTGTAGAAGGAACGACACGCGCCTGGGCAACCAGACATGCGATTGCCTGAACAACAGCAGTCGCCTGTCTTTGAAAAGCTGAAGCTAGAGAAACTTAAGTCCAACAACAGTCGCCTGCAAGTGGATTGACAGTCGACTGTTATTTCCGCATCAGTCGCCTGATTTTCCAGATGCCTGAAGGAGCAAAATGAGCTGAGTTACTGTTAAATTAACATCTCTGCAGTAGGCAAATGAAACATAAAAGACAGTCGCCTATCGGTCACACATGCGACTGTAATATTAGAGACATTCGCATGTCTTCAGTTGGAAGCTGCGTTGGCCACAAACTAGGTGACTATCTGACCAACGACAGTCGCCTGTCATCAGTCAACTGGCGTTTGTTCAGCAGTCGACTGATCTGGGTTTTTTGCCCAAATTCTGGGTTGCGAGAAACGAGTTTTTCTTAACTCGATTTCTCTCTAGTTGCTGTGGACCATTGGATGTTGAGTATTGGACATCTCCCTACTTGGTGTTAATGATGAGCAAACATAAATACTTGTTACTAATCTCCTATTTGCAGTTAATCTATTGCCTAAGCATATCATGAAGATCAATTAGCAATGGATGACACTCAAAGATAATTGAAAGCAAAGGAAGTGGATTGGATGATCATAGATGATGATTGAAGCTCCTTGAAGACTTCAAGCTCATGCGTTGGGTAGAAGAGAAAGTTCTTCAAGTTTAATTTTCTTATTTTCTTCTAATATGTAGCTTAGAAGTAGAACTTTATTGGAGCACACACACATCTTCATTTCAGTCTTAGGAATTCATTAAATGAACTTTCCTTTGACACCAATTCATTTCTATCTAGAATGTGCATGTCATGATCTCTACAGTCGACTGCTGAACGATTTACAGTCGACTGTCTCAAAATAGTCGACTGTGTTTTGTTCTACAGGCGCCTGTTATGCACAATCTTTATCAGTCTAGTTTTGGGCTACTTAGCTTTAACTCATTCAGGCGACTGATGTACATTTCACATGCGCCTGTCCAAGTGACAGTCGACTGTGTTTTGTTGTTCAGTTGCATGTCTATCTTCCGCCCAAATCTATTTCTCTGTTTTGTTTTGGCCAGTCGACTATTGTTATATTTACAGTCGACTGCCTAAAGGCACTGTCGACTATCAATGCTTCAACAGTCGTCTGTCTTTGGGCCTCTCTGAAGACTCAACTCTCTCGAAAATGTCAGGGTTTTTGACAGTCGTCTGTAAAAGGAATTACAGTCGCCTGTTGAGTTCAGTCGATTGTCTTCTCTTCAACAGTCGCCTGTCCTGTACCCCCAGACTTTTCTATGACTTGCTTGACTTACCCCTGCTTCGGTCAGTCGCTTGTATAAGGATTTACAGTCGCCTGTTAGTTTAACAGTCCACTGTCTACTCCTTACCAGTCGACTGTCCACGTGGTAAGTTACTGTTATGAATTCTCACCTACCATCTGTCACTGTGCAGCAGTCGACTGGTTGTTGTTCAACAGTCGACTGTCACGAGTATAGATTCTATCCTTGGCTGTTTCTCAACGGATTTGAAAGGGGCTTTTGGGGATTTTGTTTGAAGAGTTTGAGCAACCTATAAAAGAAGCCTCTACTGTTCCATTGAGAGGTTACTCACTGAAGTTTCATTTGCTAAAAAATTTAAGCTTTCATCTTCAAGCTTCTCAAGCTCTCAAATCCTAAAGCCCTAGAATTCCAATCTTCAATATCTTGCTCTCCAACCTAGAACCAAAGAGTAATCCTCTAGGCATTTGGTGCAGTCAAGAGAAAGGGCTTTCCTCTCGTCTAAGAGAGTCTTTCAACACACAACACACTTCTCCTTCAAGTTCTACTTCAAGGCATATGTGATTATAAGTGTTGCTTAATTTCAGATTTCATTACTTTCGTTATTTGATTAACTCTCAGGTTGTGAGAGTGGTTTGCTTGCTCCCAAGTTGTGGGAGTCAAGGACATCGAGTGTATTTCGATTTCACTTATAGGGTTGCTACAAGTGGGGTTTTAAGGAAACCTCAAGTTAGGGTTCTAACTTGTGTATCCGGTGGTTACCGGGTGGAGGGGACGTTGGATTACCGGGAACAAGTCGGGAAGTGACTTGGGTAATCCGAATCCTTGAAACATCCTTGTGTTTGCATTGTTTCATTTTTGGGTTCTCTTTTTATTCCGCATTAATTGTTGGTTAGGAATTTAATTTGGTGTAACTATCTTTTTAAATTGCATAAACACTATTCAACCACCCCTTCTAGTGTTTTTCCCATAGCCAGGGTCCTTACAATTGGTATCAGAGCGAAAGTTTCAAGATATGGCATCCAACAACAACAACGTTCCTCCACCGAATTCGTACAACAATCACGATCGTGATGGAGCATCCACACTATTCGAAGGTCAATCCAAGGTGCGTCCTCCACGTTTCAATGGCATAAATTTCGGCAATTGGAAATGTCGGATGGAGACGTTTCTAAGGAGTGCTTCCATTTGGAGAACCCTCCACAAGGAATACGTCGAGCCCACCGAAGAGCATTTCGAAAAATGGACACCCTCCGAGAAGTCCGCCGAAGTCAACAACGCCAAAGCAATGAACGCTCTTCATTGTGCGTTGGACCCGAATGAGTTCAACAAGATATGCACATGTAAGAGTGCATATCAAATTTGGAACCATCTCGTCGTTACCCGTGAGGGAACGAACAAGGTAAAACTCTTTAAACTATATGTTGCCGTGTAAAATTTCGATATGTTTCACATGCAGGAAAATGAGAGCATAGCATCGATGTATGGACATTTTACCGACATCACCAATGAACTGGAAGCACTTGGGCAAACCTACACCCAACCAGAGAAGGTGAGAACGATCATAATGGAGATGACCTCCAAATGGGAACGAAGAGCTATCGCTATTGAGGAGGTCAATGACTTGAAGAACTACACTGTCATGAATCTCATCGGCACTCTCATGTCTTACGAAGTAAGACAGGAAAACCGACTAAAGATTCAAGCTATGATAAACCCTTCGGAAGCCAAGAAGAAAGCTTTAGCATTCAATGCTAATTCTTCATCCTTCGATAGCGAAGAATCTGAAAATAACATGGACTTAGAGGAAATGGCTCAAATGGCGAAGAAGTTTCAACGCTTCTTTCGCAAAGGTAAATTTCCTTCTAAGAATAGATTTGATTCTACTAATAACTCTTTCTCTCTTTGATTCAAGTGTAATAAGCCAGTGCACATCAAGAAGGATTGCCCATTTCTCCGAAACAAAGAGAAGTGGAAGGCTCTGAAGTACCACAAGTCCGACAAGAATAAGAAAGATAAGAAGAAAGGACTAGTCGGTACATTCGATGACTCAAGTGGAGACTCATCAAGCGATTCCGATGATGAGAAGGGGGAAAGCGCCAACATGTGTTTCATGGCTCGGGAAGATCCCCTCTCCGATGAGAGTGATTTCGACATGGATGAACCCGAGGTAACTATGGCTGAATTGTGTATTGCTAATGAAGAACTATTTGCTAAGTATCAATCTTAAATGCTTAGATATACTAGCTTAAAGAAACAATATGTTAGCAATCCATCCATACCATGCAACATCAACAATGACACCATTGTTGATACACTAACTCTTAAGAAAACAAATTTGGTTTCTCAAAATGTCACTTTGAGAAATGAGGTGAATACCCTCAAATCTCAACTAGATCAAACACATCCTAAGGATAATAGTGATCTAGCTTCACAAAACACATGATTGGGTATAGAGAATGATTCTCTTAAAACCCAAGTGCACGAGCTCAAAGCACGGGTGTCCACCTTGGATACCAACATTTCTTCTCTTAAGGAGAAATATGAGCTCATGTCCTCCCGTATTATGAGAATTAATAAGGGGAAAGGACAATTGGACGATTTGCTAGCAAACCAATTTCCGGCCACACATCGTGTTGGTCTTGGTTTTATGGAAGCAAATGCATCCAATGCTCGCACCTCCTATAGCGGTGTCACTATAGAATTTGTGAGTCCATCCTCTGGTACATCCACAAGTGGTGTCAAAGACACTATAGGTAGCAAACCTACCAAGAAAGTCACCACTTCACAATCTCTTCCTTTTGGTAAGAAACCCACTACAGGTGGAAACCAAAAGAGAAGTCATGCTTATATGTACACCAACCTTCATCCACGTAGGAAATCTCATACTTCACAAGTGGATACACATGACACTTTTTATTCTCCACACCCATGGGCACGTGCAAATCCACACATGGGAAATACTCATGTACGTGCTCATACACACTCATATGCTCATACACATCATTCTTACATGTATGCACATCCTCCACATGTCATACATGCCCCATATGTTTCATACAACATGCATGTTCCTAAGCATGCATACAACCCACATATGTCTAATGCATATCATCCTCCTCATTTTTATGCTAGAACTCATGTTCCTAGGATGCATACACACCATACAAATCAACATATTGTGCATGCAACTAGAAAAAGGACTCCAAAAACATACACTATTTGGGGTCCTAAGAACACTAGCTTAAATGATAGGAATGCATATGTTGATTCATATTTCCATGATATTTTAATAGTGGTAATTATGTTCGAAAGCGAAAGTCCACTTGGACTTGGCTTCCAAGGGCTAATCCCCTTGGACCCAACAAAAATTGGGTACCATAAACTTACGGTATATCATTTAGGTACCCAAGAAGAAGAAAGAGAGCAATAAACGTCATATTGGCTCTAAAAGAAAAGGATAGATACTCGACAGTGGTTTCTCCAAACACATGATGGATGATCCCTCACTACTCTCCGAAGTGATTAGCATCAATGATGGTGCAACGGTCACTTTTGGAGGCAATCAAAAGGGAACCATCATTGGAGTAGGTAAAGTCGGTAATCCTTCCAAACCACTCATTACTCATGTGTATTTAATTAGCGGTTTATGTCATAACCTTATCTCCATTAGCCAACTTTGTGACAAAGGTTACATGGTTAATTTTGGAGAGGATATGCGTGAAATTGTTGATTTTGATTCTCATGTTTTATTTACCGGTATTAGGCGTAAGAATATTTATTATTTGAGCTTGCGTAAAACCGTAGAACATTGCTTAGTTGTTAATACAAATGAACAACTATTATTGCATTGCCGTTTTGGTCATGTTCATTTCAAGCACTTATATAAGTTAGTTAAGCATGATCTTGTCAAAGGTTTTCCAAAAATTGTTTTTAGTAAGAAAAACTTTTGTGATTCTTGTCAAAGAGGTAAACTTAGTAAATCATCTTTCAAGCTTAAAGAAGGCATAACTGTTGGATCTGGATCCTAGCCTAAAGGGGGGTACATAGGCTAATAAAAAATTCTTGCGCAACCCACGAGAAATCATACGCTGTTAAAAGCACAACCAGAGTAAATAAGAGATAATCACAGAGTACGCACAGATATACCATGGTTCGGTCGCATCAACAACCTACGTCCAGCCCCAAGCAAATACTAGCATTAATATGTTCCTTTTGTACACCTACAATGGGGTCCTAGCTTCAACTCCCCACCTTGACTGTACCACACTTAACAAAGTGCAGAACCCTATCAACCTAGTAAATGCGTATCTTGACTGCAACAACACGTCAAGACCCTCTTGTCTAGCTCCAACTAGACAAGTCCAAAATAGGCACAAAATATGGTAAAGTTTCACCTACGAAGATCTAGCCAACAACTACACAAAATAATAAACAACAGAGTTTAGAAGGCTCAGTTTGTGTAGCAGCGTTGTCTTTGTCAATTAGCACATGTCAGATCTCGTCTGACGTAGATGTGAGCGTCACATCTCTTGTTTCCTCAATAACTCTAGTTGAGGAGGACTCCCATAGTAAAAAATTGCGACACTTGAACATGTGTCCCAAACTTACGGCATAATGAGGTCTCCTCAAAAATTGCGACAGCCTGTATGTTGGCTTGTTGATGACCCTTTTGCAAGCACAATTAAAGTTAGTGTTATAATTAAGTTTGGACAACAAAAAACATCTCACTTTGCATTAATTTATTTTGCTCCCTTTGTATTGATGGCCGAAATTTATGCTTCCTCAAAAAATTTCGGCTTCTCTGCACAAACAAAGCCCAGTTCTTATTGTCCTCCCCTTCAAGCAATTGCCCCTTCTTCTCCTTTGTAGCTTGCAGCCAAATAATTCCCCTTGATGATGCGGTTCATATGCTTAGTCCTTTGATGCAGTTCGGCCAAAAAAACCGGCAAGGCTGGGTGCGTGAGTGCCTTCTCTTCAAAAATTTGGCCGAATTACATGTATTGCGGCAATTGAAATTGCTTGCAGTACATGTATCTCGAGCCAATCAATTGCAAATTGCTTTTTATATGTCCCCTTTTTTTGACCTGCAAGCATTAATCGAAATTAGTGGAGAGTTAATAAGAAAATTGCATGCACACAAATTAGTGGATAGTTTAATAAATCAATTGCAAATTGCCATGAAAACTCCCCTGTTGATTGGCATGCGTGAGTGCCTCTTTCTTTTTTGCCTTGTGAGATTATTCTGGTGGCCAACTTTTTTCTTTATTTTTGTTGCCGCACGTTGCTTCTCATGGGATGGTGATTTTTATAGAGAGAGGTCTAGGGTTTATAATATGTTGCGGCAAGGAGAGAATCCCTAAAAGATAGGAGAATTAATTGAAAAAAGATGTGATTAGGTGTTTGAATAGGAAGTGGGTAGAAGCAAATCCTTCTAATTGATTTGATCCAATCCCTCTTGAAATCAAATTGGCTCCATCTCTCCCATATTGACCAATTCCAATTGCTATGAAAAAACCACTTCCTCTCTCTCTCCCAATAATGCTATATGAATAGCAAGTCCTCCATCTCATTGACTTCATTTGGGTATTTACGTCATCGCCATCACTGAAACACACTAAGCACGCACGTTAAATATAACAACACGTTTGTCATCATCAAACTAAAGAGCCTAGATCGTTGCATCCAACAATAACTTCTAAGAGGCCCATAGAATTACTTCATCTAGATTTCTTTGGGCCAACTAGAACCGATTCTTTAGGTAATGCTCATTATGGATTAGTTGTCGTTGACGACTTCTCTAGGTTTACTTGGGTCTCATTTTTAACTAATAAAAATGAAGCCTTTGAAAATTTTAGCTTATTTGCAAAGAAGAATTAAAATTTCTTAGGATCCACCATTTTCACTATTCGTAGTGATCATGAAGGAGAATTTGAGAATGAATCTTTTACAAAGTTTTGTAATGACACCGGGATAACTCACAATTTTTCTTTCCTCGAGCACCACCACAAAATGATGTTGTAGAGAGAAAGAATATGACTCTTATTGAGTGTGCTGGTACCATGCTCCATGATAGTCATCTTGGACTACAATTTTGGGCAGAAGCGGTGCACACTGCATGTTATGTGCTCAATAGGATCCTAGCGAGACCTCGAACGAACAAAACTTGTTTTGAGTTATTTTATGACAAAAAGCCACAAGTTAAATATTGTCAAGTTTTTGGTTCAAAATGCTTTATCAAAAACACCTTTGGTAACTTAGATAAATTTGAGCCAAGATCCGATGTAGGAATTTTTGTTGGATATTCCACACGTAGCAAAGCCTACCAGATATACAACAAAACCTCTTCAACGATCGAGGAATCACTACACGTATCATTTTATGAAGATTTTGATTTTTCTCATGTTATTGATGATAGTGTAGATGCTATATGTGATTCTATTAGTAATGTCAAGATTAATGATTCCATTATTGAGACTAACACTACTAATGAGATTGTTGAAGATGTTCCAAGTGATGCAGGGATTCCCAAAGCTTATCCAACCGTTCCCAACCACCCTCATGACCAAATTATTGGAGATATTGGTGTGGGTGTTCGAACGAGGTTTAGAATCGAAGAATTCTCTTATTGCGCATTTGTCTCTGCCATTAAGCCAAAGAACATCCAAGAAGCATATGAGGATAGCTCTTGGATAATGGCAATGGAAGAAGAACTCATGCAATTCGAGAGAAATGAGTTTGTGAGCTCGTTCCTCTTCCAAGTGGTCACCAAGTGATTGGGACCAAGTGGATCTTTAAGAACAAGATCGATGAGAATGAGGTCATCACAAGGAACAAAGCAAGGTTAATAGCTCAAGGCTACCAGCAAGAGGAAGGTATTGATTTTGAAGAATCCTTTGCCCCTGTGGCTAGATTAGAAGCTATTAGATTGCTTTTATCTTTTGCATCTCATAAGAATTTCAATTTGTTTCAAATGGATGTTAAAAGTACATTTTAAATGGTATTGTTAATGAAGAAGTTTATGTTTCTCAACCACCCGGTTACCTTCATGAAAAATTTCCCAACCATGTTTTCAAACTTAAGAAAGTGTTGTATGGGTTGAGACAAGATCCTAGAGCTTGGTATGATCGACTCAAAACCTTTCTTTTGGATTTAGGTTTTAAAATGGGTGAAGTTGATTCAACACTTTTTATTAAGGATTATGAAAATGACATCCTATTAATTAAAGTTTATGTAGACGATATCATATTTGGTTCTACTAACTTTAATCTTTGTCAAGAATTTTCTAAGTCTATGAAGGATGAATTCGAGATGAGCCATATGGGTGAGCTCAACTATTTCCTTGGACTGCAAATTCGACAAATGAAGGATGTGACTTTCATACATCAAACCAGCAGGGGAGCTTATCAAGCGATTCGGGATGGAATCGTCTTCTAGCAAAAGGACTCACATGAGTACTACGACCCATCTACACAAGGATGCGAACGGAAAAGATGTAGACATTCGTCTATATCGAGGTATGATCGGTAGCTTACTCTATTTAACTGCTAGTAGGCCCGATATCATGTTTTCCGTATGCTTGTGTGCTAGATATCAAGCTAGACCTAAGGAGTCACACTTGATTGCGGTTAAACGAATTTTTCGTTACCTCAATCATTCTCTAGATTACGGGTTACTTTACCCTAAATCTAGCACATATGAGTTAATCTCATATAGTGATGCCGACTTTGCCGGATGCAAATCCGATAGGAAGAGTACTAGTGGCACTTGCCATTTTCTAGGAAATTCCCTGGTTTCTTGGTTCTCCAAGAAACAGAACTCGGTATCTTTATCCACGACTAAAGCGGAATATATTGCCGTGGGTCTTGCATGTGCACAAGTTCTTTGGATGATACACACTATAAAGGACTAGGGTGTCAATTGTGATACTTGCCCTGTCATGGTTGATAACCAAAGTGCTATATGTCTTTCCAAGAATCGGATACATCACTCCCGTATCAAATACATAGATGTGAGACACCATTTTATAAATGATCATGTAGCTAACAAGGACATCATCTTAGGGTACATTGAAACCCAAAAACAAATCGCCGACATCTTTACTAAACCTCTTAAAGAAGATTCTTTTGTGAGGTTGCGTGGAGAATTAGGGATTATGGGTGAATCTGAGATTTAGGAGTTCAACGGTCATGTAATATCATCCTTTGAACTCATAACATATTTATGCTTCACTTCATTTGATAGACTATATGTTACTTATATATTGTTTAAGAGAGGTTATTGAGATTTCGTTGATTTCGTGAGTTTTCGGATTGTCTTAAGAGATTTGTGTGATAAATGATTTATTTCTTGATATTGATTGCGTGATGAGATTTGTGTTAGAGTATAGGTCCTAGGGTGAGGTGTATATATCCTCTAGATCTTAACCTTACTGTGCATGTTTGGACCAGGACAGACGACTGTCACTCCTTCGACAGTCGACTGCCCTACTCTATTATCTCATACTGCAGACTGTATCTTTTGCCAGTTGACTGTTGGATCAACAGGCGACTGCATTTTGGTCATCAGGGGTCTGTCCATTTCGTCAGTAGTCTCTGTTTCTATCATCGATTTTATTGATTCTCAGTCAGTCAACTGATGAGTTAAATACAGTCGACTGTATCACTGACAGGCGACTGTAAGTTACCCAACAGTCGACTGTCTGTCAACCTAAGCTTAAGTTTTACCCTAACATCCAGTCGACTGATGATTGTACATCAGTCGACTGTCTCCTGTTGTGGCGGTTCGTTAATTTGATCTGAGCCGTCGATTTTTCGATCCAACAGCCCATATTCGTTTGCCCCTCGTTATAACCACGAGAGATGTCGACTCGCTCAAACTCTTTCTCTCTCATCCGATTGAAATCTCCCTCGTCTCTCCCCTTTTTGAACTTCCCAGTCGATCTCACCGCCGTCGATTGCTATCCGTTTTGAAGCTCCTCTCTTCGATCGTCCGTTCTTTCGATTTCTTCTCTTGATTGCTAGGTCGACTGTCTCTCCTCCGTCTCGGATTAGGTTTGTTTCATCCAATCATCCTCTTTCGTTTGACGACGCTTACTTAATCTAGTTTCTTCCTTTCGTACTTCATAGAACCTGCTAGTTCTCATCCACCCGCGGACCACCATGTCTCTTCGCCACCATCTTCTGGGGAGTTATTGAACATCTCGGTTGGATACACTATTCCCTCGTGGAATTTCGATGAACCCTCCTCTCCGCCAGCTGATCAACCTCCTCATACTCCTCCGTCAGTTCCGCTAGAGGACTTCCTTCTCAGTCAACTAGTTGACCGTGTCTCTGCCATTGAAAAGCTTGCTTCTTCAATGGATCAGAAGCTCTCTCTTCTTCTAGAGCTTCATTACAGATCCTTCGTGCTTCATGGCTTCCCTATTCTGGCTGAACTTCAGGCTATGTTTCCACCTCATGAGGAGTCTCCCAAGTCTACTGATGTCCCTCATCCTCCAGGCTTCGTGCCTCTGTTTACTGCTGTCCAGCCCAGTGTCCCTATTTGTGGTGAGTCTTCTGCTATAGGTGCCTCGTCATCCAAGAGGAAGGCTACTGGTTACCCTACTCGTCACTCTGCCAGGCTGATGTTTCGTTCGACTGGTCGACCATCAGACCCCACAGTCATCCATATTGACTGATGCTGTCTGCTTCTGGATAAGACACTCACCATAGATGTTTTTGGTGTCGTTTTTGTGTGTCAGTTTGTATGGCTGATGTTGTCTGGATTTTTGTTTTTATGACTGTGTGATGTTGTATATGGATCATGTTGTATTTTGTTTTTTTGATGTACATGGTAATGTGAATGTATTTTGTGTCCGTGTATCAATCTCATATATATATGTATATATATACGTATACGTATATATATATATACGTATACGTATATATATATACGTATACGTATATATATATACGTATACGTATATATATATACGTATACGTATATATATATATACGTATACGTATATATATATACGTATACGTATATATATATACGTATGTATGTACATGGCTGATATCAGAATCCTGATGAGGAACCATGAACCAACATCAGAAGATGAGAGTGCGGTTTTGTCCAATTGGTGTTATACATCAAATGGATGAATACCAATGATGTCCTTTTTCTGTTTTGTTTTGAGCTGTATAGATTATTTTAGTCTGAGAAATTAATAGTAGAGAGTGACGGCGCTTGTGCCCTATCCTCTCTCAATTGATACCTCAAGGCTATCTTGTAACACTATGTACAGTTTCGATAAAGGAGCAAACTAACTTTCCAAAAAAATGAAATTTCAGTTTCCTCATTTTGCCTCGCACATTGTATAATTGTCTATATTGTATGTGTCCATTATGTGAAATTGTCTATTTGTATGTGATGTGATTTGAGACAATTTGTGTTTCCATGTGTCTTTTAATGTTAATATTGGACTCTCATTCCTTTAATCAGCTAATTTTGTAATGTGGTTTATGAGCTTTTGATTTGTATATCTTTAGACTCTTGTAATTGTTGTTAGTTCTTATTTAGCACGATTGTTGTTGTTATTTTACTCCCACCTTTTGGATATATCTACCCATTTGCTTCATTTGATCTATAGATGCCCTAATATTTCTTGACTAACTTGGTTGGCATCTGTGTAGGGGGAGTAAGTTTTCTTCAAGCACAATTATTTATCTTTTTGTTTATGTTTGTTTGTCATCATCAAAAAGGGGGAGAATGTTGAGTATTGGACCTCTCCCTACTTGGTGTTAATGATGAGCAAACATAAATACTTGTGACTAATCCCCTATTTGCAGTTAATCCATTGCCTAAGCATATCATGAAGATCAATTAGTAATGTATGACACTCAAAGATCATTGAAAGCAAATGAAGTGGATTGGATGATCATAGATGATGATTGAAGCTCCTTGAAGACGTCAAGCTCATGGGTTGGATAGAAGAGAAAGTTCTTCATGTGTAATTTTCTTGTTTCTCTTCTTGTATGTAGCTTAGAAGTAGAACTTTGTTGGAGCACACACACATCTTCATTTCAGTCTTATGAATTTATTAAATAAACTTTCCTTAGACACCAATTCATTTCTATCTAGAATGTGCATGTCATGATCTCTACAGTCGACTGCTGAATGATTTACAGTCTACTGTCTCAAAACAGTCGACTGTGTTTTGTTCTACAGTCGCCTGTTATGCACAATCTTTATCAGCTAGTTTTGGGTTACTTAGCTTTAACTCATTTAGGCGACTGATGTACATTTCACAGGCGCCTTTCCAAGTGACAGTCGACTGTGTTTTGTTATTCAGTCGCCTGTCTATCTTCAGTCCAAATCTATTTCTCTGTTTTGTTCTGGCCAGTCGACTATTGTTGTATTTACAGTCGACTGCCCAAAGGCACTGTCGACTGTCAATGCTTCAACAGTCGTCTGTCTTTGAGCCTCTCTAAAGAATCAACTCTCTAGAAAATGTCAGGGTTTTTGACAGTCGTATGTAGAAGGAATTACAGTTGCCTGTTGAGTTTTCAGTCGACTATCTTCTCTTCAACAGTCGACTGTCCTATACCCCCAGAACTTTCTATGACTTGCTTGACTTACCCCTGCTTCGGTCAGTCACATGTATAAGGATTTACAGTAGCCTGTTAGTTTAACAGTCGACTGTTTACTCCTTACTAGTCGACTATCCACGTGGTAAGTTACCATTATGCATTCTCACCTACCCTCTGTCACTGTGCAGTAGTCGACTGGTTGTTGTTCAACAGTCGACTGTCACGAGTACAGATTCTATTCGTTGGCTGTTTCTCAACGGATTTGAAAGGGGCTTTTGGGGATTTTGTTTGAAGGGTTTGAGAAAAATATAAAAGAAGCCTCTACTGTTCCATTGAGAAGTTACTCACTCAATTTTCATTTGCTAAAACATTTAAGCTTTCATCTTCAAGCTTCTCAAGCTCTCAAATCCTAAAGCCTTAGAATTCCAATCTTCAATCTCTTGCTCTCCAACCTAGAACCAAAGAGTAATCCTCTAGGTATTTGGTGCAGTCAAGAGAAAAGGCTTTCCTATCCTCCAAGAGAGTCTTTCAACACACATCACACTTCTCCTTCAAGTTCTACTTCAAGGCATGAGTGATTGTAAGTGTTGCTTAATTTCAAATTTCAATACTTTCGTTATTTGATTAACTCTCGGGTTGTGAGAGTGGTTTGCTTGCTCCCAAGTTGTAGGAGTCAAGGACATCGATTGTATTTCGATTTCACCTGTAGGGTTGCTACAAGTGGGGTTTTAAGGAAACCTCAAGTAAGGGTTCTAACTTGAGTATCCGGTGGTTACCGGGAGGAAGGGACGTAGGATTACGGGGAACAAGTCGGGAAGTGACTTGGGTAATCTGAACACTTGAAACATCCTTGCGTTTGTATTGTTTCATTTATGGGTTCTCGTTTTATTCCGCATTAATTGTTGGTTAGGAATTTAATACGGTGTAACTATCTTTTTAAATTGCATAAATACTATTCAACCTCCCCTTCTAGTGTTTTCCCCATAGCCAGGGTCCTTATATTGGCTGGCATTTCAGATGGATGAGATGCAACCCCTAGGAGGTAGAAAACATTACTATTCTGATGTAATAAATAGAACTTAATCTTTTACTATTTTAGCTTATCTTCTTCCTTAAGAAGGGGATTAGGATTTTGGAGAGATTAGAGTTTTCTGATCTCGTTTTTGTTATTGCTGGGATTGATTGATGATTGAGGAAGCTGCTATTTGGTGACAAATCTCCAACTCTCTTACTCTTATACATTTGCTTTCATTCTTTGTATTGAAATATGTCTATTTCTATGAATGCTTATTCTATTCATGATATGTTAGACTGAATTCATTGTGTGGGCGTTTTGGATTGATGTATGATGTTTTGATTGCCTTGCTATTGTTAATTGCCAGCAACCTTTGTTAATCCATGTTGTTGGGTGAAATAAGCTTATGATTAATTGGGTTTGGTACTGTCCATGGACGAGCCGAAGAACGGTGGTGCTATCTAATTGTTACATCTAAGTATCCAATGGGTATTGTATATCTTGAAATGAATGCAAGACCCCTTCAATCCATATTCCATAACTTAGAAGTTTAATTCACCCAACAACCCAAATTGTTAATTGGGTTGTGACCCGTTTATCGAATCGTGCATTACCCAAAAGGGGCCGCAGAACGGTGGTTGTGTGATGCACAACACAACCTACATGTACTACTCTCACATACTTTGAAATGGGTGTGAGAGTGATTCATAAGCATCAATTAGGAGAAGCACCCAATTAGCAATTACCTTTGGTGCACCCCATATGTGCTTAATTGATTTATTTCCCGATCCTCATACCTTGAAATGGATGAGAGATCAAGTTATCATGGAATTAACATTTAGCAGAGCAATTGAGTACTCCTACTGATATCCTGAACACCCGCACGCTCGTTCTCCCTTGCATCCAAATCTTAGGACCTTACCTTAACTCTAATATTCTTAGATTAATCATCTATTCAAACAATCATTCATCCTCAAAGGGTGGTTAGAACCCTCAACCATTCTTTACATGCTCTGACTATTTGTGTGAATTTGCAGATTAGTTCCATCTCTGTGGATACAATACCGTACTCACCGGGTAATTATTTACCGACCGCGTACACTTGCAAGTATCAACTTTCAGGTCTAGTTAAGCAAATTGGCGCCGTTGCCGGGGACGGCGTATCTTCATTTCACACTTTGGTTTTTGTCGTGAAAATTTGGTGAGATCTTTCCATTCTATTGTTTATATTCATTGTGGATATCTGAGTTTGTTTTTCTATTTACATAATCATCAAAACTTTAAAAACTAGGCTAATCTTGGAAAGTTTTGGCTTGAGCTCAATTGTCTAGTTTATGTGGTTAAGGACTCCTCGAACACATAGACGAGTAAGAAACATAGACATGGACGATAACAATACAATGCCAATGGTAATGACAATACCAATCATAGTGAGGATGATCACTCTCAACATGATGGTGATCGAAGTTTGTGATATGTTTTGAGACCGAGTAGGTCTGCTACCAGCTCATGCATTGTGCTTCCTGTCGATGCGAATTCCTTTAGCCCAAGACCTGGGATATTTCAAATTCTCCCCACTTTTCATGGTGTAGAGAAGGAGAACCTTTATTTACATATAAAGGATTTTGAAGATGTCTGCCTCACATGTTCTTATGGGAAGGCTAGCAATGAAACCATTTATCTTAAACTGTTTACTTTTTCTTTAAAGGATAAAGCTAAAAATTGGTTTAATGCTACACATCCTCATACTATTAACTCTTGGTTGGTAATGCAAGCTGAATTTCTGAAAAAGTTTTTTTTCCTTGCACATGACTCAATGATTAAAGCGGCAAATGGCAAACTTTTCTCAGAAGCCAAATGAAAGCTTTGATATCACTTGGGAAATGTTCAAGGAGCTACTAATAGCATGTCCACATCATGGATTTGATGAATACCGTCTCATCGATTTCTTTTATGACGGACTCATCCCATCCATGAAACAATTCGTGGAAATGATGTGCAACGGGGAATTCCTGGATAAGACACCGGATGAGGCATGGGATTATTTAGAATCCATAGCGGAGAATGCACGAAGTTGGGAGGCGACTCCTGAATCTGAGAGAATTATCTCAACCTTTGGCCCGTGGAGGTCTCCTTACATTGACCCAAGAGGAAGCCTTAGAAGCAAGAATGGAGGCCATCATTTGTAAGAGACTTGAGAGGTTGCAGTTGAAAGGAGTGAATGTCGTGACGGTTGGTAATGAAGGGCTATGCAACCTTTGCAGTAGCGTAGACCATAGCATTAACCAATGTCCCAACCTACCGATAGCGAAGGAACTACTTCAAGACCCAACACAAGTAAATTATGTGGCAAATTCCAACCAAGGGCAAGGATACAACAATTCCAACAATCAAGGCCCGAGTTGGAGGAGTAGTCCGAATTTGAATTGGGGTCACCAAAGACAACAACAAGCTCAACCATCGTATCGTCCACCACCTTTCAACAACAACAATCAATAAGGCATCCAAAGGAGGAGGGATGAAACAAATGAGCCACAAGTGCAATCTTTGATCGACACGTTGCAACAATTCATCCAAATGCAAATGATGCAAAATCAAGCCAATTTTCAACAATGGCAACAACTACAACAAACCCAGGCGCAACACCAACAACAATTTCAACAACTCAACGAGAAATGGCGAAGCTTGCGACAACTCTAGAGAAGGGCAAGCTTCCGGCTCAACCACTCCCCAACCCCAACCGAAGAGATCGTCATTGAAGAGCCCGAGCCGTACATCCCTCCCGCACCATTCCCTCAAAGGCTTCAACCTCCATGGAAAGATAAGTTTCAATCCGAAATTCGCAAAATATTTCAAAAATGGCAAATTAATATTCCTCTTCTTGATGCACTAAATCAAATTCCTGCATATGCTAAATTTTAAAAAGATTTGTGCACTGTTAAGAGGAATGTTAGTGTTAAGAAAAAGGCATTCCTAACGCAACAAGTTAGTGCTATTGTGCAACATAACACTCCTCCTAAATACAAGGATCCTGGCTCACCTATAATCCAATGCATCATAGGAACTCAAAAGATAGGGCAAGCCCTCCTTGATTTAGGTTTGAGTGTTAACATTTTACCATATAACTTGTATGTGCAATTAGGACTCGGAGAATTAAAATCCACACCCATTATTCTCCAATTGGCCGATAGATCCATCAAGGTCCCCAAGGGTAGCATAGAGGATGTGCTCGTCCAAGTGGATAATTTTTACTACCCGGTGGACTTTGGTGTGTTAGACATCCTTGGGCCTCAAACCAAAACACCAACCCCAACATCTTAGGTAGACCATTCCTAGCCACAAGAAATGCTATAATCAATTGTAGGGATGTTCAACTTAAGATCTCTTTTGGCAACCTGACTCTTGACTTACACATTTTTGATGCTTGTAAGTTGCCATCGGAGGATGGTGAGTTTGAGGATGCTTGCATGATTGAGACTCTTGTTGAAGATCATTTTGATGCGGAGTTTGTTGAAGCGCTTAATTTTATTGACCATTTTTGTGAGAATATTGACACCGACTATTTTTTGCAGGAAGTTGGCACGGTGACTAAGTGGATGCCATCTTTTGAGCCGCTACCGTTGGAAACGCCATACTAAAGGCCATCGAAGTTGGAGCACCCATCATTGGACTTGAAGCCGTTGCCGCCATATTTGAAGTATGCATTTCTTGGGGAATCCGACATATTCCCCGTGGTAATATCATCTAAACTCTCTAATGAGCAAGAAATGCAATTGTTAGAAGTGCTTAAAACTCATAAGGGGGCAATTGGTTGGACAATTACCGACATTAAAGGTATTGACCCCCTAATTTGTAAGCACCGCATCTACTTAGAGGATGACACCAAACCCACTAGAGAGATGCAATGTAGGTTAAATCCTAACCTAAAGGAAGTGGTGAAGGGTGAAATCCTTAAGCTGCTTGATGCGGGTATTATATACCCCATTGCCGATAGTAGATGGGTTAGCCCCATTCAAGTTGTACCTAAGAAATCGGGGCTAACAGTAGTTAAAAATGAGAACAATGAGTTAATCCCCATGCGAGCCACCACGGGATGACGCATGTGCATTGACTATATGAAGCTTACTTATAAGACCCGTAGAGACCACTTCCCTCTCCCATTTCTAGATCAAATCCTAGAGAGAGTGGCCGGACACGAGTATTATTGCTTCCTTGATGGCTATTCCAGATATTATCAAATAAAAATAGCACCCGAAGAACAAGAGAAGACCACCTTCACTTGTCCCTTTGGCACTTTTGCATTTTGGAGGATGCCATTTCGCTTATGTAATGCCCCCACAACTTTTCAACGTTGTATGCTTAGCATTTTCCATGATATGGTTGAAAATATTGTGGAGGTATTCATGGATGATTTCTCTGTGTATGGTAGCCAATTTAATAACTGTTTATCTAACTTTGTTTTGGTGTTAGATTGGTGCATCGAGAAAAACCTTTTCTTGAATTGGGAGAAATGCCATTTCATGACCACCGCAAGCTTAGTCCTCGGTCATATTATATCCAAAGAAGGTATGCACGTTGACAAAGCCAAGATCGAGGTAATAGAAAAGCTACCCACTCCTCGTTGTGTAAGATATATTCGATCATTTCTTGGGCATGCCGGTTTTTATAGGAGGTTCATAAAAGATTTTAGCTCAATATCTCAACCTCTTTGCATGCTTTTGAAAAATGATGTGGATTTTGCTTGGAATGATGATTGTCAACTTTCTTTTGCGAAGTTGAAAAATTTGCTTACATGCTCACCTATTCTTTAGGTGCCAGATTGGACGACAGCCTTCGAGATTATGTACGATGCTAGTGAATATGCGGTTGGTGCCGTGCTTGGACAACGCAAGGACAATGTTCCCGTGGTGATTTATTATGCTAGCAAGAGCTTGGATGAAGCTCAACGAAACTACACCACCACGGAGAAGGATCTTTTAGCCGCTCTTCGTGTTGGAGAAATTTAGGAGCTACATATTGGGATTTTCAATTACAATCTTTACCGACCATGCCGCTCTTAAATATCTCCTTTCTAAGAAAGACGCCAAGCCTAGACTAATCCGTTGGATTTTGCTCTTGCAGGAATTCAACATCGCCATTAAGGACAAGAAGGGAGTGGAAAATCATGTTGCCGATCACCTTTCACAGTTAACAATGAGCATGGAGTCGGCAATCATCCCATTGAATGATTCGTTCTCTGACGAACATCTTTTTGCGATCTCCCATACACTCACATGGTACCGACATCATAAACTACTTGGTCACCTGTAAGACTCCATACACTTGGTCTAGCCAAGATTACAAAAGGTTCATCTTTGAGGTAAAATCATTCTTTTTCGATGACCCTTATCTTTACAAGTATTGTAATAACAAATAGTAAGGAGATGCATACCCGACCATAAATTTGATAGGGTTTTGCATTTTTTCCATGAGGTTGTGTGTGGTGGTCATTTTTCCGCCCAAAAGACTGTAGAAAAAATTCTACAATGTGGTTTTTAATGGCCTAGCATATTTAAGGACACTTATACATATTGTAAGTCATGCTTAGCTTGCCAAAAGTTAGGAGGGTTTACTAAAAGAAACATGATGCCGTTAAACCCTATTCTTGAACTAGAAATTTTCAATTATTGGGGAATTGATTTTATGGGGGCCATTTCTCCCATTATTTGGGTACACATATATTTTGCTTACTGTAGATTATGTATCTAAATGGGTAGAGGCTATTCCTTGTAGGACCAAAGATGCAGCTATCGTGCTTAAGTTCATGAAAGAAAACATTTTCGCACGATTTGGGATGTCAAAGGCTATGATAAGCGACAGAGGGTCACATTTCTGCAACCGCCTCTTCGCAAGCTTAATGAGGAAGTTTGGTGTGAAACACAAGGTTTCTACGCCATACCACCCCCAAACCAATGGACAAGCGGAGTTGGCAAATCTGGAGATTAAGAACATACTCCAAAAGACGGTGAATCCATCATGGAAGGATTGGAGCATGCATCTTCCCGAGGCATTGTTGGCATACCGTACTGCCTACAAAACGGTTTTAGGGATGTCCCCATATCGATTAGTTTTTTGAAAATTTTGCCACTTGCCCATTGAACTTGAAAACAAATATTTTTGGACAATTAAAAAGTTTAATTGTGAAATTGACCCCTCTTCTCGTAAATTGTAGTTAGTAGAGCTCAAAGAGATAAGGAGGGAGGCATACACCAATTCCAAGCTTGTGAAAGAGAGGCTTAAGTGCACCCATGATTGAATCATTTTGAGGAGAGAAATCACCACGGGGGAGAAAGTACTACTTTACAACTCAAGACTTCATCTCTTTCCCGGAAAGCTTCATTTGAAGTGGATTGGACCTTTCATTGTTCGTGAGTTGTTTTCACATGGTGCGGTGACCATTGCCAATCCACAAAACGGCAATGAATTCAAGCTGAATGGTCAACGCTTAAAGCATTATCAAGAGCCATGGAGTAGAGACGAGGTCACCATGGAGCTTACGGAACCACCGCCGGGTGGAACCAACTAGGTGTGTTCGTTCCAAAAACTTTCGTATCTAGTAGTATGTAGTAATGAATAACTCTTGCTCAAGCTTTCTTATCCTAGTTTATCCATTTATTATGCATATATTTCATCTTACCCTTCAAACATTGATGACCATGTTTATTTTTAGTTGGGGGGGACTAGGATATAGAATCTTTTTGAGCATCTTTTTATTATTCTCGTCTTTCTATGAATAAATTGAATGAAATAAAAATTTTCCATCTATCACCAAAATTTCTGCAACTTTTAGCTTTTTTGTTAGACCCATTGATTAAATGTGGTGATCTTTCCCAACTTTGGTAAAAATGTATTCTTGAAGTGAATTTTAGCAAATTAGGGTGTGTTGCATCTTTATGTACTATGGGCAATTAATTGTCTCTCTACATGCTTATACTTGGCCCTTTAGCTTGAGGCTCATGACAATTACCATCCATTTGAAGCCCTATAGTGATGTAGAAACCTTGGTATCAACGATCGATTGATTAAACCTTAGGAATTTTAAAATTTTAGATAGGTTTATATTCATGGATCCTAAGATAGTGATTTGAAATTTGGATTTGCTCAAATGAATGCTATCAAATGCTACAATAATAAGTGCACTTGTGCACATTTGAATAAGGCATGAAATTTTGCCATGGCACTTTGAATAAGGCAAAAATTGCCATGAAATTTCAGTAAATGCATTAAATTTGAACCACAACTCATTTCCATAATCTGTTGAGGGAGTACGTGTTATATCCCATAAACCCGAGAGTTCCTAATGATCTTACATCAGGAGATTGCGACATATTAAGGAATATACTAAGCTTAGGTGTAGATGGTGGAGTGCGTAAGAGGAATGAGATTATATTCATAGGGAAGAGTGTATAGATTGGAGAACTTCGCCCTTATATATATGATTTCAACACCCTTTCGTATTGCCAATAATCCATGAATGGAGTCAACATTGTCTTTGGAGATTGGTCACTTATTTTGCTAAGGGACTAGCAAAACGCTAGTTGGAGGGTGTGATTATGAATAAATATTGCATATCTTAACATCGTTATCATCTCCTCCTGTGCTTATAATCCATGGAATCATCCCCTCTTAACTACATTTTCGTTAATTCATCATTTGTGAGCTTATGATTTTATTTTGGCACAATTTCACTTCCCAACGCATTATAAATGTCTACTATATTTTTATGGATTTTTCTGGATTTTTCAGGTGTCCTGAAGGGGAAAACTCAAGAAGAAGAGTACAAAACATGCGCATGTAGAAGGAACGACAGGCGCCTCGACAACCAGACAGGCGACTGCCCAAACAATAGCAGTCACATGTCTTTGAAAAGATGAAGCTGGAAAAACTGAAGCGCAACGACAGTCGTCTGCAAGAGGATTGACTGTCGACTGTGATATTGCACAGTCGACTATCATTTCCGCATCAGTCGCCTGATTTTCCAGATGCCTGATGGAGAAAAATGGTTCGAGTTACTGTTAAATTGACATCTCTGCAGCAGGCGACTGAAACATAAAAGACAGTCGCCCGTCGGTCAAACAGGCGACTGTAATATTCGAGATAGTCGCATGTCTTCAGTTGGAAGCTGTGTTGGCCACGAAACAGGCGATTGTCTAACCAACGACAGTCGCCTGCCATCGGTCGACTGGTGTTTGTTCAACAGTCGACTGATCGGGGGTTTTCGCCCAAATTCTGGGTTGCGAGAAACATGTTTTTCTTAACCCAATTTCTCTTTAGTTGTTGTGGACCGTTGGATGGCATTTCAGATGGATAAGATGCAACCCCTAGGGGGTATAAAACATTACTATTCTGATGTAATAAATAGGACTTAATCTTTTACTATTTTAGGTTATCTTCTTCCTTAAGAAGGGGATTAGGGTTTTGGAAAGCTTAGAGTTTTCTGATCTCGTTTTTGTTATTGCTGGGATTGATTGATGATTGAGGAAGCTGCTATTTGGTGACAAATCTCCAACTTTCTTACTCTTATACATTTGTTTTCATAGTTTGTATTGAACTATGTCTATTTCTATAAATGCTTGTTCTATTCTTGATATGTTAGGCTGAATTCATTGTGTGGGTGTTTTGGATTGATGTAGGATGTTTTGATTGCCTTGCTAATGTTAATTACCAGCACCCTTTGTTAATTCATGCTGTTGGGTGAAATAAGCTTGTGATTAATTGGGTTTGGTACTATCCATGGACGAGCCGAAGAACGGTGGTGCTTTCTAATTGTTGCATCTAAGTATCCAATGGGTATTGCATATCTTGAAATAAATGCAAGACCCCTTCAATCCATATTTCATAACTTAGAAGCTTAATTCACCAACAACCTAAATTGTTAATTGGTTTATGACCCGTTTATTGAATCGTGCATTACCCAAAAGGGGCCGTAGAACGGTGGTTGTGTGATGCGCAACACAACCTACATGCACTACTCTCACATACCTTGAAATGAGCGTGAGAGTGATTCATGAGCTTCAATTAGGAGAAGAACCCAATTAGCAATTACCTTTGGTGCACCCCATATGTTCTTAATTGATTTATTTCCCAATCCTCATACCTTGAAATGGAGGAGTGATCGAGTTATCATGGAATTAACATTTAGCAGAGCAATTGAGTACTCCTACCGATATGCTGAACACCAGCACGCTCGTTCTCCCTTGCATCCAAATCTTAGGACCTTACCCTAACTCTAGGGTACTTAAATTAATCATCTATTCAAACAATCATTCATCTTCAAAGGGTGGTTAGAACCCTCAACCATTCTTTACATGCTCTAACTATTTGTGTGAATTTGCAGATTAGTTCAGTCTCTGTGGATACGATCCAATACTCACTGGGTATATTATTTGTCGACCTCAAACACTTGCAAGTATCACCTTTCAGGTCTAGTCACATATCCCGAGTCATCCTTGGACTGTCATAGCCTGAGCTACTACACACGCTGCAGTAGCATGAGCTTCTGCTCGAGCTACAACGTCCAAATAGTCAGGCACTGTAGCGCCCAAGCCTAAAACTCGGGCTTAGCCTTAGCGAGCTCGACCTAGCCAAAGACATAAGCACGGGCTTTCCCAACTCAGTTCTCGGTCTAATGTAGCTAGGTTCGGGTATGCCCCAAACTCTGGCTTGGGGTTTTCTATGTTCTTAAGAATGGCTCATCATTCGCCTCACATCCTATGTGATCGAATCCCCTTCACAACAAGTTTGAGACCCATTTAGATTCACTGCATCATATGCATGTACATTTTATCTCTTATTACTTGGAAAATGATCTCAGCCTTTATGAGACCCTACAGTCTCACCTTACTATAGTGAGACATATATCCCATGACGACGGTGACCGCGAGCATCAGTTGTCGTTTCGAGTTTGGTATAATCATTATATGGTCTTCCCCTTGACATGAGAATTGTTAGGACTGCCATGGCTATGTCAATGATGAATGCCACAGTTTTAATCTCTTCGTTAGAACTATGCCGCTGCAAAGCATATGGTATAGTTGATTGTCAACCCCTAATGTCATTGTGATCGGATCAGTATCGATCAGTCTTAGCTTTTCATTGTTATATCAAATCAAAAATACGTTGGCCAAGGATTTCAGCTAATGACCATACTGACTCTATGACACTAACTCTCCAAAACTGGGGAGACAAATTTTAGCTTGGCCACTACTCTCCTCATAAGATTCAAGTGCAACCCGACCAAAGACCTTTCGACAAGCCTTACCTCGAATCTTGGTCAGAGATCAAAGTGATACTGTTCTTGCACATGCTCGTATAATGACTCAAGTCAGAGGATCAGCTTGCCTATCATCATTGAGAGCTACCACTGATAGTCAGTTATGTGCATCCATGTGGTAGCTCTGCTTTGGTTATTTAGTGAACTCATTCTCTAATGAGTACATGTGTTTAGTCTCTAATTTTGTCAAATCGAACGATCATGAGATCATCACCACCAACACTTGTTGAAGATAAAAACACAATAGTCAATCAAGAGATCATCTGATGTAAGAGCTTGAAAGTCAACCACTATGGGATTAGCAAGAGCCATTATAAGTGTGACAAAATATTGTGGGGATGGGCCACCAGCATGTTGACCATTATCATTGGGGTTGATTTCATGCAAGCTGCTTGCTTCCCTATGATCTTCTTTCCCTTTGCCATTGAGGAAGATGTAGAAACTGGAAAGTTACTCCTGAGTCACCGAAGTGGATGCTGGATAGAGAGACTATGCAATCAATGTTGACATAAGGATCCTCCTTCTAGCGCAAATGGTTAGTTGACGTGCGTTTATATTTCATATATTCACGCACGTTTTCTTTTGTGTTTCTCCGTGTTTTTCCACCGTCTCTTATTTGTTTTCGTGTATTTTCCCGTTTTCTTTCACTTTTCTTTGTTTATCCATGATTGCAGGGGATCGACCACGTAGGGGACGTTTAACGATGATATCCCAAGTCCCCGGAGCAACGGGAGAAGTCACGCGTGATCCAGGGGGTCAAACGCCAAAGAATTCATCTTTCAGCCCCTCACCTGGTCGGTTGGCCATCTCCAACCGATCGGGTGATGCACGCGTGCACCACCCGGTCTCTGCAGCAGCTCACAAAGAAGTCACCCGACCGGTTCAGCGGGGGCTGTTCTCTGTCTTCTCAAAGAAAAGCGCCAACCGATCGGGTGACTCTCACCCGATCGGTTCATCTGTAGCTGAAGAAGAAGAGCTGAAGACACAGACGTCGAACCGATCGATTCACCCGACTGCTTCAAAGATCCAACCGGTCACTCAAGAACTCACCCGACCGGTTCATGTGATCGGGTGAAAGCTCACCGTTTTCTGTTATTAATTTGTAACGGATCAACCGATCGGTTGACTTGTCAACCGATCGGTTGATGCGACGGTCTATAAATAGAACCCCTAGGGTTCCAGAAATGGGAGCTGTTGTTTTTTCTACTGTTTTATTTCCTTGTGACGGCTGTAATTGTTACTCTTTTGTAAGTTTTCAGATCTTTCTAAAATTTTAGTATTGTCTTTATTACTCCATTACTTCCGCATTGCAATTGTCCGATTATGATTTCAACGGTTAAATTTCATTTAGATCGCTTTTTCATGAATTTTTGTGAGTAGTTCCCAAATCTGGGATTTTGGTGGAAACCCCTTCGGGGGCTCTTCCCGATGAGTCCATAGGGTTAGGAAATCGATAGGGAGTAGGAATCTAACGGTTACGCGGGGTGTTTCATTGTCATCGGCGGGAAAAAGACCGCCTTTGACCGTTGGGCCAAGGGGGAATAAACTTGGCGGTTGACTCCCTAGCCATAGCTCACGCCCTTAGCGTAGACGCCGAATCCTAGCACGCGGGAGCGGCAGGATAAAACGTTGGGAGATATCATTGTGGGCTTAGTGCTCCCGGGATCGATCAGTGTTAATGGACACGGGAGTGCCCACTGATCGAATCCGGGAAGTCCGGTGTATCATCCTGGGCACCGACCGGAATATGGGGCCCATGGGACGCCGGTACCACTTTCAGAGGCAACGTCTCACCATTGGACCCTAATCCCGATCGCTATCCATACCCGTAGGCCGTATCGGCGAGAGTCTCTCGTCGGGTTGGAAACCAAAGTCCCGGGTTTTCTTTCTTGTTGTTCATACCCTTTTATTTCCTTTCGTGACAACCATTCACCGATTCGGGCTAGCTCGCCCCCTCGGGGTGATTTAGGTCCTACCTGACCCAAGCACAACCTCGCCTCCCTGAGTTCGATATTCCCGCACCCTACACTAACCGTGAAACTTGCGGTAAACGACACCGCGCCGCCGCGACGCAAGCGGGGCGCCGGTCAAGTTTATGGCGTCGTTGCCGGGGAGGCAACGTGCTTGTTATTTTAGGATCTCTTGAACCCTCGTGTCTAGCTCACATCCCTGCCACGCGATAATTTTTGCATTCTCCTTTTTCTTTTTTTTGTTCTTCCTTATTTTTATTTCTTATTTTATCTGTTTCTTTCCCACTTGTCGCTTCAGGGGTGTTTGTTGTTTTTTTTTCATGCACAGGAGTTCAAGGAGTCTTGACGACTTGATTCCCCTCGATCCAGAGATTAACGGCACCCTTAGGCGTTTGGCCGCCGAGAAGCGAAGAAGAGAAGATCCCGAATCCATGGAGGAGAACACCCCACCTCACAAGTCTCTGCTGGAGTACTCGATGCCATCCATCGAGTCTACTTCCGCCATCCGATCTCCAGCTATTGCGGCCCAAAGCTTTGAGCTGAAGCCGTCTCTAGTGACATGGATCCAGCAGGACCAGTTTGCGGGTGCACCCATGGAGAGCCCGATCGAGCACCTGGACTCCTTCTTGGAGAAGTGTGACACCTTCCGGATTAATGGTGTCAAGACAGAGGCTATCCGTCTGAAGCTGTTCCCCTTCTCTTTACGAGACAAAGCCAAGCAATGGCTAAGGGGGAAGGACCCCAACACTTTCAACACCTGGGAGAAGCTCTCCAACGCTTTTCTGACGAAGTTCTTTCCTCCGGGGAAGACCATGAAGTTGAGGAGTGAGATCTCCTCCTTCTCCCAGGCCAGCCACGAGTCCTTGCATGAAGCTTGGACGAGATATAAAGAGATGCAAAGAAGATGCCCTCACCATGAGCTTCCGAAGTGGCAGATTATTAATCTGTTCTACAATGGGTTAAGGGATGACTTGAAATCTTCTATGGACGCCGCGGCTGGGGGTTCCTTCATGTCTAGAAGCGAGGAGGATGCCGGGCATATTCTGGAAAATATGGCATCCAACAATGAGCGGTGGTGTGACGAGAGAGCCACACCAAGATCCGGGGGTATACACAGAGTCGAGGACGTCGACAAACTTTCAAGCAAGTTCGACTTGCTTTCGACCCAGATCTCCGCACTAATGGTAGGAGCCGGTGGGGCCGGTACACAGCAAATTTCTGCGGTAGAGTCCGAATTCTTTGGGGAATTCGACGGTGGTGACATCTCACCACCGTTGGATCAGGCGAGCGCACTATTTTACAACCCCACGGGAAATGCGACGTATCCGCCAAGGACAAATTCCAACCCGGCCTACTCTCCAAACAACCGGAACCACCCGAACTTCAGTTACCGGCCACCATTTCAGCCCTCACAGCCTCAGCAGCTGCAGCAACAAACTTATCAGCCGGCTAGGCCACAGCAGCAACCATTTCAACAACAAACTCAGCAACAATCTTACGCCCCCAGGAATCAGCAGCCATTCCAGCAGCAGCAGCAGTATGGCCAACAGAGGGCCGTCTCTCCGGTTGAGTCTCTCTTGACTCAATATATTACTAACCAGGAGAGGATCAACCAAAAGCTGGAAATGGGTCAGCGGACCCTCACGGACCAAGTAACCCAGCTGGGGTTACAAGTGGCGAACCTTGCAAGGTCACAAAACCAATTACCGCCACAACCGGAGGTGAACCCGAGGGGAGCAACCCAAACATCGGCACTCGTGCACGAGCACACAAATGTGTCCGCTATCATTCTGAGAAGCGGGACACAAATTCCTACTAGAGTGCCCCCTAGCAACCCAGAAGCACCATTGGTCGTTGAGAAACCGATCGAAAAATCAAACGACGCCGGTGCTTCGTCATCAAATCCTATGACTCCGGAGGGAGTCTCTGAAGAAGAGAAGAAGAAGAAGGAGGAAGAGAGCCCGAAAGTGTATAAACCCGTTGTGCCATTTCCACAACGGTTGGCTCAGGCAAAAATTGATGAGAAATATGGCAAGTTCTTCGCCATGGTCAAAGACCTAAGCCTGCAAATCCCATTCCTAGAAGCAATCGAAACAATCCCCTCCTATGCAAAATTCTTGAAAGATTTGGTGACGAGAGGGTCTAGAAAAGAGAAAGTGGTGTTGACGGCGGAGTGTAGCGCTCTTATCCAGATGGCAAATCCGCCGAAACTTAAAGACCAGGGGAGCTTCTCAATTCCTTGCACGATCGGGGCAGTAAAGATTCATCGTGCACTCGTCGATCTCGGAGCGAGTGTAAGTTTGATGCCCTTGTCGATGTACAAAAGGATAGGAATGGGTGATTTGGAGCCCACCGGCATGACCCTACAACTAGCTGATCGGTCGGTCAAATATCCGGTGGGAATTGTGGATGACCTCCCCATGAATGTGAGAGGGGTGCATGTGCCCGTGGACTTTGTAGTCATGAACATGCCTGAAGACGCACACACCCCCATCATCCTGGGACGGCCTTTCATGGCCACTGCTGGCGTTCTAATAGATGTGAAGAACGGAAAACTTTCTCTAAACGTCGGCGGAGAAAAAGTCGAATTTGATCTGGGGTTATCCATGAAGTACCCTGATCCCCCCTCGGTGTAATCTGCTGGAGATGGAAGAAGAAAAAGTTGTTGAAGAGAGCTCCTGGGAGATTCTCTTAAGAAACCCCCCCGATGACTTGGGGGATTCAGAAGATGGAGACGGCCCCGAGAACAAAGAAGCTGCTGGAGAACCGAGTGCAGCAAGAACGACCCCTACCGGGTTCCCCAAGGCTCCTCCTGCGAGGAGAGCGGGGAAAGAGCCCATGGACCTCACTAAAGATGAGGTCCGGATCCTGAAGAAGATGGCGGGAAGCGCCAACACCAAGGAAAAGCCCCCGGATCCCAAGAACAAGGGGAGGGTAGTCGAGCAAGTATTTTTCCAGCCGCTGACTACTCCAAGTGCCTTCAGCTCCAATGAAGAAGAGATGCCGAACTTCGGGCATCACCCGTATTAACCACCATGAGCATCTCTTGCGGGCGTCGAGCCAACGACGTTAAACAAGTGCGCTTCATGGGAGGCAACCCATGTTCTAAACTTTTTCCCCACTTTTCAGCGTTATTTTTGACTTTATTTTGTCTATTTTTATAAATAAAATCAGCCGCGAGAACATCTGTTCGGGGACTTAAACAATTCTATTGGTTTTTGCAGGAAACAAGCCCCAACCGATCGGATGACAACTCACCCGATCGGTTGGGATGTATCTGATACATGCCGAGATCTGCCGCCATGTGACCCGATCGGTTGAGTAATGAAGAGACCGGGTGCAGACTGGGTGAGCTGGGGAGAACTCTCGGAAATTTTTGGGGAATGTCAACCGATCGGTTGAGTTCTAGCGCGATCGGTTGACGCGACCGGGTGAGCAGCCCTAAGTTCTCGGAAAAATGAATGGAGCGGCCAACCGATCGGTTGAAAAGTCAACCGACCGGTTCGCCTGTAGCATTTCTTCGGCAAGAATTTTGACCTAACCGTCAACCGATCGGGTGACAAGTCACCTGATCGGTTCGACTTAAAACCCTATATAAACCCCCTGACACCCGCTCGTTTTCACCCTCGCCCGATCGCAAAATCCCCCGTCGTTTCGCCTTCCCCTCTTCCCCAACAACCGACCCTCACTCCCCTACGCCCTCTACTCCTCCATTACTCCCTCTCTCCACCCCCTCCATTAATCCTTCCATCATCTTCACCCTCACCCCCCTTTTTCATCTCGAGTTTGACCTAATTTTCCCCAAACCATCCCCATTTCGAAAATTATTGCCGAAGGAGTTTGCCGCGGCTCCACGCTACTCTCGTTGAACAGTGTGGGGACATCTACGAGCAAGCTCCGCCATTCCGCTTGGGTACACTCGCTCCTAAGCTTATATTCATATATTTTCCCTATAAATTGTGCTTGCTCGTTTGCTTGTGTTAGTGTGCATCCACTGTTTTTGCACTCATTCTTGCTCGCACACTCACACATGGCTCGGGATACGGATAAGGGGAAGGGAATTATGCGGGAAGAGGAGCCGTCTCGAAAGAGACGAAAACAAACACACCCCCCTTCCCGTACACGAGCACTTACACTTGGCCCTCCTCCGCCTGTTATCCCCCCTGTGGACCCAATGTTGGGCCCGCATGGGTATATTTTTCGGAACCAGGAGCACACAGATTTTTACCGTAGGCTCGATGCTCGAGGGCATCTATCTACTAAGTTTCCACACGCACAAACACTTGTCGATCTCGGTGTCTTCACCGAGGTCGAATCTCTTTTCGCTAACTTAGGATGGTTGGCCTTTCTTAATGCATCTGCCGTATCTTACCCGGCCCTCACACTCGAATTTCTCTCTACACTTGTCTGGGAGTCCTGGTCGATCATCAAATTCAGGGTGCGTAACCGTAGTGTCACCACAAATCTGAACACGATTAACGATATATTTGGTTTCCCCAATCTCGGGGATGATTCCATCCGACACTACGGGTACACGCCCGAGTTTGATGTCGATCAATTCTGGTTCCGCCTCACATTGATCCGTGACTATCCCCGAGGAAGGGCCAAGGCCTCCTCCATCATTCATCCCGTGTTTCAATTGGCCCACAGAATCATTTCATCTGCATTCTTTCCTAGGGACGAGTCAGGCACTGTGACTATCCCTGACATTTTTATCCTTTGGGCCATGACTTTTCCTTATGTCTGGGATGATGATGGAGTTAGCTTCAGGGCCCCTACCGTCCCCATCCATGGCGGCGATTGGCTTGTTTTCAAGCTACTCGAGATCAGCCGGGCCGGTAAGGGGAAGTTTTGTTGTGGGGGCATCATCACGATCATCTGCTCTCACCCCCAATTCAATATTGCCATCCCCAATAATCTTCCAGCTGCCGCAGGACCCTCACATCTTGATATTGATGTCATGCGGCACATCCACATGATTAAACCCCGCTCGGATGGCCGCTTCATATTTCATTATGGCCACCCCCCAGCCCCTTACACCATCCTGCCCAACCCCGCTCGCATGACCCTTGCTCTCGTGGGAGATTGGACTTTTCCTCCTGATCCCGACTTCTTAGCTGGGTTGAATCTTCCTTTCTTTCCCGCAGACGCCCGCAGACCACCGTCCCCTGCCGCCCACTTAGGCGAGCAGGATATCCCTGCGTCTGGGGGAGATTTAGGGGCTGGCCCGAGTCGTCCTGTTTCTGCTCCGGGACCGATCACGTCTGAGCACCTCTTTGCGGCCATTTCTGGCCTTGTCTCCTGTGCCGGCATGACCACTGCCGCCGGCACCTCTTCGACCTTACCTGGCGGAACCACCTCTGCCTCGCGTCAGTCTACATCTTTTGGTCACCGTCAGGTATCTGCCCGTCTGGGGCTTGAGAGGGAGGTCGCTGCCCTTCGTGAGCTCGACATGTCCTCTGCTTCCTCGGACCCATCGCCATCCTCCTTTCTTACTCACCCACGTTTCCTCGCACTTGAGAGGAACGTGGCCGCCATTCTCCGCCTTCTTACCCATATCCACGGACCACCTCCACCTTCACCACCTCCACCTTCACCACCCCGACGATCTTCTCCTCCACCCACCCACACTTCCCCACATCCATCACCCCCCTCACCACATTCCTCTCCTCCCTCTTCACATCCCATCCCGGCATCCACTTCACCCCTCCCGACCACTTTCACCGCACCCACGCTACCTCCCTCCTCCTCCGTCACTCCATACGTGCGTCGGAGGAAATTGCCGGTGTGCTCCAGATCCCTCCCACCACCTCCCACTACCGTCACCACCGCATCTACTTCCTCCATTTCTATTCCTCTCACCACCGCCTTGATCGCCTTCCTACCACCACCACCCCCCACCACCGACACTCCTCCCATTGTTCACACCACCACTGCCCCTACTCCTTCGCCTCATTCCCCACTTCTCAGCACACCCCCAGCCTCCCCCGACCACCCATCCACACCCTCTTCCGAGGAGGACGAGGACTCGGCCCCCCCTGCTTTTTGATTTCACCTCTTTTGTTTTTGACTCCCCCTTGCACATCTCTGCATTTCATTGATCACATTATTTCGCTAGCACTTTCTGGTCTAGCTTGGGGGACGTCTATTTTGGTGTGCTGTCGTGTTTTGTTTGTTTTTCTCATTTTGTGTGTGTGTGCTTGTTTTTCATTTTTTGAGTGTCGTGTCGTGTGGTTTTATTTTTATTTTTATTTTTATTTTCGTATTGTTTGATTTTGATTTTGATCTTTCTTTCTTTTTCAGTTTTATCTATGTGTTTTCCTCGTTTTCATTTCTTTTTGTGTCAGTGCGTATTCACCCCCATTTTCATTGCCCTCCCGTACTCACTCATATTGCATTGAGGGCAATGCAAACTTCAGCTTGGGGGAGTCGCACTGTGTGCGTCGTTTGAGTCCTTCTTTTTCGTTTTTTGTGTCGTTTTCATCGTGTTTTTATTTTTTCTTTTCTTCTTTTTTAGCTCTTTCTCCTAGGGATGAATCCTATGATGAATCGCCACAAAGTCACACACACCTAGCATTGCATCGATAATCACACTCACTAACCCTAGGATTTCGAGTCCTCTTGCATTTCACGCATCGCGAGTCCACTTAGCTTTTTGTGAGTCGTGTGTCGTGACTAGCATTTGGTGTGTTTCTGCCCTGTGATTTTGCTTTATATACCTGTCCAGGAATGACCCCTAGATTGTCATGCTCCGATTCGAATATGCGGTATTTGTTTCCACTATATGCATGCTATATTTGTATCGTATACTTCAATTCGCATGCGTCGGGATTCCACAACTAAGGACTAGGGTAACCCATTTAGCCTATGCTCTATTTAGCGAGAATAGTTTCCTTTGCCCGAGTGTTTAGATTTCGAATTCTTTTTGTTTTACTTGGTGCAAATCCCCTCGTCGTGTACCGTTCTCCCACTTGGGAGAGTACACATGTGTATAGCCAAAAATCCAAAAAAAAGGAGAAAAGAAAAGAAAAACCCAAAAAGAAAAGAAAAGAAAAATTGTGTATAGCCCAAAAATCCAAAAAAAATACAAATGCCCAAAACCCAAAAAAAATTCCGTGTGAATATTTTTTCATACTTGCCAAGAATAAAGGGAAGGCGAGAATTTGCACCGAGTGTTCTTCTCCACATCATCTCAACCCCTGTTGTTATCGAAAACACTTGGCTTAGGAACTTTTTAGCTAGTATCTAGGCTATAGTGGCGTGATTTCCTTAACCCTAGTTGTGGAGTCCCCGATGCATGATACGCTTCTATTCTAACTCTTCTCATGCATGCTTGAACTTATATTCGCCGCTTAATTCAATTCGGATCGATATTTTGGGTCATATCTTGGATTTGTGTATATCGAGCCTCATAGCACATCGTAGAAAGCATCACCATTTGCTAGCACACGACCACGCTCACTCACGCTTCACTGCGTGGACCCACGACACTTATTTGGACTCGCTTTCCTAGGTTTAGTGGTGTGATTTGGCGTTTGCTTGCTTGGTGTGTCGTTTTCGATTTTGGTGGCTCTGATGGACGATCTAGGGTTTAGAGTTTTCTTTTTCTTTCTTCCTCTCTATTTTTCCCTTCCGAGCTCCTACTCTCACTCATCTTCCTCGAGGACGAGGAAGAGTTCAGCTTGGGGGATTTTGACGTGCGTTTATATTTCATATATTCACGCACGTTTTCTTTTGTGTTTCTCCGTGTTTTTCCGCCGTCTCTTATTTGTTTTCGTGTATTTTCCCGTTTTCTTTCACTTTTCTTTGTTTATCCATGATTGCAGGGGATCGACCACATAGGGGACGTTTAACGATGATATCCCAAGTCCCCGGAGCAACGGGAGAAGTCACGCGTGATCCAGGGGGTCAAACGCCAAAGAATTCATCTTTCAGCCCCTCACCCGGTCGGTTGGCCATCTCCAACCGATTGGGTGATGCACGCGTGCACCACCCGGTCTCTGCCGCAACTCACAAAGAAGTCACCCGACCGGTTCGCAGACCGGTTCAGCGGGGGCTGTTCTCTGTCTTCTCAAAGAAAAGCGCCAACCGATCGGGTGACTCTCACCCGATCGGTTCATCTGTAGCTGAAGAAGAAGAGCTGAAGACACGGACGTCGAACCGATCGATTCACCAGACTGCTTCAAAGATCCAACCGGTCACTCAAGAACTCACCCGACCGGTTCATGTGATCGGGTGAAAGCTCGCCGTTTTCTGTTATTAATTTGTAACGGATCAACCGATCGGTTGACTTGTCAACCGATCGGTTGATGCGACGGTCTATAAATAGAACCCCTAGGGTTCCAGAAACGGGAGCTGTTGTTTTTTCTACTGTTTTATTTCCTTGTGACGGCTGTAATTGTTACTCTTTTGTAAGTTTTCAGATCTTTCTAAAATTTTAGTATTGTCTTTATTACTCCATTACTTCCGCATTGCAATTGTCCGATTATGATTTCAACGGTTAAATTTCATTTAGATCGTTTTTTCATGAATTTTTGTGAGTAGTTCCCAAATCTGGGATTTTGGTGGAAACCCCTTCGGGGGCTCTTCCTGATGCGTCCATAGGGTTAGGAAATCGATAGGGAGTAGGAATCTAACGGTTACGTGGGGTGTTTCATTGTCATCGGCGGGAAAAAGACCGCCTTTGACCGTTGGGCCAAGGGGGAATAAACTTGGCGGTTGACTCCCTAGCCATAGCTCACGCCCTTAGCGTAGACACCGAATCCTAGCACGCGGGAGCAGCAGGATGAGACGTTGGGAGATATCGTTGCGGGCTTAGTGCTCCCGGGATCGATCAGTGTTAATGGACACGGGAGTGCCCACTGATCGAATCCGGGAAGTCCGGTGTATCATCCTGGGCACCGACCGGAATATGGGGCCCATGGGACGCCGGTACCACTTTCAGAGGCAACGTCTCACCATTGGACCCTAATCCCGATCGCTATCCATACCCGTAGGCCGTATCGGCGAGAGTCTCTCGTCGGGTTGGAAACAAAAGTCCCGGGTTTTCTTTCTTGTTGTTCATACCCTTTTATTTCCTTTCGTGACAACCATTCACCGATTCGGGCTAGCTCGCCCCCTCGGGGTGATTTAGGTCCTACCTGACCCAAGCACAACCTCGCCTCCCTGAGTTCGATATTCCCGCACCCTACACTAACCGTGAAACTTGCGGTAAACGACACCGCGCCGCCGCGACGCAAGCGGGGCGCCGGTCATTGGTGCAGAAAACTCACACCATCCTTGATGCAAGGATCCCGCACCAGCAGAGGACCTGGGTAGGGTTTTACTGGGCAGAGATGCTCATTCTGAAATAGAAAGAAGAACGGATCGGAGGGGGTGGCCACTAATTCACCTCCGTTGCTTAAGTCAGTTCCAAGTATGAGGAAGGATGTGTAGGGTTGTTTAATGTTTGTGTGTGTGTACCTTGGATCACGTTGATCCGGTGTTTTTATAGTCTGAGGGTTGGTTACGCCACATTAGGGAGAGTTATGGAGATCATGGATCTTCAGCATGTAACCGATTTCTCAGATTGCATATTGAACTTATAAGGACTGATACACAACATCTTCTAAACTAGGCACGCCTACTGGTTAGTAGTTGGAAGAACCTGGATAGTTTCCTGCTTGTAATGGTCTGGAGAGGATCCTACACCAACAGGGGACCCAGATTAGGATTTTGCTGGGCCGAGATACTCCTTCGCTGTTACATAAAATAGAAAGAAGAACGGATTGAAGGGGGTACCCTCCGATTCGCCTCTGATGCTTAAGTCAGCTCCAAACAGGAGAAAGTTGATGGAGGGGGTTTTAGCGTTTGTGTGTGCGTACCTGGGATTGTGTTGATTCAGTGTTTTATATGATGAGGGTTGGTTACGCCACGTTAGGCGAGTTATGGCGATCTCGGATCTTCAGCATGTAACTGATTACTCTGATCAGATAGTGAACTGATAAGGTATGATACAAGCCGTCTTCCAAATTCGACACACCTCATTATGTGGTTAGATGAACCTGGAAAATTTCCTGCTCGTAACGGATTCAAAGAAAATAAAACGAAATAGAAGCAAGAATTCATTTTCATGAAGAGCTTGTTCTGGATATTTCCTGGCTGTACTGGCTCGAAATGTGGTCAAGGGGAAAGCATTGAGCAACTAGCATGGTCACTTCCTATGAGGAGAGTATGAAGACACTAGATGGGGCTCCTGAAGCTGGAAGCGCATTTAGTTTTTATCCTTGCAGGCAGCTTGAGAAAGCCAGCTTGAAAAGGATGCATGCAATAATGAAGATGGTGAAACTTATACAATGATTGTTTTCTACACTCAATCGCACGTCTCAATGTTAATCGGCTATCAAGCGACCCTAAAGGATGCATTCTCATGCGACCCTAAATCTGATCCCTAAAAGATGCATTCTCATGCGACCTCCTTAATAAAAATACATTTGGGTTGGATCAGGTCTAAGTTAATCCGGAACCAATCCAAACACTAAAAGATAGATCGTATATGCGTGTGTTACCAATAGTTATATTTAGTTTTGTAGCACAACAAGCTTTGTACATATGTGCTCTGCTTGCCCACCCCTATCTTTACCTTGTATTGAATGCAGGGGCGGAAACATGAAGTGATGACGACGCGCGAGGGGGAGGGGGGGGTAGGGTGGGGGAGTGGGGGAAATCCGATAGAGGCACAAGAGTCATTACCAATTATTCTATGAAAGACCCCTGCCAAAATTTTAAAAACACAAATATATTAAAGGCGATGGAGGTACCAAAATTAAAAGTAGCATGTTTTTTGGTCAGTGCATTCCTTGATACCGAAATTAATAGTTTAAAATTGGAACGGGAGAAATAATAAGATGGCTGCTTATGAAATTATAACTAATTTATTTGCAAATATTTCTAAACCATATCGTTGATGTGTGAAGATGGTTTCTCAATCTGTTATACATTTTGTATCATAAATGTTTCTAAGGCTAAGCGAAATTAATTTCAATAATCCTTCAAACTCATTTGTAACAAGCTTAGACTGCAAAGAGAAAATTATATTCCACTATAATAATCCAAAAATATTAAGCCTGATTGCATAAACTTAAACTGCTTGATGTATTTACTCAAAAGCCATTACTTCCTCACCTAAAAAATATAAAATCTAATAGATATGTGGTCTACTACCCCACCTCCCACCTACCCTGCAGAGATGTCCAAATAAAATACACACATAGAAAGAAAAATTAACTTCAACGCACAAAATTTTACCTCACAGAAAGAAAAATTAACTTCAACTCACAAAATTTACCTCCTTCAATCTCTAACACTGATCAAAAGTTCGTCGGTCTCTTCTCTCTAACTCAAAGGGAACTCTGGAAGAAAACAAGAGGAATTTGAGAGGTGTAAATCAGTGAAAATTTTTAATTGGGTCTACCCTTGATTGAATGGAAAATCCTCGTTCACCTGGACTATTCTTGTTCTTTTAGTTCTGTTATGGCCTTAAGGCCGGCCCATGTAATTGAGGCCCATATACACTGAGAGCCCAAGCAAACAGATCTCCGACCATCCGAAAGTGGTACTTGCCCAAACGGAAGATCGCCTCTATACAGGGAAGATCGCCTCTATCCAAGGAAGCTCGCCCTCCCGATCGACAAGCTCGCCATACAAGGAAGAAGCTCGCCTACTCTCCAACAGGAAGCACGGTCGGACGGACCGAAGACACCAAGCTTGGTCGCTGAGCTTGGGCCCATCTAAGGGCAGCCTAACACAAATATCTCTGACAGGGTGACGTAGGGCACCTACCTCCCATTAATGCCCGAGATTAAGGGGGAGAACTGATGGCTGTCAATCACATCACCCATTACTGCATTAATGAGTCTGACACAGTCTGACAACAATTAATGCATAAATATCTCTGATACACCCTGTTGACCTATCACTTATCCTCCAGCTAAACTGATTCAACAGCTGATTGGATGGCGAGCAACCACCTCTCAACCCTATAAATACCCCCCTCCAGCCACCAAGGAGGGGTTTGGTCAGTTAAAATCTCCAACACTTTTCCAATATTCAAGGTCAGATATCTCCCATATATTTATGTCTTCCTCATAAGCTTGCCACGCTTCATGGATCTACCTTAAGATTGCCAAGTGTGTCTGACACACTTATTTCAAGTCACTCATTGACTTAAGCATTGGAGGGGCTACGCGCTGACAGCCAGACTCATCTTTCTGACGAGTTGCTATTGTCGCAGGAAGCTCTCCACGGCTACCCGGAGACAGTGACCTTGTGCAACCTTCAGGCGACCATGGATTCTTTACCCCCAAAGCACGCTCCGAGTCATGCTAACCTCGCCATCAATCCAAAACTTGTAATCATTGTACTCGTGATTCCCATTAACTACAAATATCATTGTTAGGTGGACTTGACCCACAACAAGTTCTATTTCATTTTTAATTATATTTTATAGAGAAAAAAACTTTGATTAACAAAGACATGATGTTTAAAAACATGAATATATTTTTCCATGGCATCTAGAATGGGAAGGGAACCCCCCTCCCCCCTCCATGGCATCTAGAATGGGGAGGGAATCTCCCAAGTTAAGGAAGTTTTGACAAATTCAAATTCTCAAGATCTTTCTCCTTGATCTTAGACAAGTTGTTAATGAAGTGTTTTTGAAAAATTCAAATTCTCAAGATCTTTCTCCTTGATTTTAGACAAGTTGTTAAGAAAGTTTTGACAAATTCAAATTCTCAACTCTTTCTTCTTGATTTTAGACAAGTTGTTAAGGAAGTTTTGACAAAGTCAAATTCTCAAATCTTTCTCCTTGATTGTACATAATTAGTTACCATAAGTTAGGATTATCTAAATCTTCATTATTTCCTTTCCTTGTAAACTTTTATCTATATATTTGAATAGAAACAAATCACCAAAAACATGGGGGTGATATTTACATGGTATCAGCCTAATTAATCGATCCTAACCCCAATGGCAGGCTCTTCCTCCTCCTCTGCGTTGATCACCGACGCAACCCTCCCCTTCTTCACTCTCATAACGTACTTACTATCAAGCTTTCCTTTTCCAACTATCTCTTAAGGACAAGCTAACTCAAACCCATTCTTAGTTGCCAAAACCTATTAGGATTCATTGATGACTCGAATCCTACACCACCACCACAAATTATCGGCAAAAACGACACTACCATCACAAATTCGGACTATAGAAAATGGCATCTTCAGGATCAACACCTTCTCAGCCTTCTCATTTCCTCATTGATGGAAGAAGCCATGGCGGAGGTCGTCGGCTGCAACGCCTCTCGTGCAATATGGTTAGTCCTTGAATCGGCATTTAGGCATATCTCTAAGTCTCAAAAGATTCTCCTGAAAGATGATCTTCAGTTGATGAAGAAAGGATAGCAATCAGTCACCTAATATGGTCGCTCGTTCAAAAATCTTTGTGACCAACTTGTTGCAATTTGTTGACCTATTGATGAGATGGACAAATTTCATTAGTTTCTTTAAGGTCTTGGTCCGGTGTTCTCAAGTTTTTTAGCAGCGCAAATGGCGCTCGTACCCCTTAGGGCACCCCCATGTCTCTACAAATCCCCTAATAAACACCTCCAAAGCAAGTTGCCCAAGCATTGTGGGACAAAAAAGAAAGTGTGAATGAAACAAGGCTTTTGAGAGCCTATTATTTCCAACAATCCCCCACTAATGGCTCGAGAAAAGAAACAAGAGTCTTGGGTAAAGAAAGGATATATACTTAAGTATCAATGTCTTTCGATTGAATGATACGTAGTGAAGTGAGGCAACAACTTACTTACTAATTAGTGAATTTCTCTTGAACTCATTAGAGTTCGGTTGAGACCCCCACAACACGTAATGAACATGGTATGTACAAACTCCGCGATACAAGTCAAGCGCTTTAAGGCCAGGCGCACACCTGGGGTCTCATGAGTGCTCTAGAAAGACTGCCCTTCTCTTTCATAGAAGGCAGCCAAACATTCACACCCACGTTGGTCCATTAAGTGCTTCTCTATAGCACCATCATAAATAGTATGGAACCATTAAGAGCATATTGCTCAACCTCTCAACAGATATGAGTTTATCAAGTGCTTCTCTATAGCATCACCAAAACTGGTTATGAACTTATCTCAAAGTGAATCCATCAAGTGCTTCTAAATAGCACCACCAAAACTTGGATATGGATTTAAAAACACTACCACATGTCATAGGGATGGAAATGTAGTGTATGTTAAGAATCATATGGCTTCGTTAGACCACACTGGGTATCAACCATATTATCTTAACTCATGTGCTTTAGCCCCGTCCCCCTCGACGAATCAAGAACCACTTTCCTTGGCAACCCTTTGGTTAGTGGATCTGCAAGATTTCTCTATTTATGTCTTGAAGCATATGAGACATAAATATAGAAGTGAACAAGGTTCATATGGAAATTTCGAAGTGTGTTTCACGTTGAAGAAAAGTGCGTGCTAATGAGATGTGGAAAGGATTTACTCCCAACCTGAATTTTCCCAGATAGTAGACTTCAAGACAGTCCCAACCGGAATTTTCCCACATATCTCTGTGTAATACACCAAGTTTACAGACTAAGGCCTTAGGACTCGCCACTAGGATCGTCGGATGTCGACGCTAGGCTAGGACTCTTACGTTGCATTGGTTTTATTGGGGATTGTAGCATCTAGGAAGTGAATTCATGCGTCTGGGCATCATGAATCTAACATACCATATTAACCACACTCTCGCGATAGATGCATACGGTATGTGCATTACGGATCTATAATAATCTCACCACTCTCGTGGTTCGGATGCTCTCAACTCATACCACTCTCGTGGGTTAGAGTTTCGAGGTAATTTGGTGGCTCTCATTGACGCAATGTCGGTAGCCATCAATTAGTGATATAGTTCGTCGGTGGATCCCATCAAGGCACGAGCCGAGCATGGTCACGAGCCTTGGTTGAATCAACTAACTCCCTAATTAAATCCGTTGGATACTCCTTAAGCTAATCGATTACACCGACCGTGGGCATGATCTCAGTACAAGTTCTCCTAGGGATTTTGCTAGATCAACCAAAATACAACCCCTTTTATATCCAACGCATCATAAAAAAATCCTATCTTTGCATCTAAATCCTAAAATCCTAGGGCTAATCCATTTGCCGTAGAAAATATTATTCAAGCATATCAAACATTACAAAAAAAATAGAGATCATTGCTAGCATCATAGAAAAACAATGAGAAGAACTAAAATAAATTTAAGAGATAAAATATTTAGCTTGATACAAGAGGAGGGGCGTATGACGTAGCCTAACTCCCAAAAGATCGTCTCCAAAACTTCTTAAAACTCTCTAAGAACTCTCCAAAAAAGTTCCCTCTAATGACGGCTACAATTCATATATATAGTCCCCTCAAAACCCTGGCAAATAGACCAAGAAACACTCTGAAATTCGTGCCCAAAGCCAAATCCGGACGCAACTTAAGTTCTGGGCCGCAGCTGACTCGGTCGAGTAGCCCCCTACTCGGTCGAGTCAGTAGTAGGGTAGGAATTCCTCCAAAAACACTGCTCTATCTGCTCAGAACGAGTAGGGTCTGCTCAGACAGAGTAGGTATCTACTCGGTCGAGTAGGTGGTCGAGTACAGATTTCAGCACCGCAGCATCAACTTGTAAAAATTCCCCAGAGCTCATCTGACCTCCGATTGGCGCGTTCTTGGTGGCGTTGGAACGTATTGACGTCTACTATCTGGTAAAAATATCATAAAAATACTAAACAAAATCCCAGATGATAGCAGATTTGAAAAGATTGCACGGCTGTCTGAAAATCTGGGCGTTCGCCTTACTCGACCGAGTAGCCTTCATGCTCGGTCGAGCTAGAGTGCCTTGGGGAGAAGCTCAAAGTAGTGGCTCTGGAAATTGACGACTCGGGTCGAGTAGCCACCCTACTCGATCGCGTAGGGTGTACCTGTTTCCTCTACGAGAATTGCGTGACAGCTTGACCGAGTAGCTGATGCTACTTGGTCGAGTCGCCTGGGAAACTGAAGCTGATTGCTTCTTGCCTTCTCCTTTCTCTTTCTCTTCCTCTTGTCTTCTTCTTTGGCACCTCAAGCATGTCTTCATGAGTCTTCTTGGTGCTCTTACGTCGCCGATCGTCTTATTGACTCCAAATTGCTCTAATATCGCTCCAAATCCCTGAAATGGACATAAACACTCCGAAAGTCATATTGTTCCAAATAATAGCATAAAAGCATATGAAATATGTAATTGAGCAATTATTTTGACGTGTAATCATATGGATAAAACGTGGAATATAATGACACATCAAAATCCCCCAAACTTGCCTCTTACTCGTCCTCGAGTAAGACTAGTAAGAAGCGAACACGGGAGAGGGATACAATGGAGATGTGAGGCGGTGGCATGTAATGGAGACAAGGTGTTCAATCTTAAATTCAGAAAATATAAGATCCCAAGGTATGCACGATCTCGTGAACACATGTCAATATGAAATTAGAACACATATACACAACAAATACTTAAATCTCGCCAAATTAAAATAACGTGGATTTCGATAAACGTAATGAACGTGATAAGTGATAAAATGATAGTATAGTTATATCATATCATAATTTATCATGCAATATACTAAGTTCACAGAAATGAAACCAATGTCCACAACTCATTCTCTAAGCAGTATAATATGTCATGATCAAACGTTTTCAAGCATGCGTGGTATTTTGTTATGCTTCATGAAATGAATTTAGCAAATTCAACAAAGGTAAGGTATCACTGCACTACGACCATTTCAAGACTCCTAGAAGCCATCAACTTTGCCATGTCTCTGTTCTATATAGAAATGGAGATAAGGATATGTGATTTTTGTATTTTTATATTGTTTTAGGCTATACAAATATTTCATATATATTTTTCTTTCTTTATATACACGAGATAACTCAATATATACAAAAATCGGCCTATGCATCCCAGACCAGACAGTCTTAGTGCATTTGGTTACGAAGAACCCCTATGGCCTTTTATTCAGGATATTTGTTCGATTTTTGCATTATTGATATTTTTACAAACTCACGTAAATGCGATGGAATGCAAAACATGATGAAAGATCATTTATTGGCTATTCACAAAAGAAAAAGAAAAAGCATAGAATCTAGACATGGCTCGGTTTCAGGAATCCTAATCATCACTATTTTGGTTGTCGTGGGGTTGTCCTATCTCTTTTGAATCCTAAAACATCTATGAAGCAATAGAATTATCAATCAAATCACGCAGGAGTCAAATGATTTTCAGATTTGATTCATTCATTTTTAGCTTAACTGTTTCGAGAATATGGTTGTGAAACTATGGATTCTACTATGAAAAAGCATATTAACAAAGATACACTAATCAAGGAATCGAACTCTAATCTAACAGATATCAGAGTTCATTAAAAAAATAAATCCATGATATTTCATAGAAAATGAAGCATATGAGACATAAATATAGAAGTGAACATGGTTCATATGGAAATTTCGAAGTGTGTTTCACGATGAAGCAAAGTGCATGCACTATGCACTCCCCCAAGCTTAAACATCACATTGTCCTCAATGTGTGTATGATATAAATAGAGGACAACGACAAGATGGGAGGAGTCTCTCTCCCTCAAGCTTAAACATCACATAAAAATTGGGGAGAGAGGCGCAATAAGCGCCAAATACAAGGGTGGGGATGGATGATAAATAGTGGGTTGGGTGCAAAAGATAATTGAGCCATCATATGGTGTGAATTTAATAAACTAAGAAAGCATATAAAATCCTATACGGTCCTCTAACTGCCGAGAGGATTTGTGATTATTTAAAGCATAAAATTCTACTTTATATCTACACTACTAGATTGGTACCACCTGTAGCAAAAGGCGGATCCAATATCTTTGCCGGTGCAGGCAACTGTGCTATCTGCACTTTTCGTGGCTCCGCCATGTGCGCATCTCCACGGGCTCCATCAGATTCCAGCAATGCGGCTCCCAATATCTCTCCAAGGACTCCACCTGTACCCTGTAAGAGATAAGCCGCATCAATCTGATGTGGATAATTCTTTCCCAAAATAAATGTATTCCAGAGAGGGTCATCAACAATAGTATTTAAAATTAAAGATGGTTGACAACACTTCCTTGGAAATAAATCTCTACTCTCGTGCACCACGTCGATCAACTCCTCGTTGTTCACCTCAGGTTGTTCAGGTAGCTTTGGCATATAAGCGTGGGTCTCATCAGGCAACTCCTCATAATCGTCAGACTCGTCCCAGTGCACCTCCTGATCATATTCAATATCATCCATTGGTGCTAACTCCTCGTTCTCCTCCTCGTATACGTCCCATTGTACCTCTTGATCATATGTATGTGTATCTTGCAAAAGACGCAATGAGTCATCAAAATCTGAATCATAAAAAACATTATACACGGTAGGGGAATCAAATGTAAGAAACGAAGGGGTAAATAGATCTCCCTTAGTGGGAGCTGTAAGCTCTGGTGGGTGGTCCTCTGAGGGATGCTTAGCCTCCGTAGAAGGTGGAGGTGGTGCAATCTTCTCTGTGGCCTCCTCCTGAATATTAACCTCCGGCTCTACAGTGATACTCCCCGAGTGTCTCGTCTCAGTTATCTCATCAGAAGTAACTGCAATCGTGCCAGGTGTCACTATCTCGTCAGAGGTGACAGCGTCCATATTCTCAAAACGCACTTCCTTAGCCTCCTCCTCGGGCTTCTCTGGTATAGAAGGCAATGTAAACTTAATCTTCTCCTTTTTATGCCTTCTTCTTCCTTTCCGTCTTGGAACACGAGGCACCCTATAGTGTGGGTTGACCTTCTCAATAGTATGTGCAGATGACTCTATGGGCTCATGTATCTCGGCCACGGTATAAAATTGGGTCTTGTGCCCCTCAACTAGAGCTTAGACTTCATCATCAATTATGCCTGTGGAAGAGATACGATGAGTAATAAAGTTTTGAAATCCAAGCTCAAAAGGGTCACCAGTCGTTATTGTTAATCGACCGGTATATCGAACTGTGTCCACGATGCTTCTCAATAGGTCCATATATGTGTCCTCCTCTGATAACTCGGATGTCTCTATTTGTGGAGTGTTGATGGTGTAAAGGTGGATATGATCACCTTCAAGTGAAGCATACACTCCATCTATGATAGTACCTGCACCAGAGACATTAGCCATAACAAAATCGATGAATACTTGGTCGGATGGTTTACCTACCATAACGGTTAGCGAACCGGTAGATCGAGCATCATCTATCATTTGCTCCAAGGTTGCTGCCAACTGCAGATCACTGAACTTTCCCACTTGCATCCTCTCCATAAACTCATGTGAGTGTCCATTTAGCCTTCTAGCGAAGATATCAAATACCTTGGAACCATCCCAATTATGGTCTGACGACTCTGCCTGGAACATTTCTAACATTCTTTTGAACTTTCACAAGGCTTCTCTGAAGGACTCTCCTTCAGCCTGATATAATGTAGAGAGATATGTATATGATCGTATAGAACCCGGTCGCATCTTTGGAAGCGCCATCGCTGCATCAACTGTACCTGATCAAGCAAAGTAGACAAACTGGAAAAGGCGTCAGTGTTACAAAGAGAGATAGAGATAATAATAATAATAGCATGTGGTGGGAAAAAAATCTCTCTCCGTTTTTTTTTGTTTTTTTTGTTTTTAGTTTTTTTTAACACAGCCTAATCAACCTAATTGTGGTAAATAGATAATATGGCGAAATGCCTCCCCGACAACGACGCCATAAACTTGATCTATCTTAAATATAACCCTAGAGCGACCTAGTTATGGCGCAAATTACACAGAGATAAATCCCCGGCAACGGCGCCATAAACTTGGCCGGCCCGAAATTTACTCCGAAACGATGTCGTCTAACCACTAACGCACGGTATAGTGGCAAGCAGGTATCGATCACGGGGAAGTGATGCTATACTACATATCTACTCCTAGGTTGAGTTAGACTTGCGGGTTTATTGGTGGATGTGGAATATGGAATGTTGTTATGGTGAGGGATGCGAAGGTCGTGTCACTCGATATCGGAAACAAGGGATTCCACACAATATGAAAGAGTAAAATATAAAAAGACTAAGGCCTTAGGACTCGCCACTAGGATCGTCGGATGTCAACGCTAGGCAAGGACTCTTACGTTGCATTGGTTTTATTGGGGATTGTAGCATCTAGGAAGTAAATTCATGCGTCTGAGCATCATGAATCTAACATACCATATTAACCCCGCTCTCGCGATAGATGCATACGGTACGTGCATTAAGGATCTATAATAATCTCACCACTCTCGTGGTTTAAATGCTCTCAACTCATACCACTCTCGTGGGTTAGAGTTTTGAGGTATTTTGGTGGCTCTCATTGACGCAATGGCGGTAGCCATCAATTAGTGATATAGTTCGTCGGTGGATCCCATCAAGGCACGAGCTGGGCATGGTCATGAGCCTTGGTTGAATCCATTAACTCCCTAATTAAATCTGTAGGATACTCCTTAAGCTAATCGATTCCACCGACCATGTGCAAGATCTCAGTACGAGTTCTCCTAGGAATTTTGCTAGATCAACCAAAACACAGCCCCTTTTGTATCCAACACATCATAAAAATCCTATCTTTGCATCTAAATCCTAAAATCCTAGGGCTAATCCATTAGCCCTAGAAAAGATTATTCAACCATATCAAACATTATAAAAACAATAGAGATCATTGCTAGCATCATAGAAAAATATTAAGAAGAATTGAAATAAAATTAATGAGATAAAACACTTAGCTTGATACAAGAGGAGGGGCCTATGGCATAGCCTAACTCCCAAAAGATCGTCTCCAAAACTTCTTAGAACTCTCTAAAACCTCTCCAAAAAAGTTCCCTCTAATGACGACTACAATTCATATATACAGTCCCCTCATAACCATAGCAAATAGCCCAAGAAACCATCTGAAATTCGTGCCCAAAGCCAAATCCGGACGCAACTTAAGTTTTGGGCCCCAGCTGACTCGGTCGAGTAGCCCCCTACTCGATCGAGTCAGCAGTAGGGCAGGAATTCCTCCAAAAACACTACTCTGTCCGCTCGGACCGAGTAGGGTCTGCTCGGACCGAGGAGGTATCTGCTCGGTCAAGTAGGTGGTCGAGTACAGATTTCATCACTGCAACATCAACTTGCAGAAATTTACCAGAGCTCATCCAACCTCTGATTAGCGAGTTCTTGGTGGGTTGGAACCATCTTGAAGTATACTATCTGGGAAAAATATCAGAAAAATACTAAAAAATCCCAGGTGATAGCAGATTTGAAAAGAGTGCACGGCTGTCTGAAAATCTGGGTGCTCGCCTTACTCGACCGAGTAGCCTTCGTGCTCGGTCGAGCTAGAGTGCCTTGGGAAGAAGCTCAATGTAGTGGCTCTGGAAATTGACGACTCGGGTCGAGTAGCCACCCTACTCGGTCACGTAGGGTGTACCCGTTTCCTCTACGAGAATTGCGTGTCAGCTCGACCGAGTAGCTGATGCTACTCGGTCGAGTCGCCTGGAAAACTGAAGCTGATTTCTTCTTGGCTTCTCCTTTCTCTTTCTATTCCTCTTGTCTTCTTCTTTGGCACCTCAAGCATATCTTCATGAGTCTTCTTGATGCTCTAATGTCGCCGATCATCTTATTGACTCCAAATTGCTCTAATATCGCTCCAAATCCCTGAAATGGCCATAAACGCTCCGAAAGTCTTATTGTTCCCAATAATAGCGTAAAAGCATATGAAATATGTAATTGAGCAATCATTTTGACGTGTAATCATATATATAAAACGTGAAATATAATGAAACATCACATTCCTATCCCTCCCCTTTCGGGACCTAATCTTCAAAGCCGAAAGCTTTGAATTATTCCTGCAATCACTTGACAACGGTGTCCCTCCTCTTACTATTTTTACCACACAGCACCACAAACAACACCCGCGCAACTATTATCCTTCTCACCGAGGATGCGGTGGCAATCAAAACTCCTTCGATCGTGTCCGCGGCCGACATCAATATCCGTATAAGTGTCAAATTTGCAAACTTAAGGGTCATACTGCTGATAGATGTCTTTGCTGATATAATCGTGATAATGATGGAAACTATGCTAACCTCACAGAGGTGTTCAATGCCTCATGCTCTATCTCTTCGCAGAATACTCTAGATTGGTACCTCGACACTATTGCCTCGGCCCATATGACCGCGGATTCAGCTGCTTTGGACTCTGTTGCTCCTTACTCTGGTAATGAGCGTGTAGTTATTGCAAATGGTGTATATTAACCGATTTCTCATATTTGGTCTTCCTCTATATCTAATGATGTTAAGTTGATGGATGTTTTGGTCGTTCCACATCACTAAGAACTTACTCTCCATCAGCAAATGATTATCATGTGAATGTCTTATTTACTAATAACTCATTCACCATTCAGAACCGAGCAACATGAACTCCTCTAGCAACAGGTCACCATGATAGACGACATTATGTTTTGAAGCAGGTAAACTCATCTTCTTGGCCGCCATTCGGAATAAACAGCTACATGCTTCCTTTGATTTATGGCATTCTTGTTTAGGGCATGTATCGCCCTCTATTATTTCAACTTTGCATAAACAAGGACGCTTGTTTGCAATGTCACTTCTCCACAACCCTACACTATGCTCATTTTGTCAATTGCAAAAAGTAAACGTTTACCTTTTTCTATTAATGATAAGCGCGCGAAGCACCCTTTAGCTTTAATTCATGGTGATTTATGGGGTCATGTTCTGGTTGCCTCTACTAAAGGGTTTTCTATTATGCAATATTTTTTGATGATTATTCTCGATTCTCATGGATGTACCCCTCACGCCGAAAAACAGATTTCTTTGACGTGTTTGTGCAATTTCAGAGACTTGTGGAAAATCAACTATCATGCAAAATTAAAATTTTCCAAATTGATGGCGGAACTGAATTCACCAACAATCATCTTCAGGGTCATCTGTGCTCTCATGGCATTCATCATCGCATATCATGCCCATATACACCAGCATAAAATGGGCGAGCGAAGCGCAAACACCGAGATATTATAGAAACAGGGTTAGATATGCTTTTTCACTCTCATTCACCTTCATCATGGGTTGACGCTTTTAGCACGGCTATTTACATCATAAATCAACTTACATCCTTGGTTCTTCAAAAAAAAATCTCCTTTTGAGATGTTGTATGATGCGATCCCTGTTGGATCCTGCCAAAATAGAGTTAGGATCGATAATTAAAGTTGAGACTTACGCTTGCGTATGCGGAACAGTAGTCTCGGAACTTTGCCTTCGGATTCGCCACGACGGATCGAGTCTTCTCACGAACGGAGTAAGGCTACTAATCCACAATCTAAATCTCTATTTTAGATTAAGAACTTGGATAGAGGAAGAGAAAGGATTTCTGTAGAGCTTCGCTAGAATGAAGTTGCATGCATGAATGCCATGCAAAAGGTGTAAGAAATGGCTTACCCTTGGGTCTTATTTATAGCCCCCAAGGTAGTTATTTTAGGGTAAATTGTTCCTTTGGAACAATTTAATTAAGGTGTACCATGATACATGGCACATTATAAGCTTAAGTTGTACCATATGCATGGTACAACATAAGCTTAAGATATTCCCCCTTTATTAGCCATATGTCGCATGCACTTATGCATATATAAAGCGACTTTCCTACTCATCCAGAGATCCTCTCCGCAAGGGAACAGATTCCCTTTGCACACGACTTCGTGTACGCGACGTTCGAGGTCAGTATTCCCTCGTACATCCCCCACAAGGGTGTACAAACGTCTTCCATATCCAACATCTCCCACTCACACTTGAGGGGATTGTAAGAGAACGTCTTTCCCTTAGTTCTTTCATCTATCATACCGAGAAATAAACTGTGCGACCGTCATGCGCGTAGAGTCTGTTGTTGTGCACTTGTTAGAGATACACAACGACCTCGAAGGTGCAAAGTTGAGTAGTTCAACGCATGCTTTACCCTAGATTATTTCTTCACATTTCTTATACTTTATATTCAACAATTGAATCCCATCTGGATTACAATTGGCTGACCAGCTTTGAATCATTAAAGTCCAAATGCGAATATGAAATCAATCTTCCTCTTCTTGCGAACCTTCTGATCTTGACTTGATTCGCTTTTCTAACGTGCCCCGCCGAGCCGAATTATCATAGCCCATTAGCAACACGCTAAGATAGCGATCATCTCGTCAAATCTAAAGGAACCAATTGGAGTCCTTGAGGGTAAGAGTTAAGACCCGTATGGCCTTTGAGTCTCACATAATAGCAAACATTATTGCTACTAACTCAGTGGTCGAAATGCATACGTGGTATGAACACGTATTACAACATCACTCCTTTCCCAGGGAGAGTATGTCTTAATGATGTTGTACGGATGAAAAGATCAGACACCACAGTGCCTATCTTTTTGAGTCCCCTTACTACTCGTGAAATATTCACGGACTCTCATCCTGCATAAGACAGATAGGATTTAAAAATCATATGATATCTCTTTCAAATATCCTTGTGATACAGATCTCAGATCTTTTGTAAGCATCCATATGATGCAGATCTTTCATTCGACTATCTTGTTTAAGTCATGACTCTAAATCATTTGTCTAATGATTTTGACTTTAAACTAGTCTCATCTCTATCTTATCCATCTGATAAGATAAGGCGGTTGCTCATGTGAGAGAGCCAACCTTAATCTGTCCGACATACACACAATTCAGCTGAGATTTCAAAAATGTACACAAACATTTCTTAAGAAATTCATATGCAATGTTGGAAAAAGAACTTATTCTTTTATCAAATTTGATCTTTCTCAGACATGGGAATATATATTGGTACAACTCAGCTCTTTACGCAATCCTTGGGATGATAAGTGTTTATAAAACACATTTCTGGGGATTGCTTTCGTAAGCGAATCCTCTATCATCTCATGCGTAGATATGTACCTTATGTCTACCTTCTTGGTTTTATTATAGTCTTTTGCAAATTCGTATCGGATATCAATGTGTTTGATCTTACAAGACACATTATCCTCTTAACCGCTTTCCAGTGTACTTGCCCTGTATTGGATTGGTAACAGCTTACCATTTCCAACGGCAAAACAGATGTCCGGTCTCGTACACACCATAGCGTACATAAGACTATCAACTGTACTGGAATATGGAACTTTTTCCATAATTTCCTTTTCCTTTTGGTTCTTTGGACACGATTCTAGATATAAATTATCGCATATGCTTATATGAATATCAATGGACTTGCAGTCCTGCATATTAAATCGTTCTGGAACCTTCTTTATATAAGTCTCTTGTGAAAGAGAAAGAAGCTTCTTCGAACGATTCCTTGAAATCTTAACTCCAAGGATATATGCGGCTTCTCCCATGTCTTTCATCTCAAAAACTGATGAAAGCCAAGCCTTGATATCCATCACAAAGCCCTTGTCATTTCCGGCTATTAAAATGTCATCTACATATAGAGACATGATAATATACTTGCTTTTAATCCTCTTGATATATACTTAGTTATCTTCATCAAGCATGGAAAATCCATTTGATAAGACAACTTCTTGAAATCGTATATACCATTGCCTCGAGGATTATTTAAGACCTTATATGGACTTACGAAGTTTACAAACCTTATGTTCGTTTCCTTCTTTTACAAACCCTGTTGGTTGTTCCATATAGATCTCCTCGTCCAATTCTCCATTGAGAAAGGCAGTCTTTACATCCATCTGATGTAATTCGAGGTATAAGCAAGCTACCATTGCCAGAATCATGCGAATCGAGGTAAAACGCACAACAGGTGAGAAGGTCTCTTTGTAGTCTATCCCTTCCTGTTGCGTAAAAACTTTCGCGACAAGGCGAGCTTTATATCTATCTATAGAGCCATCAGCCTTATGCTTGATCTTGAGAACCCATTTGTTCCCAATTGCTCTACGTCCTCTGGGTAAGTTAACTAAGTCCCAGACTTGGTTAACTTTCATGGATTTCAATTCCTCCTTTATCGCTTCTATCCATTTTTCTTTTAGCAGGGCAAGATACGGCGTCGTATTTGAGATTCTTCAAGTCCTTGTTGACTTGAGTTTAGATCAATTCTAATATCACTCCCACTTGGAATGTCGTTAGAATTGCTCCCACTTGGATCATTATTCCCGTATGGAATAGGATAATCGTCATTCGTATAATCCATTGGTGAAGGTTGAAGTGTATTTTCGTTTTCACCAAGAATTCTCCCACTCGAATGAGGTAATCCTTCTTGATCATAAATCTCAAATAGAGATAAGTCCTGACTTATCTCGCCCTGTCTTGGAAACTCATTTTCCAAGAAAGTGACATCCCTCGACTCAAACTCAATTAGCCCACCATTGTCTTCCTGACTAACAAAAAAAACATAATCTTTGGAGTTTTCTGCGTATCGTATAAAGATACATTTCCGACCCCTTTGGCCCAAGTTTGCCATATTTATGGGAGGAAATATGTGCGTAGGATGCACAACCCCAAGGTTTCAAAAATGTTTAAGTCAGGAGACCTTTGGTTCCACAACTCCTAAGGAGTGGAGCTAACTGATTTCGAGGGTATGCGGTTCAAAAATGAAAGCGGCCGTCAATAATGCATCACCCCAAAAGGTGATTGGCAAGTTAGCTTGCGCCATCATTGAACGGACCATTTTTCATTAAAGTCCTATACCTCCTTTCTGCAACACCAATTTGTTGAGGAGTATAAGGCATAGTTACCTGATGTACTATGCCTTTTTCATCACAAAGTTCCTTTAAACTTGTTGATTGATATTCACCTCCCCTATCGGTTCGCACGACCTTAATCTTGCGATCTAATTGATTCTCCACTAAACTCATATAGTTTTTAAAGAAGGTTTAGTGCTTTCACTTTTGTGGGATATCAAATAGATATGACCGAATCGGGTGAAATCATCAATAAAAGTGATGAAATAGGACTTCCCGCGTCTTGTCTTGACATTCATCGGACCACATATGTCTGAATGGATAAGCTGTAATGGAACCTCGGCCATTGTGCCGGTTCCAAACGGCTTGCGACAAGATTTCCTCACAAGGCAATGTTCGCAGGTCGACATTTCAACCTTTGAAACATTGGATAGAAGGCCACATTTGGCAAGTCTATCCATACGCGTTGATCCAATATGACCAAGCCTTGCGTGCCAACAAATTATATTAGACTCATTAGTCAAAGAATTTGTCACAAGGAAATTTTCATTACATGAGGAATTATACATTGTACTTATTACAATAAATCCTTTGAAATACAAACCGAGTACAAATAAAGGAATTATTATAAAAATAGGTCCATATAACAATCATGAAGGAACCAACTATAACCAAGACCCATTAAATTGACCACAGTTTTAATATTCCTTTGAATATATGGAATGAAGAGAACATCATGAAGTAGGAGAGTGTGGCCGTTGTCCAAGACTAGCTTGCGAGTCCCAACGCCTCTCACTTCAACACGTGTGTTGTTTCCTACATTGATTCACTTCATTCCTTGGGGTATCCGGTGATACTCCACGAAGGACCGTCTGTCCTTTGCTATGTGGTCGGTGGCACCTGAATCAATTATCCCAAAATGGATTAGATTCCACAAGAAATAGTGAACTAGAAACACATATGTAACTAGTATTACAAGTTACCTCGTCACTTCCACTCGTACACGAACGAGCATAGTGACCGAGCTTGTTTCACTTGAAGCACTTGATCCTTTTCAAGTCTTTCTTCTTGTGCCATTTCTTATGCCCACCCTTATGTTTGGGTTCCTTGGTAGACTCAGGTTGCTTATTACGTTCATTAGAAGACTTCGAACGATCTTTACGTTTCTTTCCCCCGTGTGAGGAACTAGCAACCATGTGCACTTCTGCACTTGGCTTGGCAGCCGCAAGCCGCTCTTCCTCTAATTCGAGGTGCTTGGAAACATCGTTGAAGGTCTTGATGCTCTAATTATGAGTGAGATGCATCTTCATCTGATCCCACCCATTTGGTAGGGAACGTATGACTGCTTGGATTTGTTGCTCATCTGTGAGCACATGACCTGCATCCTTTAACTCCGAGATAAGGTTCGCCATATGTCGCAGATGTTTCCCCATGGAATGATCTGGACATTTCTTATATGAATCGAACCTTATAGTTAAGGAGCGAAGTTTGGACACCGATGTGCCACCGAACTTCTCCTCTAGCTTGGACCATATGTCCATGGCTAGGTCATGTTCTCGGAAGATGCGCATTATGTCATCAGCCATACTGCTTAATAACGTAATACGCGCTATCTTGTTCTTCCGAGACCAAGCATCAAAAGCTTCCTTGTCTCGTCGGTGTTGGGCCGTAGTGCCCAACTCGGGTTCAATCATAACGTTCTTTAGAGTTTCGAGCACTTCTTGCTCCTCTAGAACGTATTGTATCTTGATGGACCAAAGTTTGTAATTATCGCCGTTGAGTTTTTCACCTTTGTTTAACTCAGCGACGATATTCTTTGAAGCGGAAGACATTTTACTTTTAAAATGCTGCAAAAGACACAAAACCGAAGGTTTGATCAAAACATTGCATAAAAATTCTTAAAATATAACTCCCACTTGAAATGATAATAGAATATCCCATTTGGATAGTTCTAAAAATTCAAATCCCACTTGGAATTATATTGTATTTGATAAGTTACTTTCGAAAAATATTGAAGATGTTGTTCTAGAATCGAAAAGGTCTCTATGATTCCAATCACCATCTAGAACAACCTTCAATGTTCCCCCATCACTTATCAAACAATTGTACTCTTATAGTACTTCGCAGCGGAAAATCAATTTTGAAAAACATATCTTTCAAAATGGAATAGGTGAGAGTTTGCGCAAAGAATTTTAACGCAACAATTGCCAAGCCACGAGACCTGTTCTACACACCCATGGGTTAGATAACCATGGCCGGATCGTGGTAGGACTTGGAATTCTAAATTGCGCTATCCCGATTAAGGACGGGACATAACCTATTTGAAAACCTCTTTTTCAAAAAACTTGAAATACATTCGCTAATATCCGTAGAGTAGAGCATAATGTTATGTGTACATTGGCTAATCTCCGTAGAGTAGAGCACAATGACATGGCTAATCTCGCATGAAGTAGAGCACTATGGCTAATCTTCAAGGAGTAGAGCCCAATGAAAAACTTCATTAAAACGTTAGCCCCGTATGGGCTAGTCGGCACTGTGGTTAGCCCCGTATGGGCTAATCGGCACATTCGAGTTTGGCCAAGGCCTTTTGTCACCCCGTATGGGTCAGTTGGCAAGTTTGCAATCGACCCAAACCTTCTGTCGGATTGGTCGACCAAAAACACCAAATTGGTCGACCAATTTTGGTCTGCAACTTCTTCCCGGCCAGGGCCTCTGTCCTGGCTGGGGCTTGGCCAAGGGCCGGCCAGGGCCTCTGCCCTGGCCGGCCAGGGGCCCTGGCCCCTCGGCCAGGGCCTCTGCCCTAGTCGAGGCCGGCCAGGGCTGGCCAGGCCGGCCCTAGCCTCTGCCAGGGCCGGCAGGCCGACCCTGGCCTCTGCCAGGGCCGGCCATGCCCTGGCCGAGGCCAGGGCATTGGCCCTGGCCTCTGCCAGGGCTGGCCAGGCCGGCCCTGGCCTCTGCCAGGGCCGACCAGGCCCTGGCAGTGGCCAGGGCGCCTGCCCTGGCCTCTGCCAGGGCCGGCCAGGCCGGCCAGGCCGGCCGGCAGGCCGTGGCCGAGGCCGGCCATTGCCGGCCTGGCCTTGGCCGGCCACTGCCGGCCTGGCCTTGGCCGGCCATGGCTTGGCCATGGCCGGTCATGGCCAAGGCCATTTGGCATTGGCCGGCCATGGCCCCTTTGGCCATGGCCGGCCACCCCCTTTGAATGGGGTTGCCGCACACACTCCTCCCCCTTGATGGGGTGGTCGCCGGTGGTTATTGGCCGTAGCCAACCCCCTCCGCTTGGGGAGGGGGGGTGCATGGCCTTCATAGCCCATTTGTCCATGGTGCACATGCACCAAATTTCATCTTTCCCGATGGAAATAACTACCACCTTCTTCCTCGATGAAGCACCCGTTCGTCGATGAAGCACCCGTTCGTCGAGAAATTAGTTATTTCCTAATGGCCGTGTGCCAAAAAATGAATAACCTACTACGTGAACGGTCGGTTCTTCCCGTCACGGAGAGTTCCTACCATATCCGTAATGATAGGAGACCCTAACGTGAAAAGAACAACCGCTGAGTTCTCTCCGTCACGAAGCGTTTCTACCATATCCGTAATGGTAGGAGACCCATTCGTGAAAAAGACAACGACTCGTTCATAGTTTCGACGGGGCGGCGGTTTGACCGGGGCGAACCCATATGGCTCTGATACCAATGTTGGATCCTGCCAAAACAGAGTTAGGATCGATAATTAAAGTTGAGACTTACGCTTGCGTATGTGGAACGGTAGTCTCGGAACTTTGCCTTCGGATTCGCCACGACGGATCGAGTCTTCTCACGAACGGAGTAAGGCTACTAATCCACAATCTAAATCTCTATTTTAGATTAAGAACTTGGATAGAGGAAGAGAAAGGATTTCTGCAGAGCTTCGCTAGAATGAAGTTGCATGCATGAATGCCATGCAAAAGGTGTAAGAAATGGCTTAACCTTGGGTCTTATTTATAGCCCCCAAGGTAGTTATTTTAGGGTAAATTGTTCCTTTGGAACAATTTAATTAAGGTGTACCATGATACATGTCACATTATAAGCTTAAGTTGTACCATATGCATGGTACAACATAAGCTTAAGATATTCCCCCTTTATTAGCCATATGTCGCATGCACTTATGCATATATAAAGCGACTTTCCTACTCATCCAGAGATTCTCTCCGCAAGGGAACAGATTCCCTTTGCACACGACTTCGTGTACGCAACGTTCGAGGTCCGTATTCCCTCGTACATCCCCCACAAGGGTGTATAAACGTCTTCCATATCCAACAATCCCCAATTATGAAAATTTTCACTCTTTTGGGTGTCGTGTGTTTCCATGTGTTTGAGATTATGCTTCCAACAAGTTTTCACCACAGAGTATATCTTATGTCTTTATTGGCTACATCATAATCTACAAAGGCTTTCGTTGTCTTGATTTAGCAACTTCTCGCATCTATATTACACGACATGAGCAATTTGATGAGGCTGTTTTTTCGTTTTCTGGCTTACGTCCTCCTAATCAATCAGTAACCATGGAGTACCACAGGTTTTTCAAACCAGAAGGGTCTATCTCTACTCCCTGCATGCCACCACCTGCAGTACTTGTCCCGCACATCCCTACGCTAGGTCAGATTGCGCCCCAGCCATGCCACCTATGTACGGCTACCTCGGAACTAGCCGCATTGCCCGTGGATCCACTGCAGCAACCAGATTTTCTGCACTCGCCCCCGGATCACCAATCCAACTCGCAGTCTGTGCCATCAACTGAAGCCGATCCTGATCCTCCTTTTACAGCTCCTATTACTTCTTCATATCATATGGTCACATGAGCTAAATCTGGCATTTTCAAACCACGCCATCCTATCGATTTAGCCTATTTGGATCCATTTGGATATGTTACTGCCCTTCTATCAACCTCTGAACCTAAGGGTTTCAAGTCGGCCTTGAAGCATCCAGAATGGCTCGCGGCAATGGATGATGAGATGTCTGCTCTTCGTTCGAACAACACATGGGATCTAGTTCCTCGACCGATGAACACTAATATTGTTGGCTCCAAGTAGATAGTCCGTACTAAGTTCCTCTCCAATGGAACCGTTGATCGCCTTAAGACACGGCTTGTCACTTAAGGCTTTATGTAGCTACCTGTCCTGGACTTCACTCATACATTTAGCCCTGTTGTCAAGGGTGCTGCAGTTCGTATCGTTCTCTCCATTGCCATCATGAATAACTTGCATTTGCATCAATTAGATGTTTAAAATGCATTTCTTAATGGTGTTTTATCTAAAAGGGTTTATGTGGAGTAGCCTCCGGGTTTTGTTGACACACACTACCCAACTCATGTATGTCACATCAAGAAAGTAATATATGGTCTTAAGCAAGCACCTCGTGTTTGGTTTCAGCGCTTCAGTGATTTCCTTCTTCGTATTGGTTTTATTTGCAGCCGGTCGGATACTTATTTGTTCGTTTATAGCAGTAGATGATCACTTCTATATCTTCTTATGTATGTTAACGACATTATTCTCCCCGGGAATGACAACACTCTCATTCGGCGTTTTATCACCAAGATAAATTTAGAATTTGCTACCAAAGATCTTGGTAAGCTCAATTATTTTCTTGGTTTAGTAGTTACATATACTAGTGATGGCTTGTTCTTCGATCAAACCAAATATGCACATGATATTCTTGCGCGCGCCCAACTTTTAGAGGCGAAGCGAGTTCCTATGCCGATGGTGGTCGGCCAATATCTTTCTTTGGATGGTACGCCCTTCTCTGATCCTACGTTATATCGCTCTCTTGTCGGTGGTCTTTAATATCTTACGATTACACGTCCACATCTCTATTTTGTTGTAAATTCTGTGAGCCAATATCTTCAGGCTCCAACTGAAGATCATTTTCAGGCTATGTAGTGCATATTGTGCTATGTTAAAGGGACCATGCACTTTGGAATGTGGTTTACGCGGACAACGTCACTCACTGGTTATTCTGATGCCGATTGGGCGCATTGTCTCGACACTCGGTGCTTTACCTATGGATATTCTATCTTTGTTGGAGAAAATTTGGTGTCTTGGAGTGCCATGAAACAACCGACGGTTTCATCAGCAAGTTGAGAATCTGAATACCGTGTGCTTGCCAATACAGCGGCTGAGGTCATTTCGGTAGCTTATGTTCTTCGTGATCTTCATTGTCTACCGTCCTCTCGGCCAGTGCTTTTATGTGATAACCAAAGCGCAATATTCCTCAGTCATAATCATATTGCTCATAAACACACAAAACACATTGATATTGATTATCAATTTGTTAGGAAACTCGTCTCTAGCGAAAAGTTATCCACTCAGCATGTTCCTACGCATTCAAGTGGCGGATATTTTCACGAAGAGTTTAGTGTGTCCTCTATTGGAATTCTTCCGATCCAATCTTCGTGTCGTCCCCAATCCCACGCTTTGTTGTGGGGGGGGTGTGTGTGTGTGTGTGAAGGTTGTTTTGACAAATTCAAATTCTCAAGATCTTCCTCCTTGATTTTAGATAAGTTGTTAAGGAAGTTTTGACAAATTCAAAGTCTCAAAAATTCTCAAATCTTCCTCCTTGATTTTAGACAAGTTGTCAAGGAAGTTCTGACAAATTCAACTGAGAACTGCTCTATGCACCTCAAGATGATGTGCATGTATGGGACATTTGGCCAAAAGTGGAAAGAAATGGGGAGTGAGAGAAGGGATGTGACCCCATAATCATGATTTTTCTTTCTAATTTTGACAAAGTGTCCCCTACATGCACCTCAACTGAGGTGCATATAGTCCTTCTCATTCAAATTCTCAAATCTTTCTCGTATATAATTTGTTACCATAAATTTGGATTATGTAAAGCTTCATTATTTCCTTTCCTTGTAAACTTTTTTCTGTATATTTGAATTGAAACAATGATGATATTTACACCCCAAACACAACTACACGGAGACACTGAAGTCTAACAAATCTAGAAATTCGATAATACAGCTCCACCCATTAATTTGATCAGCAGACGCCATTAGAAATTCGAGGATCATACATCAGTTTGATCTCCAAAGTAGTAAAGAACGTAGTGCCCAATGACATCGCAACAAGTCGCATTTACGCCATAAAAGGCATAGAATTAATGCATATACATGTGTGATTCCTATGAGTTCGGCCGTTGAAAACAACATTATGCCACCCAACCCAGCTTAAGACCAAGACTGTGAGGTAATAGCTGTAGACGATATCGATCGAACGGTTCAAATTGCAACCTAAACAGATGGAACAATCATGCTAACGATGTCACAAGGGTCCCAACGCAAAGAAATATCTTCAAGATAGAGCCCATGTCTAAAGAGTTGGTAGGCTGAAATCTCCATCATTTCACTCAATCTTTGTGAATGATTGAGTGAAATCACAATGCAAAGTATCACTAGGTGTGCGTCCCATGGTGCCGCCGAGTAACTGAAAATGGAAAAGAGCGTAAGGGGGTGTTTCTTTGCAAAACTTTAGTTTGGTATTCAGTGTTTGTGAATAGTGAATCTTGGTTGGAATACTGTAAAGAGAGAAGTTGGGTTTTGTGTTTCTTTTGTTGAAAAATGGATTAGAAAGTTGTATGTGTCCCACACAACTTTATTGTGTTTCTTTTTTTGAAAGTTGGTTGGAAAGTTGGATGAAGAAAGTTTGATGTGGGGCCCACCAGTTATAATAATTATTAAATTAAATTGTATGCTTAAACTAATTATTGTTATGAGTTGGGCCTAATGAGCCTATTGGGTATCCACCTACATTGAATAATATATATATGAGGCTATGGATTTCCTAGCTGTTAATCTAGCTCACAACACGTTATCAGCACGCTCACAGCTGAGCCGAAGCTCCGCCGACGGACGAATCGCGACGCGAAAGGGATTCCTTCACCAAACGTCGCTAGATCCGGAGGGTATGATCTAGAGGTAATCTTTATTTCCTAGATCTAACTTTTTCATGCGCATAATAATGAATCTGTGATTTACTTTAAACTAGATCTATCTCCTTTGCTTAGATGTGTATGTAAAATCACATTTTTAATATATATCTCTTTTCAAAAAGAGTTGATATATCATTTTTGGATGAAAAATCATATTTTTGCAGTAAAAATGTTGTTTTTGTCACGCCCCGCTTCCCATCATGCTTAGGATCGAGGACGCGAGCGGGCCCGCTTGGGTTGGAGCGGTGAAGCTCGAACCCATTAAGCGTCTGTGAAAACACCTTTCGCAAGAACTTGCATGCAACTCAGAACAACAGAAATATTAAAGCCAACATCCAAATAAAGTACACAATAATAAAAGGGCCCCAAGCATGGCCTACAGCGATAGCGATACAGATAAAGTGGGTACACACCCTACAAATAACAGCGGTGAAAATAAATAACTGCGGCGGTGATAATCAGCACTAGTCTATGGTAAGGTGAACTTCAGCATAAGCAGAATCCTGGTCAATTGGATCACTCTGATCCAACAGCTCGTCCTCTAGGTAACCTGTCTCGTGTCACGCCCCGCTTCCCAAAAAGGACGGAGGCGAAGCGTGACTAAGGCCCGCTTAGGCCGGGGCTGGGAGCCCAGACCCAATAAGCGTCTGTGGTATTCCAAAATGAAGAAAACAGGTCCCTGCAAGTTAGTACGGAACAACAAAAGTACTGAAAGAGATAGCATTTCATTTTATTTCAAAATAACATCCGAAAGTACTGAGAGTCTAAAACGCCCGAAGGGCTACAACTGCAGAAAAAGAAACTACGAGTGCAAGCACCCAACTTAGGCAAGAAAAACAACAGGTGCTACACACCCAATCTAAACAGGAACAGAACTCTGGATCAGCAATTGGAGGCCTCTAACTCTGGTCCTCCTCTGGGTCGTACTCCGGATCAACGTCCTCCGGCTCTCCGTCAGCTGGCAAGTCCTCCTCGTCGACGTACTCTGGCTCAACACCTGACGTACATCACCAAAAGAAGGAACTGTACGTCAGGTCAGGTCTACAAACAGGGTTAAACCAAACTACAAGTGTATCAACTTTTAGACAACGTTTAACTGGTTGATTAGCATGCTGGGGTTATAACTGAGTAACAAACAGAAGTAACGCAGCAGGAAAGTAAAGCGTAGCAAGTAGTAGTCGTAGCGTGTGCTACCAACTATGGGACTAGCCTACAGGTGTCATGACAAGTCGGGACGTGACAGAACAAGACAGGACAAGACAAGTGAGACACGAAAGGGTTCACGCCTTACGGTTCGAGGGGGATCAGACCCTCTTACCGTGCGCACGCTCAACCGAACCCCAAACCCCAAGACAAGACAAGACAAGATATCCGTACAAGGGATCACTCGCTCTAGCTTGGCGAGTGCCCTATTATCCGCAGGCTATGTATCCGTACAAGGGATCACTCTCTCTAGCTTGGAGAGTGCCATATTGCCTGCAGGCTGTGAATCTGTACAAGGGATCACTCGGAGAGTGCCCATTGCCCAGTGGGCTGTGCAAGATGGGACGGGACGTGACAAGACGTGAAGGGTTATTCTAGGGTGTCCACACACACGCACACACATGATAGCCCTACAATATCAAAAGTTGTTGTTGTCAGGCTCAGACTTCGTCGTCAAGTCTGAGCCGTCAGGAGTCGTCCTGGACGCTATCATTTCATGTCCGGTTCTTTTTGTTCACAGTTAACAATTCTAACCAACTAAGGCCTAAACACGGCCAAAAGTGCAAGTGTATACACTTGCCTGCGATGGCGAGTGTGTCGTCCTCTCGAAGCGTCTCATCCAAGCAACTCGTCCGCGGAAGTCCGTCTGAAATATCGCCACGGCGACGGTGTCAGGTCTCAATTTCATCAAATCCTATTAGGGTTCGTTTCTAGGTTTTCGGGACTATCCTATTCGTCAAAAGTCACTTTTTGATGTTTCAGCCTAATCGACAATCTATCCTATGTGCACAGTCAACAAAGTCCATTCGTCGATTTTTCTAAGTTCGTACAACGTTTTACTGGTGCTGGAAAATAAATTTTAGTTCAAGTTGACGATTTTTAGTTTAGGGTTCAGTCAGCTATTGTGGGGGTTTCTACGAGTTTCGGGGAACCAACCTGAACCGAAGTTTGTCGTAGAATGGATGTCGTGTCTGATCGGAGAACTCCTCAGCTTCAGATCTGGTCCTCGCACGATTCCCCAAAAGTTGAAACTTGCGACGAAGGCCTACGACATGTCGCAATGTCGTAGACGGCAAATCCGTGAAGTAGCACACTCAAGTGGGGCCCACATTAGTGCTAGGGGTCAATGGGGGACCCACAACACCTCTGGAGAACTTGGGGGGCCCACCACAGGAGTTGGTGTGGGAGAATCAATGTTGCGATGAACTGATGTCGGTCGGGCACGGTCGGTGCGGAGAATTCTCTCGGTCAGACCGAGAGAACGCAGCGCACGGGTCGGTCGTCGCAGCGGAGAGCATTGCAAGGCAGGGCGCTCCGGTCGCAGCGGGTCGGTGCGGAGAATTTCGTCGGTCGGGCGCTTGGGTGATGCTTGCAATGGAGCGGGGTGCGGAGCGCTTGCGGGTGCGGCGCGGGCCTTCGGTCAGACTGACGGGGCGGGTCGGTCGGGCGCTTGGCGATGCGGGCGACGTGCAGCGGTGCGGACGAAGCGGCTGTGCGGGGAAAATCTCTCGATCAGACCGAGAGATGGCATCGGTCTCACGAAATTAATTTTAAAAATAATTAATTTAATTTAAAATTACTCTCCTCTCCCCCACGAAATTTGTGTGCGGCCAAAAATTCTGAAATTTGGTCAAAAAAATTCTTTAATACGTTTTTATAATATATGAATTTTATTATAATTAAAACACTTATAAAAATAGGTTTTAAAATTATTTAAAATTTCTAAAAAAATGGAAAATAGGTCAAATTAGGCTTAAAAATTGTAAAATAATTATGGGATGTTCGGGGCGACGAAAGAAAGAGAGTGGAGAAGACGGATCTAAATTTCGACGTCGAGAGACGAAAGTAAAAATAGAAACGTCTCTCGTCAAAACAAAAAGTTGCGACGTCACATCAAATAAGATAGTATCGCGGAAGAACGACTAGAGATATGTCGTTCCAAAGTTGTTCCACAATCTAATACTCTCAGAGACGATCATGTCAACGTATCACACAATAATGTTCAAAATCAAAAAGGGTCTAAAATAAACACGTGCACGATCAAGAGCACGTGCACAAAGAAAGTACAATCGGAAACCGACCGTTACACTCGTAACCTGACATACATTCAAATAACATGAATGTATGTCAGCAAGGGTTTGCAAGAAAAAGTTAGAACCCTTGGCAAGATATATAACAAGTTATATATGGCAGTTTAAAGCAGTTAAAAGAATTTACACTAGCATGGTAATTAAAGCAATTATGAAAGGTTACACTAGCATGGTAGTTCTGTTATAAGCATTAACATGGCAGTTAAATAATGTAACATCAGTATGTAATTAACTTTCTTTTTCAATTGTTTAACTGTGTGTGCAAGTCCGTGACTAAGGCTCCCGCCGTTAGACGAATAGTAAGTGAATACACCTTCAAGTGCCCCCGAAGGTGACCCGTTTACTACCGACTAGTGCCCGGGAACCCAACCCCACCCACATGTACATCCTGGACTACGAGCCAGGATGCTAAACCGTCATATACTGGAACACGAGCCAGACTAGTCACCTGTGACCCTACTGGAACACAAGCCAGACTAGTCACACGGGACCGACGAGAATAGCCATCTAGTAGCCAACGACAACTGGTAGCCAACGGCATGTAACAACGAGATCCAACGGCATGTAACAAAGAGAGCCAACGACATGTAACAACAGGTAGCCAACGGCAACTGGTAGCCAACGGCATGTAACATTCTATGAGTATCAACAGTTCTAAAATTAACCATATATGTCCAGAAACGTTACCATTCACAAAGTGTGTTCATTTTGATTATTAAGGGGACCACATACACGCGCACGAGTTTAAGTCTAGCATTTCTAAAGAGTGTGTTTGTGTCAGCATTTTAGTGTACAACATCAGATAGCACAAAAACATAAAATAACTGCACGCTTGCCTGACTGGGATAGTTTAGGTTGTCTGGACAATGGTAGAAAGAATGCGACGTATCTGCGTCATCAAATAATAACATTCATTATAATTAACAAAATTGCTAAAAGTAAGAATTAACGAATAAGTCAAGCTAATTTTTTTGTTATTGTTTTAAATTAAAGTATATCAAATTATATGTCGTTAGGTCACATTTTTAGTCAAGAATGCTATGGAAGTAGTTTTACACGTCATTTCACGTATAGACTTTTAGTTATACAACTTTACGTGAAAAAGGCTTAATGAACCCCTAACTTCAAGTACTCACTATAAATCGTACACTAGCCCGATTTTAGTGATTTTGGTGTCGTTGGGTTCGTTTTGATGGGTACTACATTACAGTGATGTTGGTTCTCTGTTTTGGTTAAACATATTACTAATTATGTTAATTGTGAGTTAAGCAAAATATTAAGTTAACCCCTAAATTAGGTTCGTCCGATTTTATTGGGTTCACTAGCTAGGGTGGTGTTCATATGGTGTTATACTATCATGATAAAATCTATTTTACTCTAGTTTTATTACACTAACACCATTTACAATTAACACCATGCTGAAATATAACAACTAACCAATATTAACAATTAACTAATTAACTAGGCTAATCACATGATCAAACATGATATTAAATATTCCACCCACTAGTAGTAACAAAGTTTGGCTTGGGTAAAAATATAACATGTTATAACTACCTCTAACATTATTTAACTTTAACAAGCTAATATTAATTTAATATTAACAATAACTTAATTTTTACTTAAAGTAATGGCATGGTTAGATAATGACATGGTTAAAGTTTCATTTAATAACAGTACCAAACTACATACACAATAATAACATATCTATCTCTAACATTAGTTAATATAGTAACCCTCTTTATCTCCCTTCTTTCCATGTCTCTCTTTTCTCTCTCCCTGTCTTTTTCTTTCCCAGGCTCTTTGTATTTCTCTTTGTTACGAGGTGGAACTCGCGTACAATGAATTTGTATTATGGGGAACCAAGGGCACGGTGGTTATATGGAAATGAGGGGTTAGGTAGGCTGTTTTACAAGTGATTAGTGGGATGAAGAGGTTGGATCCGTTGCCGGTGGAGCTCACGGGATCGTATCTCGTCGGACGCAGCTGAGGAAGGTTGGACGGCGGTAGGCTGACGCTGACTTTGGTCAAGGGGCGAGCTCTCCTGCAACACGAACAACTCGTCAGAAGGGCGGGGTTGTGGTTCAACCCTTAGCCCCTCCGATGCTTAAGTCAGTAAAAGGGCTTAAATGGGGGGCTAGTCACGCCGGCCGGACTAACGGTGTGTTTGCCTCGCGTGACGAGCTATAGGTGGGAGAACAAAGATATGGAGGACCTTTGCTCTCGTGTGTGAATAATAGAAGATGAGAGAGAATTTTCCAACCCCCTTTCCGTAAGAGGAATGGGGGTATTTATACCTGACGGGTGATGACTAGGCGTGCTGAGCTGGCGCGTGTGTCAGCGGAAGCTCCAGACAAGGGCGTCGGGACTCGGGTTACCAGACCTGCTTTCGTCAGGCGGCGCGACGGCCCGGGGGGGGGGGGGGGGGCTTTTGTCGGGGTGTCAGAGCCGAAAGCATTAACTGTCAGATGGCTCAACCGCCAGGGGGTGCCTTGTCAGACGGTCGGGTGACGTATGTGTCAGTCGCGTCCTTATCCTAGGCTGTTTGTCGTTAGCGACGAACTAAAGGCCGGGCTGTGTCACCCTAGGTGCCGCGGTTCGCGGGGGTCGGCGGGCCGTCCCGATCGGGGGTTGTCCGCCCCGGCCGCGCCCCTCGGTCGGCCACGGGGTATGGCCCGCTGGTACGGAAGGGTACGTCCGCGCCCGTCGATAGGCCTGGCCTAGCTACCCGAGCGTCCCCAAGTGCTCTTCCCAGGTGGGTTGAGCGGCTGCGGTTGTCTGCCTCGACCGGTTCGGGAAACGCTGCAAGGCGCGCCTGACTCCGTGATGCCCCGGACTTTCGGGGCGGCGGTCCTTTTGTGATATGGTGAGTTAATGGGGTATGTTAGCGGATCCGGGCGGGAGTCTGACTCCTACGACCCTTAGGTCGTAACAATTGCCCCCGGCATTCGAGTGCGAAGCGGAAGCCTGGTTCGGCTCGGATGGCGTAACGTTGCCATGATACTACCTTTTGCTTGTGACTCGGACCTGGATCTCAGCTCCGGGGGGTGACGCCGACGCCGCGGGGTGTGTCCCGCTATAGCGGGATCACGAGGTCTCTCCCTGACTCTGAGCTAAGCAGGGCGTTGTTCGGAACAAAGAAAAAGGGGGGGGTATTATGCACCAATCTTTATCGGAAATCTAGGCAATATTTACAATACTTAGGAGAAGGTGTGTGGGACAGAGGGTGGTCCACATTTGTTGTTCGCTTTACCGGGAGGAGCAGATCCCCGCGTCGGGGCGGTCTTCCCTTATGTCGTGAGGGTTTAGCCTTCGGGGGGGCGACCCTCGGTCGTAGGAGGGGACCCTCTTCCTTCCCCTTTCGTTGCTTCCTCGCGCTCTGCCTTTCTGTCGTCATGCTGGAGGGTCGTTCGGCCTTGCCGGGGACCCCGTGCACCGTGGGGGAACCCCAGGGAGGCCGAGGACGAGGTGGCGGTGGCAGCGCCACTGGGAGAGCCGTTGGGGGGCTTCCCCCCGACACCCCGTGGGAGTCGCAGAAGGTGACGGCGTTAATTGGGGTGTTGCGGCATGCGGACAGCCATCTGGACCTGCCTTTTGATACAGTAACAAGCAGGAGGCCAGCTGGCGGGCGGGGCCTTCCGCGTGTAAGGGGAATATCCAGTCAAAGGTGGCGGGGCTGCGGCGCCCATCGTCAGGGGAAGTGAGGTCTGTCGGGGGCTGTCGTCTTTTCTTAGCTCGGTGGGGCGTTTAGGGCCGTTTTATGCCCGGAGTGAGGGGAGGGGAATCCTCAACGTCTCTTCCGCCTTTACCCTGACCTCTGGGGGGTATTTATAGCGAGATTCTGTGGGAAGGGTTTTTCTTGGGTAATGCGGGGGATTAGTGCCGTTAATGGGCTTCGCGGAATCCCGCGCTTTGGGAATCGCTTTTCCCTGGCGGTATCTGGCACTCTGGCCTCTCGAGGGGCGTGTTGTTGCTGATGGCGTGTAGTCCAATCGTCCTTTCGCCGCATCGTGACGCTGCTTTGACGGGACAGGGCTGCTGCTCTGTCTGGACTGGGCACCTATTTCGCGGCCTCTGCCTTGTGACTGGTCCGTGCCGGGTCACGTGACTAGGCTTCTTGATGGAGTTACACAATTCCTAATTATGCCCCCAACATTCCCGTGTTCGAGATCTCTAGGTCTCGGGGAAGGGGATGTTGTCGGCTTGTTGCCCGGAGTGTTGCTTTTGGGCGGGGTGGGGGTTCGGCGGAGTGGCTAGGGGTGATTCACGCTATCCTATCGTTATTTAATCTTGGGTCGACCCTGTTACGCGGGGCGGGTTCTAGTGTATCTCTTTCCCCCTTGAGGGAAAGGTGTCGGTGACTTTTAGTGAGCGGGGCTCGCGCTGCAGGCGTAGATTTCCCGGAAGTTCTATGCCAATTAACCCGACGCTTGGCGGGGGGATAGCTACCCGCTATGGTGTTCTCCGAAAAATCTGAGCGTGTAAAGAAGAACATTTTTATTTAGATTTGTAAAGGCTGGTCTACAGCTTGTACATGAGTCCTTAGTTTATCGCCCGTTGCGGGGTCAGATCCGGCTGGGGGGAGCCCTAGAGCTGTACTCGCCCGTGGTTTAATGACCTCCGGATCGGGTTGTCGCTGTGGGTCGGGTGGGCCCTTCGTAACTTGAATTGAGCTCGGCGCGGAGGAGAATGGCCGCCTTCCGTGCTGAAGTGTTGCAAGGTCTCTTTGGCGATCGTGCCGCCTTCCCTCCGTTGCTTCGTCATCTCTTTCCGTGGAAAGGGGTTTCCTCGGTCCGGAAGGGGCGCCGAGGAGGGAAGCCGTCTTGCTGAGGCTTGCTCCTTGGGGAGGTTCCTGAGCATAGGGCCGTCCCCCGCCGCCCTGTGCCTCGCTGCTTCGGTTTGAGGGTGGGGTTCGGCGCCCGATGGTGCATGGGTGAGCTGACACGCCAGGACTCGCCGTTTGGGCTTGTCGGGGATGCAGCCTTTCCGAGGTCCTCGGTCGGAGGTCGAGGGCGGGGAGGTACCGGCCGGCTGGCGCTGGGGGCTCTCGCCCGCCTAGTCGGCTTTGAACGGATGCCATTCTTTCTCCGACTCGTCCTTGCTCAGGGGACGGAGGCGTGAAAGGTGGATTTCCCTTGTGTAAGTGGAATATCCAGTTGACGATCCGTTTGTAAGTGGAATATCCTGTTGGCAGTGTTGGAGATGCTGGCATCGCTGCCCTGGGCGGCGGGAACCATTGATGGCCGGTGACCTCTCTTTTGTTAGGGCATTGTATCTCAGCCCGTTTCCCGGTGGGTGGGGGGATCAGGTGGCGGTTTCTCATGTCTGCCGATTCCCCCTATTTTCAGGAGGAGTGGCGTCTTTATAGGGAGATCTCGCTGACGCTTTCTCCTCTAGTTATTGCGCTGAGTTGGCACCATTAATGGGCTCCTTGAATTCATGCCCGTAGGAAACCGTCTTTGCCAGGTGGCTCTCACGGGTCCTCTTTTGGAGCGAATCATTAATGGTGGCGTGTTTCTCGAGCGGCCTTTCGTTTCGTCGAGTCACATCGGGGCCGCCTACTCGGGAACTGGCGTCGTTTCGTCCCGGTTTGTGTGCCCCTGTTTTTAATTTTTCGAGGTCCATGGGCCCGTGCCCCTCTCGGGTTTGGGTGGCTAGGGTTGGTCCTGCCCCAAAGGTCTGGAGGGGGGGAGCGGGCGCGTAGCCCGGCCCGTGCCCACCTCTGGTTTGGGTGGCTAGGGTTGGCCCTGCCCTAGAGGTCTGGAGGGTGGGAGCGGGCGCGTAGCTCGGCCTGTGCCCACCTCTGGTTTGGGTGGCTAGGGTTGGCCCTGCCCCAGAGGTCTTGAGGGGGGAGCAGGCGCGTAGCCCGGCCCGTGCCCTTCTCTGGTTTGGGTGGCTAGGGTTGGCCCTGCCCCAGAGGTCTTGAGGGGGGGAGCGGGCACGTAGCCCGGCCCGTGCCCTTCTCTGGTTTGGGTGGGTAGGGTTGGCCCTGCCCCAGAGGTCTTGAGGGGGGGGGAGCGGGCACGTAGCCCGGCCCGTGCCCACCTCTGGTTTGGTTGGCTAGGGTTGGCCCTGCCCCAGAGGTCTTGAGGGGGGGAGCGGGCACGTAGCTCGGCCCGTGCCCACCTCTGGTTTGGGTGGCTAGGGTTGGCCCTGCCCCAGAGGTCTTGAGGGGGGGAGCGGGCGCGTAGCCCGGCCCGTGCCCTTCTCTAGTTTGGGTGGCTAGGGTTGGCCCTGCCCCAGAGGTCTTGAGGGGGGGAGCGGGCGCGTAGCCCGGCCCGTGCCCTTCTCTGGTTTGGGTGGCTAGGGTTGGCCCTGCCCCAGAGGTCTTGAGGGGGGGAGCGGGCGCGTAGCCCGGCCCGTGCCCTTCTCTGGTTTGGGTGGCTAGGGTTGGCCCTGCCCCAGAGGTCTTGAGGGGGGGAGCTGGCGCGTAGCCCGGCCCGTGCCCTTCTCTGGTTTGGGTGGCTAGGGTTGGCCCTGCCCCAGAGGTCTTGAGGGGGGGAGCGGGCGCGTAGCCCGGCCCGTGCCCTTCTCTGGTTTGGGTGGCTAGGGTTGGCCCTGCCTTAGAGGTCTGGAGGGGGGGAGCGGGCGCGTAGCCCGGCCCGTGCCCACCTCTGGTTTGGGTGGCTAGGGTTGGCCCTGCCCCAGAGGTCTTGAGGGGGGGAGCGGGCACGTAGCCCAGCCCGTGCCCTTCTCTGGTTTGGGTGGCTAGGGTTGGCCCTGCCCCAGAGGTCTTGAGGGGGGGAGCGGGCGCGTAGCCCGGCCCGCGCCCTTCTCTGGTTTGGGTGGCTAGGGTTGGCCCTGCCCCAGAGGTCTGGAGGGGGGGAGCGGGCGCGTAGCCCGGCCCGTGCCCTTCTCTGGTTTGGGTGGCTAGGGTTGGCCCTGCCCCAGAGGTCTGGAGGGGGGGAGCGGGCGCGTAGCCCGGCCCGTGCCCTTCTCTGGTTTGGGTGGCTAGGGTTGGCCCTGCCCCAGAGGTCTGGAGGGGGGGAGCGGGTGCGTAGCCCGGCCCGTGCCCACCTCTGGTTTGGGTGGCTAGGGTTGGCCCTGCCCCAGAGGTCTTGAGGGGGGGAGCGGGCGCGTAGCCCGGCCCGTGCCCTTCTCTGGTTTGGGTCGCTAGGGTTGGCCCTGCCCCAGAGGTCTTGAGGGGGGGAGCGGGCGCGTAGCCCGGCCCGTGCCCTTCTCTGGTTTGGGTGGCTAGGGTTGGCCCTGCCCCATAGGTCTTGAGGGGGGAGCGAGCGCGTAGCCTGGCCCGTGCCCACCTCTGGTTTGGGTGGCTAGGGTTGGCCCTGCCTCAGAGGTCTTGAGGGGGGGAGCGGGCGCGTAGCCCGGCCCGTGCCCTTCTCTGGTTTGGGTGGCTAGGGTTGGCCCTGCCCCAGAGGTCTTGAGGGGGGGAGCGGGCGCGTAGCCCGGCCTGTGCCCTTCTCTGGTTTGGGTGGCTAGGGTTGGCCCTGCCCCAGTGGTCTGGAGGGGGGGAGCGGGCGCGTAGCCCGGCCCGTGCCCTTCTCTGGTTTGGGTGGCTAGGGTTGGCCCTGCCCCAGAGGTCTGGAGGGGGGAGCGGGCGCGTAGCCCGGCCCGTGCCCACCTCTGGTTTGGGTGGCTAGGGTTGGCCCTGCCCCAGAGGTCTTGAGGGGGGGAGCGGGCGCGTAGCCCGGCCCGTGCCCTTCTCTGGTTTGGGTGGCTAGGGTTGGCCCTGCCCCAGAGGTCTTGAGGGGGGGAGCGGGCGCGTAGCCCGGCCCGTGCCTTTCTCTGGTTTGGGTGGCTAGGGTTGGCCCTGCCCCAGAGGTTCGGAGTTTTGTCGAACTGCAAAACTTGTGTAGGAATAACCATATTGGGAAGAACGGATGGATATGTACTCTGCGTATAAGAAAAGAAAAACTCACAACTATTGGTAGAATTTTAGCAGATGTTTTGCGTTCCAAGGGTGGGCCAGTTCGCTCCCTTCGGGGGTAGCCAGGATGTACGTGGCCGGCCCGACAATGTCGATGACCGTGTAGGGTCCTTCCCATTTAGCGGCCAGCTTTCCCCGCTTTGCAGTCTCGGGGCGGAAGGTGGCATCTCGGAGGACCAAATCGCCGATCCTAAAGGTCCGTGGTTTCACCCGGGAGTCGTAATACCGCGCCATCCTTTGGCTGTGCTTGACGAGGCTAGTCAAGGTCCAGTCTCGCACCTCGTCTATCAACTCCAAACTGAGACCGAGTCCTTCTCCGTTGGTTTCTTCGTCGAAGAGCTTTAGCCGGAGTGTCTCCTCGCCGATTTCCACGGGAACGACCGCCTCCGATCCGTATGCTAGCACGAAGGGGCTTTCCCCAGTCGAGGCCTTGTGGGTGGTATGATAAGACCACAGGATCCCCGGCAGCTCATCGACCCAAGCCCCCAGAGCGGCGTCCACCTTCCTCTTCATCGGGTTTAGAATACATTTATTCGCGGCCTCCGCCATTCCGTTGCATTGTGGGTGGGCGACTGACGCGAATTGGAGTTTGATTCCCCAGCCCGAGCAGAAGTCGCGGAAGCCCTCGCAATCGAACTGCTTTCCGTTATCTGTGACAATGGAGCGGGGAATCCCGAAGCGGCATATGATGGATTGCCAGATGAAGCCCTTCATATCCGTCCACGCGATTCGCGCCAGCGGCTCTGCTTCGATCCATTTTGTGAAGTAATCCACGGCGACGACTAGGTATTTCCTTCCCCCGGAGGCCTTTGGGAATGGCCCCAGGATGTCGAGCCCCCACTTGGCGAAGGGGATCGGGCTCAAGATGGGCATTAGGTTGGCTGGGGGTGCAGTCGTCCGACGGCAGAACTTCTGGCATGCCTCGCACTTCTTGACGTACTGAACCGCATCCCGGATCATCGTCGGCCAGTAGTATCCTTGGCGCATTACTTTGTGGGCGATGGTGCGCCTGCCATGGTGGTTTCTGCAAAAGCCTTCATGCACCTCGCAGATGACTTGCTCAGCCTGCTCCGGGCCCAAGCATTTCAGGTAGGGCAGGACGTCGAAATTGGCTCGGCGGCGGCGGTACAGCACTCCGTCGAGAAGTACGAATGAAAGGGCCCGCCTTTCCACCTGTTTTGCCAGCATCCGTTCCTCGGGTAGCTCGCCTGTCTCCAGGTACTTCATAATGGGGGTCATCCATGTCGTCCTTGCGTTCGCGCACATCAGTTCTTCCTCGTCGATGGTTGGCGTCACCAGGCTTTCCATGTAGATTGCCTTCCCGATCTCGGCCGCCGAAGAGGATGCCAGCTTAGACAGGGCATCTGCCCGGAGGTTGCTGGAGCGGGGTAGGTGTTGGACGTCCGCTTTCTTGAACTTTCGGAGTTCGATCTAGATGCGATTCAAGTATCGCTTCATCGTTTCCTCTCGGGCTTCGAAGCCCCCCAGGATCTGTTGGATGACGAGACGGGAGTCACTCAGGAGCAACACGTTCATCGCCCCCACCGCCCTAGCGAGTTTCAACCCGTTAACCGCGGCTTCATATTCCGTGACATTGTTGGTGGCGGGGAAGCTGAAGCGCAGGGCATACTCCAGCGAACATCCATCCGGGGTCTGAATGACTATACCTGCTCCTGTTCCGGAGCCTGTTGCGGAGCCGTCGACGTGGATGGTCCACAATTCGCCCACTGTCGTCGGGGAGGGTGCTGAGGGTTCACCCACCTCGACCCTCCGTGGGGACGTGGTCACCGATGGGAGCTCCGTGCGGTCCCCCGACGGAACTTCTGTTGTGCATTCCACCACGAAGTCGGCTAGCGCTTGGGCCTTGATTACCATCCAGTCTTTGTACGTTATGTCGAACTCGCTGAGCACGACACTCCAATTGAGCCTCCTCCCCGACCGCTCCAGCCTTTTCAGGTTCTTTTCGAGGGGCATGTCGGTGTGGACGATTATGGGGTGGGCCTGGAAGTAGGGTCGGAGCTTCCGGGCCGTGGTGACTAGGCAGTAGGCGGCTTTCTCGATATGGCTGTAACGAGTCTCCGCCTCCCAGAGGATCCGGCTGGCGTAGTAAACAGGGCGTTGCACTCCTCCTTCCTCCTTGATCAGGACGGAGCTAACGGCCCCCTCGGTGGTCGCCAGGTACAACCCCAGGGGTTCGCTCTCCTCCGGCCGTGCGAGGAGCGGTGGGCTCTGTAGGTATGCTCTCAGCTCCGCGAACGCCCGGGCACAGTCGTCATCCCACGGGATCACCTTCCTTTGATTTTTAGCCTCGCCCAAGGCTGTGCGCAAGACCCTGAAGAAAGGGAGCGATTTCTCCGCCGATTTCGACAGGAATCGCCCTAAAGCAGCGATCCGGCCGTTCAGTCGCTGCAAGTCCCGGATCGTCCGGGGCTCCGTCATACCGATGAGGGCCGTCACCTTGTCGGGGTTCACCTCGATTCCCTGCTTCGTTATCATGAAGCCCAGGAATTTTCCCGATTGCACGCCAAAGATACACTTCGCGGGGTTTAGCCTCAGGTTGTACCGGCGGACCCTCTGGAAGGTTTCCTGCAGGTCTGTGAGGTGGTCGGGGGCCCTTCCGCTCTTCACCAGCATGTCGTCGATATAGACCTCCAAGTTTCGTCCCACCTGAGGGCCGAATATTCGGTCCACCATTCGTTGATAGGTCGCCCCGGCGTTCTTCAGTCCGAAGGGCATCTTGGTGTAACAGAAGGTGCCTTTATCAGTGACAAAAGATGTCTTCTCCTCATCTTCCTCCGCCATCGGTATCTGGTTGTACCCCGAGAAGGCGTCCATGAAGCTCAACAACTCATAGCCGGACGCCTGGTCCACCAAGTGGTCGATTCTGGGTAGAGGGAAGCTGTCCTTCGGGCATACCTTGTTGAGGTCGGTGAAGTCGACGCACATGCGCCACTTCCCACTGGGCTTCTTCACCAGAACGACGTTGGCGAGCCAGTCGGGGTAGTCCACCGACCGAACGAATTTGGTTTCGAGGAGTCGCTCTACTTCTTCCTCGGCTGCCCTCTTCTTTTCGCCCCCCGCACTTCTCTTCTTCTGTCGAACGGGTCGGGCCTCCGGGTCCGCATTCAACCGGTGGGAGATTACCGCTGGGTCCACCCCGGGCATGTCAGCAGGTGACCATGCGAATATGTCCGCGTTTTCCCGGAGCAAGGCGACGAGGGCTGTCCTCAACGCGGACGGGAGTTTTGTCCCGATGGAGACGGTTCTTCCTTCGTCCGAGGCCACAGGGATCTCTTCCACTTCCTCGGCTGGGGTTGGCCGCGGGTCGCGGAAATCCTCCCTCTCGTCAGGGATGAGAGTCGTCGGGGCCCGCCTCGGGCTCCTACACAGGGATGGCGTATCGTTGTGGTCTCCGAGTGTCTCCCGTCCTCCCCGCACTTGTCCCACCCCCCGCGGGGTCCGGAACTTCATCGCCTGATGTCACAGGCTGGGGAGCGCCTCGATGGCCGTCATATATGGATGCCCTATGATTCCGTTATACGCCGAGGCGACGTTGACGACGAGAAAATGCGCTTCCCTGGTGACGACCATCGGTTCCTCCCCCAGGGTCATGGGTAGGGTGATCGTTCCCTCGGTGGGGATCGCATGGCCGGTGAAGCCAGCGACAGGGCCCACACAGGGCTCTAAGTCTGCGCGCCCCCATCCCATCTTCTCGACCGTTGTCAGAAACAGGAAGTCACAGGAGCTACCGGTGTCAATCAGGAGCCGGCCGACGTCAATCGCCCCAATCCGAGCTTCGATGACGAGGGCGTCATTGTTCTGGCTCCATGCCTCCTGACCGTCCTCCCCGGTAAAGGTGATCGGGGGTCGGGGTATCTTCCTTCGCTTCGGTCGGCGGCCGGCTCCCGCCACCATTACCTGTCGGGCCTCGGCCTCCAGGATTGCGGGCGCCCGTCCCACCGAGGCTGGGCCTCCAGTTACCATCTCAATTCGCATGACTGCCTTCGGGGGGCGGGGCTCCTCCTTATCGTGGTTTGCCAGTGGACCCCGTCCCCCCTCCTCCGGGGGGTCTCTCTCTCCTGTCGCCACCCGCCTTCCCGCGACAAAGTTCCCCAGGTGACCCGCCTGGATCAGTCGTTCGATCTCTCTTTTAAGGGAGTAACAACAGTCGGTGTCGTGACCGTGGTCCCGGTGATAACGGCAGTATCTCCGGGGGTCCCGCCTCGCTGGGTCCGTCCTCATCTCCCGGGGAGGCTCCGGCAGTAACCCGGCCCTTGTCACCGCGTCCAGCACCTCCATCATGGGGGCATTGAGTCGCGTGTAATGCGCCGGTGGGGGGTCTTCTTGTCTTGGGATGACTCCGGGGGGCCTCCGCGCCGGGGCGAATTTGTGCGCCGGGCCAAGGCGATCTCGTGGATGAGGCTCGGGCGGCTCCCGCCGCAGTAGGGCCATCTGATCGCGGCCTCGGCCCCTCTCTTCCTGCCTCGGCCGAGGGTGCGGCCGGGGTCCGTCCTGGGATGGTTTCGCCGGGGGGAATACGACCTTTGCACCGATGGTCTCTTCGGCCAACGCGTGCCTTTCCGCCATTGGAACCAGCGCTTCGTAGTCGGTCGGCGGGTCCCGGAGCAGGGATTTGTGGAGGCTCCGAGTCCGCAACCCCGTCTTGAAGGCCAGCATTAGCACCTCATCGCCGCATGTCACCACCGCCCGCCTTTCCTCCTGAAAGCGGTGGAGGTATCTTCCCGTTCCCTCCCCCTCTCCTTGGACTATCGTGCAGAGATAGTCCAAAGGCTTCTTCTTCGTCTGCCCGGCCCGGAACTCTTGGCAGAACTTGTGGGACAACTTGCCAAAGCTCCCGACGGATCTCGCGGGCAAGCCGAAGTACCAGTCCAGCGCGGTGTCCCTCAGGCTTTGGGAGAAATGTCGACATAGGAACGCCTCGTCCACATCCTGCGCCTCCATCGCCCCTCGGTATTGTTGCACGTGCGTGAGGGGGTCGCCTCTCCCATTGTACGTGGCCAAGTGAGGGGGTTTGAACCTTTTGGGCCTTGGGGCGGACGTGATCCACCGTGCGAGCGGTGTGGCCTCCTCCGGATAGGTAGGGCGATCCGGGGCATCCCCTCTCCGCCATTCGGGAGTCTGGCTTCGGTCGCGCCACGGCTGACGACGGTCCTCCGCCCCCGGGGAGTAGCCCGACAGTCGCCTGGCGGGGCTCCTTCCTTGGGCCGAGGACTCGACGGGTTGTGGGCTACGGCTCTCCCAGCGCCAGCGCCTCCCGGCCAATTCTCCTCGGGCCTCCATCCGTTCCTGATTCTCGCGGAGGAGCCTCTCGCGCTCGGCGGTAAGGAAGCGTAGTTGTCGACAAACGGCTTCCTCGTGCAGGGTATCGGAGGGGTGGTGCTGGTGATGCGGGCCGCTTCCTCCAGGCGGGGACCTGTTCAGCAACGGGTCCCGCCCGTTTCCGGGCCGCCGGCCCGTCGCCGTCTCTTCAAGGACCTCTTGGTCGCTCCTGTTTTTTCTCCTTAGCCTCTCGCGCTCCGCGACAATGAAGCGGAGTTGGCGGCGGGCGGCCTCTTCTTCCTGGTAAGCCCTCCGGGCGGTCTCGGCCGCCTCGTCCAAACGCATTTGCACGTCAGTTGCCTCGTCCAAACGCCTTTGCGCGGCGGCCGCCTCCCCCAGGCACTTCCACCGCTGCGCAACTTCCATCTCCTCTTCCAGGAGCCTTTGCTGGGCCGCAATCTCCTCAGCGAGCCCCCCGTTTTCTCCCTCCTCCTCGAACTGAAGGCGGAGGTTTCGCCTCACGTTCTCGGGCTCCGAGGGGCCGGGCAGTGGCCCCGTTCCGGTTGTCTGATAGCCTCCCCTGGCCTGAGTGACGGCCTCAAAGCTTTTCAGGACGACGCAGGATGAAGTAGGCTCGGTTTCGGTCCCCACGCCCGGAAGGGCGTCGGACGCCGGGGTGATTTGTAGAGAGAGCGGCTCCTGATCCACGGATCCTTGCCGTGGTCAGGGTTCCGCGAAATTGGCATGGAGTCTAACATGGGTGTGACCCTTCGTTCCCACAGACGGCGCCAATTGTTACGAGGTGGAACTCGCGTACAATGAATTTGTATTATGGGGAACCAAGGGCACGGTGGTTATATGGAAATGAGGGGTTAGGTAGGCTGTTTTACAAGTGATTAGTGGGATGAAGAGGTTGGATCCGTTGCCGGTGGAGCTCACGGGATCGTATCTCGTCGGACGCAGCTGAGGAAGGTTGGACGGCGGGAGGCTGACGCTGACTTTGGTCAAGGGGCGAGCTCTCCTGCAGCACGAACAACTCATCAGAAGGGCGGGGTTGGGGTTCAACCCTTAGCCCCTCCGATGCCTAAGTCAGTAAAAGGGCTTAAATGGGGGGCTAGTCATGCCGGCCGGACTAACGGTGTGTCCGCCTCGCGTGACGAGCTATAGGTGGGAGAACAAAGATATGGAGGACCTTTGCTCTCGTGTGTGAATAATAGAAGATGAGAGAGAATTTTCCAACCCCCTTTCCGTAAGAGGAATGTGGGTATTTATACCTGACGGGTGATGACTAGGCGTGCTGAGCTGGCGCGTGTGTCAGCGGAAGCTCCAGACAAGGGCGTCGGGACTCGGGTTACCAGACCTGCTTTCGTCAGGCGGCGCGACGGCCCGGGGGGGGGGGGGGCTTTTGTCGGGGTGTCAGAGCCGAAAGCATTAACTGTCAGATGGCTCAGCCGCCAGGGGGTGCCTTGTCAGACGGTCGGGTGACGTATGTGTCAGTCGCGTCCTTATCCTAGGCTGTTTGTCGTTAGAGACGAACTAAAGGCCGGGCTGTGTCACCCTAGGTGCCGCGGTTCGCGGGGGTCGGGCGGGCCGTCCCGATCGGGGGTTGTCCGCCCCGGCCGCGCCCCTCGGTCGGCCACGGGGTATGGCCCGCTGGTACGGAAGGGTACGTCCGTGCCCGTCGATAGGCCTGGCCTAGCTACCCGAGTGTCCCCAAGTGCTCTTCCCCGGTGGGTCGGGCGGCTGCGGTTGTCCGCCTCGACCGGTTCGGGAAACGCTGCAAGGCGCGCCTGACTCCGTGATGCCCCGAACTTTCGGGGCGGCGGTCCTTTTGTGATATGGTGAGTTAATGGGGTATGTTAGCGGATCCGGGCGGGAGTCTGACTCCTACGACCCTTAGGTCGTAACACTCTGCCCCTCTCTTTTTCACCCACTGTCGTTTCTTTCTCCTCGTTCTTTTTTTCCTTTTTGTTCTCGTTTTTGCAGCAATCAAAAGACCAAAGGGCTCACCGTGCAAGAGAGAGGAGGGAAGGAGGCACCGGCGACGGTTATCCCAGGCGGCGGCGGCGGCGGGTGCTGGCCGGCGGCGGCGGCGGGTTTAGCTGGGCGGCAGTGGCAGGTTTAGCTGGGCAGTAGCAGCAGCTCTCGCAATGGTGGCGCAAAGCTAGGGCACGGCAACTTGGTGGTTGCATGGCGGTGACGCGCAGCGGATCAGTGCGGCGGCCAAGGGAAGGGGAAGCACAGGTAGAGGAGGAGGAGGAGGAGGGTTTGGGGAAGGATGAAGTTGAAGAAGGAGAGGTTGATGTTTGGTTAGGGTTTGGATCTGAATTTTTTTGTTTAATCTCATTGAATTTGAAACTTTTGTTTTTGAATTGAAATTTTGGGTTTTGAGATTTGAAATGGGTTTGATGAATGGGAGGGGAATTTTGGTTGGTTGATTTTTTTGATTTAGCTTGGGGACTAATTTTGTTTGGGAAATTGGTTTGCAGAGGAAGAATCGTTGTTGGCATGAGGAAGGAGGAGATGACTGTTTGCGCTTCCTCCTTGGTGGTTATTGTTATAATAACAGTAGGGGGCAGCTGATGGGGGAGAGAGCTCGAGGTGGGGAAACTTTGATGAGGCTGCTGGATCTAAACCACCCCAAACGGTGGAATCAATAGGTTAGGTTAATTAGCAACTTGATTAAGTGTAATTAATTAGGGCAATGTAATTTGGGTAATTAATTAGTTTTAAAGTTAATTAGTCATGCCATGAAAAATTAAAAGTCATCCGAGACGCGCTCGCGTCGTCGCACAAATGAACTCGCGCACGAAAATACCCGGACGATAAAAGCAAAAATACGGCACACACAATAATCATACGCCTAAAAATACCGACTGTTACATTCTACCCACCTTAAGAAAAATTCTGCCCTCGGAATTCTCAACAACTAAAGAGCAGGGAACAAATATGGATAACGCTCTCACATCTCATCTTCCCGCTCCCAGGTGGACTCTCCTGGCGAGTCACGACGCCACATCACTCTCACGAGATTGACAACCTTGTTCCTGAGCGCCTTCTGACGTCGGTCTAAGATCTGCACCGGCTGTTGCTCATAAGTCAGGTCCGGTCGAACCGTGATCTCCAAGTAGTCCACAGTGTGAGAAGGGTCACTAATGTAACAACACAACTGGGACACATGAAAAACATCATGTACCCCCTCCAAGAACGGTGGTAGTGCTAAACGATAAGCTACCTCTCCCACTCGCTCTAGCACATCGAAAGTTCTGATAAATCTCGGACTGAGCTTGCCTCGCTTCCCGAAGCGGATCACTCCTCGATTCAGGGAGATCTTCAGGAACACATGATCTCCTAGCTGAAACTCTAGAGGATGCCGTTTAGCATCCGCCCAATGCTTATAACGGTCATGAGCGATCCGAAGCTTATCTCTGATAGTACGCACAACATCCACAGCCTCAACTATCATCTCTGGTCCCAACAGCTCTCTATCACCAACGTCATCCCAACTCAGCGGGGATCGACATTTCTGTCCATAGAGAGCAGCAAATGGCGACATGCCAATGCTCGCCTGGTAGCTGTTGTTGTAGGAGAACTCCACCATATGCAGATGATCCTCCCACGAACCCTTGAGATCCAACATGCAAGCTCTCAACATATCCTCCAATATCTGGATAGTGCGCTTCGACTGTCAATCAGTCTGTGGGTGATACGCAGTGCTGAAACTCAGACTGGTACCCAGATTCGTCTGCAAACTCTTCCAGAATTGGGACAGGAATCTCGTGTCCCAGTCGGAGACGTTACTCATAGGAACTCCATGTAATCGCACAATCTCCTACACGATTATCGATCACATCACGACGTATACTAGAAAGAAGCTATAAAGGTATAAGAAATATATTTACCTCCATATACTTCTTCGCAAGTATCTTCGTAGCTTGTCCTACTCGGAAAGGTATGAAATGCGCAGACTTGGTTAATCCGTCAATGATAACCCAAATCGCGTCATTCTGCTTGGTGCTCCGAGGTAGTCCAGTTACGAAGTCCATGGTGATGTGCTGTCACATCCACTCCGGAATCGACAGAGGTTGAAGTAATCCAGCAATGCGATGGTGTTCAGCCTTCACTTGCTGACACACAAGACATTTGGCGACGCTACGAGCTACGCTCCTCTTCATACCGTGCCATGAAAAATTCAGACGAAGATCCTTGTACATCTTGGTACCGCCAAGATGAATGGAATAGGGAGAGCTATGAGCTTCATTCATCAGCTCATCTCTGATATCACCAGAAGGTACGCAGATCCTACTGCCGTATCTCAAAGAACCATCCTCATGAATGATAAAGTCTGTCCGAAGTCCAGCTTCAACTTGCTCTCGGATCCTCTGCAGTTTGGCATCTCCAGACTATGCAGCTTTGATACGATCCACTTTCGTCGACTGAATCTGCATATTCATCAACGACGATGTGACTCCAGGTAACACAATCTCTGTGCACATCTCACGCAGATCCTGTTGTAACCTCCACTGAACTGTGAGAGTCATAACCGCTGAAAGTCTGCTCAAAGCATCAGGTACAACATTAACCTTCCCTGGATGATACTGAAGGTCGATGTCGTAATCAGCCATCAGCTCTAACCACCTGCGTTGTCTCATATTCAACTCCTGCTGGGTGAAAATATATTTCAAACTTTTGTGATCAGTGAAAATCTTCACTTTCTCACACAGTAAGAAATGTCTCCAAATCTTCAAAGCAAAGATGACAGCGGCTAACTTCAAGTCGTGAGTCGGGTAATTCTCCTCGTGAATCTTCAACTGCCGAGAAGCATAAGCGACTACATGACCGTGCTGATGCAGAACACATCCAAGACCTTTGCCCGTGGCATCACAAAAGATCTCGAATCCTCAAGTCCTATCTGGAATAGCCAGAACTGGTGCAGATGTCAGCTTTGCTTTCAAAGTCCCAAATGCCTGCTCGCAAGGGTCTGACCAAACATACTTGACGTCCTTCCTCGTCAGTCGAGTCATGGGCTCTGCTATCCTCGAGAAATCCTGAATGAATCGACGGTAGTAGCCCGCCAATCCTAGGAAACTCCGGATGTCTGATGCTGACCGAGGAGTAGGCCAATTTTTGACTGATGTAACCTTCTCTGGATCAACTGAGATAACTTCGCCTGATACCACATGTCCAAGAAATGCAATCCGGTCCAACCAGAACTCGCACTTGTTGTACTTGGCATACAACTGATGACGACGAAGCGTCTCTAAAACCATCCGCAGATGCTCAGCGTGCTCCTTCTCACTCTTCGAATAGACCAATATGTCATCAATGAATATCACTACGAATTTATCCAGAAAATCATAGAATATGAGATTCATGAGATTCATGAATACTGCATGAGCATTGGTCACACCGAATGGCATTACAGCGAACTCGTAGTGTCCATACTTGGTCAGAAAAGCTATCTTGTAGACATCCTCATTCTTGACCTTCACCTGATGGTATCCACTCCTGAGGTCCAGCTTCGAGAAAACTCGTGATCCACCGAGTTGATCAAAGATATCATCAATGTGAGGTAACGGGTACTTATTCTTCACAGTGACATTGTTCAGATCCTGATAATCCACGCACATTCTTCTCGATCCATCCTTCTTCTTGACCAGCAGTACAGGTGCACCCCAGGGAGACACGCTGGGATGAATGAATCCTTTCTGCAACAGATCATCCAACTGCTTTCATGGCTCTTCTAGTTCTGCTGGAGCCATACGGTACGGTGCCTTCGAAATTAGTTGAGTATTTGGCATCAGATCAATACTGAACTCCAAAGCTCGATCAGGCGGCAATCCAGAAATGTCTTCTGGAAATACATCTTCGAAGTCTCAAACCAATGCAGGCATCTCCGGTTCGACTTGCATAGATCCGAGGATCGCTTCGTTCGGCTGAGCCCGAAATCTGATAGGCTCGAGCAAACGACTACCACTGATGAATTTGAACACAGGATGGTCGGGAATTTCGAATACTACTTTCTTCTTGTGACAGCCAATAGTAGCATAGAAAGTCCCTAACCAGTCCATGCCGAGAATAGCATCAAAGTTAGGTGTGTCCAAGACCATGAAGTCTGCATAAAGTTCATGTCCGCAAATCACTAAGGGACAGGATTTGCATCCCAAGGTAACACTCACTACGCCACCTCCGGTTGTGATATTCCATCTCTTGGGAAGTATGTAGGTAGGGATCGAGTGCTTAACTACAAACTTCTGGGATATAACACACATGGAAGCTCCAGAATCAAATAAAGTCAGAGCCGGGTGGGAGGCCACTAAGATAACACCTAAGATACAAATAATAAACTCAGCAAGGAAACCTAACTAACAAGCATGAATAAATGAGAAATGATAAATGATAAATGCTAGATATTAATGTTACCTATGATCACGTCATCCTCAGTCTCAGCTGCTGCTGCTGTCATTGTGAACGCCTGGCGCCTCGGCTGATGGGCCTGCTGATAGGCCCGGTTCTGAGGAATCAGAGGTGGTCCACGCTGAGCAGGTCCGGGTGCTCCTCGCTGAACCGGTGCAGGCACTGCATGATGAACAGGTGCAGGCACTCCAGTAGGTGCTCGACGGTCCTAGCCGTGAAGGCAGTCTCTCGCAGTGTATGCAGGTGATCCGCAAATCAGACACTGGTTCAGCATCCTCCTGCAATCTTTCTTCTGGTGTCCAGTCCTACCATAGTAGTAGCAAATCAGATGCGATCGATCGACATGAGCAGATGGCCTCTTGAACGGTGTGGTCTGTGGAGGTCGGAAGTTTCCTCTAGGCACCATCCTAGGCGGCTCCATGGGACGCTTGCCTCCTCCAGCTGAAGGTCACTCGGGGAGTTTTGCCACAATCTCATGCTTACGTGCACAATCCAGAATGTCCTGAAGTGTTGTCGGTCTCGCTGAGGTCATCGAGGCTTGGACCTTGTGATTCAGGCCCTTGCGAAATTGGAACGCACAGTCTTCTGGGTTTTCAACCATATAAGGTGCAAAACGGCTAAGCATGGCAAACTCAGCCTCATACTCGTCCACGGTCATATCTCCTTGGACCAGATTAGAGAAACGTTGCTGAAGCTCTCTCTTGGCTGCTTTGGGAAAGTATTTAGCATCGAACCTTTCCCTAAACATGCCCCAAGAGATCGGTCTGACCAGACGTTTCTCCTCCAGTTGCCATCAGCTCCTGGCATTGTCGGTCAGCTGTAGTTTCGCCACGTCAACCCACCAGCCTATGGGATACGTGCAGCACTTAGCTTATCTTCAGTCGCTTGAACCCATTCATCAGCTCCTATAGGCCCTTCTTTTCCAGAGAAGCTCCTGGGTTGCAACTCATAGAACTGTCTAACTCCTGGTTCAGCTCGAGGGGGCGGTGGTGGTGCAATTTGAACAGGTTGCTGTCCCTGCAGAATCAGCTGATGCTGGACTTCCAGCATCCCCCTTATGACTCCGAGGTTTTCATTAACATCAGCACCTCCCCTAGCTGCATTACCATTACCATTCCCATTCCTGGTGTTATGTCCTCCTGCCATGCTGAAACAAAAAACTTGGTTAAGTTTGTGTACGAGAAAAATCTAGACGTTTTTGGCCATTGATAGTATTTCCATTATCCTGAAGTTTTTCTAAATGCATGACATGCATGGGCCACCATAAAAACCTGTCACGCCCCGCTTCCCATTATGCTTGGGAGCGAGGACGCGAGTGGGCCCGCTTGGGTTGGAGCGATGAAGCTCAAACCCATTAAGCGTCTTTGAAAACACCTTTCGCAGGAACTTGCATGCAACTCAGAACAACAGAAATATTAAAGCCAACATCCAGATAAAGTACACAATAACAAAAGGGCCCCAAGCATCGCCTACAACGATAGCGATACAGATAAAGTGGGTACACACCCTACAAATAGCTGCGGTGAAAATAAATAACTGCGGCGGTGATAATCAGCACTAGTCCACAATAGGGTGAACTTCAGGATCAGCAGAATCCTGGTCAATTAGATCACTCCGATCCAACAGCTCGTCCTCTGGGTAACCTATCTCGTAACCTGAAATACATTCAAACAACATGAATGTATGTCAGCAAGGGTCTGCAAGCAAAAGTTAGAACCCTTGGCAAGATATATAACAAGTTATATATGGCAGTTTAAAGCAGTTAAAAGAATTTACACTAGCATGGTAATTAAAGCAATTATGAAAGGTTACACTAGCATGGTAGTTCTGTTATAAGCATTAACATGGCAGTTAAATAATGTAACAGTAGTCTGTAATTAACGTTCTTTTTCAATTGTTTAACTGTGTGTGCAAGTCTGTGACTAAGGCTCCCGCCGTTAGACGAATAGTAAGTGAATACACCTTCAAGTGCCCCCGAAGGTGACCCGTTTACTACCGGCTAGTGCCCGGGAACCCAACCCCACCCACGTGTACTTCCTGGACTACGAGCCAGGATGCTAAACCGTCATATACTGGAACACGAGCCAGACTAGTCACCTGTGACCCTACTGGAACACGAGCCAGACTAGTCACACAAGACCGACGCGAATAGCCATCTAGTAGCCAACAGCAACTGGTAGCCAACGGCATGTAACAACGAGAGCCAACGGCATGTAACAACGAGAGCCAACGGCATGTAACAACTGGTAGCCAATGGCAACTGGTAGCCAACGGCAAGTAACATTCTATGAGTATCAACAGTTCTAAATTAACCATTTATGTCCAGAAACGTTACCATTCACAAAGTGTGTTCATTTTGATTATTAAGGGGTCCACACACATGCACACGAGTTTAAGTCTAGCATTTCTAAAAAGTGTGTTTGTGTCAACAATTTAGTGTACAACATCAGATAGCACAAAAACATAAAATAACTGCACGCTTGCCTGACTGGGATAGTTTAGGTTTTCCGGACAATGGTAGGAAAGAACGCGACGTATCCGCGTCATTAAATAATAACATTCATTATAATTAACAAAAGTGCTGAAAGTAAGAATTAACGAATTAGTCGCGAAAGCTAATTTTCTTGTTATTGTTTTAAATTAAGGTATATCAAATTATATGTCGTTGGGTCACATTTTTAGTCAAGACTGCTGTGGAAGTAGTTTCACACGTCATTTCACGTATAGACTTTTAGTTATACAACTTTACGTGAAAAAGGCTAAATGAACCCCTAACTTCAAATACTCACTATAAATCGTACACTAGCCCGATTTTAGTGATTTTGGTGTCGTTGGGTTCGTTTTGATAGGTACTACATTACGGTGATGTTGGTTCTCTGTTTTGGTTAAACATATTACTGAATTATGTTAATTGTGAGTTAAGCAAAATATTAAGTTAACCCCTAAATTAGGTTCGTCCGATTTTATTGGGTTCACTATCTAGGGTGGTGTTTATATGGTGTTATGCTATCATGATACACTCTATTTTACTCTAGTTTTATTACACTAACACCATTTACAATTAACAACATGCTGAAATATAACAACTAACCAATATTAACAATTAACTAATTAACTAGGCTAATCACATGATCAAACATGATATTAAATATTCCACCCACTAGCAGTAACAAAGTTTGGCTTGGGTAAAAATATAACATGTTAAAACTACCTCTAACATTATTTAACTCTAACAAGCTAATATTAATTTAATATTAACAATAACTTAATTTTTACTTAAAATAATGGCATGGTTAGATAATGACATGGTTAAAGTTTCATTTAATAACAGTACCAAACTACATACACAATAATAACATATCTATCTCCAACATTAGTTAATATAGTAACCCTCTTTCTCTCCCTTCTTTCCCTGTCTCTCTTTTCTCTCTCCCTGTCTTTTTCTTTCCCAGGCTCTTTGTATTTCTCTTCCCCTCTCTTTTTCACCCACTGTCGTTTCTTTCTCCCCTTTCTTTTTTTCCTTTTTGTTCTCGTTTTTGCAGCAATCAAACGACCAAAGGGCTCACCGTGCGAGAGAGAGAGGAGGGAAGGAGGCGCCGGCGGCGGTTGTCCCAGGCGGCGGCGACGGGTGCTGGGCGGGGGCGGCGGCGGGTTCAGCTGGGCGGCGGCGGCAGCTCACGCAACAGCAGCATCAGCTCTCGTAATGGTGGCGCAAAGCTAGGGCACAGTGACTTGGTGGTTGCACGGCGGCGGCGCGCAGCGGATCAGTGCGGTGGCCAGGTATGCATACCGTTACAAACGTTACCATTTTACCATTAAAATTTAGTTACCGTTTATTATTATTATTATTTTCAGCAAATTGCTAAAAGAACATTACAAGCAACGGCGACGAGTAACATTAATGACAAAGCAAACTGCTTATCCGAGGTAATATAAAAATCTTAGATTTTGTTTTTAAAATATCCTTTTCATTGACCATCCAAATACCATTTTTGTTATAGAATTGAAAGATGGTTCTTGCCGAGCTTGCTTGGTTCCACAAAGCACGACATCCTCCACTCCAACGGAAAAAGGTACATAAATGTATAACTTTAAATTTTTCAGATTAACAAATATATATTAATTTTTCTAAGAAATTTATGTTCTTAAATTATCTAGGTTATTGCGCATCCCATTACCTCTCCCCTTTGGATTGAGATTGACACGGCTTCTTTTTATAATGTGATGATGAAAAGGTTTTCCGTTTAAACATGATGAAGGTAATAAAAGTGAGTTGTACAACATAATTTGATATATCTTCGTTTCTAATTTTTCTATTCTAATCTATGATTTATTTTTTATTTTCAGGACACACGCCCCTAGCTTCAAATGTAAATTTTGTTGGTTTTAAATGCATGTGTGAGAGATGGTGTTTCTGCAATTGGAATGCATGGTTGTTCATTCCAAAATGTATTTTTGTGTATATTCGTACATAGTTAAGAGTTTCTTCTTTTATCATATAGTGTCGGTTGTTTGATATTTTAAGTCGATGTAAAAAAATGTTGTCTTAAGTACTATTTTGGTGGAAAATATGATCTGGGGATCAGGTGCCGAATTAGAACTAGGTCATGTATAATGTATTTTTTTGGATGAACAACTGTCAGATGGGTTTCATTTCTATTACTGGGAATGAAAACAGAACTCTATCAGTTGATTGGATATTATTGAAAACGTAAAATTTGGTTGAGGTCATTATTGAGACTTTTTTGTTGCTTATGTTATTATCTTTGTCTTTGCTCTGTGACTTTGATTGGATATTTTGATACTTTATTGAGCATATTCTTATACTCTATCAGTTCAAACTCTCCCCAATAATAGAACTACCTTCAAATCAATAATTATGCCATGACGTGAAGATGAAACCAAACTATCTAGGTGAGAGCACCAAAGTGTGTTGTTTAGAGCTTGAATCTCAACTCGGTGAGAGCATCATATGTTTTTATTATTTTCTTTGTAAAATTATTATTTTGAACAAATACCTATGCGCTTTACATGAGTATATGATTTCCTTTCAGGATAAAATTCTGGTTGCGGGATGCTTGATGGATGCTACTGCCTTTATACTTGAAAGATATATGTTCTGGTTGAGGTATCAATATATTTTAAATTTGTTTAAGATTTTGAAATTTCCTGTCAGGATAAAATATCTTTAAAACATGAGTATATATGAGTGATTTGAAATTTGAAATTTGTTCAAGAGAAATTTCCTTTCAGGCTAAAATATCTTTACAACATGAGCATATGAGTGATTTGAAATTTGAAATTTGTTCAATAATTTTATCAAGGTTTGTTCAATAATTTTATCCTGTCAAGAACCTGTGATTTCAAAGATATTTGTTCAAGATCTTTGAAATTTGAAATTCTGGTTGAGGTATCAAGAAATTCTGGTATAAAGACTTTCCTGTCAGGATAAAATATCTTTAAAACATGAGTATATGAGTGATGCTAATCCCTCAGGATAAAATTCTGGTATAAGGGATGCTTTACATGAGTATTTCAAATTGTTCAAGATAATTGTTCAAGATATTTGTTCAGGATAATATTTGAAAACACACTTTGATGCTCAGGACAACACACTTTGATGCTTTCAAATTTCCCATGTTTAGGATCATATTTGTTAGAACTGAACTCTTGGAGAATATGTGATTTGAGCATCAGGATTCTAGAGAATAACAAAACTGAACTCCAAAGTGTGATATATATCAAGTTGAAATGAGAGTTCAGTTTGATGCTTGGAGAATATATGCAATGAGAGTTCAGTTTTTGTTATATATCTTGGAGAATATATGATTTGATGCTCAGAACAACTCATTTTGATGCAGTCAAATTTCCCATGTTTATGATCATATTTGTTAAAACTAAACTCTTGGCGAATATATGATTTGATCATAAGGATTCTGGAGAATAACACAACTAAACTCTAAAGTGTGATATATATCAAGTTGAAATGAGAGTTCAGTTTGATGCTTGGAGAATATATGTAATGAGAGTTCAGTTTTTGTTATATATCTTGGAGAATATATGATTTGATGCTCAGGACAACACACTTTGATGCTTTCAAATTTCCCATGTTTAGGATCATATTTGTTAAAACTGAACTCTTGGATAATTTATGATTTGAGCATCAGGATTCTGGAGAATAACAAAACTGAACTCCAAAGTGTGATATATTCTCCAGTTTAGCATATATCAAGTTGCAGTTTGATCCATCTCATCTCCATATTTTAGAAGCATACAACATTCAACATCTTGCAATTTACGCCTTAGTAAGTTTTCTTAGTGAGAATAGAATTTCTTCAGGGGAGCCCAATGAAATCTCTGACATTCAAATGGTTGTTCCTTTGCACAGATGGCTTGGAATTGGTGTTATAACCCATCAATGGTTAAGATTATTGTTTAGGAGTGTCACTGTATGTATTCAGTATGTGTTCATGATTTCACAACGCATCTGTTTAGTGTAGCAGCCATCATGTTGGTATGATACCACACAATCTTCAGAGTTTGCCAAGTTTATCTGGTTATTTTATTGGTATCTATGCATTATCCCTACTAAAACAAGAAATTATTACTACCACGTCATAATTGATATATTCTCAGGTGATTGTAATGTCATATGGTCTTTTGCTGTCTGTTGCTTATTTGGTTTCATCAATTTTTCAGCTCATAATTTTTTTGCGCATAGTTGGACATGAAATTTTTTGCCAGGTTTATCTTTTGACATGATTATGCTTGGGAGTCATTAATAATGCTTTGACTGGATTATGCTTCATTAATAATGCTTCATTAATAATGACTGGATTATTTGAGAAAAAAATGTCAAAGTAAAAAATGTTGCTCAAATAAGCTTCATTAATAATGTTAAAGCATAATCCATTCATAATCCTGTCAAAGCATAATTTGAACTGGAATAATGTTGCTGAAATGACAGGATTATTAATGAAGCTTGATACAAAAATTATTAATGAAACTTATTTTGCTCAAATGAACTGGATGTCAACATAATTATGAAATATGTCATTGCATATCAGGATATATTATGAACTCCCATGTCATAATATGCAAATTTCATAATATGCAGGGTATTATACATGACAGGTCAATGAACTCCCATTTCATAATGGGAGTTCAGGATATTATGAATTTTTTTGTCAAAATATCCTGTCAAAATTATGCAGAACTCCCATTTCATAATATCATGTCAATAATTTTTTCTAACCAACTAAATTAATGCTTGACCTGTCAAAAAATGCATAATTCCACCTATTTGATGTTGACCATACCTATTTCAGTATATTTAAGAAGCCACCTCTAATTTACGGTGATATTCATTTTATTGGAGGTTATATCTCACAAAACTACTTTTATCTTTCACATTTTTCTCAAAATTTACATGATTTATGTGAACTTTTATCTTTTCAAATCATCTAGCATCAGCTGCCAAATCATTTCAAGCTGATGCAGTACCATTTCAAGGCTCAACTGTCAAAAATCAGCTTAGCCTTGAAACAGATTTCAGGCTGTTTTTGCTAGATGGTTGATACTACATCAGCTTTGCCTTGACATGATTTATGCTGTTAAACTTAAACCACCATCTAGCATCAGTTTCTGAGATAGTTACAATTATTTATTCATTATTTCTGAGATATTATATAGATACTGCATCAGCTGCCAAATGCAACTCCCCATAGATTAAGAAAGCATATTATAATTGCATAACAGCCTGCAATCTGGATTTGAGTGTTGATGATCCAGACTTCACAAATGTTTGCATGTTCATCAATGATGTCTACGAGTTATGTGTTTTATATCAGAACTTAGATATCATTCACCATGAACATGAACTTATCCCAATTCTACTTCATATATTAGGCTAATATAAATCATGGAACATCCGGTGCTTAGCAATCTTACACAATGAAGGGTAAGAGTCAAAATTCATGGGTATGCATTGATAGCGATAAATCTTTTCCTGTAAGACACTGCTCTAAAGGATCATGCATATGTTGATGAGTTTAGCTGCATATGTATGCATATGTTGTTGCAAACTTTGATGGTGCACTTAGAAATTTGAATGTTGACTGTAATTACATGTGCTGTTTGTTGTACAGATAATCATGTGTGATACTTTTTTTTCTTTTGTTGTGCCAGGTATGTGCATGTTTTTCAACCAGGATTTATAAGCCTCAAGGTTGTGGATGCACTTCCATTTACAAATATTTTTGTTGTGCCTGGTATGTGCATATATGCAAGGAATTTATAATCATCAACTTGCAGCTTCCAAGCTGGAACACTGGAGATGCACTTTTGGAAGTTGAAATTAGCAGCATGGAAGCTTGTGTATTTTTGGATTATGTTCACTCCTGTTCACTCCTGGAAGCTGGAGAACTTGAAACCATGAAACAAATTATGTGCAAAAAACATGAAGCTGGAGAACTGGAAATCTGAAGTTTGGAAACATGGAAATTGGAAAAAAACCATGAAGTAAATTGTGATGGAGAATTTGAACTTGCAACCTGAATGTTGGAAACCTGCAACAATCAAGTTGGAGAACTTGAAACATAGAAGTAGGAAATGCAAAAAACCATGTAATTTTTTATGGAAATAGCTTGCATCATAACCTGTATCATACCAGCCAATGCTATCTATATTACAAATAGAGAGGAAACAGCTTGCAATCATACCAGCCAATGCGCTTGTGCACCAAAAATTATTTTGTATGTTTGAATAAGAGATCTTGCAATCTTTCAATCTTTTGTAACAAAATTGGAATGTGAATATTTCTTTAGCACATGAGATGTTCTTGATGAAAGTGTTTTTCATATTTGTGTATGGCATGTGGTTATTGTAAATTATAAATGGAAGGTTGTTTTAGTTGGTCCATTTTACTTGTGATATACATGTCTTGCTAGAGCTTCTTCATGACTTATAATAAGAGTTGCATGGAGACAAATTTTTAGGGGCAAGTCTTGCTAGAGCTTCTTCATGACTTATAATAAGAGTTGCATGGGGACAAATTTTTGGGGGCAATGTTGCAGGCTGATAGAAAACATAATGAAATAGAAGCAGCAACTGTAAATAACCTTAAGCAAAAGCAATCAACAAATGAAATTCCCCTCTTAATACAAATAATTTATTGTTAGTAACCCAATGTTGTACATCGATTGTCATCTTATACATGGTACACTGCTTTCACAACAAATCTAATGTCAAGAAGCCTGAGACTGGAACCAAAGAAAATATACATTTTTTGCTACAAACTACAATTCTTTGCATCCTCATGCCATGCCAAGCTTCTTTGCATCCTTCTGCCATGCCAATCTTCTTTGCATCCTGCCAAGCTTCTTTGCATCATCCTGTAGAAATAATGGGTTTGCTCTGATTAATAGTAGTGGAATAATACAAAGAACAAAAAGGAACATTACCTCCAACAATCAACCTGATAGTAGTAGTTGTTGACAGACCTCTTGACATTCTGACACCAACCTGATTGCATTTTGTAGTATCTACTATACATTTGACAAGCTTTTTTGAATTCTAGGGCTGACTAGGACAAGATAAAGAGTGGCTGAGATTTAATCTTGGTAAATCAATGGTTGAGATTGGAGTTTGTGAAAATTTTAGTGGGAAAACTTAAATTTTGGGAGGAAAAGTGTCTTGGAACCCAAAATTTTGAAATTAAAAGTGTTTTGGGAAAGATTGTGGAGATTAAATTTGGGGCGAAGTGTCTTGGAAACCTTAACTTTGAAATTAAACATGTCTTGGGAAAGATTGTGGAGAAGCATGATCCATTAAATTAAACAAAGTAAAAAAAATTTAGCGGAAATACAAATTAGCGTAAAAAAATTTAAGTTAATACCCTCACCGAAAAATACCCTGAGGTTTGTTGCACCGAAAGCGCCCACAGAATTTTGTTATGCTAATTTGTTGTTTCGCATCGAAGGCGCCCGCGCCGAATTTGTTGTTCCACGCCAAATTTGTTGTTCCGTGCCGAAGGTGCTTGCATGTTGTTCTGCGTCGATGGCACCCGCGCTGAATTTTTTGTTCTATGCTGAATTTATTATTCCGCGACGAAGGCGCCCGCGTCAAATTTATTGTTCCGCACCGAATTTGTTGTTCCACATCGAAGGCACTAGCGCCGTATTTGTTGTTCCACGCCGAAGGTGCACGTGTCGCGAAATAATTTTACGCTAATTTGTTGTTCTGTTAAATTTTGGCTGTGGAAATAATTTTTTGGGGAACAAAGATTTCGCGGGGGAAATCTTAAATGAACCGTGCCCGCGGGAACGGGTTATGACTAGTAGATATATAAATAAATACACACACACACACACACATTTTTGGAAAGTTAGCGTGGATCTTTATTGATAAGCAAAATGTACAAAACATGTGGTATATTGGGGCAGTGGTAAATGTTAGAGAAAGGAGAGGGCACAAGCGCCGTCACTTCCAACTAACACCCTCCATTCCCCCTGCCAAGATGTACATAAAAAGGATGCTAAAAAGTAACTATCAACCGTTATCTACAAATCCCCAATTATCCATGGTGCAAGATGCATCTGGGGCTGAGGGATCATGGTCTCGTAGAATGATTCTGATGTCAGCTGCTATGTCCTCAAATAGAAGAGTCTTAGGCTTCATAGTTGATTCGAAGACTCTTCTATTTCTCTCTCTCCAAATATGCCAGACCATAGCAGAAAGGGTCGTTCTGGCAAGCAAACTAATAGTGTCTTTCCTGGCAAAGTGATCCATAAAGTAGTTCCCAACTTCAGCAAGTAAGGGCTCAATGGGGTCTAATACACCCAGCTTCAGTAGACTCCTGCATAAGATGTACTTTGTGTAGCCGCATTCGAAAAAGAGGTGGTTTATGGTCTCTTCAATTCCATCTCCACATAAAATGCAGTGAGGATTTGTGTTTATACCCCCATTTAATCAGCATGTCCCTAGTTAGTAATTTCCCGTGAAATGATCTCAGTAGAGTCAATGACATTTTGGGGACGTAGTGATTATACCAAACTAACTTAGCATACGGGAAAATAGTACCTCTGAGCCTAGCACCCTGCCATGCCTCTTTGAAAGAAAATGTAGAGCTGGGTGCCCAACGCCAGATATCCGCACCTGGGCTCAGTGTGATATTCGGCAGTAAGTGGCGTATGCTTTGAATAGCTGGGTCCATCACCCAGCCTGTACGGGATATGTAGTCCGATACCATCTTCATGCGAGCACCTGTTGGAACTTCGGCCAGCTTACAAAGTGGGCCGCAATCTGCCCAGTGATCAAACCAAAATAATATGGAGCGCCCATCATTTACTTCTCTTTTAATTAATTTATGTGAATGTTGTCTGCACTTGAGCATGAACTTCCATGTTCCAGATTGGATAACTTTCTCTTTAGCTGCAAAAAAATTCCCAATGTCCGTATACGTATTCCTCATATAATTTGCCCAGAGGCCCTTTGTTGTCAACATACGCCATGTTAGCTGAATCCCTGCTGCAATATTAAGGTATGGAAGCAATCTCAAGCCTGCACCCCCTCCTCCTTAGGGGTGCACGAGTCCTTCCAAGCCCAGGTTTTTATTACCCCCAGATGAACTTCCTGCAAGCCGAGGTTATCTTGCGTAAAACAGATTTGGGAACCCGATAGACTTGCAACCAGACGATAACCATGCCGTAGATAACTGTCCTGACCAGCTCAATCCTCCCAGAAATGGATAGCGAAGAGGACATCCATCCCAATATCTCTTCTTGCACTTGTCAATTAATCTGTTGTACATTGATGGCTTGGGGTATCTTGTGGAGAGTGGTAGGCCCAAGTAAGTCGTGATGGATGTGCCCAATTTGATGCCCAACAGAGTAGATAAACAAGAAGGACTTTTGGTGCCTTTGCTGAAAATAGATATACTCTTCTCCCAATTAATATTGAGGCCCGTGAGGTTTGAAAAATTTTCCAGCTAAGCCCCTTGAATGTATGCTTGTTAGCCCGGCAAAATAAAAGTAAATCATCAGCAAAGAGTATGTGTGAGATAGCACCAGTGCGCCTCATAGGATGTATGGTGCGTGCCACTATAGCTTTTTCATCCATTAAAGAGAACGCCTCCATGGTAATGACAAATAAATAAGGCGATAGGGGATCAACCTGCCGAAGTCCTCGGTTACCTTCAAAATAACCTACCGGGGAGCCATTTATCACGACAGAAAAAGTAGGGGTAGCAATGCATTCCCTAATCCATTCTGTGAATTTCCTGTCGAAACCCATTCTATGCATGGTATAGTAAATAAATTCACGATTAACGCTATCAAAATCTTTCCTCAGATCCAGCTTAAGACAGGCCCTGGCACCCATAGGGTTACTAAAATCCCTAATCTGTTCATGAGCTAGGAGAGCACTGTCAGATAAAAGTCTACCCTTCAGGAAGGCTGATTGATTGGGCGAGATTAATTCATGGATTACTAATTTCAACCTGTTGCATATCACCTTACTAATAATTTTATAAATCACATTGCAGCAGGCTATGGGTCTATAGTCACCTAAGCTCGAAGCATTTGTTTTTTAAGGCACCAAAGTAAGGGTTGTGTGGTTTACTGGATGCATAAGGGATCTAGAGTGAAAGAAGGAAAGAACAGCGTCTGTAACATCTTTACCTATGATACTCCAGCGGTGCTGATAGAAATAGCCATTAAATCCATCCGGGCCAGGGGATTTATCCACCCCTATTTGGAACACTGCTTCTTTAATTTCCTCTCCAGTAATTCTTCTTTCCACCCATCTAGCAGCTTCAAGGGTTAGTTTCCTTTTAGGATTGAGTCTTGGGAAGACATTCCAGTAGTCATCTTGATTGTAAAGTTCCTCATAAAAACAGTGGGCATTTTTCCTGAGGTCCTCATACGAAGTGTTCTGATTTCCATGGTCATCAATAAGATGATTCAGATTGTTGAGGACGTGCCTAGACCTCATAGCAGAGTAGAAGAATTTGGAATTTATGTCACCCAGGCTAAGCCAATTCTGTCTGCTTTTTTGCCTTAGCATTGACTCCTCAATCTCCATTAAGCTAGCTAGCTTATTGCATCGATCATGTTCATGTTTTTGGGAGCTGAAGTTAGTGTGCAAATTAATAGAGTTTCGGACTACCTCAAGACACACACACGTACACACACACACACACACACACACACACACACACACACACACATAAATATTTGGGATTAATATAGAGCATGTGGCACCTGATCCATTGGATCAGGTGCAATATACAAAGAGGTGGGCCCCAGCGAGTACAAGTCCATGTGGGGCTTGTACTTTCCACCTTTTTTGTGTCTTAGCACCTGATCCATTGGATCAGGTGCCACCTTTTCTACATTAAATCATATATATATATATATATATATATATATATATATATATATATATATATATATATATATATATATATATATATTGAAAGGTTAGTGTGTATCTTTATTAAACGGCTCTAAAAAATACAGAGTAGCAGAGTGCTTATAAAAGGTCAGAGGCTACAGAGAGGGGATAGGGCACAGGCGCCGTCACCCTCCACTGTAAATATATATATATATATATGTATATATATATATATATATATATGTGTATGTATATATATATATACTAGTCATTACCCGTGCCCATAGGGCACGGTTTATTTAATGGCTGAGTTTTTCTCCCCACAAATTTCAAGTTCACCCAAATTTCAAGTTTTCCCACAAATTTTCAAGTTTCTCCCCAAATTTAAGTTTTTCCCCAAAATTTAAGTCCCCCCAAAATTGTCATTACCACCTAGGACAAACTTGCCACGTAGGACAAAGCTTTGTCCTAGTAGGATAAGATTCAAAATCTTCATAGAACTGGAAAAAAAATGGCCGGAGGGGGTGAGAATAAAAAGTGTGTGTGTCTGTGTGGGGAGGGTCCATATGCAAAAATACAAAAACTGGGGTTGTATGTGCAACATTCCCCACCTCCTCTTTTATCCCTCAAAATATCATCTCTTATATTTTCTCTTATTCAATTTCCCTGTTTTATATAATAGATATCCAAATTCTCATATCCAATTTCTCATGTTCAAATTCTCTTATCAATTTCTCTTGATAACATCCGTCTTTTGTATAATAGATATCCCTTATCCAATTTCTCTTGTCCAATATCTCTTATCCAATTTCTCTTGATAACATCTCTCGTTTGTAATATAGATATCTCTTATCCAATTTCTCTTGATAACACCACTCTTATCCAATTTCTATTGTCCAATATCTCTTATTCAATTTCTCTTGATAACATCCCTCTTTTATAATATAGATATCTCTTATCCAATTTATCTTGTCCAATATCTCTAATCCAATTTCTCTTGATAACATCCCTCTTTTATAATATAGATATCTCTTATCCAATTTCTCATGTCCAATATCTCTTATCCAATATCTCTTGATAACATCTCTCTTTTATAATATAGATATCTCTTATCCAATTTCTCTTCATAACATCCCTCTTTTATAATATATATATATATATATATATATATATATATATATATATATATATATATATATATATATATCCTATAATGATATAGCATACACATATAACACTTATGTGTTTGGTTTTGCATATATATCATATCATATATATGATATATCATATTTGGGAGCCGGCTAATTAAGATGAGGATATCATATGAATATCATGATGTTATGGGTTAAATTTTAGAGTTAGGGCTATGGTTAGGGTTAGTGTTATGGTTAGGGTGATATATGTATATGTATCATACATATATGCACTAGAAATTACCCGTGCACATAGTGCATGGGGACCCGAGTAAAAAACCACACAACGAAGGCGTTACACACACGCAGAAGGAAATGAGAGGGAAGTGTGGGAGGGTGTGTGTGTGTGTGTGTGTCTGTAGCATCTGGGGGTAAAAGGTAGAAAAACAGGGACGTACGTGAAACCCCCGGGGTCTAAAGTGGAAAAAGCTCGATGCCAATGTCGTAAATTGGAGAAAGAGGGTGGGTTTTTCGGTGTTATGAAAAAGAAATGGCAAGCATGTAAATAATTGAAAAGGGGGTGGGATGTTAAAAAGGCAATGACAACAATGTAAGTAAGTGGGATGGTGTGAGTTTTTTGTTTGAAGGATCTCGTGAGGGAATTACCCTTGTGCCATTGTCCCATGTGGCGATGTGACCTTGCCACATGTGGACAAACATGCCACATAGGACATTAGCACGCCAAATATTCCCTATTTTCTAAAATAGATATAATATTTGGGACATGTGTCGTATATGTGACATATGTGTAATAAACATGACATGTGTCATATATGTGACATATGTGTCCTATATGTCATTTATGTGTCATATATGGTCAATTTATAACATATATGTCTCATAGGATCAAGTATCACATAGGAAATTTGAAATAGTCTCATATGAGAAATTTATATTATTAACGCAAGAGCGCGAGCACCCACATACCCCCCAACCCACATATATCGGCCTCGTCGCATAAGCCGCTGCTTCTGCCCAGCAGCTTCTTATGGGCAGAACTGCTGCTTCTGGGCAGAAACGGCACCCCCGTTTCTGCCCAGATATCTGGGTAGAAGCAGCTGCTTCTCCCCATAAATGGTCAGAAGCAGCTGATCGGGTTCTTTGTTGGCGTGTGTGCGTGCGCGTGCGTGTGTGCGCGCGTGCGTGCGTGTCTGCTTGTGTTACGGTCGGATTTGGTTTTTTTAGCAGCGGTGCATAGTGCATGGTTTATGCTAAAGCCAAAGTTAAATATTTCTTTTCGTGCTATTTAATTTGATGTTTTTGCTCCTTTAATATTTTATGTTTTATCGTCTAACTTAATTAATATTTTTTGGTAAGGTCAACGTGGCGACGACGGCCCTTCAGGACTAGAGGCTGTCCGATGGAGATGGCAGGTACGGGGGCGATGGCGGCCACGGGGGTGATGGCGGGCTTGGCAAGAGTAACGGGCTTGGGGGCGATGACATGGGCGATGGTGAGAGTTCTTTAAGAGTTTTTTTCGTTTTTTTACATTGCGGACATGTAGGATTGTTTTGTATTATGTAATAAGGTTTTTAGTATTTGTGTGCATTTAATTTTTATTAGTTTTGTGGATTTCTATATGTGGATTTATATCTGTGCATTTATTTTGTTGTATACATGTATTTCTAATTTTTGTTAGTAATTTGTATTATTGTATGTAAGGATTTCTACCATTTAAAAAAAACTTATATAGCTATTGGCCACGGACAAATCTGTGGCCGATACTCCTATTCTGCCATGGACGATTCCGTGGCTACAAGTTATCAGCCACGGATATTTTGCTAAAAATTAGACATATTTCATGCACATAATCCGTGGCAGATAAGTTTTTGCCACGGGCATATCCATGGCTGATGTATAAATGTCGTGACAGAAACATCCGTGGCCGAAAACTATCAACCAATGATTATGTGCACGACCCGTGAACATTATCCGTGGCCGAAATTATTCTGCCACGGATTATGTGCACGGTATATGTCATGTTGGTGCATATAATCTGTGGCAGATAATTATTGGCCACGGGCATATCAGTGGCACAAAAGCGCATCGGCCACGGATATGTCTATGGTCGATAGATTTAAATAATTTTTTATTTTACTTATCGGCCACGGATATCCGTGGCCTTTATTCCGTGGTAGATTAGCGGCCACCGAATGTTTCATGTCCAAAAGTCCAATCAGCCACCATGTTATCGGCCACGGCTCTTAAGCCACAAATTTTTTTTACGTGGCCGAAAGGTTTTAGCCACGGATTGCCTGTCTTCAAGGCCGGATATGTAGTAATGAAGTATAACTCCCGGTCTAAGTCAAAGAGCAAGAAACATATTGTATGCTACTATTGCAAGAGTAAAGGGAACTTCAAGAGAGATTGCAAAGTGTGAAAAGTGCAAAAGGAGGGGGAATAAGTCTAAGAATGATGATTCCAGTAGTGTGGCTTCCAAAAGTGAATGTGAACTCCTCTCTATCTCTCAAGATAACCCTGCCTGTCATATGTGGATTTTAGATTCTTCTTGTTCATATCATATGTGTCCAAATAATGAATGGTTTGGTACTTATAAGGCATATGATGGTGGTTCGGTGTTGATGGGGAATGTACACAGTGTAAGATAATTTGGATGTGGACAATAAAAATCAAGATGCATTATGGTGTGATCAGTACATTAAGAGGAGTTAATCATGTACCGACACTCAAGAGGAACTTAACTTCTTTGGAAATGCTTGAGGCTAAAAGATGCACGTTCAATGGAAAGTATGGCATTCTTAAGGTATTTAAAGGTGTCTTGGTACTAATGAAAGGTAAAAGAGCATGTAACAATCGTTACATGTGCATGTGAGAAACCATTTTCGGTTGAGCCTCAAAAGATGATGATTGTAAGGAATGTAAGTTATGTCATATGATGTTGGGACAAATGAGTGAAAAAGGTAGGCATAAACTTCATGAGCAGAATTTTTTGATGGGGATAACGACATACAAGCTAGATCTATGCAAGTTTTGTTTCGTAGACTGACTCATCTCAAAAGATGTGAGCTCTACTTCCAAGTATAGGAGATCGAATAAGTAATAAATCTGGTTAGACAATGATCGTATCTACAGGAAAACTGACCTGTAAAGCTAAAAATTTCAATTTATAAATAGTACTAATCCAATAAAAAGATACCACCGTTCGAAGATGAAATAATGGAGTAAAAGTTTTTAAGTACTAAAAAGTGGTCCTAAAATAACTACGGAGAAGTTGAAGCTAGAGTATCAATATGAAGAGTATGTGTCTGTTGTGATTTCGTTATGGTGTTTGCAATCAATGAATATTAATGTCTTTCAATTGATTAATCAATTGGTTCGTAGCATTTGCAATCATGATTCATAGGTGAGTCTCGCAGATCACCGCCCTTTCGAGTCCCTCGGGGTATGCATACATAGATGTATCCTCGCGGTACATCGTCATTTCACAACCCTCAAGGTATGTGTGTGAATCAAGATCTTAAATGCTACAAACAATTGCTTAATTTAAATATAACAATGTTTCATCCGACAACGACAAGAGAACGTTGGAAAATATAACAATCAAGATCATAAAATAATGACATATGTAATCAAGTGAATCATTAATTTCATGAAGAAGTTAAACTTGAGTGCCCACAAGGGTCACGATATGTCTGCAAGGATCACATCAGAAATAAGCCCGTAAAGGTCATATTTGATTTAAGCATGTCAATGACAATCATACTCAAATAGGATATGTAGAAATTAATGAAATACTCGATATGTCATGAAAATAGGACGAAAAGAAGTTAAAATCAATGAGCACATAACCCTAACTACCTCACACAAACACATAAGAGATTTAGCTAAGCATAAAGAGAAAATATTCAATATTTATAATTAAAAACATCATCTGTAATCCCTAATACAATAAATAAACTCAATACAAGGTGAAAAGATATGACTTTTATCACCAAAGCCTTCAATTGAACCGAAAAATACTTTTCAAAGGTTACTACCGATTTTTCCTATCACTGTAACCTCCTATTTTCGTTAGAAAGATGAAAATTTTGAATATTTTTGTGAAGAATTTTTTGGACGTCGTTTGATACCCAAAAGCCCCAAAAACGGTGTATATATATGAGAATCACTCATATTGGGTTTAGGATCAAAACGGGTCAAAATCCGCTCAAAAATTGCTCCAGATTGGATTCCTGAGATTCTGCACGTTGCTGACATCATCGTGACGTCATAAATGTTTTTTTATTTTCATAAAATCCTATTTGCCTTCTAAAATGCATAGAAAATAGCACCGACCTCAACAAAATCCGCAAAAATATCCATTGGAACCGGGAGATTGCCATCTTCTACTAAAAAAATAAGAGAAGACAAAAATAAGCAAAAAATAGTATTTTATGGATAAATAAAGGTTGTACTCTAATATTTAATAATGTTCTAAAATCGCTTGTATTAGAGGTCAAATTATCATCATATATGCACAAAATACTAACAATTGAGGGGATAAATATGCAATATTTACCTTGAATCATAGACAAACAAAGAAAGGTGTCGTTTATCCACAAAGAAAGAATACAATAGTAAAGGTGTTCTTCACTACATACACTCCGATGTATGGGGGCCATGATCGATTATATCAAAAGGTGAAGCTTCCTACGTTGTGAATTTTATAGATGATTTCTCAAGGAAAGTTTGGGTTTATTTCATGAAGCACAAGTTTGAGATTTTATCCAACTTCAATGAGTGAAAGGTATATGTCGAAAACCAAATAGGTAGAAAGAAGAAGTACTTGCGAACCGATAATGGTGGTAATAACAAGATGAAAAATTTCTACAATTTTGCAAGGATGAAGGGATCAAGTGGCATTTCACCATAGCAAACACTCATCAACAAAATGACGTGACCGAGATGATGAATAGAACTCTCTTAGAGAGGGTTAGATTCATGAGGCTTCATGTGTGGTTATCAAAGACCTTTTAGGCAGATGCCATTAACCATGCTTGTTATGTTATGAATAGATCACCTTCAAAAGTTGTTAACATCAAGGTGGCCAAAGAGGTGTGGAGTGACAAGGAAATAGATTACTCTCTTCTAAATGTATTTAGGTATCTGGTATACACACATGTTCCGCATGATGAAATGTCCATATTTGATTCCAAGTCACATAAAGGTATTTTTCTTGGTTTTGAAAAGGGAGTGTATGGGTATAAGCTTTGGGATACTGTTAATAAAAATAGATTGTGTAATAAGAATATAGTATTTGATGAAGCTTCTATGCTATCAAAAGATCTAGAAGATGAACACGAAGGTAATGTAAAAGAAAAGAAAGTGGAAAAAGAAGTTCTGTTTGAATTGGATGACATGGAAAAAAACTCAAATTTCACAAATAGAAGAGGAGATTACAAGTCATGATTCAGAACAAGACAGCCCTCAAGAAGTGACATATATTATTGCTCAAGGAAAGAAAAAAAGAACCACAAAGTCTCCTAATATGCTTGGATGGGAGCAAGCCGACGAGGTTCATTATGCTCTTGCCATTAGCGGTGGAGAGCCCAGCTCATTTCACGATGCTATGGATTCAAGCAAAATAAAAGAATGGTTGAAGGCAATAGTAGTGAAGATGAAATCTCTACAAGAATTGTGTGTGGGAGTTAATGCTTAAACCAAAAGACTGAAAACCGATGACTTGCTTGTGGATCTATATGGTGAAGGAACGATTGAATGAAAAAAGACAAACCAACTTTTAAAGAAAGGTTGGTGGCAAATGGATACTCATAACAGGTTGGGGGTAGACTATGATGAGATACTCTCCCTAGTTGTGAAGCATACTTCTATTATGGTACTTTTGAATATGGTAACAGAGTTCAACATGAAGCTTAAACAACATGATGTGAAAACGGCTTTCCTTTATGATGAGTTGGAGGAAACAATATATATGTCACATCTAGAAGGATTTGAAGAAGTTTGCAAAGAGGATTTTGTTTGTCTGTTGAAAAGTCTCTCTATGGGCTTAAGCAATCACCAAGACAATGGAATAAATGCTTCGACTCTTTTATGTTGCATATTGGTTTCTCTAGGAGTGAGTGTTGTTGTGTTTACTTCAAGGTTCTTGATGATGGTTCTCTTATCATGTTAATTATCTATGTTGATGATATGCTAAGTGCTTGTAAATACATGTCAATGATTGATGAGCTCAAGTCTAAATTGAGCCAAGAGTTTGATAAGAAGGACCTTGAGCCTACCATTAAGATAGTGGGCATGTAGATAAAGAGAGAGATGTCGGAATGATGTGGTTATTACAAAAGAGGTATGTCTCAAAAGTAGTGGAGATGTATGGCATGAATGATGCAAAATCGGTCTCCACACCAGTTGCTTCTCATTTAATTTGAGTAAAAGGCAATGTCCAAAGATGGTTGTAGAAATTGAAAATATGAAAGCGATATTGTATGCAAATGCGATAGGATGTTTGATGTATCACATGTTTTGTACAAGGTTGAATATAGCCCAAGTGGTTGGTACATGTCAAATCCGGGTAAAGAACATTAGAATGCAGTGAAGTGGATTTTGAGGTATTTGAAAGGTACTAAAGAGTTGGGTATTATGTTTGAGAAAAGAGATAACTCAAATTTTGTAGTTGGATATGTTGAGTGGATTATGCATGTGATCTTGAAAAGAGGAGGTCTATTACCAGGCATGTCTTTACACTTGCTAGCAGTTCTATTTTCTGGAGGTCAGTGTTACACTCCACAATGGCGTTATCTACAATGGAGGCTGATTACATGACAATTACAGATGCTCCTGAGGAAGCCATTTGGTTGAGAGGATTGGTAAATGAACTTGGATTGGAATAAGAAAACATTCAACTATTCTCGGATAGTCAAAGTATAATTTACTTGACCACGAATCATGTTTATCATTCAAGAACAAAATGTATTACAGTTATGTATCATGGAGTCCGTGATTGGGTCGAGGATGGTGAAATCTCTATCGAGAAGGTGTACACCGAGGAGAATTCGACGGATATATTTACCAAGCCAGTGACAAGAAAAAAGTTTAGGCAATGGATAGACTTGTAAAACATTTCTTTGTGATAGAGATATGGAAGAGCATTTCTCCTCATGAGGATGAAGGTGCAAATTTGGGCTTGGTTGACCTCAGCATGGTTGAGGTGTATGAGACACCTTGTTGATCTTCAAGTCGTGGAAGAGTTCGCCAATGTAGAGCTTGTTAGAGTTGGCTCTAATACTCTGGTTATTTAAATGGGTCTTGAGTGAGGGGTAAACTTGGCATTGTATTGGAAATGTTGTAACCATAGTAGACCATATAAATAGGCCTTTTCTTTAAGGTTTTACATAGAGAAAAAGAGAGAAACCCTAAGAAAAGGGGGTGAGGGAAGAGAGCTAAAATTGAGATCTTTGAATGAAGGAGAAGTACGAGGTTGTGGGATTTGGGCTTAAATCCTTGTATAGTGCCTTGGGGACTTCATAGTGAAGCTTGGGCGATTGCTCTTCCTTTGTAGACGTAGCCTAAATGGTGAACCACGTAAATATTGTGTTCTCTTCCTCTCTTGTGTGTGCTCTATTAATTTTTTTCTCCAATTCTAGCTTGTTGTGCATCTCAATCTTCCTCTTCTTATATATATACTAGTCATTACCCGTGTCCATAGGGCACGGTTTATGTAATGGCCGAGTCCCCCCCTCCAAACAAATTTCAAGTTCCCCAAAATTTCAAGTTTCCTCCCAAATTTAAGTTTCCCCCAAAAATTTAAGCCCCCCACAACCAAGTTCAAATCTTCCCCACAAATTCCCCCCCCCCAAGAACTTATTCCAGTCCTAGTCATCAAGCCTTTATCCTAGTCATAAGCCTCTTTGTCCTAGTCACTTGTCCTACTGGGACAAAATTCAAATTCTTCATCAAATATAGAATAGATATATATATATATATATATATATATATATATATATATATATATATATATATATGCAAAAAATGTACCTAAGAATGACCTCGGGTAGAGATACCTGAGCACACCCCCGCTGTTCGGGGTTTGTGAGTATTTTTTTTTTGAAATTTTTTTTTGCAGTAGGTAGATATACTTGTTATGTAGCTCCCCACAAAATTTAAGCTCGATCCGACACCGTTTGAGCCTCCGTTCATCGATTTCAAAAACGTTGCGCAAAACTGTCCAAATTCTGGACAGTTTTGCGCAACGTTTTTGAAATCGATGAACGGAGGCTCAAACGGTGTCGGATCGACCTAAAATTTTGTGGAGAGCTACATAACAAGTATATCTACCTACTGCAAAAAAAATTTTCAAAAAAAAATACTCACAAACCCCGAACAGCGGGGGTGTGCTCAGGTATCTCTACCCGAGGTCATTCTTAGGCACATTTCCCTCTATATATATATATATATATATATATATATATATATATATATAATACATTTGACAACCTTTTTTTAATTCTATGGCTGACTAGGACAAGATAAAGAGTGACTGAGATCTGATCTTAGTAAATCAACGGTTGAGATTGAATTCTGTGAAAATTTTAGTGGAAAAACTTAAATTTTGGCGGAAAAAGTGTCTTGGGAACCAAAACTTTGAAATTAGAAGCGCATTGGAAAAGATTGTGGAGATTAAATTTGGGGGGTGAAAGTGCCTTAGGAACCTAAACTTTGAAATTAGAAGTGCATTGGAAAAGATTGTGGAGATTAAATTTGGAGGCAAAAGTGCATTGGGAACCTAAACTTTGAAATTAAAGGCGCCCGCTAAATTTTTTTACGCAAATTTGTTGTTCTACGCCAAAGGCGCGTGCGCCAATTTTGTTGTTCGACGCCGAGTTTGTTGTTCCGCGCCGAAGGACGGGTGCCAAATTTGTTGTTCGATGCCGAGTTTGGTGTTCCGTGTCGAAGGACGGGGCGCCAAATTTGTTGTTCGACGTCGAATTTGTGCGCCAAATTTGTTGTTCGTCGTTGAGTTTGTTGTTCCGCGCCGAAGGCGCCTGTACCGAATTTGTTGTTCCGCGTCGAAGGCGCCCGTGCCGCTAAATATTTTTACGCTAATTTATTGTTCTGTTAAATTTTGGATGTGGAAAATTTTTTTCGGGGAACAAAGATTTCGCGGGGAATAATATTAAATTAACTGTGCCCGCGGGCATGGGTTTTGATGATATCACCTCTGATGTCCGCGTTGCTCTGCGCAATGTTGATGACGTTGAAGATGAAGCCGCAACTGCTTGTGCTAACTGGGATATTAGAGACAATGGATGACTACCCATATATCCCTTCATTGTGCGAATGTATTTTGTCTTGTATGTTGTTTTGTTAATTGGTCTTGTGATTGGATGTTAGACTATTTGATCTAGGTAGACGACGCTTGTGTCCTCTCCCCTAGTCATCTGGACTTGCAATCAATTGTCAGGCTACTTTATACTTTTGTGTGTGTGTGTGTGTGTGTGTATATATATATATATATATGGTGGGTTGATTTGTGGTGATGCTTGGGGTGTGCTTGAGGTGGAAGTCTTGCCACATTTAGGGAACTTTCAGTTGAAACATTCCGAACTATCCATCGGGTCTTCTTAATTTCCCCGGCAAGCTTGGCAGCTGTTTCAAACATTAATGGAGACTTGTTCTAAACCAATACATGACGATGTTGATACCCTTTATATGTTAAGAACTCGTGCTAATTGTGAAGACCTCTATACCAAGTGCAAAGATAGGCATAACAGATGTCCACTCATCTGCTATTAATGAGCTCATAATCAACCACAGCTTCCTTAAGCTACGGAAGCTCAATGGGAAAATTAGACATGTGCTTTAACCAGGCTAGTGATTACCATCTTCTGTGGGCTCTGTAGGCAAAGATGTACCTCATGTAGGCTTTATAACCTCAAAGGGGAAATCCTTCTCTTCCTCGAGGGCCGGCCAAGGATGTTACAATGGCCCCCATCACTTGGACTCAAAAAATTCGTCAGTTGAGGTCAAGTGATGCGATATCACATTAATTGGGCATGGCAGTCGAGGTGGGAGTATTTGAGTTTAAGTGCCAAAACCATCCACTCCTTTGATTTGGCCATTACGTCAGTTCAAATGTTGGGATACGGACGTGTATGGATCATTAACATGTGTCCCTCGACGAAAGGGTCAGTCCGGATCACTACGAGACGTCCCTTTGCCTTAATAAAGAAAATGAAAGTGGGGAATTTTAGCGTTTTAAGGCTTTCGTAACAAAGCTTCATCCTCAAATATTTTGGCCATGGCTTCTTCTTCAATGCATTGCACCTCTGTTGGGACCTCGACCTCTGTTCCACAAAGAAGCAAGGAAAAAGTTGATGTTCCTGATGTAGTCTCCAACCAAGCTTCTCGAGTAACAGCTGATCAAATCTTCGATTTTCAAAAGAAGTATGTAAGGCATAACTATCAGATTTGATTTCCATGGGTGAAGGATATGATCTGCTCCCTTGGTGATTGCGAGGTAGGAATTTACGTTAAAGACTTTCATTATGGGCTTCGATTTCCTACGCACCCCTTCATGATCTATGTGTTGAAAACAATAGGGGTTCCTCTTTGTCAGCTGATGCCAAACTCTGTGGGCATTCTGGTCAGCTTTGTCGTATTGTACATATTGAACGATGTTAAACCGTACATGAGATTGTTCAACTACTTCCTCAGATTGTTGCCTTCCATGTCCCCAGGTTGGTTCGTGGTCACCGCTCAACGAGATAGAAAATTGTTCAAAGATCTTCCCAGTTCTAATCCAAAGTGGAAAGAATAATTTATGTTCATGGTATTCCCTGGCCAAGCATGTTTCCTTACTCAGTGGGGGAATCCGGAGCTTTCCATGAATGGGGAAAAATCCCTTTCCGAAGAAGAGGAAAAGGCTGTTGCTCTTTTGTTAAAGTTGCCAGAAGAAAGTAGATCGACGGAGAAGCTTTTGTTTGATGATACTTTATCAAACAAAACTATATGTGCAAAAGGTCAAATACTTTATCTGCTCTTAGCTTGATCTTCTTCTCCTTGAAATTTCTTTTTTCTTTGTAGGCATGATTAGACAAGAGTATCAAGTCGAACCAGATGTACTAGAGGCGCTTGATGCTTCCCTTAGAGAGGTTGAAGTTAATTTGCATCCTCCTAATGTGATTCATTTACAGGCTTACCCCTGGCGGTTCAAGAAGTCCCACCGTCGAGCCATTCGTTAAAACGGAGAAAGAAATAGCCCACGGTCAAGGTTGAGAAAAATGAGACAAAGAAGAAGAAACAAAGGAGAAAACTCATTGTTGCGAACTCGAACTATTCCAAGATGAACACTGCCCATGTTTCGACTATGGTCCCTGAACAACCTCGGGCCCCATCTCCGAAGAAACCCTCAGAAGGCTCATCTCCATCTCAAGAACCGCTCCTTCATGAGGATTCGTGGCCACATGGTGGTCTCATTCCTCAAGAGCCATTAGCTGAGGACATTCCTCCGAAGTTTAGGTCGATCTTTCTAGTGGATAGATCGCCCCAAGCTCCGATCGAATGTTCCGAAGAAGAGCTCTATTGACCTGCTTTCCTTGCAGAGAAGGGCGAGTTGGCCCTCCTAAATTGTGGGACCATCTCTCGGATCGTCGAAAATTCGATTCTTCCACATGATATTGCTATCCTGGAAAGGATCAACCAGAGAAGCTAACCACCTTTGTGATTCAGCAAAATCTCTTGGTTAAATTAATCTCCTTTATCTTCGATTTGAAGTTATATCAAAATTAATCTCATTGTTTGCCTGCAGGAAATTTGGCTACCATAGAATTACGTCGGAGTTCGTTGGCAGTGGCCAACTATGAGCATAATCTGGCTCATAAGGTGATGTGGATGGAATCCACTGAAAAAGCCACTGAGCAAGCAAAAGCAAACATGCAAAGATGGAAGCTTTGTAAGGCCATGCTTAAATCTCGTGTGTGAGAGGTTGAGCGAGAGCTGGCTGAAGCCCATCAATGGAGGCTGCCCTTAAAATGGAAGCAGAAAGCCGGCTACAAGCTGAGATTACCTTAAGGGAACAGTCAGAGAAAAAGCTGCTCACGGCGGTAAAAAAGCAGGAGGAGATAGAGAACTAACCTCATGCTCAGTTGCCCATCGGCCATCAGTAGCTCGATGTGAAAGATATCGCATAGAAAGGCGTCCAAGAGTACAAGGAAAGTTTGGGCGATCTAGATGCATTGTACTGTTTGGGCTTCGAGCGATGTCAGCACGATGCAAAAAAGATGTTTTCGCCATAAAGGTTGAGCTTGATCGGTTACCCATGCTAATAGACGACGACGAAACTGAGATCCCATCAAATGAGGTCGACCATACTCTCGTCGTACGTGCTATCAACCAGACTGAAGAGGCAACCAATGTTGCGCCTTTTAGGGATCAGGGAGCCACCATTTCGATTGAAGGAATGAAGGAAACTGATATTCGCGAAAATCCATCTCTGGAATCCTTGGCGTCATAGACCCTTTTGTTTGTAATGGGATGTAGCATCACTTTTTTGAAAAGGAAAATTATAAGTTTTTCATGAAAACCTGTGTTTGAAAAGTACTTTTTCGTTCAAAAAGAGCATGAGCATTGCATCGCTGGTTGGTCCCTTTCAATAGTTCAGACTCTTGCAAGTAAGGGCGGAAGTGTGTGAACCATTGAACACCGTTTCTTTTACTGACGAGGTGAATAGTCTCTCGTTTAACAAGATTGCAGTAGTGACAAGGGTCATTTGGCGGCGATGGGATGGCCCCTCAACTTACGTCTGACGATGAAGGTCGTTCGGTTGCGAGGGATTGGCCACTCGACTTATGTCCGACGACGACTGTCATTCGATGGAGAGGGGGTCGCTCCTCGGCTTACATTCGATGACGAATGTCATTCGATGGTGAGGGGTTGGCCCCTCGACTTACCTCCAATGACGAATGTCGTTCGGTGGCAAAGGGTTGGCCCCTCGACTTACATCCGACGACGAATGTCGTTCGGTTGCAAGGGGTTGGTCCCTCGGCTTATGTTCGACGACGAATGTCGTTCGATGGTGAGGGGGTTACCCCTCGGCTTACGTCCGACGATGAATTTCATTCGGTGACAAGGGGGTCACCTCTCGGCTTACGTCCGACGATGAAGGTCGTTCGGTTACGAGGGGGTGGCCCCCTCGGCTTACGTCCGATGATGAATGTCATTTGGTGGCGAGGGGATAACCCCTCGGCTTACATCAGATGATGAACATCATTCGGATGAGGTTTGTTCAGTTGCGAGGGGGTGTCCCCTCGACTTACATCCGACGATAAAGGTCATTCAGTTGCGAGGGGTTGGCCCTTTAACTTAAGTCCGACGATGATGGTCGTTTGATTGCGAATGGGTGACCCCTTGGCTTACACCCAATGATGAAGATCGTTTGGTTCTGTGGGGTTGGCGCTCGAGTTACATCCGATGAAGAGGTTCGTTCCGAAGGGGTGCCCCATCAGCTTAATTCAAATGACGAATGTCGTTCGGTGGTGAGGGGATAGCCCCTCGGCTTACGTCCGATGACAAAGGTTGTTCGGATGAGGGTTGTTCAGTTGCGAGGTGGTAACCCCTCAACTTACTTCTGACAAGGAATGTCGTTTGGTTGCGAGGGGTTGGCACCTCAACTTACGTCTGACGACGAGGGTCGTTCGGTTGCGAAGGGGTGGCCCCTCGATTTACGTCCGACGACGATGGTTGTTCGGTTGCGAAAGGATGGCCCCTCGGCTTACGTCTGACGACTATTGTTCTTGATCCTTAAAGATGACTGGTAAGCACATGGGAAGCTGTGTTCGCCTGAGCATTTACCTGGGGTTCTATCGATATGGACAGAAGTGCTTTTTAACGAAATCAGTGAATTCCATCCTCATAAGACACAATAGTCAGACATGTCATTCAATTCAAGATGAGTGTTTTTCAAAGAAAAAAAACTTTATTCATTCGATAAATAAAGGATTTAAACAACCAAAATAAACTCGTACATGCTTTTTTATTTTATGAGGGATAGGCGATGCCTGGCATCATCTGAACTTCTACTACAGTTCCTCCTTGTAGCTTAGTCGACGACTTTGGTGATGGGCGATTTTTTCATATGCCCTTTGTCTTTGTTCTTTTGTTTCGAGGTTCCCTCCTTTGCATGAGTGTCGTTGAAAAACTTCTTAGATGACCACGCTTGACAAGAGCTTCAATATCTTTCTTCAAGGTCTAGCAATCATCTGTATCGTGGCCATTGTCGTTGTGATACCTGCAGAATTTGAGATCATATCTTTTCTCATATATGTTCTTCTGTTTTGGAGTAGGTTCATTAACGAGTCCATTGCATTTAGCGTAGGCCAGGACTTCAGCCCTAGGGGCATTGTGCCTAGTACATGCCTCATTGGTCGTGGGCTCCTTGTTTTTGGGGCTTTTGTCTCTTCGTCGCCAGTCTCGAGATTCTCGGCGGGGGCTGTCACGTGGTCGAGCTTCTTGACTTGTCTCTCATTGGCGCTTGGAGGAGTTATTCTTTTTGGCGACGAGTGCCTCTTCCGAGGTCATGAATTGGTCCGCCATACTAATTAGTTGTTCAAGATTAGTCAGTGGTCATTGATGCTTGGACTTAAACAATTCTTCACAATGAATCCTTTGTGTGAGGGCTGCAATGATTGTATCATCCGGGGTGCCTTCAACAATTAGCCTTTTATTGTTGAAGCATTTGACGACATCTCGCAACGTCTATCTCCCCTTGCTCCAAAGTGAACAAGTGGGATGCCATTTGTTTCTGACATCGTCCTGCCATGAACCACCTGCAAAAAATCCGAGACAAGTCATTAAAAGACCTGATGTTGTAATCGGGTAACCCATTGTATCATTCATCTGTTGCATTGGTCAACGTAGTGTGGAAGACACGACATAAGTATGGCCTATCGGCACCATGTAGCTCATTACGCTTTAGTATCTGCTGACGTGCTCCCATGGATCGCCGATACCATTGTATAGCTTCATAAGTGGTACCTTGAACTTTGTGAGTCGGGGGGCAGATGTATTGATTTCCTTCAAATGGGCCCGCATGCCAGGAGCTAGGACAATTGGAGGTTGTTCTTTCTCACGACGGTGAGTCGCCTAAAGACCCTTGAAGAATTGACTGGGCCTCCTCCTTGGCGGTTGGGAGAATTCTGAGTATGAGGGCTCCCCTAACGATCCTTTTGCTTTTTCCCAGTCGTGGGCCTTATAGGACTACAACTGTGATCCTGAGTATGACGATCCCTCGCTTGTTCCATGCCGATGCGAGTACCTTGCTCGTTGTTGGAGGGCCTCGGCCCAATTGGGTGCCCTAACGGGCGGAGGTTGTTGCCCCTACCTTGGTCACCGTGACCCCCTGTTGTTGCCGACTTTGGTTCGACGTCGAGAGGTGGGGATAACATTGAGCAGAGGGTTGGCTTGTTGGTCTGGATTTGGCTCCCCACCTTTCTGGCTTCTTGGCATAGACCATGCCCCCATAGGGACATGAATTGGATCGGGGGGTGGTTGTACCACAACCACCTGAAGTGGTTGCTGGTGATTTGATGAATAGCAGCAGTCAATACAGCAAGATTGGCATTGACCTTATTCGTGAATTTGTCAAATTGCTCTTGAGAGACCAGGTGTACGCTTGGTACTTCCGACGAAGACCCAGCATCATCTTCGACGTTCTATGCATCCTCGTTCATGTTGAGGATAGGTCCAATATTGGTGGGCCCAGTCGACATAGATTTTAAGTTGCCTTGGGATGTTGACTGATGTTTTCCCACAGACGGCGCCAACTATTGATGGCTAGGTTTCGACCAGCAGTAAAATGAGCTGACTTGGATGCCTCTGATGAGGTGTAGCCTCGTCAGCTGTTGAATGGGACCCACGATCGATGGAACCCTGGTCATAGACTGCTGAACTTCGAGCTATTGGGCTTAAGTTCGACCTTCCTCTGGGTCGTAAACCATGACCGTTCGACCTCTTAGATGGGTCGAAGCTCGAGCAACTTGCACCACAGACACTAGTTAAGGGGTCAGATCTGGGTTCCGACCCAAATCCCATCTGATGCTTAAGTTGGCATCGACTTAAGTGAACTGGGAGCTGTCGAGATCGACCAAATGAAGATCTTCTCGAATCAGTCACACCGAGTATTTGGAGGAAGAAATATGAGAGTGGAAAATAGAGAATAAGGTTATTAGATTACCTAGCAATAAGTACCTCTGCCGTGTCCCATGGACTATTTGTCGTTCTTCTATTTATAAGCAGAAGCGTCCCTTCAGTGTCATTGGTGAATAACGGTCACCCATTATGCTGGCACGATCATCACTAAAATATACGCATAATCGATGTCCACTCCTCCGCTATTAATGAGCCCGTAATCAACCACTTCCTTAAGCTACGGAAGCTCATCGAGCAAATTAGACGTGGACTTTGACCAGGCTAGCAATTAACATCTTTTGTGGGCTCTGTGGGCCAGTATGTCTCTCATGTGGGCTTTATTACCTCAAATGGGAACTCCTTCTCTTCCTCGAGAGCCGGCCCAAGAATGTAACAGGTCCAGATTAGAGTTCGAAATATGAACATATTAGGGCTTCTGCGTATTGGCACGGTCGACCATATATATGGCACGGCCATACACAAACTGTGTATCATGCATGTCTGCTTCTGTAAAGCAATACGGCCGTGCAAGCATATGGCACGGCCGTGCGCAATCTGCGAATAATGCTGAGCTGCTCCTGTTGGTAGTGCACGGTCATGCACACTTTGCAAAAAGTAGCTGGCCTCATTGTTGGATCCCGCACGGCTGTGCAGGGTCTCGCTCAATCGTGCGCAGCTTGCGTAAAGCAACTGGCTCTCCTGCCAGGTCTCGCACGGCAGTGCCAACCACCAGAACTCAGATTTGAAGCATTTTTTAACAAACTGATTATCACCTGTATACACTGAAAAAATAGTTCCAAATTAATGAAGTTTTTATTCTTTCTCTCCATTTTCATCTTCTTGTACCAAATGATCAAGTTGTTTTGACAACTCTCGGAAGTGGGGTATTGTATTCTGGAAGTAAATGGCACAATCTCTATTACATCAATGAGGGACCAACCATTGCTTTAAAGACAACGTCAATCCATAATCTCCGTCGTTAATCTGTTGTTATTCCACCAACACCAATAAGGCAATAACCCATTTCTTCCCATGTGGATGGGTTAGTCAGGATCCAAATCGGATGCCCGAGACCCGAGAGCCACTGCGAGGCGGTTCTTGTCAACAAAGCGTTTGCAAGGAATTTCATAAGCGACACCAAGGACCGAGGAGAACAATCACATGGGCTGTCCCAAAGCCGTTTGTCGCTTGCATGAAGACAACCCGGCCGCTTAATTCTTTGAACCAGCGTTTTAAAAAAGGACAGCTTAGCTTCTACATGCAAGGCTAGCCGTTGAGTGTTTGTTTCCGTTCGGTAATCCACTCTCCCTGTCCTCCCTCTCTCTCCCTCTCTCATTAAAATACGTCACAAACAAACAACAAACAGTTTCCTTGCTGAAACATAGCCAAAACGATAAACACAGTCATAGAAAAAAGGGGGGAATGAGAATCCAATGATCATCTCAACAGTGACAGTGAGTTGGAGCTTGTAACTTTCTATTGCTTAATAAATGTGCAGGCCATCTGCTTTTGAGGGTGTGGGTTCAGGCCACAGCAAAAATCATCCAAGAAGAAAAATCTATGAGGATGTTGGACGGCTGACTGGATGCCTTTATGGTCTGTTGGGACTCGCTGCGGCCTTCTGCTGGAAAGGCAGTGGTCCTCCTGGACTGGGGCGGTGCCAGCAGGATGCAGCCTGGCTTGCCTGCCGGCCTGCCGGCCTCAGCTCTTATCTAGTGCTGGCTTAATGGAGTCTTAGAACAATAAATGGGTTTGATTGGGGCCTACTTCACAGAATCTCAGTGCAAGTTAAATTTTTTTTTAATACCATGTAAGCAAATTATACTAGAATGCATTCCCTTAAACTGCCATTGCATGCATCGAAATAATTATGGTTACAAATTACATATAATAGTCAATATACTCTCTTATAAGCCAATTTTATTAGCGCAATCAGTACAGTGGTTACAATCTCCCAAGAAACAAGCTATAGCACAAAATAATGAAGTCTCCACCATAATATTACACACAGAATTAGTATCTAGTACAAAGCTCCATGTGTTGTTCAAATTCAAATTCTATTCAATATAAAACATTTGAAAACTTGTTCGGCTTATTAGCAAAGGTGAATGAATACAAACAAGCAATGGCAACTCGAGCCCTTTATCTTCATTCTGTTTTCTCAAAGGGCGCTTCAAGAGAGGTACCTTTGTTGTTAAAGCAGCTTCCACACCCCAGTGAACTCAAACCATATGGCTATTACAGTCAGCTGATAAAATTAAAGATCTGGGCACAAAATGTGGGATATAGAAATATGTAAGTTTATGTGTTCTTGAAACAAGAGGCACTGTAAGTCACATTCAGTTTGGTTGGTACATGGCATTATTGCTAATCAGAAGGAAAGCTATTGCGGATCATGTAATAATTTTTGAGTGAAGGGATAGCTTGCTTGTTTGAGTGATAGCAATGGCCCATGAATTCCACCAAAACAAACCTCGTATCCTTGTCAAGTAAACACATGAATTACAGATGTATGCTACTACCCTTTTCTGTTTGATTTGCCAGAAAGATGTCTATGTTTAGTTTGATATTTACTTCTTTAATGCAAAGGGTGCTCATACTCCATTCTATTGAAGGAAAACACCAAAATGATTTTCTGATCATAAACATAACCAGGATTCAAATTCCTTAATGACGAAGAATAATGGATATATGTTGTCATCATAAGGAAAATTCATGTATTGTCAGCACAAATCCATGGGGCTATTGATGTTTTTTTTTCATTTTTAACTATTTAAGAGTGATCTACACACACTAAGATCCCAACATACCAAAAATCAAGTAAACTCAAGTCTACTTGAGCCTTGATCAAATTGTTACAAAATAATTCTATTGTAAGGAAATTGTTGAATTTGTAATAATCTTGTTTACGAGTGTTTTCCCATCACTAATGTTGTTGGAAAAGTGGGTAAAATTTCTTGTTCTATTATGAATTTACTACATATATGTATATATTCAGTAGACACATAATGGAAAATGGCTAATTCATGAATTGAATATGGCCCTTTTAACTCAGTGGTAGAGAAACGTCATGGTAAGGCGTAAGTCATCGGTTCAAATCCGATAAAGGGCTTTTTCATGAAACTCAAGTCTCAGTCTTCGTTTTTCAGCGGAGCATAGAGATATTGTTGATATATGAAAAAAGACAACTGCTCATTATAGTGAGTCCTTATCATTATATGTTCACTTAGAAACACACATAAAATGTTTTAAAATGTTTTAAAAATCATTTCCAAAGTTTTTGAGCTTGTATCGTATGTATCAGTTTAGGAGTCGACTACCAAACTACTATTAATTACTGGCTCTTGTCTGGACTCTGGAGTATCTGGGAGTCGACTCCTTTACATAGGGTAGTCGACTACCACCTCCTGGAGTCGACTCCCAGTTGTACATGAGTTAACTCCCAGTCTTGTTAGCAGCCTAAAACGGTCGGGTTTTTACTATTTTTCAAGCTGTTTGAGGTGGCTGTTTGGTCATTCTGCTGGGACAGAAATGAGGGTTATATATAGGGGGTTCTTCTGAAGGTATTGTTAACTTTAATGATCAATTTTCTTGAGGAAAAATCAATTTCAAAGAGAAAAGCTTTTAAGTAAAACCCTCTCATTTTTGACTATGTTTTAAAGAATTTTCCAATCTTTCTTGGCCAAATTATATATCTCAAAGAGTATCATTTCTAAATCATTTATAGATGCACTATAGCCACAACACAATCAATACACGAGCTTCAACATTTGGCTATATGTAAAAGGTTTAAAGTATTTTTCTTTCTGACATTTGGTGAGATGTTTTCTCTTATTAAGACGTATTGTCCATTGTTGGATGTGTTTGTCCTTGTAAGGATGTATTATAGTCTTTGTCTCGTTTGAGACTTGTTTAGTGGATCCATTGTACATGTGTGGACGTGTTGCTAGATTTAGGAGAAGAGACCTGAACGATGATAAATTTGTGTGTTTGAGATTGTGACTCTCTTTGTGCTTATTGTGTACTTGCAATTGTTTTTATCTTCTGCATTACTCTTTATTATTGCAAGTTATTATGTTTTTATAAAGTTATAATTAGTTAACTTTAATTGATAACTTATGTAGAATTACTAGAGGACTTTATAATATTCATAGACATTATTCACCCCCACTAGTGTTCTATTTGACATCCACATGATCCCAACATGTGATATCGGAGCGAGAATATTAAATGGTGTCTACAAATTCATTCACAACTCAAGAGGGACAATCCATTTTCCATCCACCATTGCTCATCGCCTCCAACTGTAGTGCATGTTGTTAGGTATTAGTGTTTTAGGCCAATATTATTTTGATGAAGATCACAACATTATGTTGTTGCTAATGACTCTCATGTTATAGTCTCATGTTTAATCAAATGAAGAATATCATTTTTGTTGCTAATGAGACTAAATAGCGTGGTGCAAGGATGGACATCAATGGGAGCATTGCCAAAGCTTGGATCTTGATGAAGGGAAGCTCATCAAAAGGTGCCAAAGCTTGGAAGATGATGGGGAGCATCAAGGCAACAAGAGCTTGAAGATTAGACTATAAGGGAAGCAATTGTAATCCATGTATTATTTCATCTAATTTCTTTTCTCTTTTTGAGTTATATGATATTGTACTGCCTTGATAGATGGCTACTCTTTTATGCATATCCTTTAACCATATTAGTGAGCCTTAGGATTAGCATAGAATCCAACCCTAATAACTTGCATGTCCAAGCCGTAAGTTGCCAAAATCTAGCTGTTGCAGATTTTCTCCTTCGGTCTTTTTACTTGGTTTTGAGGGGTTTTAGTGGCTTCCTATATATAGGAGATGGGTTAGTTCTATTAGAACTCTTGGTTAACATTGAATATCTTATAGATTTATTAATCCACTCTTAATCTCTCATTTCCCTCATTAGAGCACTAATCCTCTTCATGCTTTGAAGCTAGCTCAAGGGAAATCCTTCAAAGGCAATTAAAGCTCATCTCATCACTTGGAGATCCTCTTCCATGCCTTTTTCTTCATATTGAGTAAGTTCATCTCAAATCATAGGTAAGAGTAATTTGTTTCATTTTTGTTATTGAACCCCTAACTTTCTTTGTGAGAGCTAGTTCCTCTATGTGTGAGAGATTAACCCTTGTGTAGGGTTGGTCGAGTAGTTTCTATGTGAGAGTTAGGTTCCTTCTGTGTTAGAGAACAAATCCCTTGTGTAGGGTATTGATCGTCTCCGGATATACACCCAGAAAACGACTGTAGTCTTACCGCAAGCGCACGGCGTAGTGGCGAGCGGGTATCGAACTCAGGGAGGACAATTGACAGTACTCTATCTTGATCACCTAGCTATTGATGGAATGATGGAATGGTTGGATGGTAATGTGTCCCAATCGTTCAAATAGCAAACAGAATTCAATATAGTAAAAACGTCTAGGGATAGGAAATCCCCACTACGGATCGTCACTTATCCTTGTGGATCATGAATCTCAATGTTGCAAAGCTTGAATTGAGGTGAACTAGTCGCAACTGAATGTAGAACCAAGGTCACGCTCTCGCGCTATTGCCGGTCTCTAGCAACCTAGATTAGGGCCCACTCTCGTGCAAACCCTTACCTAAACCACTAGCATTAATATCAACATCATCGTCCAATCGCACCTCGAGCCTACTCTCGTGCAAACTCGAGCTACGATCTAGGCTATGATAGTTCGTATTCGTCCAATCTCTTGCAAACGAATATTAGTATAGATTTATAATAAAAATCCTAGCTTTGGTCCAATCTCTTGCAAACCAAATCTAGAGAATCTCGATTATAAACCTAAATCGAATTTCTAGGCCTTCCCATCGATTGAGATCCAATCTCTTGCAAATCCCAATCGATGGAAATTCCTAGCTACTCGTAATAAATCAATCAAAAGCTAACCTTTTATCAATCCTAGCAATAATTCAATTCATTCATCACATTTCAAAGATCGGATCCATAGGGTTCATCCACATGCCCTAGAACGACAAAACTACTCACAATTCATCTTGGAAATCTCAGAAATAAAGCAATAGATCAAAGCACAATTCATAGCTAAGAAACAACAATTCATAAAAATAGGAGTTTTAAAGAGAAAGATCAAACAAAATTGCGCGTCTTTGATCTCCAGCTGAGATTTACAATAGGAATAGCCGTCAAAAAAATATTCAAGTCTCTCCTAAAACTAGGAATAAAATTAGGTTTAAATACAAGTCAAATTCGTCCAGAAATTCCTGACAGAATTGCCCATGTGCAGCCTAGAAAACCTAATTCGCGTAGCAATCGGACTGCGTCACTCGGCTGAGTGACCCATGTCACTCGACCGAGTGACAGACCCAATTAAAAAACAGAGAATCTGGGAAAATTGGGGGTTTGTTGCTCTGTCTGACTCAGGCGAGTGGTCTCCTTCACTAGGCCGAGTGAGCAATCTTGCTCGGCCTAGTGGGTCTTCTCAAATTTCCAATAAGTTGGCTGCTTCTCGAAAGAAAATCCATGTCGTACTCGGGCGAGTGAGCTTCCTCACTCGGCCGAGTGAACTTTCTTGCTCGGCTGAGTGAACTTTGAAATTGGCAGTATGTATCTGTTTCACTCGGCCGAATGCAGTCCTTCACTCGACCGAGTGAACTGTCCGTTCGGTCGAGTGAGCTGCTTCTGGGGTTTTTTCTCCTCCTTCTCACCTCCTCGTCGATTCTATCAAACTTCTTCCTCTTCCACTCATCCTCTAGCACTGCTAATTCCTCAAATAAGCTGTGGGCGACGCTCCGGTGTGCGTGAAAGTCCCTTGATCTCATTTTCGCTCCAGTTCACTCCATATCTCCTTAAATATGACAAAAACAAGAAATAGTGAAAAGCAACGCGATATCGTCGAATAATCGTGGAAAACGCAATATGGGCGATCGAAATGTCATGAAAACATGCAGAAAAAAGGTGTAAAATAAGGAGCGATCAAAATCCCCCAAGATTACCTCTTACTCGTCCTCGAGGAAGATGAGTAAAAGGCAAACCCGGCGGGTAAAAATAAGAAAAAAAGAAAAAGAAGATAGAAAATAAAACGAAGAGAGAAGTGCTAGATCATTTTCTCAGGACGTGGACTTGCTTACTCAAATAGCACACTGCGAATAAAAACATGCCAAAGATTTTTATCTCGATATCATGATCACATATATATGCGCATTCGATATAGAAACCCAAGAATATCAAAGCAATAGGAAATATGAAATCATTCTAGAATTAGCATCGTCTGAAGTATCTGAAGTAATATACATAATCATAGACCACACACTTTTCAATTAATCGCTTTCTATTTGGAGTACAAGAGGTATCACACAATATGAAGCAATAAGAATAGAAAGGAGTGGTTTTCATGAAATGCATACCAAATCTCAATTCCTGGGTTTCGTTATACTTCTAGTAATATCCCTGATTATAGAAAATTACCTAGCCTAGGTTGTCATGCACAGACAAGTAGTCACTCTCTCACAGATCATTGGATCCTCTTTCCCAAGCTTATCTATAAGCGTGGTGGCATCAGATAAAACAATAAGGCTTTTCCCCATTTTTGAAGCTCCATAAAAAAATAAAAGAGGGAAGAGAGAGAGAAAGGAATGAAATGGGATCGTGTATGAACTTCTTTTCTGTTTTTTTTTCTTTTGCTCTTTTATATATATATATATATATATATATATATATATATATATATATATATATATATATATATTCTCAATCAATATATACAATAAAGATCCCAAATCAAAAGATAGAGAGATATACATGTATTTTTTTTCTTTTTGATTTTGGGGTGTTGAAGCATGGACTTTTATAGCAAGGGGAATATGCCAATATAAGATTCGCTAAAGGGAGATCAACAATGATTTTAAGTATAGAAATGATGTTCAAGATATGTGGAGAAAGAAAAGTATGCAACGCTCAGTTCACTCTTTAGAATGTGCACGACAACTTTCAGCAGAGTAATGTAATCTACTCAGTTTGGTTTCAAAAAGTAAACTAATCCAGTTATATCAACATAGCATACATTCAATCAACCTGAAAGTGAAGCGTACAATTTTCATGCAATAAGAAGTGATAGTAGACAACAAAGCAGTACTCCAAGTATAGGCAATCAATGCGTGAAGCTTGGTGTGTTTTCTATGAAAAGTATACAATATAAATCATCAGACTCGGCTAATAGCAGAATTTCATTCACATTCATATAATGAAGGTGTAGGTTACTATCTCGAATGCACATCAAAGTAAAGCATATGATATCTGAAATAAAAACGATGGCATAACAAGATAATATGCATAGAGAGATAAGCTAATTCCACGTCATCATCATCACAGAAAATTCATCTCTAGCAAAACGGATAAAGGAAATAAGGATAAAGGAAAAATAAGAACTACTATACATATGCAGCACACACAAAGAATACGAAAACGTGATGCATGCGAAAGAAATGAAAAAGTGAGTGAAAATAAGTGTAAAACAAAGAAAGGTGGGAAAATGAAAATAAAAATGAAGAAAATGAAAAGTGCGTGTGGCACTCACTCCCCCAAGCTAAACTGCACAGTGTCCTCAATTTTCTAAGTGTGGCACACGTAGAAGTATGATACGGTTGTGGGGGTGAGGGTGAATGCATGATGAAAATAAAAGAAAATGAGATGGCTATGCAAATGATGCATGCAGAGATCAAGATCGTGCAATATAACAGGCCCAAAAATACCTCCTCTCTCCAAGAATGATATAGATAGATATGAACAAAAAGTGACCAAAATATGTGTGGAGGAGGGGTGCAAAATCAGCAGACATGATATCAACAATCATAGCAGCAGCAAAAGTATGGGAGGCATCTAGTGTGTGCCTAAGTGGGTGGTGGAGCACCAGCATCGTCCTGTGGTGGAGGTGGTGGTGGGGGTGGATGCTGGGTAGTGAGACGCGGAGCAGCAGGTGGCGGCTGTGACAGTCACGCAAGAATCTGGTTCAGGCTAGCCTGAATACCAGGAAGTAAAGCAACGCAGGACTGTACAGCACTAACAGTAGCAGAGAAAGCCCAGAAATCTCCTCTGAGCCCACTAACAGCCCCCTCTAGAGCATGCAGGTGCTGAACTAGGGTGTCGGGGGGTGGTGGGGCAGCGGGTCGAACTGGTGAGGAACAGGGCTGCCTCGCATGGCTACCGTAAACAACATGTGCAATTACAGGGTTGGGCAGTGGGGCTGTGCTCACTAGAACTCGCTCAGCCTCTGTGGGAGGCTGAGACGCAGGAATGGTCGAAGAAGAAGGAGCAGCAGCAGAAACTGAAATGGTGGCAGAGGGCAAGGAGGACAGAGAGGTCGCTGACACAGAAATGGGGATAGACGTCACGACACTCTCGGTGAAGACATTTGCAGTGGAGACGGAAGGGTCGACGACTGGGGAGGCCGTGAAGTGTGCAGAAAATGACTCCCCAGGGGTCGAGAATAAGAAATTGGACAGGGTCTCCACTGCGGAAGCAAAGGAGGGCTCGCCGCTCTCAATAATTGTGGTGGGGCGCTCAGGACTCACAGCAGAAATGAGATCGATGGACATCGGCACAGAGGTGGTGGTGGTGGGGATGGACTCAGCAAGTGTACTCTTGACACCGACAGAAGTGTGGACAGAGGTGTCGGGAGGTGCAGGCAAATCGGGTGCAGGCTGAAGGATCTCCGGGTCTAGAGGTGGAAGGAGGGGCACCTGCTGAGCGCCCTCAGGCTCTAGCATGTATGCAGCTGGGATGAGGACGTCCATCGCTGGAATCCACACCCCTCCTGCGGGTCCAATATGGGTCCGAGCGGGGCTCGGAAGAACCATGTAATCTGCGCCAAAAGGACCGTGCAGCCATACCTAGTGGTGCTGACTATGAGGACGCAACATCCTCATGCGGGTCATAACGTCAATGAAAAGGGAAGTGGGGCCCGGGGGTCGTAGCAAACCAACTGGAAGGTCTACTCCGAACATGGGAGCCAAAAGGTTAATCAGACCGCCGCAACAGATAGGTGTCCTGGTGCCGACAGAAATAATGATGCAGTCAATGTACCAACTAGCTATGTCAATCTTAACTGCAGAGAGTAAGACGTCTCCACCTCTCTCGAAGGCCCTCGCTCGAGTCATCGCGTAGAGCATGTAAAGCTCAGGCATCGACATCGTCCCCGGCTCATACCTCGCTAGGAAAGTGGTCGACATAAGGCACTGTGCTATGCGAAGGCATGGGTGGAGGATAGCGGAGGCCTTGGCCCGGCTAGGGTCAAAGGCGAGAGGTGATCCCGTGATACGTGTCCAGAAGGCGTGCGTGTCGAATGACGGTGGTGGGATGTGCGTGGGACCGTAGGCTCGGTCTGTGTCTGAGACTGGGGGCCACTGAAAGTATGCTCGGAGCATGTCAAGAGTGATCTCGCACTCACGATCCATCAAGTGAAATGAGCGTCCCCCAGGAGTCCGATGAATCGAACTAAGGACCTCGAGTGTCGACCGGATATAGGTGTTCGCCGACACCGACAAAAAATCACGCCACCCCACGTTGTCATACAACTGGAGTAGGCCCTCAAGTACCCCTAGGTGCCCAAAATCTGTAAGGTGTGCAAACCTAGAGGGTACGATCGAACGATTGGAGATACACTCAAATCTGACGCGGTGTGTGTCATCTCTGAACGTAATCCCCATCGTATCGAAAGCGGGGGTGGGCTATGCCGGTGGAGGTGGAATAGGTGCGGTAGGAGGCAGAAGTGTGGGTAGTGATGGGCTAGGTGGCGGGGAGTCCGCTCTAGCGGAAGAAGAGCAAGGCTTGCTGGTCCTCTTCCGATTCAAGGCGGGCGCCCGCGTGCGCGACCTAGTGCGAGGTGGCATGTGAGCCGTGAAACGTTCTTACCTGAATGCGAAGTGCGATATATAAGGAACGAGTGTACCCGAACACGACACGAGTGCAAGCGATGGATGCATGCGGAGAGTCGCCTCCTCCGAGAAGCTCCGAATCTGCCCTTGATTCTCCCCCAAGCTATCCTGAAACACAAATAGACAAATCAATAATGAATATCAATATATATGGGAGAAAATCAAGAGAAATAGATGTGTATGGTGTTTAACTTTGATTCGGGATAGAATGGGGCTTACGAATTGGAGATTGGGAGAAAAAGGGCGAAATAGGGCTTAATGGCGGTGGGACGGCGGCGGGGATCGCGGCGCAGGCGGCGGCGGGCAGGCGCAGGTCGACGAGGGGGGTAGTGACTCGGCCAGTGGGTCGAGGTGGCTTAGGCAAAGGGTGGGGCTATTCGGTCGAATGGGGAGTGTAAGGACCCTATCTACGGGGAAAACACTAGAAGGGGGGTTGAATAGTGTTTATGCAAATTTAAAAGGAATTTACGCCAAGTAAAATGCAATCCAACAAATAGTGCGGAATAGAAAAACGACCCAAAGAGAAACACACGCAAACACAGATATGTTTCAAGGGTTCGGATTACCCAAGTCAACTCCCGACTTGTTCCCGGTAATCCTACGTCCCTACCACCCGGATACCACCGGATACTCAAGTTAGAACCCTAACTTGAGGTTTCCTTATAGCCCACTTGTAGCAACCCTACAAGTGCAATCGAATACAATCGATGTCCTTGACTCCCACAACTTGGGAGCAAGCAAAACCACTCTCACAACTGAGAGCACAAATCAAATAACGAAAGTTATGAAATATGAAAGCAACACTTACAATCACATATGCCTTGAAGTAGAACTTTGTCATGCCCCGCTTCCCAAAAACGTGGAGGCGAGACGTGAGAATGTCCGCTCAGACTTGAAGCTACAAAGCTGCAAGTCCGATAAGAGTCAATAAACAATAATAGCAGGTCCTTGCAATTGCAATACGAAACACAGATAATAAAAGAGAATGCGACAAAAGATAAATCTCAGAATATCCATAATAATAAATTCCAACATCACAGAAAAGCCACCAGGCTAAAAGAAAAGAGTCTAAAAGAGGCCCCAGCATGGCCAACAAAAGTACAAAGTACGAAAACAAAGCAATGGTGCTACGCACCGACAACTAACAGTAACCTAAACAAAAACAACTCAGAACAGTCTCTAAGACTGGTCACCGGTGTCCACGAACTCCTCGTCAAACGTAGGCTCAGGCTCAGCGTCAGCAAACACCTCGTCCTCCACAACTGTCTCTGGCTCAGGGTCTAACATGTGACACCCAACAGAGCAAGGGGCACATGTCAGCAAGTCTAAAAAGACTTGTGCAAGGAAACTGAAAGTACAAGTAAAAGCAACCTAGCAGTTCTAGCATGATGCAATGACATGGCAGTTAAAGTACGAGTGCAACAAGTAAAGTAAAGCAAGTACAAGAGGACAAATAGCATGGCATGGCAAGAGTAGTGAACTACTAACAATCTCAAGTTACTTTTCATGTCGTGCACAGAGTTCACACCTTACAGCTGAAGAGGCTGTACGGGCACACTTCACGCTGAGTGGTCGCTCAACCCTACCCCTCCACGTGTATCGAGCCAGGGCCTTACCCTCGAACGGGAATGCTCGCTTCTGGACCACGAGCCAGGAAGTGTTTTTCATGTTGGCATAGGGGTACACCTAGCCCGGGACAAGCAAGTACAAGTATGTAGCATGTGCTACGAGTGCAATATTCAATGCATGGATGACATGACATGGCAAGTAGTAAAGCGTACAGATAAGGAAAGTAAACATGACAGTTTAGTATGCATGATCAACAAGTTTAAAGAGTTGGATCTAGCTTCGTTGTCAAGCTAGATCAATTTAGGTGACAGATCTAGTTTCGTTGTCAAACTAGATCAAGTAGGCGTCTAGCCAGCTATCATTTCACTGACTAGTCTCTTTTACGCTAAAAACAAGGAAGTGGCCTAAAAACATGGCCCTACACAAGAGTTGGCAAGTTTCACTTTCCTGCAAGTATCACGTCTGAGTAACACCGTCCAACGAGTCCAAAGTCACAAATATCATACGTGCACAAGTCCACTGGCCTACATCCGTTTTATTAATCTTGATTAGTGAATTCTAAAATATTTAAAATACTTTAAAAACATTGATTTTAGTCTTGATTAGCATGCAATAGGTTGGGGGTCCTAGGGGTGCAAAGCGTTACCTCAACACGACGTGAAAGCTACACTGGCGTCGGGTAGCGACGCCAGTGGTTGGAAATAAAGAACGTGCTCCAAGTCCTGATTCCAATATAGATTCCTCGCTGGAAAGTTCAGAGCAGCAACCGGAGCAACGAATCCAGATTCCAAAGCTAGCACGTGCGACGACGGGCTACGACGTGTCGTCACATCATACGCGGCAATTCGTCGGAGAGAAAGCACCTAGGTGGGGCCCACAGTAGGCCTATGGACCAATAAGGGACCCATAATACCTCTGGAGAACTTGGGGGGCCCACTGTGGCAAGTGGTGTGACGGGTACGGGGTTGCGACGTTTGGCTCTCGGTCAGACAGCCTCGGTGTGGGGAGATCCATCGGTCGGGCACTAGGGGAGCGGGGTTGCAGCGCTTGGGGGTGTGCAGCGGTGCGTGGGTGTGCTTGGTGCGGGGCCTTTCTTCAGTCGGAACGGGAGACAGAGCTGGTCGGGCGCTAGGCGGGTGCGTTGCAACGTTGCAACGTGCGGGGATGCGAGCGGAGCGGGGGTTTCTGTCGGTCGGGCACGGTGCGATGCGGGGCGACAGAGCGGCTAGCGATGCGGGTGCGTAGCAATACTTGGTGCGGAGCGGGCGACCGGTCTGACCGAGAGCTCCTCTCGGTCGGGCACGGTGAAGCGGGGCGACGGCTGTGCGGAGCGTGGCAGGGGCTTAGTGCGGAGGCAGCTGCCGGTCGATGTGGGGGTTTTGGTCTTTTTGGCTCGGTCGATGCGGGAGATGTTCGTCGCAACGTTGCGACGATTCGTCGCAACGTGAATTTTTAGGTTTTGGAAGCGGCTAGGGTTATTTTCTTGCGAAAATAGGTCATCCTAAAGGTTGTTTATATAGTGTAGAGGTGTTGACTAGGTCTAGGGCTAATCCTAATGGGATTAGGAGTTTAAAAATATTTAAAATTCAGATCTCACCATCTCCAACTCACCCAAGGCAAGGGTGCGGCCCAAATGAGCTGGAATTCGGCTCAAAAATTATTTAAAATGTTTTAAACTCAAATAAATTTTATTTGGCCGAAATTAATTTAAAACTTAATTATTAAAAATATTTTAAACCTTGCTAAAAATATAAAAGTGGTCAAATAAACTCCAAAAATTATGAAATAAATATCGGGGTGATCGTGGCAACGAAAGGAAGCTAACTAAGAAGACGGATCTCAATTCCAACGTCGGACGACGAAACTAAAAATAGAAACGTCTCCCGTCAAAAGTGAGAATCGCAACGTCTCATCGAATAAGATTAAATTGTGGAAAAACGAATCGAGAAATGTCGTTCCAAATTAGTGCCACTATTTAATACTCTCAGAGACGTTCATAAAGGCATATCACACAAGATTGTTCACAAACAAATAAATTCTAAAATAAACACGTGCACGGCCAAAAGCACGTGCACGAACAAAGTACAACGAAAACAGACTGTTACAAACTTGAAAGAGAAGTGTGATGTGTGTTAAAGAACTCTCTTGGAAGAGAGGTGAAAGCCCTTTCTCTTGCCTGCACCAAATGCCTAGAAGATCAAACTTTGGTTCTAGGTTGGAGAGCAAGAGAACAAGATTTGGAAATACTTAGGGCTTTGGATTTGAGAGCTTTGATCTTTGGAAATGAAAACTTGAAGGATTCTGTAATGAATGAGTAACCTTCCAATGGAACAGTAGAAGCTCTATTTATAGCTTTCTCAAATCCACAAAACAGTTTAGGTAAAAACCCAATCGAAATCCGTGAGAAAAATCTCAACGGATATAATCTGAACTCGCGACAGTCGACTGTTGAACAATCCACAGTCCACTGTTGCACAGTCAGCAAGGGTAGGTGAGAATTCATAACGGTAACTTACCACGTGGACAGTCGACTGATGAAGCCAAGACAGTCGTCTGTTAAACCAACAGGCGACTGTAATTTCTTCGACAGGTGACTGGCCGAGAGAAAAGTAAGTTAGACAAATACTGGAAATCTCACACGATACAGGACAGATGACTGATGCAAGGAACTCAGTCGACTGTTAATCAGAACAGGCGACTGTATAACCTTAAACAGACGACTGTCACAATCATGATAAATTTCCAGAGAGCTGAGTCAAAGAAATGACTTACAGACATGCGACTGTTGCAGCATAGACAGTCGACTGATCTAATAGACAGTCAACTGTATATACAACATAAGTCGACTGGCCGTAGAAGTGAGATCAAAACAGAGTTTGGGCAAGGAGAGACAGGCGACTGATTTACAACACACAGTCGACTGTCACATGGACAGGCGCCTGTGAATCGACCAACAATAGCCTGTGCGAAATAATCAGAAAAGGCCCAAAACTGCATTGTAATAGTCTGTGCATAACAGGAAACTGTAGAACAAAACACAGTCGACTGTTTTTGAGACAGGCGACTGTAAACTGTTCAACAGTTGGCTGTTTGAACAATCCTAACACAAACAGAAGAGAATTGAATTGGGATCAAAAGACAAAGGGTCTAGAGATGTCCTATGACCGAAAGTAGATGTGTGTGAGTGCTCCATCAAAGTTCTACTTCTAAGCTACATACTAGAAGAGATAAGAGAAAAATTACATTGACGAATAATCTCTTCTTTCCATCGTATGAGCTTGAAGTCTTTACGGAGCTTCTATCATCAATCTACGATCATCCAATTCATATCATTTGCTTTCAATCACGTTTGTGAGTCATCCATTGCTAGTTGATCTTCATAGTAAGCTTAGGCAATGGATTAACTGCAAAATAGGGGATTAGTCACAAGTATTTATGTTTGATCATCATTAACACCAAGTAGGAAGAAGTCCAATACTCAACATTCTCCCCCTTTTTGATGATGACAAACAAACATAAACAAAAAGATAAATAATTGTGCGTAATGAAAACTTACTCCCCCTACATAGATGCCAATCAAGTTAGTCAACAAGTATTAGAGCATCTACATAACAATTGAAGCAAATGAGTGAGATATGAATGAATTCAATTCAAGAAATCTAGGAAAATAAAATCCATATTCATTGTAATCTTACTCCCCCTGAATCTAAGGCAACGAAAATCGTAGATTCAAGCGTTAGAACATACTTAGCACATCCATCATGAATCTTGTATGTTTATTTCTCTCCCCCTATGGCATTATCCAAAAAGGTGGGAGCAAATAACAACAACAATAATAGTGCTAAATACGAACTAACAACAATCAAGGAGTATAAAGATATATCGAATCAAAAACTCATAAAATCTCATCATATACACATGTGAGTAATGGAATTGAAATCCAATATCAACATTTTAGATATTCGAAATGAAAATAATTTTCACACATTCATCACATCAATGAAAGAGCATGAATTACCCAATATCTAATCCGTATATTGTCTCAAAAGCATATCAAGAAGAGTGAAGCATACATGGAGACAACATAACATACATCACACAGAAGTTAAACAATATAGCATAGTGTGACACAAGAGAGGGGTGCAACATCATATATATAGATATAAAACAGCTGAGTACATCAACGGATGGTCATCAACATGGCCATCCCAAAAAGATACATCATGATCAACAAAAAAAATACATCATCATGACGACATCAAAGTATATCATCATACATATATAAAAGTGTCGCAGACAGCATCATCCATCATACAAAGACAAAACATATATGAATCACTCAAAATAACATCACTCAAAAACATCGATCTAAGGGTGAGCGTCTCCAGGGGCTGCAGACGAGGAAGCAGGCTCTGTAGCAGCAGGAGTGTCCTCTGGAGGAGGGTCAGAAGGAGCAACAGAAGCAGCAGCAGCAGCGACATCCTGTGTAGAAGCAACACCAGGAGGCTCAACGACAACAGAAGGCTGAGGAGGCACATAAGGCTGAGGGAGATACTGTCTCAAATCTTCATGGAAGGGAATTCCCTGATGAAGGAGTGAGAGAGATAGCAATCTGTAAATACCAGAGATCATCGATAAAAGAGTATCCTGAGACGGTGGAGCAGATGATGATGAAGGCACATCAGCTGGAGGCACAGTGGATGAGGATGGAGCAGAAGTAGTCTTCCTCTTCTTCGAGGCAGTCTGCAGAGCCGAAGAGGACTTCGACTTCGCAGAAGCGTCGAGGAGAGGGCCAAAGGGTATGGGCTCGTAACGAGTCAAATCAACACCAAAGTGATGGAAGACACGAGTCAAAAGACCACCATAAGGAATGTGAGACGAGGAGGACGTGAACTCAACCTTGTCCATCATGTCAAGGAGGACACCGGCCCAGTTCACGGGCATGCCAGAAAAAATAGCATACATACACTTCAGGATATCCTGAGACGGCTGGTCAGACGATCCATATTGCAGCAGAATGTTGGACTTCACCACTAGGTGAACATCCCAACCCCGTGCAGAGAACATGGATGATCTGACACCCGAATCAAGAGCTAAAGGAACCTCTCGAAACATATCCCGGAGAACAGACTGGTCAAGATCGACAATCTCGGAAAAGCTGATATCAGTGGGGAGGGAACCGATAGAAGGAATCCTAAGAATAGTCCCTAAGAGAGAGGGAGTGATCTGAATGTGGGTTCCCTGGACGACAGTATCAAGGATGCCGGTAGTCGAATACTCACCGCGAACGCGGTTCGCATAGAAGAGCTTCACCAGAAATGGATAGGCTCTGGGGGACTCGCTCTGAGAGAAGCGAAAAAGATCGGCCAGGTGAGTAGCGGAAAGAATGTCATAGAGTCTCTCAGCAGTGAATGCGGGGAAAGCAATGTACCGCTCCTTAAGTAGGTTGATCCCTAGGAGAGAGTGAAACTTAGCCAGACAAAGATCGTCTCGGTAAACGGGAACCAGGGGATCAGAGGGGGGTACAGTAGGAGTCTCTTCAGATGAACTGGATACAGAAGGAGACACATGAGGGATCTCAGCAGCAGGCTCACTGATGAGAACACCAGCAGGCTTGCGCTGACAATGAATCAAAGGTTGAGCATCGCTAGAAGAGGCAGAAGGTAAGTAACCCGGCGAGGACGAACGCACGGGAGACCGAGCATGCTTGGTTCGAGCTTTATAGGGTTTCTTTCTCTTGGCAATGAGTTTCTTGGGAGCCCTAGGTTGTTTAGAAGCAGCGATCTTCTCTTTTCCCTTAGGTTTAGGAGCCATGGAAACGAGAGAAGGAGAAACTAAAGCAACGAAAGGAAACACCGAAGAGCAAGAGAGAGAAAGCAAACCAACTGTGGAAATACAAACGATCGCGGAGAAGAAGATCAAAGACGACGGTAGAACACGATCGACGACGACGATTAGGAGAAGATCGACGGTTGAAGAAGTGAAATCGATCGTTTTTGTAGAGAAAAACGAGCGGGAAGTTGAACGGTCGAAGCGGAGGGGAGAGAGAGTCGACGTGGGGAAGTGATCGCGTCGACTGAATATAAAATAGCGGAAATCAATCTGAGCCGTTGGATCAGGGAATCGACGGCTCGGATCAAATCACATGAACCGACACAGCATATGACAGTCGACTGGAGAACAAAAGTCAGTCGACTGGATGAAGTGATAAAATTAAAGCTCAGAAAGATGGGCAGTCGACTGGCAAGTATAATGTAGTCGCCTGTCCACTGGAAAGTTGACTGACATATACACAACAGTCGGCTGGCCGAGAATTAATACAGATCACAAGAATAACAGAGAACACTGTAAAAAATTCGACAAAGAGTACAGTCGCCTGATAACTAAATTGCAGTCGCCTGTTAAGCTAACAGTCGACTGTAAAACAGTCATTAGTTGGCTGTGCGAAAGATACCAATTTTCATATAGAGGATATAGAGTAGGGCAGTCGACTGTCAAAAGAAAAACAGTTGTCTATCCTGGTCCAAAAATGCACAGTGAGATAGAATTCCAGAGAATAAGAACACTCACCTTAGGACATGTACTCTAATCACAAATACATCGTAAAATCATTATGAGAACAATAAATCCATTGAAATACAAATTACTCCAATCAACTTCGAAAACTCATGAAATCAAATAAGTCACAATTGCCTTTCTTAATCTCATAAAACAATAAAGCACATGAAGAAAGACAATCAAAAAGATATGAGCTCAATAAGGAGTTATAGCATGAAAGATTGAGCTTCTAGAATTCAGATTCACCCATAAGTCCCAATTCTCCACGTAACCTCACAAATGAATCTTCTTTAAGAGGTTTAGTGAAGATATCGGCAATTTGTTTTTGGGTTTCAATGTACTCTAAGATGATGTCCTTCTTAGCTACATGATCATTTATAAAATGGTATCTCATGTCTATGTGTTTGGAACGGGAGTGGTGTACCAGATTCTTGGAAAGACAAATAGCACTTTGATTATCAACCATGATAGGACAAGTATCACAATTGACACCATAGTCACTAAGAGTGTGTCTCATCTAAAGAACTTGTGCACATGCAAGACCCGCGGCAATATATTCCGCTTCAGTCGTGGACAATGATACCAAATTTTGTTTCTTAGAGAATCAAGAAACTAAGGAATTTCCTAAGAAATGGCATGTGCCACTAGTACTTTTCCTGTCGGACTTGCATCCTGTAAAGTTGGCATCACTATATGAGATTAACTCATAAGTGCTAGACTTAGGGTAAAGTAACCCATAATCTAGGGATTGATTGAGATAACGAAATATTCTTTTAACAGCAATCAAATGTGACTCCTTAGGTCTTGCTTGATATCTAGCACAAAGACATACGGAAAAAATGATATCGGGCCTATTAGCGGTTAAGTAAAGTAAGCTACCGATCATACCTCGATATAGACGAATGTCTACATCTTTTCCGCATTCATCCTTGTGAAGATGAGAAGTAGTACTCATGGGAGTCCTTTTGCTTGAAGACGATTCCATACCGGATCGCTTAATAAGCTCCCCTGTGTACTTTGTCTGATGTATGAACGTGCCATTCTCCATTTGTCGAATTTGCAATCCAAGGAAGTAGGTGAGCTCTCCCATGTGGCTCATCTCAAATTCATCCTTCATAGACTTGGAAAATTCTTGACAAAGATTAAAGTTAGTAGAACCGAAAATAATATCGTCTACATAAACTTGAATCAAAAGAATGTCATTTTCATAATCTTTAATGAAGAGCGTAGAATCAACTTCTCCCATTTTAAAACCTAAATTCAAAAGACAGGTCTTAAGACGATCATACCAAGCTCTAGGAGCTTGTCTCAATCCATACAACGCTTTCTTAAGTTTGAAACATGGTTTGGAAATTTTTCATGAATAAAACCGGGAGGTTGAGAAACATAGACTTCTTCATTGACAAACCCATTTAAAAATGCACTTTTAACATCCATTTAAAATAATTTAAAATTCTTATGGGATGCAAAAGATAAAAGCAACCTAATAGCTTCTAATCTAGCTACGGGGGCAAAAGATTCTTCGAAATCAATACCTTCCTCTTGCAGGTAGCCTTGAGCTACTAACCTTGCTTTGTTCCGTGTGATTACCTCGTTTTCATCCGTCTTGTTCTTGAAAATCCATTTGGTCCCAATAACTTGGTGACCACTAGGAAGAGGTACAAGTTCCCAAACTTCGTTTCTCTCAAATTGCATTAGTTCTTCTTCCATTGCCACTATCCAAGAGCTATCCTCACAACCTTCTTGGATGTTCTTTGGCTCAATGGTAGAGACAAATGCGCAATGAGAGAATTCTTCAATTCTTGATCTTGTTCGAACACTCACACCAATATCTCCAATAATTTGGTTATGGGGATGGTTGCGAACAGTCGGGTAAGCTTTGGGTAAACCTGGATCACTAGGAACAACTTCAACAACTTCGTTAGAAGTGTTAGTCTCAACAATATTATCATTAATCTTAACATTATTAAGAGAGTCACAAAGAATCTCTACATTATCATCATCAACATGAGGAAAATCAAAATCTTCATAAAATGATACGTGAAGTGATTCCTCAATCGTTGAAGAAGTTTTGTTGTATATCCGGTAGGCTTTGCTACGTGTGGAATATCCAACAAAAATTCCTTCATTGGATCTTGGCTCAAATTTGTCTAAATTACCAAAGGTGTTCTTTATAAAACATTTTGAACTAAAGACACGAAAATATTTCACTTGAGGCTTTTTATCATAAAACAACTTAAAACAAGTTTTGTTTGTTCGGGGTCTCACTAGAATCCTATTGAGCACATAGCATGCCGTGTGCACCGCTTCTGCCCAAAATTGTAGTCCAAAATGACTATCATGGAGCATAGTGCGAGCACACTCAATAAGAGTCCTATTCTTTCTTTCTACAACACCATTTTGTGGTGGTGTATAAGGAAAGGAAAAGTTATGAGTTATCCCGGAGTCATCACAAAATTTAGTAAAATACTCATTCTCAAATTCTCCTCCATGATCACTACGAATAGTGATAATGGTGGTTCCTAAAAGATTCTGAATCTTCTCTGCAAATTTGGTAAACTCTTCATGAGCTTCATTCTTATTAGTTAAGAATGAAACCCAAGTAAATCTAGAAAAGTCGTCAACGACAACTAGTCCATAATGAGCATTACCTAAAGAAGCGGTTCTAGTTGGCCCAAATAAATCTAGATGTAGAAGTTCTAGGGGCCTCTTAGAAGTAATCCCTTCTTTAAGCTTAAATGAAGATTTACTTAGTTTACCTCTTTGACATGAATCATGTCACGACCCGCTTCCCTAAAATGGAGGCGAGACGTGAAAAGGTCCGCACGAGAGTGGAGCTGTGAAGCCCCAAACCCGATAAGCGACAATAAAATACATAAGCAGGTCCATGTAACCACAACGGAATAACAATAATAACACAAGGAGAGACTGAAATAAAATCTCACATCTCATAAATTGTCCAACAAGAATAATTAAGTCCAACATCCAGAAAAGCCACCAGGCTAAAAGAAAAGAGTCTAAGGCCCAGAACAAGGCCAACAAAAGAAACGACATAACAAAGTATAGGTGCTACGCACCGATAACAAAACAACCGTCCTAACAAAAGTAAAACACAATGGAGACACTAGGACTGGTCCCCAGTGTCCACGTACTCCCCGTCAAACACAAGCTCGGGCTCGGCGTCAGCAAACACCTCGTCCTCAACAAGGTACTCAGGCTCAGGATCTAACATGTGACACCCAAAAGAGTAAAGGGGCACATGTCAGCAAGTCTAAAAGACTTGAGCAAGGAAACTGAAAATGAGGCATCTAGCAACCTAGCATTTAAATGTTAGACAATGGCAATTATAGCATGAGTGCACAATTAAAACATGGCAAGACAATTTATACAAGGGAACAATTTATCGGGACAAGACAAGAGTAGCCAAGCTACTATCAATTCAATCAATTCACATTTTGTAGGTGTTTACGCCCTTCGCTGAATGGTATAACATTTCAGACCGATCGGCACTAAACACTACCCCAATACCCACACGATATGGAGCCTGGGGTCCCCGCACATGGAACTCAGCTAGTGAGCCTGGGGTTGCCCCGCACATTGAGCTCGCATTCTTAGTTCACAATTCAATATATCAAGCGTTGGGGTTAGCAACTCATTATGCTCGCTTCTGGTCACGAGCCAGGAACACAAGTAGCGTTGTTCACAATTCAAATTATCGAGCGTTGGGGTTAGCTACTCATTATGCTCGCTTCTGGTCACGAGCCAGGAACACATGCATCGTAGCAAAGCTACGCAATCACAGCAACACTTAAAGAATGCGAGGACATGACAATTTATTTGCGTACCGTTAATGGAAAGTAAACATGACATGGTAATTGTGCAACATGTTAAATGTCGGAACTAGCTTCGTTGTCAAGCTAGTTCCCCAATTTGCGCCTAGGCGAGTATCATTTCGTCGCCTAGCCTCTTTTACGCCTATAACAAGCAAATGGCCTAAAACATGGCCTAAACCCTAAGTGGCAAGTTTCACTTGCCTAGCACCGGGGGTGACGACCACTTCGTCACACGGATGCCAATCTACGGGGGAATCGCTGTTTTGGGGGAACAATAAACAAACAACATGAATTTTATTAGGGTTTCACAAAAATATAAATAGGCTATGAAAACAACGGTAGATCGATTTCTTACCGAGAGGAAACGGAAGAAACACTCCGGGGAACCCTAGGATCAAATCTGGAGAAGATTGGAGAAGATTGGGGAAACTAGGGTTTCGGGGGATTTGGGGGTTTTGATGGATTTTGATGAGATTTTGGGGAAGATGAGGGGTAGATAGAGTGAATGGATGATTTGGATGATGGATTTAGGGCTTGGAATGAAGGATTGAAGCTTGGAGGAAGATGGGGGCTCAAGGGGGAAGTTTTTAGGGTTTTGGGTCGTGTTGGAGAAGATGAAATCGTTTGGGTTGGGTTTAAATAGGTTGAGCTAGAGGCTGCCCAGAAATTAGGGTTTTAACACAGGTTAGTTGGTCAAAGAGCAACCACTGACCGACTAGTTTGGCAACTAGTCGGTCGGTCGACCAACGCAGACCGACTAAGTGTAAACAGTAACCTCTGAACAAAAATAGGATTTAGAATTAGACGGTCCATGAACAAATACTGACCGACTAGTTTGGCATCTAGTCGGTCGATGAACGTTCTTAGACCGACTAAGAGTAAACAGTAACTCAACTAAAATTAAGATGATGTGTTAGTCGGTTAAAGAAGCATTGCTGACCGACTAGTTTGCAACCTAGTCGGTCAACCAACGTTCTTAGACCGACTAACGATAAACAGTAACTCCTGAGAAATTTAGAAAGCTAACTAGTCGGTCCAAGAAGGATTGCCGACCGACTGGATCGTCATCTAGTCGGTCGGTGGCCCTTCTTACACCGGCTAATGAGCACCAAAAGTTCCGATACGGAGCGCGGGGCCCCGGGATCGATTCCTAAGACTCCTAGGCTTGATCTAACAGTAAGATACGACCGTTATGAAGTCCGTCACGAATGACATACTTCGAAATCGACAATCCTAAGGAAGAAACGAGAAAATACGACGAATCGATCGAAAATGAAAGCCACGGAGACGAAAACCACACATGAGGAGAAAATCCACCAAAACATATATTATATTATAATAAATCCAGATACATGAAAAACAGTCGTTACATCCTCCCCAACTTAAGAAAAATTCCGTCCTCGGAATTTCCGAATACTCACGAGTCTGGAAACAAAAGTGGGAAACGCTCTCGCATCTCATCCTCATTCTCCCAAGTAGACTCTCCGGGCGAACCGTGTCGCCACATCACCCTCACAAGATTGACAATCTTGTTCCGAAGCGATTTCTGACGCCTGTCCAGAATCTGCACTGGATGCTGGTCATACATCATATCGGGGCGAACGGTAATCTCCGAAAAATCTACCGCATGAGACGGATCGCTAATGTATCGACGAAGCTGCGACACATGGAAAACATTGTGAACTCCTTCCAAAGATGGCGGCAAGGCCAAGCGATACACTACCTCGCCAACCCTCTCCAAAATGTCAAACGGTCCAATGTATCGTGGGCTCAACTTTCCACGCTTCCCGAAACGAATCACACCACGATTCGGGGAAATCTTCAAGAACACATGGTCGCCCGGCTGAAACTCCAAAGGACGACGTTTAGCATCCGCCCAATGCTTAAAACGGTCCTGAGCAATTCTCAACCTCTCCCGAATATTCCTGACGATATCCACGGCCCCCACGATCATCTCAGGTCCCAACAACTCCCGATCACCAACGTCATCCCAACTCAATGGCGATCGACATTTCCTCCCATAAAGAGCGGCGAAAGGCGCCATGCCAATACTCGCCTGGAAGCTGTTGTTGTAAGAGAACTCCACCAAGTGTAGATGGTCCTCCCACGAACCCTTGAAATCCAACATGCACGCCCTCAGCATGTCTTCCAAAATCTGAATCGTCCTCTCGGACTGGCCATCCGTCTGCGGGTGGTACGCCGTGCTGAAACTCAGACGCGTACCCAAGCTCTTCTGCAAACTCTGCCAGAACTGAGATGTGAATCTCGTGTCTCTGTCAGACATGATACTCACGGGGACTCCGTGAAATCACACAACCTCCTGCACGATTCACGTTACATCACTATCCAAACTAGGAAAAGGACATAAAACGGAGAGTAAAAGAATTTTACCTCCATATATCTCCTTGCTAGCGCCTCAGTGGACTGTCCCACTCGGAATGGAATAAAGTGCGCAGATTTGGTCAATCGATCTACGATCACCCAAATCGCGTCATTCTGCTTCAGACTCCGAGGTAGTCCAGTCACGAAATCCATAGTGATGTGTTGCCATTTCCACTCCAGAATCGGAAGCGGTTGTAGCAACCCGGCCGTACGCTGATGCTCCGCCTTCACTTGCTGGCAAATCAAACACTTGGCTACACTCCGAGCCACACTCCGCTTCATGTCATGCCACCAATAATTCAGACGAAGATCCTGGTACATCTTGGTGCCACCAGGATGCACAGAATACGACGAACTGTGTGCCTCCACCATCAGCTCCTCTCTGATATCCCCAGCTGGCACACACAACCTGGCTCCGAACCTCAGCGAGCCATCCTCATGAATCAAAAAGTCAGTCCGCAGACCGGCTTCCACCTGCTCCCGAATCTTCATCAGCTTCGGATCCTCAGCCTGGCCAGCCTTAATCCGATCCACGATCGTCGACTGCACCTGCATGTACATCAACGACGAAGCCTCCCCAGGAAGAACAATCTCCACACCAGACTCGCAAAAATCCTGCTGCAATCTCCACTGCGAGGTCAAAATCATCACCGCTGGAAGCCTACTCAAAGCATCCGGAACCACGTTCACCTTGCCAGGGTGAAACTGCAAATCAATATCATAATCCGCCATAAGCTCCAACCATCGACGCTGTCGCATGTTGAGCTCCTTCTGAGTGAAAATATACTTCAAGCTTTTGTGATCGGTGAAAATCTTCACTTTCTCACTCAGCAGGAAGTGCCTCCAAATCTTAAGAGCAAACACAACGGCAGCCAACTCAAATCATGCGTAGGATATTTCTTCTCATGAACCTTAAGCTGACGAGACGCATATGCCACAACATGCCCGTGCTGATGCAACACACAACCGAGACCCTTGCCAGAAGCATCGCAAAAGATCTCAAACCCACCGCTGCGATCAGGCACAACAAGAATAGGGGCAGTCGTCAACCTCTCCTTCAGAATACCGAAAGCACTCCCACAATCACCCGACCAAACAAAAGCAACATCCTTCTGTGTCAACCTGGTCATCGGGTCAGCAATACGAGAAAAATCCTTAATGAATCACCGATAGTAACCAGCAAGCCCAAGGAAACTCCGAATCTCAGACGCAGACGACGGAACAGGCCACTCCCTGATGGCCCTAACCTTCTCAGGATCCACCGAAATACCATCTCCAGTCACCACATGCCCGAGAAAAGCAACTCTATCCAGCCAAAACTCGCACTTCGAAAACTTAGCATACAAACGATGCTTCCTCAAAATCTCCAACACCGTCCTTAAGTGCGAGGCATGCTCTTCCTCCGACTTTGAATAGATCAGAATGTCGTCAATAAAGATAACGACAAACTTATCCAAAAAGTCGTAGAAAATCAGGTTCATCAGATTCATGAAAACTGCGGGCGCGTTAGTTACGCCGAAAGGCATAACCACAAACTCATAGTGTCCATACTTCGTCCTGAACGCTGTCTTCGGAACATCATCCTTCTTCACCTTCAACTGATGGTAACCACTCCTCAAATCCAATTTAGAAAACACCCTCGAACCTCCAAGCTGATCAAAAATATCATCGATGCGAGGCAACGAGTATTTATTCTTAATAGTTACCGCATTCAACTCCCGATAATCCACGTACATGCGACGCGAACCATCCTTCTTCTTAACCAGCAACACCGGTGCTCCCCACGGAGACACACTAGGATTAATATAACCTTTCTGCAAAAGCTCATCCAACTGCTTCCGCAACTCTTCCAATTCGACAGGTGCCATACGATACGGCGCCTTCGAAATCGGCTGCGCACCTGGGACAAGATCGATAGAAAATTCCAAGGCTCGATCAGGCGGCAAACCAGACATCTCCTCGGGGAAGACGTCGCCGAAATCACGAACCACAGCCGGCGACTCCAGCTCCATCTGCATAGCCATAGCCTCCACCGGCCTGGCCCGAAACCGGACAGGACCAAGCGAACTGCTACCACGACTGAACTCAAATACTGGATGTCCGGGAATCTCGAACACCACCTTCTTTCTCCGACAGTCGATCGTAGCATAGAAGCTCGCAAGCCAGTCCATCCCAAGAAATGCATCATAGTTGATGATGTCGTGGACAATGAAATCAGCGAAAAGCTCATGTCCACAAACCACCAACGAGCAAGAATTGCAGACACGATGCACCGAGACCACGCCATTCCCTGTAACGATATTCCAACTCTTGGGAAGAGGGGACGTCGACAAGGAATGCCTCTCCACGAAGCTCCGAGAAATAATGCACATCGATGCACCAGAGTCAAAGAGGACTCGTGCAGGAAATGTGCAAACCAAAACCACACCTAACAAACAATTAACAATCAAACCCTAGTCTAGCAAACAACCATGCTCAAGCAAACAACAAAATCTAACAATCAAAACCAGCTAGGAAAGTAACAGCTAGAGTGAGGATTACCTGCGATAACCTCATCCACAGCCGCGCTCTCCGCAGCGGTCATCAGAAAAGCCTGCCTCCTCGGCGGAACAGCCTGCTGAAAAGCCTGCCTCTGCGGAACAAGAGCTGCTCCACGTCCAGCAGGAACAGACGCTCGCTGCTGCAACGGCTGAGCTGCAACAGGAGCCCTCCGCAGCGGATCCGCATGCCGACAATCCTTCGCGACATGAGAAGCATCACCGCAAATCAAACACTGGCCCAGAAACTTCCGACACTGATCCTTGACGTGGCCAGGCTTGCCGCAGAAATGGCAAAACTTCAGAATAGGCCCTCCTGGCCTCTTAAACTGAGCAGACTGATTAGGCCTGAATCCAGGTCTAACCACAGCTCTCGCCTGTTCCACAGGCCTCTTCCCAGCACCAACAACAGATCCTCTCCTCTGGTTCACGAGCAGCTCCTGCCTCTTGGCAGCGACCAGAACCTTCTGGTAAGATTCCCGATCAGAAGAGGTCACAAAACTCTGAAGCTCTGAAGCAAGCCCCTGCAGGAACCTCTGAGCCCTCTCCTCAGCGTCCTGCACCATCTTTGGTGCAAACCGACTCAGCCTCATGAACTCTTGGTGATATAGGTCCACCGACGAGTTCCCCTGCTTCAAATCGATAAAACGCTGCAGCATCTCCTCCTTGGCAGCCTTCGGGAAGAACTCACCCTCAAATCTAGCTTTGAAGGTAGCCCAAGCTATCGGCTCCACCAACAACTTCTCTTCCGCATCCCACCAATTCCTGGCATTATCCTTCAGCTGCCTCTTCGCTAAATCAACCCATCCAGCCGGGGTGATCTTGTCCATCTTCAGATTGTCCTCGATGTTCCGAATCCACTCATCGGCAGCAAGAGGACCCTCAGAACCATCAAAATATGCGGGACCCAGCTCCCGAAATTGCTTCGCTCCTGGCTCAGAGCGAGGGGCATCCGGAAGAGCCCGGGCAGCTCGAGCAAGCGGAGCATTCTGGACTTGCAGAAGCACGCCCTACTGCACTTGCATCATCTGCAACATCATCCGCATCATCTCACCGCTGGTGGGTTCCCGCTCAGGCTCCTCATCATGAGGGACCGCGCCACTACCCCCACCACGGGTGAAACGTCTTCCTGCCATCTAGTGACACGGAAAACAAATCAGATTAGACTCATAGCTTATGACATCGGACGTCGAACTTAATTTATTGGACATTCTAATATTATTATCGCTATTCCAAAAATCGCAGTTACAGAAGGACCTGCATGGGTCACCACTAAAACCTGTCACGACCCGCTTCCCTAAAATGGAGGCGAGACGTGAAAAGGTCCGCACGAGAGTGGAGCTGTGAAGCCCCAAACCCGATAAGCGACAATAAAATACATAAGCAGGTCCATGTAACCACAACGGAATAACAATAATAACACAAGGAGAGACTGAAATAAAATCTCACATCTCATAAATTGTCCAACAAGAATAATTAAGTCCAACATCCAGAAAAGCCACCAGGCTAAAAGAAAAGAGTCTAAGGCCCAGAACAAGGCCAACAAAAGAAACGACATAACAAAGTATAGGTGCTACGCACCGATAACAAAACAACCGTCCTAACAAAAGTAAAACACAACGGAGACACTAGGACTGGTCCCCAGTGTCCACGTACTCCCCGTCAAACACAAGCTCGGGCTCGGCGTCAGCAAACACCTCGTCCTCAACAAGGTACTCAGGCTCAGGATCTAACATGTGACACCCAAAAGAGTAAAGGGGCACATGTCAGCAAGTCTAAAAGACTTGAGCAAGGAAACTGAAAATGAGGCATCTAGCAACCTAGCATTTAAATGTTAGATAATGGCAATTATAGCATGAGTGCACAATTAAAACATGGCAAGACAATTTGTACAAGGGAACAATTTATCGGGACAAGACAAGAGTAGCCAAGCTACTATCAATTCAATCAATTCACATTTTGTAGGTGTTTACGCCCTTCGCTGAATGGTATAACATTTCAGACCGATCGGCACTAAACACTACCCCAATACCCACACGATATGGAGCCTGGGGTCCCCGCACATGGAACTCAGCTAGTGAGCCTGGGGTTGCCCCGCACATTGAGCTCGCATTCTTAGTTCACAATTCAATATATCGAGCGTTGGGGTTAGCAACTCATTATGCTCGCTTCTGGTCACGAGCCAGGAACACAAGTAGCGTTGTTCACAATTCAAATTATCGAGCGTTGGGGTTAGCAACTCATTATGCTCGCTTCTGGTCACGAGCCAGGAACACATGCATCGTAGCAAAGCTACGCAATCACAGCAACACTTAAAGAATGCGAGGACATGACAATTTATTTGCGTACCGTTAATGGAAAGTAAACATGACATGGTAATTGTGCAACATGCTAAATGTCGGAACTAGCTTCGTTGTCAAGCTAGTTCCCCAATTTGCGCCTAGGCGAGTATCATTTCGTCGCCTAGCCTCTTTTACGCCTATAACAAGCAAATGGCCTAAAACATGGCCTAAACCCTAAGTGGCAAGTTTCACTTGCCTAGCACCGGGGGTGACGACCACTTCGTCACACGGATGCCAATCTACGGGGGAATCGCTGTTTTGGGGGAACAATAAACAAACAACATGAATTTTATTAGGGTTTCACAAAAATATAAATAGGCTATGAAAACAACGGTAGATCGATTTCTTACCGAGAGGAAACGGAAGAAACACTCCGGGGAACCCTAGGATCAAATCTGGAGAAGATTGGAGAAGATTGGGGAAACTAGGGTTTCGGGGGATTTGGGGGTTTTGATGGATTTTGATGAGATTTTGGGGAAGATGAGGGGTAGATAGAGTGAATGGATGGTTTGGATGATGGATTTAGGGCTTGGAATGAAGGATTGAAGCTTGGAGGAAGATGGGGGCTCAAGGGGGAAGTTTTTAGGGTTTTGGGTCGTGTTGGAGAAGATGAAATCGTTTGGGTTGGGTTTAAATAGGTTGAGCTGGAGGCTGCCCAGAAATTAGGGTTTTAACACAGGTTAGTCGGTCAAAGAGCAACCACTGACCGACTAGTTTGGCAACTAGTCGGTCGGTCGACCAACGCAGACCGACTAAGTGTAAACAGTAACCTCTGAACAAAAATAGGATTTAGAATTAGTCGGTCCATGAACAAATACTGACCGACTAGTTTGGCATCTAGTCGGTCGATGAACGTTCTTAGACCGACTAAGAGTAAACAGTAACTCAACTAAAATTAAGATGATGTGTTAGTCGGTTAAAGAAGCATTGCTGACCGACTAGTTTGCAACCTAGTCGGTCAACCAACGTTCTTAGACCGACTAACGATAAACAGTAACTCCTGAGAAATTTAGAAAGCTAACTAGTCGGTCCAAGAAGGATTGCCGACCGACTGGATCGTCATCTAGTCGGTCGGTGGCCCTTCTTACACCGGCTAATGAGCACCAAAAGTTCCGATACGGAGCGCGGGGCCCCGGGATCGATTCCTAAGACTCCTAGGCTTGATCTAACAGTAAGATACGACCGTTATGAAGTCCGTCACGAATGACATACTTCGAAATCGACAATCCTAAGGAAGAAACGAGAAAATACGACGAATCGATCGAAAATGAAAGCCACGGAGACGAAAACCACACATGAGGAGAAAATCCACCAAAACATATATTATATTATAATAAATCCAGATACATGAAAAGCAGTCGTTACATCCTCCCCAACTTAAGAAAAATTCCGTCCTCGGAATTTCCGAATACTCACGAGTCTGGAAACAAAAGTGGGAAACGCTCTCGCATCTCATCCTCATTCTCCCAAGTAGACTCTCCGGGCGAACCGTGTCGCCACATCACCCTCACAAGATTGACAATCTTGTTCCGAAGCGATTTCTGACGCCTGTCCAGAATCTGCACTGGATGCTGGTCATACATCATATCGGGGCGAACGGTAATCTCCGAAAAATCTACCGCATGAGACGGATCGCTAATGTATCGACGAAGCTGCGACACATGGAAAACATTGTGAACTCCTTCCAAAGATGGCGGCAAGGCCAAGCGATACACTACCTCGCCAACCCTCTCCAAAATGTCAAACGGTCCAATGTATCGTGGGCTCAACTTTCCACGCTTCCCGAAACGAATCACACCACGATTCGGGGAAATCTTCAAGAACACATGGTCGCCCGGCTGAAACTCCAAAGGACGACGTTTAGCATCCGCCCAATGCTTAAAACGGTCCTGAGCAATTCTCAACCTCTCCCGAATATTCCTGACGATATCCACGGCCTCCACGATCATCTCAGGTCCCAACAACTCCCGATCACCAACGTCATCCCAACTCAATGGCGATCGACATTTCCTCCCATAAAGAGCGGCGAAAGGCGCCATGCCAATACTCGCCTGGAAGCTGTTGTTGTAAGAGAACTCCACCAAGTGTAGATGGTCCTCCCACGAACCCTTGAAATCCAACATGCACGCCCTCAGCATGTCTTCCAAAATCTGAATCGTCCTCTCGGACTGGCCATCCGTCTGCGGGTGGTACACCGTGCTGAAACTCAGACGCGTACCCAAGCTCTTCTGCAAACTCTGCCAGAACTGAGATGTGAATCTCGTGTCTCTGTCAGACATGATACTCACGGGGACTCCGTAAAGTCGCACAACCTCCTGCACGATTCACGTTACATCACTATCCAAACTAGGAAAAGGACATAAAACGGAGAGTAAAAGAATTTTACCTCCATATATCTCCTTGCTAGCGCCTCAGTGGACTGTCCCACTCGGAATGGAATAAAGTGCGCAGATTTGGTCAATCGATCTACGATCACCCAAATCGCGTCATTCTGCTTCAGACTCCGAGGTAGTCCAGTCACGAAATCCATAGTGATGTGTTGCCATTTCCACTCCAGAATCGGAAGCGGTTGTAGCAACCCGGCCGTACGCTGATGCTCCGCCTTCACTTGCTGGCAAATCAAACACTTGGCTACACTCCGAGCCACACTCCGCTTCATGTCATGCCACCAATAATTCAGACGAAGATCCTGGTACATCTTGGTGCCACCAGGATGCACAGAATACGACGAACTGTGTGCCTCCACCATCAGCTCCTCTCTGATATCCCCAGCTGGCACACACAACCTGGCTCCGAACCTCAGCGAGCCATCCTCATGAATCAAAAAGTCAGTCCGCAGACCGGCTTCCACCTGCTCCCGAATCTTCATCAGCTTCGGATCCTCAGCCTGGCCAGCCTTAATCCGATCCACGATCGTCGACTGCACCTGCATGTACATCAACGACGAAGCCTCCCCAGGAAGAACAATCTCCACACCAGACTCGCAAAAATCCTGCTGCAATCTCCACTGCGAGGTCAAAATCATCACCGCTGGAAGCCTACTCAAAGCATCCGGAACCACGTTCACCTTGCCAGGGTGAAACTGCAAATCAATATCATAATCCGCCATAAGCTCCAACCATCGACGCTGTCGCATGTTGAGCTCCTTCTGAGTGAAAATATACTTCAAGCTTTTGTGATCGGTGAAAATCTTCACTTTCTCACTCAGCAGGAAGTGCCTCCAAATCTTAAGAGCAAACACAACGGCAGCCAACTCCAAATCATGCGTAGGATAATTCTTCTCATGAACCTTAAGCTAACGAGACGCATACGCCACAACATGCCCGTGCTGATGCAACACACAACCGAGACCCTTGCCAGAAGCATCACAAAAGATCTCAAACCCACCGCTGCGATCAGGCACAACAAGAATAGGGGCAGTCGTCAACCTCTCCTTCAGAATACCGAAAGCACTCCCACAATCACCCGACCAAACAAAAGCAACATCCTTCCGTGTCAACCTGGTCATCGGGTCAGCAATACGAGAAAAATCCTTAATGAATCACCGATAGTAACCAGCAAGCCCAAGGAAACTCCGAATCTCAGACGCAGACGACGGAACAGGCCACTCCCTGATGGCCCTAACCTTCTCAGGATCCACCGAAATACCATCTCCAGTCACCACATGCCCGAGAAAAGCAACTCTATCCAGCCAAAACTCGCACTTCGAAAACTTAGCATACAAACGATGCTTCCTCAAAATCTCCAACACCGTCCTTAAGTGCGAGGCATGCTCTTCCTCCGACTTCGAATAGATCAGAATGTCGTCAATAAAGATAACGACAAACTTATCCAAAAAGTCGTAGAAAATCAGGTTCATCAGATTCATGAAAACTGCGGGCGCGTTAGTTACGCCGAAAGGCATAACCACAAACTCATAGTGTCCATACTTCGTCCTGAACGCTGTCTTCGGAACATCATCCTTCTTCACCTTCAACTGATGGTAACCACTCCTCAAATCCAATTTAGAAAACACCCTCGAACCTCCAAGCTGATCAAAAATATCATCGATGCGAGGCAACAAGTATTTATTCTTAATAGTTACCGCATTCAACTCCCGATAATCCACGTACATGCGACGCGAACCATCCTTCTTCTTAACCAGCAACACCGGTGCTCCCCACGGAGACACACTAGGATTAATATAACCTTTCTGCAAAAGCTCATCCAACTGCTTCCGCAACTCTTCCAATTCGGCAGGTGCCATACGATACGGTGCCTTCGAAATCGGCTGCGCACCTGGGACAAGATCGATAGAAAATTCCAAGGCTCGATCAGGCGGCAAACCAGACATCTCCTCGGGGAAGACGTCGCCGAAATCACGAACCACAGCCGGCGACTCCAGCTCCATCTGCATAGCCATAGCCTCCACCGGCCTGGCCCGAAACCGGACAGGACCAAGCGAACTGCTACCACGACTGAACTCAAATACTGGATGTCCGGGAATCTCGAACACCACCTTCTTTCTCCGACAGTCGATCGTAGCATAGAAGCTCGCAAGCCAGTCCATCCCAAGAAATGCATCATAGTTGATGATGTCGTGGACAATGAAATCAGCGAAAAGCTCATGTCCACAAACCACCAACGAGCAAGAATTGCAGACACGATGCACCGAGACCACGCCATTCCCTGTAACGATATTCCAACTCTTGGGAAGAGGGGACGTCGACAAGGAATGCCTCTCCACGAAGCTCCGAGAAATAATGCACATCGATGCACCAGAGTCAAAGAGGACTCGTGCAGGAAATGTGCAAACCAAAACCACACCTAACAAACAATTAACAATCAAACCCTAGTCTAGCAAACAACCATGCTCAAGCAAACAACAAAATCTAACAATCAAAACCAGCTAGGAAAGTAACAGCTAGAGTGAGGATTACCTGCGATAACCTCATCCACAGCCGCGCTCTCCGCAGCGGTCATCAGAAAAGCCTGCCTCCTCGGCGGAACAGCCTGCTGAAAAGCCTGCCTCTGCGGAACAAGAGCTGCTCCACGTCCAGCAGGAACAGACGCTCGTTGCTGCAACGGCTGAGCTGCAACAGGAGCCCTCCGCAGCGGATCCGCATGCCGACAATCCTTCGCGACATGAGAAGCATCACCGCAAATCAAACACTGGCCCAGAAACTTCCGACACTGATCCTTGACGTGGCCAGGCTTGCCGCAGAAATGGCAAAACTTCAGAATAGGCCCTCCTGGCCTCTTAAACTGAGCAGACTGATTAGGCCTGAATCCAGGTCTAACCACAGCTCTCGCCTGTTCCACAGGCCTCTTCCCAGCACCAACAACAGATCCTCTCCTCTGGTTCACGAGCAGCTCCTGCCTCTTGGTAGCGACCAGAACCTTCTGGTAAGATTCCCGATCAGAAGAGGTCACAAAACTCTGAAGCTCTGAAGCAAGCCCCTGCAGGAACCTCTGAGCCCTCTCCTCAGCGTCCTGCACCATCTTTGGTGTAAACCGACTCAGCCTCATGAACTCTTGGTGATATAGGTCCACCGACGAGTTCCCCTGCTTCAAATCGATAAAACGCTGCAGCATCTCCTCCTTGGCAGCCTTCGGGAAGAACTCACCCTCAAATCTAGCTTTGAAGGTAGCCCAAGCTATCGGCTCCACCAACAACTTCTCTTCCGCATCCCACCAATTCCTGGCATTATCCTTCAGCTGCCTCTTTGCCAAATCAACCCATCCAGCCGGGGTGATCTTGTCCATCTTCAGATTGTCCTCGATGTTCCGAATCCACTCATCGGCAGCAAGAGGACCCTCAGAACCATCAAAATATGCGGGACCCAGCTCCCGAAATTGCTTCGCTCCTGGCTCAGAGCGAGGGGCATCCGGAAGAGCCCGGGCAGCTCGAGCAAGCGGAGCATTCTGGACTTGCAGAAGCACGCCCTACTGCACTTGCATCATCTGCAACATCATCCGCATCATCTCACCGCTGGTGGGTTCCCGCTCAGGCTCCTCATCATGAGGGACCGCGCCACTACCCCCACCACGGGTGAAACGTCTTCCTGCCATCTAGTGACACGGAAAACAAATCAGATTAGACTCATAGCTTATGACATCGGACGTCGAACTTAATTTATTGGACATTCTAATATTATTATCGCTATTCCAAAAATCGCAGTTACAGAAGGACCTGCATGGGTCACCACTAAAACCTGTCACGACCCGCTTCCCTAAAATGGAGGCGAGACGTGAAAAGGTCCGCACGAGAGTGGAGCTGTGAAGCCCCAAACCCGATAAGCGACAATAAAATACATAAGCAGGTCCCTGTAACCACAACGGAATAACAATAATAACACAAGGAGAGACTGAAATAAAATCTCACATCTCATAAATTGTCCAACAAGAATAATTAAGTCCAACATCCAGAAAAGCCACCAGGCTAAAAGAAAAGAGTCTAAGGCCCAGAACAAGGCCAACAAAAGAAACGACATAACAAAGTATAGGTGCTACGCACCGATAACAAAACAACCGTCCTAACAAAAGTAAAACACAATGGAGACACTAGGACTGGTCCCCAGTGTCCACGTACTCCCCGTCAAACACAAGCTCGGGCTCGGCGTCAGCAAACACCTCGTCCTCAACAAGGTACTCAGGCTCAGGATCTAACATGTGACACCCAAAAGAGTAAAGGGGCACATGTCAGCAAGTCTAAAAGACTTGAGCAAGGAAACTGAAAATGAGGCATCTAGCAACCTAGCATTTAAATGTTAGACAATGGCAATTATAGCATGAGTGCACAATTAAAACATGGCAAGACAATTTGTACAAGGGAACAATTTATCGAGACAAGACAAGAGTAGCCAAGCTACTATCAATTCAATCAATTCACATTTTGTAGGTGTTTACGCCCTTCGCTGAATGGTATAACATTTCAGACCGATCGGCACTAAACACTACCCCAATACCCACACGATATGGAGCCTGGGGTCCCCGCACATGGAACTCAGCTAGTGAGCCTGGGGTTGCCCCGCACATTGAGCTCGCATTCTTAGTTCACAATTCAATATATCGAGCGTTGGGGTTAGCAACTCATTATGCTCGCTTCTGGTCACGAGCCAGGAACACAAGTAGCGTTGTTCACAATTCAAATTATCGAGCGTTGGGGTTAGCAACTCATTATGCTCGCTTCTGGTCACGAGCCAGGAACACATGCATCGTAGCAAAGCTACGCAATCACAGCAACACTTAAAGAATGCGAGGACATGACAATTTATTTGCGTACCGTTAATGGAAAGTAAACATGACATGGTAATTGTGCAACATGCTAAATGTCGGAACTAGCTTCGTTGTCAAGCTAGTTCCCCAATTTGCGCCTAGGCGAGTATCATTTCGTCGCCTAGCCTCTTTTACGCCTATAACAAGCAAATGGCCTAAAACATGGCCTAAACCCTAAGTGGCAAGTTTCACTTGCCTAGCACCGGGGGTGACGACCACTTCGTCACACGGATGCCAATCTACGGGGCAATCGCTGTTTTGGGGGAACAATAAACAAACAACATGAATTTTATTAGGGGTTCACAAAAATATAAATAGGCTATGAAAACAACGGTAGATCGATTTCTTACCGAGAGGAAACGGAAGAAACACTCCGGGGAACCCTATGATCAAATCTGGAGAAGATTGGAGAAGATTGGGGAAACTAGGGTTTCGGGGGATTTGGGGGTTTTGATGGATTTTGATGAGATTTTGGGGAAGATGAGGGGTAGATAGAGTGAATGGATGGTTTGGATGATGGATTTAGGGCTTGGAATGAAGGATTGAAGCTTGGAGGAAGATGGGGGCTCAAGGGGGAAGTTTTTAGGGTTTTGGGTCGTGTTGGAGAAGATGAAATCGTTTGGGTTGGGTTTAAATAGGTTGAGCTGGAGGCTGCCCAGAAATTAGGGTTTTAACACAGGTTAGTCGGTCAAAGAGCAACCACAGACCGACTAGTTTGGCAACTAGTCGGTCGGTCGACCAACGCAGACCGACTAAGTGTAAACAGTAACCTCTGAACAAAAATAGGATTTAGAATTAGTCGGTCCATGAACAAATACTGACCGACTAGTTTGGCATCTAGTCGGTCGATGAACGTTCTTAGACCGACTAAGAGTAAACAGTAACTCAACTAAAATTAAGATGATGTGTTAGTCGGTTAAAGAAGCATTGCTGACCGACTAGTTTGCAACCTAGTCGGTCAACCAACGTTCTTAGACCGACTAACGATAAACAGTAACTCCTGAGAAATTTAGAAAGCTAACTAGTCGGTCCAAGAAGGATTGCCGATCGACTGGATCGTCATCTAGTCGGTCGGTGGCCCTTCTTACACCGGCTAATGAGCACCAAAAGTTCCGATACGGAGCGCGGGGCCCCGAGATCGATTCCTAAGACTCCTAGGCTTGATCTAACAGTAAGATACGACCGTTATGAAGTCCGTCACGAATGACATACTTCGAAATCGACTATCCTAAGGAAGAAACGAGAAAATACGACGAATCGATCGAAAATGAAAGCCACGGAGACGAAAACCACACATGAGGAGAAAATCCACCAAAACATATATTATATTATAATAAATCCAGATACGTGAAAAGCAGTCGTTACAAATCACAAAAGTTTTTCTTATTAAAAACAATCTTAGGAAAACCTTTGACTAAATCATGCTTAGCTAACTTATATAAGTGCTTGAAGTGAACATGACCAAAACGGCAATGCCATAATAGTTGTTCACTTGTGTTAGCAACTAAGCAATGTTCTACAGTTTTAGGCAAGCTCAAATAATAAATATTTTTACGCCTAATACCGGAAAATAAAACATTTGAATCACAATCAACAATAGTGCACAATCCTTCTCCAAAGTTAACCTTGTAACCTTTGTCACAAAGTTGACTAATGGAAATGAGATTGTGACATAAATCACTAACAAGATAAACATTAGTAATTAGAGGTTTGGAAGGATTACCAACGATACCTACTCCAATGATGGTTCCCTTTTGATTACCTCCAAAAGTGACTGTTGCACCATCTTTGATGCTAATCACTTCGGAGAGCAAAGAAGGATCTCCCGTCATGTGTTTGGAGCAACCGCTATCAAGAATCCATCCTTTTCCTTTAGAGCTAATAAGGCATTTATTGCTCTTCTTCTTTCTCTTGGGTACCTATATAATATACCATAAGCTTATGGTACCCAATGTGTGTTGGGTCCAAGGGGATTAGCCCTTTGGAAGCCAAGTCCAAGTGGACTTCCGCTTCCCAACATAGTTACTATTTCTAATTACATCATGAAAGTAGGAATCAACATAAACATTCCTATCATTTAGACTAGTGTTCTTGGGACCCTAAATAGTGTACATCTTGGGAGTCCTATTCCTAGTTGCATGCATATGTGTTGGATTTCTATGTGGTGCATGCTTCTTAGGAACATGATTTCTAGCATAGATCTGAGATGGAAGAATGCATTGTACATTCTTGAATGATACGTATTCTTGGGAACATGCATATTATATGAAGCATATTGATCATGCATGACATGTGGAGAATTAGCATACATGAAAGAATGATGTGTATGAGCATACGGGTGTGTAGGAGCACATACATGAGTATTTCTCATTTGTGGTTATGTACGTGTCCGTGGGTGCGGAGCATAGAATGTGTCATGATTATCCACTTGTGAAGTAGGATGTTTCCTACGTGGATGAGTGTTAGTGTACATAAAAGCATGGCCTTGCTTTTGGTTTCCACCCTTAGTGGGTTTCTTTCCAAAAGGAAGAGAAGGTGATGTGGTGACATTCTTGGTAGGATTGCTACCTATAGTGCCTTTGACACCACTTTTGGATGCATAGGAGGAAGGCCTCACAAAATCTATAGTGACACCACTATAGGAGGTGCGAGCATTAGATGCATTTGCTTTTACAAATCCAAGGCCAACACGATGTGTGGCCGGAAATTGGTTTGCAAGCAAATCATCCAATTGTCCTTGTCCCTTATTGAATCTCACAATACGGGAGGACATGAGCTCATATTTCTCCTTTAAAGAAGAAATGTTGGTATCCAAAGTGGACACCTGTGCTTTGAGCTCGTGCACTTGGGTTTTAAGAGAGTCATTTTCTAAACCCAATTGTGTGTGACGTGTAGCTAGATCACTATTATCCTTGGGATGTGTTTGATCTAGTTGAGATTTGAGGGAATTCACCTCATCTCTCACTGTGACATTTTGAGAAGCTAAGTTTGCTTTCTTAAGAGTTAAAGTATCAACAATGGTGTCAATGTTGATTATGCATGGAATGGATGACTTGCTAACTTTTGATTTCTTTAAGCTAGAGTATCTAAGCATTAAAGATTGGTATTTAGCAAATAGTTCTTCATTAGCTATACGAAGTTCATCCATTGTTACCTCGGTGTTATCCGTATCGGAATCACTCTCATCCGAGAGTGGGTCTTCAAGTGCCATGAAGCACATGTGGGTGCTCTCACCCTTCTCATCATCAGAATCGCTTATTGAGTCATCACTTGAGTCATCAAATGTACCTACGAGTCCTTTCTTCTTGTTTCTCTTGTTCTTATCGGACTTGTGGTACTTTGGTGCCTTCCATTTTTCTTTGTTGTTTAGCATTGGGCAATCCCTCTTTATGTGCCCTGGCTTATTACACTTATAACAAAGAGGGGAAGTAGCATTAGTAGACTCAAGACGTTTATTAGAGGAGAATTTACCTTTACGGAAGAAGCGTTGGAACTTCTTCGCCATTTGGGCCATTTCACCCAAATCCATCTTGTTCTCGGATTCATCACTTTCGGAGGATGACGAATTGGCATTGAACGCCAAAGCTTTCTTCTTGGCCTCCGAGGGATTCATCATGGCTCGAATATTCAATCGGTTATCCCATCTTACTTCGTAAGACATAAGAGTCCCGATGAGATTCACCACAGTGTAATTCTTCAAGTCATTGACCTCCTCAATGGCGATTGCTCGTCTTTCCCATTTGGAGGTCATCCCCATGATGATCTTCCTTACCTTTTCAGGTTCGGTGTATGTTTGACCAAGGGCTTCCAATTCGTTTGTGATGTCGGTAAAGCGTCCGTACATCGACGTAATGCTCTCATTTTCCTGCATGTGAAACAAGTCGAAGTTTTGCACGGTAACATATAACTTTGAAAGCTTTACCTTATTCGTTCCCTCGTGGGTAACGATGAGATGGTTCCAAATTTGATATGCACTCTTACATGTGCATATCTTGTTGAACTCATTCGGGTCCAACGCACAATGAAGAGCGTTCATTGCTTTAGCGTTGTTGACTTCGGCGGACTTCTCGGAAGTTGTCCATTTCTCGAAGTCATCTTCGGTGGGCTCGACGTACTCCTTGTGGAGAGTTCTCCAAAGAGAAGCACTCCTAAGGAATGTCTCCATCCTACACTTCCAATAACCAATGTTAGTACCATTGAAACGTGGAGGACGTACCGTAGATTGACCTTCGAAAAGTGTGGACGCTCCATCACGGTCGTGATTGTTGTACGAAGGCGGCGGAGGAACGTTGTTGTTGTTGGATGCCAAAGATGAAACCTTGCGCTCCGATACCAATTGTAAGGACCCTGTCTATGGGGAAAACACTAGAAGGGGGGTTGAATAGTGTTTATGCAAATTTAAAAGGAATTTACGCCAAGTAAAATGCAATCCAACAAATAGTGCGGAATATAAAAACGACCCAAAGAGAAACACACGCAAACACAGATGTGTTTCAAGGATTCGGATTACCCAAGTCAACTCCCGACTTGTTCCCGGCAATCCTACGTCCCTACCACCCGGATACCACCGGATACTCAAGTTAGAACCCTAACTTGAGGTTTCCTTATAGCCCACTTGTAGCAACCCTACAAGTGCAATCGAATACAATTGATGTCCTTGACTCCCACAACTTGGGAGCAAGCAAAACCACTCTCACAACCGAGAGCACAAATCAAATAACGAAAGTTATGAAATATGAAAGCAACACTTACAATCACCTATGCCTTGAAGTAGAACTTGAAGGAGAAGTGTGATGTGTGTTGAAGAACTCTCTTGGAAGAGAGGTGAAAGCCCTTTCTCTTGACTGCACCAAATGCCTAGAAGATCAAACTTTGGTTCTAGGTTGGAGAGCAAGAGAACAAGATTTGGAAATACTTAGAGCTTTGGATTTGAGAGCTTTGATCTTTGGAAATGAAAGCTTGAAGGATTTTGCAATGAATGAGTAACCTTCCAATGGAACAGTAGAAGCTCTATTTATAGCTTTATCAAATTCACAAAACAGTTTAGGCAAAAAACCAATCGAAATCCGTGAGAAAAATCTCAACGGATATAATCTGAACTCGCGACAGTCGACTGTTGAACAATCTATTGTCGACTGTTGCACAGTTAGCAAGGGTAGGTGAGAATTCATAACGGTAACTTTCCACGTGGATAGTCGACTGATGAAGCCAAGACAGTCGTCTATTAAACCAACAGGCGACTGTAATTTCTTCGACAGGCGACTGGCCGAGAGAAGAGTAAGTTAGACAAATACTGGAAATCTCACACGATACAAGACAGACGACTGATGCAAGGAACTCAGTCGACTGTTAATCAGAACAGGCGACTGTATAGCCTTAAACAGACGACTGTCACAATCATGATAAATTTCCAGAGAGCTGAGTCAAAGAAATGACTTACTGACAGGTGACTGTTGCAGCATAGACAGTCGACTGATCTAATAGACAGTCAACTGTATATACAGCATAAGTCGACTGGCCGTAGAAGTGAGATCAAAACAGAGTTTGGGCAAGGAGAGACAGGCGACTGATTTACAACACACAGTCAACTGCCACAAGGACATGCGCCTGTGAATCGACCAACAGTAGCCTGTGCGAAATAATCAGAGAAGGCCCAAAACTGCATTGTAATAGTCTGTGCATAACAGGCGACTGTAGAACAAAACACAGTCGACTGTTTTTGAGACAGGCGACTGTAAACTGTTCAACAGTCGGCTGTTATGAACAATCCTAGCACAAACAAAAGAGAATTGAATTGGGATCAAAGGATAAAGGGTCTAGAGATGTCCTATGACCGAAAGTATATGTGTGTGAGTGCTCCATCAAAGTTCTACTTCTAAGCTACATACTAGAAGAGATAAGAGAAAAATTACATTGACGAATAATCTCTTCTTTCCATCGTATGAGCTTGAAGTCTTTATGGAGCTTCTATCATCAATCTACGATCATCCAATTCATATCATTTGCTTTCAATCACGTTTGTGAGTCATCCATTGCTAGTTGATCTTCATAGTAAGCTTAGGCAATGGATTAACTGCAAAATAGGGGATTAGTCACAAGTATTTATGTTTGCTCATCATTAACACCAAGTAAGAAGAAGTCCAATACTCAACAGGGCGAAACTTGGGCGAAATTTGGGATTTTTGGAGGATTTGGGAAACTTAGCCGTGAGCTGTCAATTATATAGGATAAGTCACTCGACCGAGTGGCACGCCCACTCGGTCGAGTAGCTCAGTTTGAAATTGTTTCGAAATATCTCCTAAAAGTTCCGACTCGGCCGAGCAGCGCTTCCCACTCGGGCGAGTAGAAAATGTCACTCGGCCGAGTAGCAATGCCACTCAGTGCTTTTTAAGTGCCGAAAGTATCTGATTCACTCGGTCGAGTGGCAAAGTCACTCGGCCGAGTGGCATATAAATGACAGAGAGTGGTTTTTAGAATCTTCCCTGATCAGTACTCTACTCGACCGAGTAGAGTCTTCACTCGGCCGAGTGAAAATTTCACTCGGCCGAGTGGGTTGCTATTTTCAGCTCCAACTCTCTGTTTTTGCTCCACTTTCTGATTTTCTTCTCCACATCAGTTTCTTCCTTCTCCTGAAGTCTGAGCGCATTCCTGGAGCGCTCTCCTTTGCCATGGTCATCCTCCATTAAAATGGTTCCTTATTCTCCATCTCCTGTCATGAAAAATATTGCCCATTGTTAGGATTTTCTTCGACTCTTGACTCTAAACACTAACAAAGATCTAAAACAAAAATAAAAGGAAAAATTCAACTAAAAATAAGATAGAACCGTCGGGTTGCCTCCCAACAAGCACTCGTTTAAGGTCTTGAGCTTAACCCCTTAAGATCTATTATACATTTGACAGCGATTTTTGAATCCTAGGCAGTGTTCTAAAAATCGGACTGGGCGGCCGCCTAGGCGCTAGGCGGCCAATAAACACTCCGAGTAAGGCCAAATCGGTCAATCTGGGAGTTTTTGGGATTAATCGGCCGCCTAAGCGTTCTGGTCGGTGTCTGGGCGCTCTGGGCGGTTCCTAGGCAGCTGGGCAGCTTTTCAAAATTAACTTTATAGTTGGTTTAGATATAATAGACTAATGGTTGTATTATTGCAATATTGTGTAATGGACTAATAGTTGTTTTAGACTTTTTTATATAATGAACTCATTATTATAATAATTTATATTAGATTATTAGTATGTATTAAAACTTGCTTGCTGCCAGATTATAGAGGAAAAAGATGATTGCTTCATGTCAAAAAAATTTGGTCCTGGAACAAAAAGGGTCAAACATGCCTGTTTGCATTCCCCATGTACTGTATTCGTTTTCGCCTAAGTTCAAGTTTGGTAAATGGCTTAATTGCACAAGAGTATCTTTTAAATTTTATTTTGTTGCACACAAATACTCTAAAGTTGGTAAACTGGATTTGATTTGGTATGTATTAAATTTTTGATGTATTTTAATATATATATATATATTTATATTTATATATAAACATAAATATATTATATAAAAATAAATAAAATAATTAAAAAATGCAAATCCGCCTAGGCCGATTAATCCCCGTTTAATCCCAGATTAATGCTCTGGATGCTAGGCGCTAGCAATCCGAACGCCTAGCGCCTAACATTTTTTACAACCTTGATCCTAGGGCTGACTAGGACAAAAGAGTTGATAGAAAGACGGTTGAGATTTAATCTCGATGAATCAACGGTGAAGATGAGGGTTTGAAAAAATTTGAGAGGGAGAACTTTGAATTTTAGTGGGAAAGCCTTTGGGGAAGCCCTAAGACCTCATAATTGCCTGAAAAAGGTGTGCCGAAAAACACTGACAACACTCACAAACCAAACAGCAGCACTCACAAATCAGACACATACACCCAGCTCTGATATGGGGAAAAGAATTCTAGCACGCAGGAGGTTCTATCTCCCCCATTAAAAACACAGGAGAAAATTGATTGATGCAAACGCCAAAAATCTCAAATTCATTTCGTTTCTATCTGATGTTGGATCTATCTCCAATGCATTTGTATTAATAAAAATCTTCATGCATTTCATTAGGATGTTTAGATTTGTGGAATTTAGATGTTAGCTTTCTCCACCGTTTTTGGCCATTTCATTCAGATGAATGTACTGTCTTCTTTGATGTCACTTGCTTTTTCCCCTATTTCTAATAATTTTTCGAGTGAAGCTTCTCATCATCTATTTTTATGATTTTTTAATAATCAGTTTTTTCCCTCCTAGGGCGCAATGTAGTCAGAATAGATGATTTTAGACCCCTCTCGAGTGCAGTCAGAGTTCGTTCAGATCAATATCAAGAAGGGCGAGGGAACGAACGGAGGGAAGAGGGTTGGGGCCGAAATCGACGGAGGTGGTGGGGCCTATCGCAGCCATCACACCTCGGGAGGGGCCACTGGTATATGCTGAGGGAGCTGGAGGTATCGACGGGGGGCTGAGCGCGGAGAACGTGATAGGAGAGGACGGCTACAGGATCGTGTGTAAGGGAGTTCTGGCTAATAACGATGTAGTTGCTGTCAAGAATTTGCTCAATAACAAGTAATAATTTATTCCTCTTTGAGGTGTATTGTTATGGATTTAAGGAATTAGTGGTTGTTGTTGTAAAATTTTATTTTTTGTTGATTATTTTTGGATCGTTGCAATTGACTTCTGAATTTTTCATAAAAAAGAATCTTTGATTTCGAATTTGTAAATTAATTGTATGATAAATTTTAAATTATAAAGTGTGAGAATTCACAGGAATTAGCATGCATTTCAAGTGTATAGCTGTGTGATTGGGATCATGGCACTTGAATTTGATTTCATACTAAAAAGAGTGCCTAAAAACTACCATCCCTCACAAATCACTCCCTCACTTTTTCTCACTACCCACTTTGAGTTATTGACCACTGCTTTAAAGATATGATTTTCTTATAAAAAATAAATTAATTCATAGTTTTTGTTTGATCATTTTCTTAAACATACTTAAATGCAGGGTTCCTCTGGAAGTAGTGAGAATAATCAAGAGATGATAGTGAGATGAATTCATCAGACGAGGAGAAAGATTTCTCTGAAGACGAGGTACATACGGGAAATTATTCACATCACAGATACATTTTTTTGTCTTTTCTTTGTTTACATCATTCTTTTATATCCCTCTCACATTTGTTGTTATTTATTCGGATCAGATCAAAAAGTAGAAGCAACCACTCGAGAATCCACCAAAGTCCGATTCTTGAGTAGAGACCCTGAAATCGATGAGGAGTCTATATGGAGCGATGAAGGGAATTCATCGAATATCAATGATGTATGTTAAGATCTTTTGTTGAATCCATCACTTTATTTATACATTTTTGATATCAAATTTTTAGCAATTTTGTAATCTATTTGTTACTTTAGGGATCTTCTGGACACAATGGGGATGAGTCATGCTTCAAAGATATGATTTCTTATAAAAATAAATTAATTCATAGTTTTTATTTGAGCATTTTTTAAAATAAAGCAATACATCATTTTCTTAAATGCAGTGTTTCTATTTTTTATTCGTGCCACTGCATTTACTGAATATTTCCCATGGCAATACCAAATCCCAACTCCCATGGAGCGTTAGCCATCAAATTGCCGTAGATCTATTTATTTGAATGATTTTGGGGCCAAGAGTTTTGTGGACTTTGAAAATAATTCACATGTTTGAGTTTCTCGATTTCTCTGTCCTGCACTACATAGTCTTCTTCAATTGCCAGGCCCATGTCATTTTCAGTTTTTAACATCATCACTATCTTAATCTTAATTACATGGTTTAGTAGTAAAATCAGGAAGGGGCTGAAATTCATTAAAGAATTTAGTCTTCAATCACACAACTCTATTTCATGTATGGTGCATTTTGAACCGCCCAGATCTCAAATCAATAGGCATAATGTTAGTAAGCAATTTGGTTGAGACCTTATGTTTTATTATCCGAACATTTTTAACATACTCCCACTCTCGTGTACCTTCCGTTACATAAAATAGGGCATCTTCAAGAACCGTAGATGAAATCTGCCCAGCAAATAAATAATAAGTTTGCAAAGATTTTATTAGTCTTAATCGAAATGCTACACTTATATTCACCTTTTGCATGTGCTCTGAAATAAGGGCGCACTTCTTCTGTATGTTGAGCTACCTGGATGGTTGAACCAATCGAATAATCCATATCTAATCAAATTGGGTGTAAATATTTAGAGAAAATGAGCATAATGCAGATTGAATGATGCAAATACTGAGAAGAGAACATAATATAAAAGATATAGTATGTATATCAGTGAGTTAACCATTACATTTCCTTTATTTTTTTAATTTTATTCGGTGTAGGCGACAATTACAGATGCATAATGATGCCAAAAATCTGATTTTTCCCTTCAATAGCCAGAAGAGGTTGAAATTATGAAATTATCTGGTTTGCTCATGTTCTGTATTGTGTGATCGTCAAGTCAAATCAAGAAGGAAGCCAGATCAAACTGTTTTAGATTTTGAGAGCAGCCAGACTTAAGTAAGTCTTTATTGAATTCTTTACAGAAAGTGAAAAAAACTGTTATTTTGTATTAACTTTGATTGTTCTGATGTTTTTATATAGAGTGGTTTGGATTTATTCACAGAGATGTCGAAATATGCCACAGCTTACGCTTGAAGCTGTCTGAAGTCTCAATGGGATTGGCATGTATAATGTTGATTGAGAGAAGAGACTAGAGATTGGCTTCCTAAATTGGTATACATCCTATTGACTTTTATTCTTTGCTTTTAAGCAATTAATAACTTCGTGTTCTTTATTTTGATGAGCAGTTGACAGAGTTGTATGCGAGTGTCATTTAGTTAAATCACCTTAGCATGTGAAGCATTGCTACCAAATTCCTCAGCTACTATATGTTGTTAGATAGATCAATTCTATTCTTCGTATTTCATCATCATTTAATTGGTAAAGTAAAATTTATTCTCAACATAGGTTATAATGTATAGTTAGCACATCCAATTTGTAATGAGATACAGATCGATCTCTAATCATTAACCTGGATTCCGACAAGCAACTGCATCTGTATCTAATCTCTTCGGGATTCAAGGGATCAATCGCTCCTCGCTATTGCTTTCTGAATGTAACTTTTTTGTCCTTTTCCTCAGTGGGGTTCAGATGTGGACATGGAGGATTATGGATTCGAGTACTCAGAAGAGGAGCCTGCAAAACAAGATGTTGATATAGAGAACCAATATTACAACTCTAAAGGAAAAAAATTTGTTCATTGCAAAGTTAATGGGGTTGTGATATGAGTAAATCAAATTCAATTTATTCTATGAGATGTATTGGGTGGTTGAATTGAATCTTAATTGGAAATTTCTATTTGAGAGAATATGTTATATAATACAAATTTTATGTCTTGCTTTTTATTTGTAAATGGGATACAGACCGATCGCTAATCACTAACCATGGGTTCTGGGGAGCATCTATCTCTAATCTCTTTTTAATTTATGGGATCAATTGCTTCTCGAGATTACTTTCAAAATGTTAATTTTTTTCTTTTTTTTCTCAGTGGGTTCAGATGCGAACATGGAGGATTATGGATTCGAGTACTTACAAGAGGAGCCTGAAGAACAAGATGTTGATATTGAGAACCAATATTCTAACTCTAAATGTAAAAGTTTTCTTCATTGAAAAGGTTATTTTGTTGTGATATGAGTAATCATATTCAATTCTTTTCTATGAGATGTATTGGGTTGTTGAATTTGTTCTCAACTGGAAATTTTTTATTTGAGAGAATGTGATATATGATTCATACTAATTTTATCTAAAGTTATTTATTTGTAGTGTAATACAGTCAACAATATGCTCTTAAATTCAGTTCTCCTTGAAAGTTTTCATTTTTGTCTTTATTTGAAAATATTCAGCCATTTGAGAAGAGTTTTGATTTCATTAAGTGTCCAATAATATCATTAGATAAAAGTGGTTTAGCAATGAAGGGAAGTATTTAGTTTTGTAAATGGATAACTCAATGAATAAGTTAGTTTCTTCAAGTACCATAATCCATATGGAGTCAAAACAAACAATAATTTAAACGCTACTAGGTTTTCAAACTTGAATTTTTGTTCAGGAAATTTCTCTCTCCCTAAAATTTTGGAGAGAACTAAATATGAAGAGAATTAAATGTTGGGGAAAACTAAATAATTTTTATGGGTACCTAAATAAAAATTATTGCACTTTAATTATTGTTGTTGGTTTAAAATTAAGGGATTCAAGATTTTGAAGGACGAATATATTAAATGAACAATGCTTTAGGGCATGGATTAAAGCTAGAGGGAACTACATTTCGGGAAAACTAATATTTTCGAATAAAATACTTGGGGGAAGTAAATTCTCTTGGAGAACTAAATTCTCTTGGAGAACTAAATTTTGTGGAAACTAAAATTGTTTGGAGAATTAAATAAAAATTATTGCATTTTAATTATTGTTGTTCGTTTAATATTAGGGGATCCAAGATTTTGTGGGGGAGAAATATTTTAAATGAACTGTGCCCTTAGGGCACGGGTTATGACTAGTACTTGTTTAAAGCTCGATGTTCGGCGCATGTGGGATGCGCGCGTCAAACTTGCTGGGAAGCCCACTTGGGTTTGGTTGTTGATGTTCATAGGCGTTTCTCGGCTCCCCTTCATCATGGATAGTAGTGGGGAATGAGTCCCTCAAGCTTGTGCTTTTAACGTCCTTTTTCTTTGTCGGCGGCGATAATTTCTTGTCCGGTGAGTTTTGTTCATGTTTTTCGCCGTAGAGAGCTTGCATAGCTCTCTAATCTTTACGACATCAGCGTCGTCTTTGTCATCGTCCATATAAGGATCCGGCGGGTCTCCCATCATCTCGCCATCTTTAGAAGATTGGCCAACTTCGAGGCCGTCATCGTGCTTGGCTCCAATGGCGAATGGCATGGCGTCATCAATCACTTCGTCGAGGAGGTACGAAATATCTTGGGACCAACCCTTGAGTAGGCATATGCTATTCACTTCACTGGTTGGGGCTCCCTCAGAATAATGCTTGAGCCTTTGTCCATTTACCTTAAATGTGACACCGTCTTTTCCCTCTAACCTCGAAGGCTCCTCCCAGTTTTATGTGCCTAATGGTGAACGGTCCGGACCATCGTGATCTTAGCTTTCCGAGAAAGAGTCGAAGTATAGAATTGAATAATAGGACCTTGTCTCCGACCATGAAGTCTGTAATGATGATGCATGCGTCGTGGAGAATTCTAGTTCTTTCCTTGTAAATTCTAGAGCTCTCGTAAGCGTCCCGTCTAATCTCGTCAAGCTCATTGATGTCTAGGAGTCGTCGCAATGTTGCGCTCTTGTAGTCATAATTCAAAGTTTTGATTGCCAAATATGCGCGATGTTCCAACTCTACCGGCAAATGTCAAACTTTCCCATAAACAAGCCGGTATGGGGTGGTGCCAATGGGAGTGCGAAAGGCCATGCGGTATGCCCATAGTGCATCATTCAATTTCATGGACAAATCCTTTCTAGATCTATCGACGGTCTTCTCTAGAATTTGTTTAATTTCCCGGTTTGACACTTCCACTTGTCCACTCATCTGAGGATGGTATGCCATACCGATTCTATGATTCACCCCATACTTCTTTATCATGGCCTCGAACTTGTTTTCTATAAAATGGCTTCCTCCATCGCTTATCAAAGTTCGTGGCACTCCAAAGCACGGGAATATGTTTTGCTTGAAGAATTTGGATACCACCCTCGCATAATTGGTTGGGGTTGCAATGGCCTCCACCCACTTCAAGACGTAATCAACGACCAATAGGATATACTTGTTTCCTTTACTTGATGGGAAAGGTCCCATAAAATCCACTCCCCAACAATCAAATAGCTAAATTTCCAAAATGGGTTTCATTGGCATCTCATTCTGTTTCGATATGTTTCTCATCCGTTGGCATTTATCGCAATACTTGACGAAGTCATGTGTGTCTTTGAACTTGGTCGGCCAAAAGAACCCGCACTGCACTATCTTTGCGGTGGTTTTGGAGGCGGCGTGATGTCCTTCGCAAGGCATATCATGGCAATGTGAAATGATAGATGTGGCCTCTTTCTTTGAAACGCACCTCCGTATAATCCCGTCCTTGCATATCTAGAAGAGATACAGGTCTTCCCAGAAATAGTTGTGGACTTCATGCATGAACCTCCTTTTTTGTTGTGTTGCCATCCCACACGGCTTTATCCCGCAAGCCAAATAGTTCACATACTCCGCATACCAAGGCACCTCTCCGGGTCTAATGGCAAATAGCCTCTCGTCGGCAAAAGTGTCATCAATCGGTAAGTTTTCATCCCTCTCGTCATGAACAAGCCTAGACAAGTGATCCACCACAACGTTGTCCGTGCCTTTCTTGTCTCTAATTTCCAAGTCAAATTCTTGCAATAATAGTATCCATCTTATTATTCTTGGCTTGGCTTCCTTTTTGCTTAGTAGATACTTCAATGCCGCATGATCGGTGTGCACAATCACTTTGGATCCAAGGAGGTAGGAGCGAAACTTCTCAATAGAGTAGACAACCGCCAAGAGCTCCTTTTCAGTGGTAGAGTAATTCTTGTGTGCCTCGTCCAAAGTTTTGCTTGCATAAAAAATTGCATGAAGCTTTTTGTCCTTCCTTTGTCCTAGCACTGCTCCAATTGCTTGGTCACTTGTGTCGCACATAAGCTCGAAAGGAAGATTCCAGTCTGGCAGTTGTATGATCGGTGCAGAAATGAGGGCCTCCTTTAGTGTATTAATGGCTGGCAAGCAATCTCCTGAAAAGACAAAAGGGGCATCTTTAGCGAGTAAAGAAGTAAGAGGACGGGCAATTAGGGCAAAATCCTTGATAAAGCGGCAGTAAAACCCCGCATGATGAAGAAATCCCCTAATGCCCTTTACATTAATAGGTGGAGGAAGTTTTTCAATTACCTCAATTTTTTGCCTTATCAACCTCGATCCCTCGGGATGAGACACGATGCCCAAGAACTATCCCCTCGTGACCATAAAATGGCATTTTTCTCAGTTAGGAGTAAGATTATTTTGTTGGCATCTTTTAAGCACTTTAGTAAGATTGGCCAAACATGAGTCAAACTCGCTACCATAGACAGAAAAATCATCCATGAAGACTTCCATAATGTTTTCGATATAATCGGAAAAGATGGACGCCATGCACCTTTGAAAGGTGGCGGGGGCATTACAAAGTCCGAAGGGCATTCTACGATAGGCATATATGCCATAAGGACACGTGAAAGTAGTCTTTTCTTGGTCATCTTCATGTAAGGGAATCTGAAAGAATCCTGAATACCCATCCAAATAGCACAAGAATTTATGTTTAGCAAGGCGCTCTAGCATTAGATCAATGAAGGGCAATGTGTAATGATCTTTACGGGTGGCTTTATTCAATTTCATGTAGTCAATACACATCCGCCAACCTGTGACGGTGCGTGTGGATATAGGCTCTCCCTTATCATTTTTTTATGATGGTCATCCCCCCTTTTTAGGAACAACATGCACAGGGCTAACCCATCTGATGTCAGAAATAGGATAAATGATATCGGCTTCAAGCAGTTTAAGGATCTCCTTCTTAACCACCTCCTTCATGTTAGGATTTAACCGCCTTTGAGGTTCTATGGAGGTGGCTTCAGTGTTTTCAAGGTGGATCTTATGCGTACAAAGTCTAGGGCTTATTCCCTTGAGGTCAGAGATGGTGTAGCCAAGGACGTCCCTATGGCTCCTAAGGACATCTAGAAGTCTCTCAAGCTGGGTGTGGTTGAGGTTGGCATTAACGATCACCGGGTAGGTCAGTTTATCTCCTAAGAAAGCATACCTTAAATTAGGAGGTAATTGGTTCAGTACTACCTCTGGGGGTGTTGTACCCCTACCTCCTCTTCCTGTGAAAGCATGGCGTCCTCTGTCACTTCTGAGTTTGGTTCCCCCTTGGAGGGCAGGCTCGCGTACGCCGGCTCAAATTCGCTTCTTGGTGAGGAGGGTGCATCAGAGTGGACACTGCACAACTTCGCCTTGACGTCGATGGGACTTGTAATGCCCTACAAGCTATTGCACAAGTACTAGAGGGGGGGTGAATAGTACTTTAAAAATAACAAGGAGTATAATTCCTAATTATAGTGCAAACAACTACCAAATCAATTTGCGGAAGCTTAAATTGAATGACAACAACAAATTTAACAATGCTAACAAAAGATGTTACTGGGTTCGGATCCACCCAAGTCTCCCCGACTTGTTCCCGGTGATCCTACGTCCCAACCACCCGGATCCCCTCTGGATACTTAGGTTAGAACCCTAACCCAAGATTTCCACTATGAATATCTTGTGAAAAACCTTCACAAGATCAAATCATACATGCAATGGCAATAGTGAATCCCACAACCCGGGATCACAACCTTCTCTCACAACCGAGAGAATCAATAAGCAATATAAACAAGTTTATAATGAAATAAACAATCTTACCACAAAATCCTATACCTTGAGTTTTTCTTACCCAATAGGTGAAAGGAAGGATTTGAGGAAGATGAAGTCACCAAGACCTAGCACCAAGGAAATGACCAGCAATAGGGGCCTAGGAGTGATTTGGAGACTTGAATCAAGCAAGAGCTTGAAGAGCTCACCAAGAACAAGCTTCTCTCAAAATGGATTCTAGATCTAGAAAGTGAGAGAATGGGTTTCTTGTGAGGAAGAGAGCTTTGGAAATGAGTGAGAATGGCTATCTCTTTTAATCTCAATGAATCTCTTAATGGCAGCTCTAACCTAGAGAGAAATGACCTAGGTTCGTATTTATAGGGTCCCATAAAAACAAGTTAGGTCAATTCCCAACGGATAGAAATCTGAGGCAACTAGTCGGTCAAAGAACAACCACTGACCGACTAGTTCATCAACTAGTCGGTCAGTCAAACAACATGGACCGACTAAGAGAGGAACTGAGAAGAGATAGAAATTCAGACCTAGAAATCTAGTCGGTCTAAGAAGACATTCTGACCGACTAGTTTCACAACTAGTCGGTCAGTCAGTGAACGTAGACCGACTAAGAGGCAAAATGAAATAGTCTGAATACAAATTGACTTAGTCGGTCCAAGAACAAAAGTTGACCGACTAGATTGTCAACTAGTCGGTCACCAAACGTTCTTAGACCGACTAACGATAAACAGTAGCTTAGGAGAGATTTAGCATGTACAGTAAATCACAACTAGTCGGTCAAAGAAGCATCACTGACCGACTAGTTCACAAACTAGTCGGTCGGTGAGTCAACGTAGACCGACTAACTGTAAACAGTAAGGTGCAAGAAATTAAGGAAGCAAACTAGTCGGTCCAAGAAGCGTTGCTGACCGACTAGATCACCATCTAGTCGGTCAGTACTTCTTCTTGTACCAACTAACATGCACAAACAAGTCCGAATCGAAGCGCGACGCTTCGAGGAAGTTAGAATGAACTTGTACTAAGATCCTAGAGCTACGATATGAGCGTTATGAAGATAGAACCGTAAGATATACTCAAGGCTTAACATTCTATATATCAAAGCTAAAAGACTATAAATAAAACCTTAAGGAACGGTCTTCGAAAGCTTCGATCAATTCTTCATGACTTCAAAAACGGTCCAAGAGCTTCAACGAAGCTTTAGGCAATGAATACGAGCTTTGAGAAGTCTTGAGATGTCGCTTTGAATGTTCTCGTGAATTTGGCGACGATCTCCAATACTGCGCTCACAAATTGTTAGTTCATGAATTATTTATGTTTGCTCATCATCCAAAACCAAATCCGGGGAGTCCAATATTCATCATTCTCCCCCTTTTTGGCGATGACAAACCAACATAAATAATAATCAAAAATAATGATTCAAATGAAAAATACTTACTCCCCCTGCATTGATGACACGTTAATTCCAAAATGAATATATATGAATTGCATCAATCAGACCAGTAAGATAAATAAAGAGAATCGATTTTTGAAATATCGGATTTTGAAAATCCTTATATATATCTTAACTCCCCCTGAATCTAACATATCAAACTAGATTCGTGGAAATTGAGTTAAATTTTCATTTGACCTATTTATTATCATTATCTCTCCCCCTTTGGCATTATCCCAAAAATGGGGGGCATACAACGACAACAACTAGGAAATGGAGAATCCAACATCGGGAGTCGTAGACAATGACGATGGACCTAATTGACACCAAGGGAAAAGTGTTGAAATCAAATCAAGGTGTGCCAAAATTGTCCATCATTTAAAAGCGAAAATTAAAATCATCAAAAATACCAAATATTAATTCATTTATTGAGTAAAGGAACATACTCTCCAATATTCAATATTCTTGGTTAAATTTGTACATGGAAAAACAATTCTATACAATCATAGAAATATAATCTATTTAACCAAGCTTCCAAGCGTCGAGCGACGAATTCACATTTCATATGCGTTGAACGAATAGTAAATGTGCACGACGAATTAAAACATAGAGAACATCGATGTATATATAAAAACATCATGAGTACATCCAAAAAGATATCACATCGAGTACATCTAGTATAACATACCATGGATATCAACAACAAAAAGGAAAATACATCATACATCATCTAACCATCAGCATCATCCAAAGTACATCAAAATACAACACCGACATCCAGAAAAATCAAAATACATCAAAATAACCCTCAAACTCCATCCTAACCCAAAATACTCTCAATAAGATGCATCATCCAATGAGCAGTGGAGAGTCCTCGAAACAGACGATCACGAGGAAGTGGCTGGATCTGCAGTATCTGTGGGTCCAGTCGACAGAGTGGACTCAGGCTCTGTAAGGAGGAGAGGCGTGTCAACAGATGGGATCGTCGGGGTAGGAGTGGAGACAACGACGGTAGGCTCAACGGCTGGGGTCTCAACAGGAGTATCAGCAGGCAAGACAGGAGCAGGGTCGTCAACAGGAGCAGCAGCAGCCTCAGAAGTCTGAACTACTGGTGCAGGAGTCTCTGGAGCACCGGAAGTGGTGCCATCTCCAGGAGCAGATGTGGTAGCAGCAGCAGCAGCAGTGGCCTCATCGCCACGAGCCAAGGAGGTGACAAGCTCATCAAACTCCTCATCGTCCATCTCCTCGTCCTCAGAAACAGGAGGAGGAAGCTGGACGCCCATCAAGCTAGCCATACGGCAGACGACCTCCTCGGTACGAGCCAAACGCGACTCGTGCCGACGAAGTAAGCGTACGACATCATCTAATGTGGCAGAAGGAGTGGGGGCTGCAGCAGCTGAGGGAGTGGCATGGGAAGCAGATGTGGTCGACCTCTGCACGTGACGAAGCGCCGCAAGAGATTTCTTAACGGCCGTCGCATTCAGAGGAGGACCCAAGGGACGCTCATCGTCAGGAGGGAGAGGGACACGGAAATGACGGAAAACCAGGGTCAACAGACACGGGTAAGGGATATGCACAGATTTATTGGTCTTGCGAATTCACTCGAAAGAGTCCATCTTATCGAGTATAACGCGAGCCCAATTAATCTCGCAACCCAAGAAAAGAGCGTAAATCAGCTTGAGAAATGGCTGGGATGGCAGAGAAGATGAGCCGTACGTGGGAAGCAAGCACGACTTCAGAATGAGATTTAGCACCCATGCATTTGGCTTGAACGACTTCGAAGGAACACCAATGAAGGCAGGAGGGATCACATGGAAGATATCAGAAAGAACGGACTGATCCAAGGAAGAGATATCATCAACAGAAATATCCGACGGAAGGAGACCAGATGACGAACAACCAAGTACCTCCCCCAAGATTTCTGCCTTGAGAACTATAGGAGTTCCCAAGACAGTAGTCTCGATGGAGTGACTCTCATCGTAGTGGCCTCGGACACGATTGGCGTAGAATAATTTGACCAGGCGAGGATATGGTCTAGGGTTCGCCTTAGGGTCGAAGCGAAGGTAGTCAAGGAGCTTGCTATAGGAGAGGAGGTCAGCTAAGCCAAGGAAATCTGAAAACTGAACATAGTGCTCCAATAGCATCGGGCAGTGTTCAATACGGTTGTAGGCCGCTAGACACATAGGGTCGTCACGGCACAACGATATGTCAACACCACCCGCTGGCATTGGGCCCTTTCCCTTAGGCTGGCGAGTCCTAGGACGAAGTGGAGGAGTAGGTTCCCTATGGCCAGGCTCATCCTCAGGTCTAAACTCAGTATCAGAATCAGGAGGAGTACAGGGAGTGTGGAGAATAGGCTTTCTAGACTTAGACAGTTTACCGGGTTTGACCGTCGCCGTCCTCTGTTTCTTCAGAGGAGGCGAAGACGGAGTAGCTTGGGTAGATTTAGCACGGCGTTTGGGCTTAGACGGATTCCTAGGGTTAGGCTCGACGGAAATGTGGGACGGCCCAGAAAACGCGATAGGGATTCTCGTCTTTGCCATGATCGCGGCACAACGAGATCAAACAAGCGACGGGATAAGATCAAGCAACCTAACTCAAACCCTAGAACTGAAAACAAACAAGCTCAAAAACCTAAGAATGAAATTCGAAAACCCTAGAACCCTAGAGGATGAAATCGGCCAAGATCAAACCCTAGAGTAGGAAAACGACCTAGGAGGAGGAGATATACCTAGGGGAGGGTGATCGGCGGCGGCGTATGGACGGGAAAAGCGCCGGAGATCGACGGGAAGATGAAGGGTCTCGAACGGGGAGAGGGAGTTTTCGAGTTGGGGAACGAAATAGACCGACTAAAAAGCAAACAATCGGAATGAATGGGTATTAGTCGGTTTAGAATGCGAAAAGACGCGTTTGCCCTAACGCACTTAGTCGGTCACAGTTCAAGCACTGACTGACTAGATTACGATCTAGTCGGTCGGTCAATGAGCTTGAACCGACTAAGTCGAAACAGAGATAAACAGAAATTTCTAAGGCTAGAGTTAGTTGGTCACATTATACTCACTAACCGACTAGTTTTCAATCTAGTCGGTCGGTAAGTGTACTATGACCGACTAAAAGAAGTAAATGACAATAGAAAGTTAAAAGCTTGAACTAGTCGGTCTGAGTTCACTAGCGGACCGACTAGATGAGCATCTAGTCGGTTGACTAATGAACTGAAACCGACTAGAAGAGTCCAAAAGTTGATAAATGTGTTCTCTTCAAAAACCACTTGGATGAAACATCTTAACTCTCTCATTAGTCATCTAAACTACCCCACAAAACGTCGAAATCTCATATACGATATTCAAATAAGAATTCGAGCAAAAATTCAAACAAATCACATAAAATCCCCAAAAATTCAATAAATCTAGCATGAACGAAATATCGCGAAGTATAATAGCATGCAAGATAATTGAATGACATATGAATCCTATATCTCGGATTCACCCATAATCCCCAATTCTCGACGCAACCGCACAAAGGAGTCCTCCTTTAGGGGTTTCGTGAAAATATCGGTGATTTGCTTTTGGGTTTCAACGTACACTAATATGATGTCCTTTTTAGCAACATGATCGTCTAAGAAATGGTGTCGGACATCTATGTGTTTAGATCGGGAATGGTGCACCGGATTCTTTGAAAGACAAATAGCACTTTGGTTATCCATCATGATAGGGCTAGTATCACAACGAATACCAAAATCCTTCAGTGTGTGTCTCATCCAAAGAACCTGGGCACAAGCGGCACCGGGTGGCAATATATTCCGCCTCGGTGGTTGAAAGTGATACCGAATTTTGCTTCTTGTAAAACCAAGAGACAAGGGAATTTCCTAGAAAATGGCAAGTGCCACTAGTACTCTTCATGTCGGATTTGCATCCCGCATAATCGGCATCACTATATGAGACTAACTCATATGTGCTAGATTTCGGATAAAGTAATCCAAAATCTAAAGTGTAACTTAGATAGCGAAAAATACGTTTAACCGCTACTAAGTGAGAATCCTTAGGTTGAGACTGATAACGAGCACAAATACAAACGGCAAACATAATATCGGGCCTACTTGCGGTAAGATAAAGTAAACTACCTATCATACTTCGATATAGACGAATGTCTACATCTTTTCCGCCCGTATCTTTATCAATATGCGTTGTATGCTCATAGGAGTCTTTTTCCCGGAGGCATTCTCCATTCCAAATCGCTTTAGCAACTCCACCGTGTATTTCGTTTGGTGGATGAAGATTGCATCGTTCAATTGGCAAATTTGGAGACCTAAGAAATATTTGAGTTCGCCCATGTGGCTCATCTCAAATTGTTCCTTCATAACATTAGAAAACTCTTCGCAAAGAGTGAAGTTAGTAGCACCGAAAATGATATCATCAACATAAATTTGAACTAATAAAATATCATTATTCGCATGCTTAACAAAAAGTGTAGAATCGGCTTCGCCCATTTTAAAATTCAAATCCAAAAGAAAATTCTTTAGGCGATCATACCAAGCTCTAGGAGCTTGTCTCAAACCATAAAGAGCTTTCTTTAGTTTAAAAACGTGATTTGGAATTTTTTCATTTATGAAGCCCGGAGGTTGAGAAACGTAAACTTCCTCAACGATATCTCCGTTTAAAAATGCACTTTTAACATCCATTTGAAATAATTTAAAATTTTTATGGCATGCAAAAGACAATAATAGTCTAATTGATTCTAATCTAGCTACCGGAGCGAAGGATTCTTCGAAATCGATACCTTCCTCTTGTCGATAGCCTTGAGCTACTAACCGAGCTTTGTTCCGAACGACGACTTGGTTTTCGTCGGTTTTGTTCTTGAAGATCCACTTTGTCCCTATGACGGTGTGGTTCTTCGATGGCAAAGGAACAAGCTCCCATACCTCATTCCTCTCGAATTGAATGAGTTCCTCCTCCATGGCAAGGATCCAAGCACTATCTTCGCACGCTTCAACTATATTCTTTGGCTCTATCGATGAGGCAAAGGCACAATTGGCGAAGTGGTGGACTTGCGATCTCGTCTTGACTCTATCATGAATATTGCCAATGACTTGCTCATGGGGATGGTCGCGAACGGTATGAAGCCGCTTGGGAATACCTTGATCACTAGGAACATTCTCAACAACTTCATTAGTCGGGTTAGTATCAATAGAATCAATTGAATCAATAGACTTAGAATTTTCAAACGAATCACATATAACATCCATAGAGTCATCATCATTTGAAATTCTAGGAGTAGTAAAATTCTCATTAAAAGAGACATGTAGTGATTCCTCGATCGTAGGGGATCTTTTGTTGTATATCCGGTAGGCTTTGCTACGTGAGGAATACCCAACAAATATCCCCTCATCCGATCTCGGATCAAACTTGTCCAAATTATCATATGTGTTTTTAATAAAGCATTTTGCGCCGAAAACACGAAAATGTTTAACTTGAGGCAATCTACCAAACAACAATTCATAGCAAGTTTGTTTGGTGCCGGGCCTCAAAAGTGTTCTATTAAACACATAGCAAGCGGTGTGTACCGCTTCCGCCCAAAATTGATAACCAAGTTGACTATCTTCGAGCATAGTACGAGCACACTCCACAAGCGTTCTATTCTTCCTCTCAACAACACCATTTTGAGGAGGTGCGCGAGGGAAAGAAAACGTGTGAGTAATTCCAAGATCATCACAAAAATTTGAGAAAGACTCATTCTCAAATTCACCCCCATGATCACTACGAATAGTGACAATGGTGGTTCCGATGAGATTTTGTACTTTCTTCACAAATATTGTGAAGTTTTCAAAAGCTTCATTTTTATTACATAAGAAAAATACCCATGTAAATCTAGAATAATCATCGACGATGACAAGACCATATCTTGCATTTCCTAAGGAAGCAACTTTAGTTGGCCCAAATAAATCTAGATGCAATAGCTCTAGTGGCCGTTTAGTAGAAATGCTTTTCTTAGGTTTAAATGAAGATTTAGGAAGCTTGCCACGTTGACAAGAATCACAAAAACTTTTCTTTTCAAAAATGAGCTTCGGAAAACCTTTAATGGAATTTAATTTTGAAAGCTTATAAAGTGTTCCAAAGTTCACATGTCCAAAGCGTCGATGCCATAAGTGTTGTTCACTTGTGTTGGCAACGAGACATTGTTCATATGACTTAGGAAGATCCAAAATATAGATATCTTTATGGTGTGTGCCAAAAAATAATAATTTATTATTATCATTTGAAATATGACACAATCCTTTCGCAAAGCTAACTTTGTAACCTTTGTCACAAAGTTGGCTTATTGAAATAAGATTATGATTTAAACCATTAACTAGATAGACATCACTAATTAAGGGTTTAGATGGGTTACCCACTTTACCAACACCGACGATGGTTTCACTCTCGTTGCCTCCAAATACGACGCGGTTTCCATTTGCAATGGGAACTACTCCGGAGAGCAATTGAGCGTCACCCGTCATGTGTTTTGAACACCCGCTATCGAGTATCCAATTCCCTTTGGAGCTAGATTTAAATTTGTTGCTCCTTTTCTTTTTCTTTTCCTTGAGTACCTAAAGTTAGAGAATTTCATATCACGGTACCCAAGGTCATTGGGTCCTCAAAGGTTAGACCTTTGGAAGCCAAGTCCAATTGGACTTAGACTTCCCCACATAATTTCTACTATGCACAACATCCGAAAAATAAGTATTCATATACACTTGTTTTTCATCCATGCTTGTGTCCTTTGGGCTCCAAATAGTGAAAATCTTGGGAGCCCTCATCCTATTGGGTGCATGCATGCGACGTTGATTTCTACGTGATGCATGTTGTGGATAAGCATACGGAACATGATGGAATGGTGCACGACGAGAATTATTCATATGATGAGGTGGGTAAACATATGCATGTGTGGGAACACATGCGTGAGGGTGTCTCACATGGTGTGCACGTGCCCGAGAATGTGTTGCATAAAAATCATCATATGTGTGAGACGGTGGAGTAGGACGTGTGTTCCTACGTGGCATGGTATTGGTGTACATATAAGCATGCCCCTTCTTTGGAGGTCCACCCAAAGTGGGTTTCTTTCCGAAAGAGGGTGTGGACGATGTGGAAGCACCATTGGTAGATGAACTACCAATAGAGTGTTTGCTACCACTCGTAGAGTCACCGGAAGTTGGCCTAACAAAAGTAGTGGCCGCTTTGGATGGACATCCCATCGTATACCCCAAACCAATGTGGTGATTGGCCGGAAGTAAGTCACTTAGGATTTTATCCAAATGGTCCTTACCCTTATTGAATTTATTAATTCGGCCTAATGTGTTCTCATATTTCTCTTTGAGAGAACGCATAGAAGTATCCAAGTTTGATACTTGCGATGTGAGCACATAAACACGAGATTTAAGATTCTCATTCTCAATACTCAAAGTCGAGTTTTGAGAAGTCAAATCCGCTATCCTATGTTCTTCCGGATCTTCAATGCTAACATGTTCAAGTTTAGATTTGAGATTGACAATCTCATTTCTTAACTCTTCAACAACGGTGTCGTTGTTGGTGATGATAGTCTTAGGCGAGGTTTGAATGCTAGCTAGGTCATCTTTTACTTTAGTATATCTATTTACTAATTTAGTGTATTTAGACCATAAATGAGAGTTAGCATCCCTAAGATCATCCATAGTTACCTCATCGCCTTCGTCGTCGCTATCATCGGAGGAGGAAGATCCTTGATCATGCTCCTCTCTTGCCATGAAGCACATGTGCGCTTGCTCCACTTTCTCATCGTCTGACTCTCCGCTTGAGGAATCCTCGGAGTCGGTGAATGTTGCTCCGACAAGTCCCTTTTTGTACCCCTTTTTGTACTTCTTCGACTTGTCGAACTTCGGCGCCTTCCACTTCTCCTTTTGCTTGTTTTGAGGACAATCCGCTTTGATGTGTCCTGGCTTATTGCATTTAAAGCACAAAGGTGGAGAGGCGTTAGTAGAAGTAAATTTAGATTTTTGTTTGAAGTTACCCTTTTGGAAGAAGCGATTGAACTTCTTTGCCATGAGTGCAATGGATTCCATGTCCATTTCTTCTTCCGAGTCCTCATCATCGGTAGAGGTGGATGAAGCCGCCTTGAATGCAATTGCCTTTTTCTTAGGCACGTCTTGGTTCAAATAGGACTTCATCTTTTCTTGTAACTTCACCTTGCTATCTTTGCGTACCTCGTATGACATCAAAGTACCCATCAATTGAACTACGGTATACTTATTCATGTCATTACCTTCCTCGATGGCGAAGGTACGTTTCTCCCAAGAAGAAGGAAGTCCTTCGATAAGCTTCGAGCACTTCTCCTTTTGGGTGTAGGATTTGCCGAGGGCCTCTAACTCGTTTATTATGTCAACGAAGCGAGCGTAATATTCCTTCATCTTCTCGCCCTGTTGCATATGAAACATTTCGTAATCTTTGTTTACAACTACGAGTTTAGAGTCTCTTACCCTACTCGTCCCTTCATGTAGAATGAGGAGGGAGTTCCAAATTTGATATGCACTCTTACATGTGCATATCTTATTGAAGTCCTCGGGCTCCAATGCGCATTGCAAGGCGTTCATTGCCTTGGCATTGCTTACCTCTGCGGAGATCTCCACGGTAGTCCATTTCGCAAAGTCTTCTTCTTCGGGCTCGATGTATTCCTTCATTGTGGTCCTCCATAGAGATGCACTCCGGAGGAAGGTTTCCATCCGGTATTTCCAGTACCCGTAGTTGGTACCGTTGAAGAACGGAGGCCTCGTAGAGGAATGTCCTTCCATCACCGAAGATGCTCCTTCACGGTTCCTGATGGTGTCAAAGTTGGAAGGTGGACGCACGGTCTTGTTGTCGTTGGCAGACATAGCTAAGTATCTGGCTCTGATACCAAATGTAATGCCCTACAAGCTACTGCACAAGTACTAGAGGGGGGGTGAATAGTACTTTAAAAATAACAAGGAGTATAATTCCTAATTATAGTGCAAACAGCTACCAAATCAATTTGCGGAAGCTTAAATTGAATGACAACAACAAATTTAACAATGCTAACAAAAGATGTTACTGGGTTCGGATCCACCCAAGTCTCCCCGACTTGTTCCCGGTGATCTTACGTCCCAACCACCCGGATCCCCTCCGGATACTTAGGTTAGAAACCCTAACCCAAGATTTCCACTATGAATATCTTGTGAAAAACCTTCACAAGATCAAATCATACATGCAATGGCAATAGTGAATCCCACAACCCAGGATCACAACCTTCTCTCACAACCGAGAGAATCAATAAGCAATATAAACAAGTTTATAATGAAATAAACAATCTTACCACAAAATCCTATACCTTGAGTTTTTCTTACCCAATAGGTGAAAGGAAGGATTTGAGGAAGATGAAGTCACCAAGACCTAGCACCAAGGAAATGACCAGCAATAGGTGCCTAGGAGTGATTTGGAGACTTGAATCAAGCAAGAGCTTGAAGAGCTCACCAAGAACAAGCTTCTCTCAAAATGGATTCTAGATCTAGAAAGTGAGAGAATGGGTTTCTTGTGAGGAAGAGAGCTTTGGAAATGAGTGAGAATGGCTATCTCTTTTAATCTCAATGAATCTCTTAATGGCAGCTCTAACCTAGAGAGAAATGACCTAGGTTCGTATTTATAGGGTCCCATAAAAACAAGTTAGGTCAATTCCCAACGGATAGAAATCTGAGGCAACTAGTCGGTCAAAGAACAACCACTGACCGACTAGTTCATCAACTAGTCGGTCAGTCAAACAACATGGACCGACTAAGAGAGGAACTGAGAAGAGATAGAAATTCAGACCTAGAAATCTAGTCGGTCCAAGAAGACATTCTGACCGACTAGTTTCACAACTAGTCGGTCAGTCAGTGAACGTAGACCGACTAAGAGGCAAAATGAAATAGTCTGAATACAAATTGACTTAGTCGGTCCAAGAACAAAAGTTGACCGACTAGATTGTCAACTAGTCGGTCACCAAACGTTCTTAGACCGACTAACGATAAACAGTAGCTTAGGAGAGATTTAGCATGTACAGTAAATCACAACTAGTCGGTCAAAGAAGCATCACTGACCGACTAGTTCACAAACTAGTCGGTCGGTGAGTCAACGTAGACCGACTAACTGTAAACAGTAAGGTGCAAGAAATTAAGGAAGCAAGCTAGTCGGTCCAAGAAGCGTTGCTGACCGACTAGATCACCATCTAGTCGGTCAGTACTTCTTCTTGTACCAACTAACATGCACAAACAAGTCCGAATCGAAGCGCGACGCTTCGAGGAAGTTAGAATGAACTTGTACTAATATCCTAGAGCTACGATATGAGTGTTATAAAGATAGAATCGTAAGATATACTCAAGGCTTAACATTCTATATATCAAAGCTAAAAGACTATAAATAAAACCTTAAGGAACGGTCTTCGAAAGCTTCGATCAATTCTTCATGACTTCAAAAACGGTCCAAGAGCTTCAACGAAGCTTTAGGCAATGAATACGAGCTTTGAGAAGTCTTGAGATGTCGCTTTGAATGTTCTCGTGAATTTGGCGACGATCTCCAATACTGCGCTCACAAATTGTTAGTTCATGAATTATTTATGTTTGCTCATCATCCAAAACCAAATCCGGGGAGTCCAATATTCAACAGGACTACCGTTTTCCTCTGGTCCAAACCTGAAATCAAGAGATAGGTCAGTGTGTTCATAAATGTCGAAGTGAGGATCGTCAAGTGGGCTTCCCTGAACATCGGCATGCCAAATGGACTCCTTAAAAGTATAGAACTCTCCGATGCATGCTTTGCTACCTTCAAAGTATAACTTGCCGTCCCTTACGTCGACTTTAATGTTGCCCTCGATAGTCCCTTCCGGAGAGATTTGATCCATCACAAAGCTAGCAAATAGTTGTTCAATGGGGTCCTCAATGTCGATGGCCAAAGCCCATGCAGATTGGACCTCATCAATAAGTTCTTTTAGAAGAGCTACAAAGGAATCATCATCTCGCGGGCTAGACTCCGTTTTCGTCGTCGTGTCTCCCATGATACCTGGTTAAGATTCTATTGGAAAATCTAGGAGAGCTGGTTGACACGGAGGACGTGCAAGTGCGTGCCTTCCACTCCCAAGCATAGGAGTGTCAATGCAATAAATAACCGGTGAGTACCGGGTCGGATCACAGGGACAAGTCGTTCTATATTCACAAATTTGATCGATAACGAAAAATAAAGTGTGTTACAACCACCTCGCTAACTGTGGATGAGTGTGGGAAAACCGTGGTGAAACCAAAAAAATCCTAACCTAAATGGGTAGGGTTAGAGAGCCAAATGGGAAGTTAGGATAGATAGGCGAGGAGAATGGGTTGTGGGTTCACTAATGTTGGCGTTAATCAAGCTCAAATTTCCCACAAATAACTCACTTAGGCCTCCGGCTATGGCAAGCTTAATCGGAAAGTTTAGCTTTCATGAACACGATAATTTGCAATAGGGATGGATGTATGATTATAGCACTAGTCAAATTAAGATCATGATCTCTTCTCAGAGGGTGCCCACTTGGGTCTTAGCCAATAAAATTGTGCCCTAATTACACATCCAACATCAACATTTAGAATGAGCAAGATGCAATTAAAACTATAATTAACATCCAACCCAATGAATCACAACCCAAACCATTCAATACTGCTCTATCATCATGAAACAAACGATGGAATTTTCATTCACAAATTCGTCCAAATTCATTACAATAAAGAGATATCAAAATTACAAAAGGGGTTAGAGAGATATCACCCAAGATCTCCCTAGGATGAAGCCTTCCTTCCACCTATTTGCTCCTCCTCCAAGCTCCCATGGCCTCCAAGCCCTAGCTTTGGCTTTGGGGAAGAAGAAAACACCCCCCAAGCCCTCTTTGGCCGAAAAAAAAAATCCAAAAAAACAAAGACGCAACCGAGATTCCCCCAATTTTCGCTCTAAGGCCAAAAATAAACCCATCAGGGCTTGCGGGTCGGGTCGGAGCGCCCGAACCCGCTCAAAAGGCGCCCGCTCGCAGGCCGAAATGAGCTCAAAAGAGCCGTACACGCGTTTAACCAGGAGGCGGGCCCCGCTTCTATTTTAAGTGGGCTGCTCCCGCTTCAAGAAGCGGGGCGAAGCCCGCATCGATTTTTAAGCGGGCCGGCCGCTGGGCCGGCCCGCTGGGCGGGTTGTTTTCTTATTTTTTTTATTTTTTATAAATAAAAGTAACAACGCGGAGGTGGCCCAGCGTTAAATCGAGCAGATGGATCTGGTGCCACGTGGCTCCGCGGGAGCACGCCATGTGGCGCCCCATTTAAAATCCTTTTCTGGTTTTTTAAACCCCATTTTCTCCTTCAAAAAATCACCAAAAATACCTAGGAGGCCCAGAAAATTCCCGAAAAATTCTGGAAAATCCCCAAAACTCCTAGGGATACCTGAAAAATATGAGAAGGAGAAATTAGTCCATTTGATATGAAAATGAATGTAATGACTTATATAACACAATATTGACTTCCAAAAATCATATAAAATAACCTATTGCTCAAATGATTCTCAAAATTTGTCAATATGATCACAATAATACCAGGAGCAACTGAAAAATATTAGGAAGCCAATAAAGACGGTAAAATCCATATTTTTTGCAAAGAATGAGAATAAGCCCTAAAATTGATATGAAGTGAAAATATACCCAAAAGAGCAATATTAAGTATAATTCTTAGCACAAAATTGGGGTACTTATGGGGTATAAATTCACACTTTTCACCCCGAATCACACCCCAAACTAGCTTTTTGCTAGTCCCTAGCAAAATATGCGATAAATTCGGATTAAATGGAAAACATGCACCAAAATCACAATATCCTCATGGCATACCCCAAATGATATTTCCAAATGATTTCAAAGCCAATATACCCAATGTATGAAAATAAACAACAAATGACACTCCCCTCAATCCAATTCAAATAAAAGTGAGGTAATAAGCCCGTATCACATTCATTAGGATATATCACGATGTCAAAATTTCTAACTTTCATGGAAATGGCCAAAACAAAAGAAATTCCTCTAAGTGGTGGGAGATGAGGTTGCATCACTTATATTACTTATTCTTTCATTTTTTCATTCAGTTTTCTTTTCTTTTCTTTTCTTTTTGTTTTTTGGATGTTTATGTTTTGCATTCATGCGATAACGCTATGAAATGCAAACACGCCACCTTTGCATACACGCGATAATGCTATATAGGCAAAGGGATGGAATGATCTCCTAAATCTCATTTTTGGCGTCATCCCCAATGTTTCGTGGGGCTCCGGCTACTCAATTTGATTAGAAAGAAACATTCACTTTATATAAACTCTCTTTCTCATTCCAAACATGAATTATCAACTCATCCACCCACTTCTTAAGATGAAAACAAACATAACCAAATGGCCACGCCCAATCCAATTAAAAAGTACACCATTCATCCCAAATCATGCAATCACTTACACCAAACTATTCCCAAATTATTTCAAAGAGATATCACAACGTATAAAGTAGTTTCATACATGGCATATTAGCATTTGACTCCAAATTGAAAAAGAAATGAAACATGCCAATCCAACATCAAGAAATCGATACCAAAATAATAATCCGAAAAAATTGCATGGCATTAAGCATGTAGGGACTAAGCATAAAGCTAGCGGCATAGGGACAAGGAGGCCAAATATGATATGCAATAATGTTCAATGGGATGAGGCAAAAAGGAGGCATCTCAAAAAAAAATTTAAGCTAACACCAAAATCCTAACAATCCTAAAGATTCTAACACTCTCCCCCCAACTTAAAATAAACATTGTCCTCAATGTTAGGTGAGCATTAGATCTCACAAAAGATCCTAAAAAAGAAAATAAAAACATACGCAAGTACTAAAATAAAACATTTATTTATTTACACTATTGGAAAGAACACACCGTGGCAAATGGCGGATCCAAAATTTCCATCGGCGGTGGCAATTGTTCCAACGCTCCTTTCATTTCCTCAGCCAATGCTCCTCAGCCAAACATGGCAATGGCGGCCACGTACACAACCCCAATCATCTCATCAAAGTGTGTACCTATATAAGGAAGGAGACGGGTTGTGTAAGAAAGAGATGGGGACACATTCCCAAAAAAAGACATCCACACATAATCATCAATATAGAATATGGAATGGAAAGTATGATGAATGTGTGAGAAAAGTCCCTGGATGGTTGAATATGATGTGGTTTGAAGCTCATCCCTGCGGCATTCAATATGAATCGGGGGAGGAAGTGGTATCTCCATAGAAACTACCGAAGGAGAGGGAAGCTCGGGATCCATGATAGCATGTTGTATAGACTCACCCTCGCTTGCCTCTTCTTCGGGCTCATCAACAAAAGAACACTCCCACTTGCCCACTTCGCTCCCAAGTGTGCGCGTAATTGGCTCCTCTATCTCCACCATGTCAACAACCAATTCTTCAATAACTAATTGACACGGCCCAGCAGAAATAGGAGATGCCGTCAAGATAATTTCCTCCACCGGCTCAACCAACTCCTCCATGCCAACACTTAGTTCCTCAACTACTACTTGGCATGGGGCACTCAATTCTTTAACTACCGGTGGGGTGAGATCCACACAAACTTCTTCATTCGGGGCTTGGTGGACCAAAACTTCATGGCTTGGCTCATTTGGAGTCACAACCAATGTGTGATCTTCCTCCTTGTAGGACTCCAAATAACACCAAGCCGCATTCTCATCCATGTCCAGAAAGTGGCCGTTGTCCAACATATCCACAAAATCATGCGTCTCCGGAAGCAATCCTTCCAAGAAGAATCCAAGAAGACGCATCATGTCAAATCCATGCTGTGGACAACCGTACACTAACACTGAAATCATGCCAAGCCTGAAAAAATGTCTCACCGATGCGCTGAGCAAAGTTCACCATTCTTCCTTGCCATGGTTTGGTCCTGTAAGATGGAAAAAACTTCATACAAAATTTTTGCTTTAGTACAGGCCAAGATGGACTAAGATGAGGGATATAAACTTTAAACCAATTAAATGCACTACCATCTAACGAATAGGGAAAGAATTTAAGATAAAACTTTTCATCACATGTGTTCCCATCAAAATGAAGCTTGCAAGCACTCTCAAACTTCTTAATATGTAGGTAGGGACTCTCCGCATTCTTACCAAGAATCTCGGTAGGGATTTCGTCACCCGCATGTCAAACCCAAGAGAGTTTGAAGTACTTGCCATGTTTGAAAAAAAACAAAAACAAACAATCAAAAAGACTTAAAAACGTAAAATAAATAAGGATGAACAATAAGTGAAAGATGAAGAATCGAAAATACTCACACTAAGAGATAGTAGTATCACACTAAAAATTTCAAAAACAATCAAAAATGCTAATAATAGAAACAGTTGTCCCCGGCAACGTCACCAATTGGTTGACATGGAGGACACGCAAGTGCGCGCCTTCCACTCCCAAGCGTAGGAGTGTCAATGCAATAAATAACCGGTGAGTACCGGGTCGGATCACAGGGACAAGTCATTCTATATTCACAAGTTTGATCGATAACGAAAAATAAAGTGTGTTACAACCACCTCGCTAACTGTGGATGAGTATGGGAAAAACGTGGTGAAACCAAAAAAATCCTAACCTAAATGGGTAGGGTTAGAGAGCCAAATGGGAAGTTAGGATAGCTAGGCGAGGAGAATGGGTTATGGGTTCACTAATGTTGGCGTTAATCAAGCTCAAATTTCCCACAAATAACTCACTTAGGCCTCCGGCTATGTCAAGCTTAATCGGAAAGTTTAGCTTTCATGAACACGATAATTTACAATAGGGATGGATGTATGATCATAGCACTAGTCAAATTAAGATCATGGTCTCTTCTCAAAGAGTGCCCATTTGGGTCTTAGCCAATAAAATTCTGCCCTAATTACACATCCAACATCAACATTTAAAATGAGCAAGAGGCAATTAAAACTATAATTAACATCCAACCCAATGAATCACAACCCAAACCATTCAATACTACTCTATCATCATGAAACAAACGATTGAATTTTCATTCACAGATTCATCTAAATTAATTACAATAAAGAGATATCAAAATTACAAAAGGGGTTAGAGAGATATCAACCAAGATCTCCCTAGGATGAAGCCTTCCTTCCACCTATTTGCTTCTCCTCCAAGCTCTCCAAGCTCCCATGGCCTCCAAGCCCTAGCTGGCTTTGGGGAAGAAGAAAACACCCCCCAGCCCTCTCTGGCCGAAACAAATCCAAAAAAACGAAGACGCAACCGAGATTCCCCCAATTTTCACTCTCAGGCCAAAAATAAACCCATCAGGGCTTGCGGGTCGGGTCGGAGCGCCCGAACCTGCTCAAAAGGCGCCCGCTCGCAGGCCGAAATGAGCTCAAAAGAGCCGTGCATGCGTTCAGCCAGGAGGCAGGCCCCGCTTCTATTTTTAAGCAGGCTGCTCCCTCTTCAAGAAGCGGGGCGAAGCCTGCTTCGATTTTTAAGCAGGCCGGCCGCTGGGCGGTTTGATTTCTTATTTTTTTTATTTTTTTAAAATAAAAGTAACAACGCGACGGCGGCCCAGCGTTAAATCGAGCGGGTGGATCTGGCGCCACGTGGCGCCGCGGGAGCGCGCCACGTGGCGCCCTATTTAAAATCCTTTTCTGGTTTTTTAAAACCCATTTTCTCCTTCAAAAAATCACCAAAAATACCTAGGAGGCCCAGAAAATTCCCGAAAAATTCTGAAAAATCCCCAATACTCCTAGGGGTACCTGAAAAATATGTTAAGGAGAAATTAGTCCATTTGATGTGAAAATGAATATAATGACTTATATAACACAATATTGACTTCCAAAAATCATATAAAATAACCTATTGCTCAAATAATTCTCAAAATTTGTCAATATGATCACAATAATACCAGGAGCAACTAAAAAATATTAGGAAGCCAATAAAGACGGTAAAATCCATATTTTTGTGCAAAGAATGAGAATAAGCGCTAAAATTGATATGAAGTGAAAATATACCCAAAAGAGCAATATTAAGTATAATTCTTGCACAAAATGGGGGTAGTTATGGGGTATAAATTCACACTTTTCACCCTGAATAAAGAGCACGTCAATTTGAGCATCAAATAAAATCAAAAAGAAATAAAAGAAAGATAGAAGGTGAGATAAAACCGGGTGAGCAAAATCGAATACCATTGGCCTCCCCGGCAACTGCGCCAAAAATTTGATCGCCTCCGGATATACACCCGAAAAACGACCGTAGTCTTACCGCAAGTGCACGGCGTAGTGGCGATCGGGTATCGAACTCAGGACAGTACTCTATCTTGATCACCTAGCTATTGATGGAATGATGGAATGGTTGGATGGTAATGTGTCACAATCCTTCAAATAGCAAACAGAATTCAATATAGTAAAAGAGTCTATGGATAGGAAATCCCCACTACGGATCGTCACTTATCCTTGTTGATCATGAATCTCAATGTTGCAACGCTTGAATTGAGGTGAACTAGTCGCAACTAAATGTAGAACCAAGCTCATGCTCTCGTGCTATTGCCGGTCTATAGCAACCTAGATTAGGGCACACTCTCGTGCAAACCCTAACCTAAACCACTAGCATGAAGATCGACATCGTCGTCCAATCGCACCTCGAGCCCACTCACGTGCAAACTCAAGCTACGATCTAGGTTATGATATATCGTATTCGTCCAATCTCTTGTAAATGAATATTAGTATAGATTTATTATAAAAATCCTCGCTTTGGTCCAATCTCTTGCAAACCAAATCTAGAGAATCTCGATTATAAACCTAAATCGAATTTCTAGGCCTTTCCATCGATTGAGATCCAATCTCTTGCAAATCCGAATCGATGAAAATTCCTAGCTACTCGTAATAAATCAATCACAACCTAACCTTTTATCAATCCTAGCAACAATTCAATTCATTCATCACATTTCAAAGATCGGATCCATAGGGTTCATCCCCATGCCCTAGAACGACGAAACTACTCACAATTCATCATGGAAATCTCAGAAATAAAGCAATAGATCAAAGCACAATTCATAGCTAAGAAACAACAATTCATAAAAATCGGAGTTTTAAAGAGAAAGATCAAACCAAATTGCGCGTCTTTGATCTCCAGCTGAGATTTACAATAGGAATAGCCGTCAAAAAAATATTCAAGTCTCTCCTAAAACTAGGAATATAACTAGGTTTAAATACAAGTCAAATTCGTCCAGAAATTCCTGACAGAATTGCCCCTGCACAGCCCAGAAAACCTAATTCGCGTAGCAGTCGGACTGCGTCACTCGACCGAGTGACCCATGTCACTCGGCCGAGTGACAGACCCAATTAAAAAACAGAGAATCTGGGAAATTTGGGGGTCTGTCACTCTGTCTGACTCGATCGAGTGGTCTCCTTCACTCGACCGAGTGAGTAATCTTGCTCAGCCGAGTGGGTCTTCTCAAATTTCCAGTAAGTTGGCTGCTTCTCGGAAGAAAATCCCTGTCGTACTTGGGCGAGTGAGCTTCCTCACTCGGCCGAGTGAACTTTCTTGCTCGGCCGAGTGAACTTTGAAAATTGGCAGTATGTATCAGTTTCACTCGGTCGAATGCAGTCCTTCACTCGACCGAGTGAACTGTCTGTTCGGCCGAGTGAGCTGCTTCTGGGCCTTTTTCTCCTCCTTCTCACCTCCTCGTCGATTCTATCGAACTTCTTCCTCTTCCACTCATCCTCTAGCGCTGCTAACTCCTCAAATAAGCTATGGGCGACGCTCCGGTGTGCGTGAAAGTCCCTTGATCTCATTTTCGCTCTAGATCGCTCCATATCACCTGAAATACGACAAAAACAAGAAATAGTGAAAAGCAACGCGATATCGTCGAATAATCGTCATGAAACATGCAGAAAAAAGGTGTAAAATAAGGAGTGATCGGGTATCCCTTGTGTAGGGATTGTATTCACTTCCTTGTGTAGGATCATAGTGAATATTTTGTGTGGCTGCCTGTACCCAACTTGGGGAACCAGGGCAAAATCTCTTGTGTTTGCGTATGCTTAATTGTGTAGATTAAATTCCTCTTGCACTTATAATTCTGCATTTGCAAGTTTAATTTTTAAGTTCACAATTATTGCCATTACTCAAATACAATGCGTGGGCTATGAATGCATACCATTGCACCCTCTCTGAATGAGTTCAACCGCATCTCCATATGCAAATTGGCCAACAAAAATTGGCATATCTTGGAGATTACTTATAAAGGGACTTCAAAGCTAAAGAAATCTAAACAATGTGTGTTTAGATCTAAATATGAAATGTTTAAGATGTAGGAAGGAGAAAGCATCTCGAAAATGTTCACAAGGTTCATGGATATTCTGAATGCTTTGGAAGGACTTGGGAAGGTGATTTTCCAAGAGGATCATGTGGAAAAGATCCTTGACTCTCTTACACCCCAATGAGAGTCAAAAGCCAATGGTATTTTTGGAGTCAAACGACATGTCCAAATACACCATTGAGGAGTGCATTAGGAATCTCATGGCATATAAAGTCAAGCTTCAACACAAGAAGGAGATTCAACCATCCAAGCACGAGAAGTCAGAGAACCAAAAGGGGGTTGCATTCCATGCCGAGAAGGAGCCAATCAAATGGAGAAGAAATTCCATCGAGAAGGTCGAGTGAAGAAGATGGAGAGGATGAGGCTAGCGATGATGATTTCAAGGAGCATACCAAGCAATTCAAAGCTTTCATGAAGGGCAAGCGAGGGAAGTCTTTGTTAATGTTTGCATCCAAATCTAACAAGATTTGTTACACTTGCAGTGGTAAAGGTCATCTCTCTACATATGCCCTTCCAAACCGTCCAAAGAAACGTACAAGCAAAAAGGGAAGAAACATTGGAAAGGGAAGTCCAAAATCAAGAACCAAAAGAAAGGGATTGTCAGGACATTTGATGAATCGAATGAGGACACACCAAGTGATGAAGAGGTGTAGGGAGATATATGCCCTTGAGGCAATTTATCATAGAATATGTATTGTTCAAATATAAATGGCACTAATTATCTTAGTATGGTCAATATATATTTATTAAATACTTGGATAATTTCCTTAGACTTAAAGTAAAGGCATACACCTATCTAGATGTAGATTCGATTGTGGGAAGTGTATGACCGATAGGAACTTGAGTCTTAAAATGTTCATGGTCATAGATGTGTCGAGAAAAGGATATCGGCACATCAGACAAACCAGTGTGTCTTTATCTTATCCTATAGGGTAATGATGATTTCATAATCATTCGACCTGACGAAGTCGGAGATGAGACACATGTGCTCATTGGAGAATGAGTTCACTAAACGACCCAATAAAGAGTTATCGAATTGTTAACCATAAATAAATTTTCATTGATAACTCTATAGGGATGATAGGCTAGTTGTTCCTTTAGACTTGAGGTCATTATACGAACCTATGTGTAAACGGTGTCACTTAGATCTATGATCTAGTCTCGAGTCTTTACTCATTGAAAGGTCTTAGGTTGGGTGACACTTGAAGCGTACAAGGTAAGTAGTGACTAAGATATGATTCGTCTCTTCCGTTAAGGGAAGTCAGTGTCACATGCTCAATACGGTTCTTTGTGCTAAAACTCGGCCGGGGTATGTTGTAATGGGTTTTGACTGATCCGGGGTTCACTTTCGACTAGTGCATTGTTCGTCCTTCGCCCTACTTGAGAGCGAAGGCCGGACAACCTTGCACAAAATTTAACGCAGCGGAAGCGGAAAAATAAAGAGAAAAACTTTATATAAACACTTTATATAAACTAGCCCTATCTTCATCAAACCCGAGCCAAGAAAACGCTACTATCCCGGGGTTGGGTCCAGACCAACCCCTGAGGATACTACTATCTAATTAACTACTATAGCTACTGCAATAAAATAATGCACATTAATTAAAACTAAAGTTGAGAAAACTCAACATACCCGTAACTCTTGCCTTGCAGCAAAAGTGTTACCGAAGGCAATCAATTGCCCTTCCCGCACGAACCGCTCCGATCCCAGCAACCACTTGCGCCGATCCCAGCAACTTCTCGTCGCCGAGCCAACCACTTGCTCCAGAAAGTTTCACGCGAGTGAAACCTCCGCCTAGATTTCGGATCTAAATCCGAACTCCTTTGCGGCTTTGCTAGAGCCCTCAGGAGCAAGGCAGAAATTTATAGGGAGAGGAGAAATATTAATTTTAGCTTAGATCCGAGCGTGCTCCAATAGTTTTGAGAGCCGCTCAGATCTAGAGCTTGGGACGAGTTTTGAGGAGGAGAGCAGACCCCTATTTATATAGGCGACGGACTCTCCCCTTTTCTCAAAATCCGATGTGGGACTATTAATATGAGTTAATTAAAATCAAGTTAGTTTGCACTTCACAAAGTGCAAACTTCCGTGAATTTTAACTCACTCACCGTTGAACTTCAAGATTGATACAACCTATCAATTCGAAGGGTGTTCAACGGTGAACGCATAGGAAAAAACCGTTTGTCAATCGGAGTTCATTTGACCCTCCAATTGACCGCTCAAAGTTCAGCTCATGGCTAGTTTTTCGCAAAAACTGAGCCGTCAAAAACTGCCCAACTTAGGTTTCTGAAAACCTATTCTGCGGGACCCATCAGACCAACTGGGCAAGCCCAGACCAGGTTCAGAACCTGGTCTGGACGCGCCTAGACTGGCGCGCCCAGACTGGGCGCCTGGCCCAGTCAGGCCAGGCACCCAGGGCGCCTGGGCGCCCAGGCCCTGGCTTGGGCCGGGCGCTCAGGCCCGGTCAGCCCGAGCTTATTCTGGGTCCAGCCAGGCATCCAGGCCAGACCCAGTCTGGCCTGGGTCAGCTTAGACTGATTCGTAGAACTCTTTTGGGCATATCTTGAGCATTTGACGTCTGATTTGGACGCCGTTCGAACCTGGGCGTAGACCGGGACATTCCCGTCTTACCCGTGAGCTTTTCCTTACGTTTATATTATTAAATATTGTCTTAAACTATTTAAAACACATTTAATCACTTTTGCATCATATGCAATTTAGTCCCTATGTTGGCTTAAATTATCATTTGCATCAAATACAAATGATCTGAGGGCATATTTCCCTACATCTCCCACTTGCACTCAGGATCATTTATCCCAAATGCTGGAGACTATTGCAAACATCTTTTGCAATACTTTGTCCCTTGCATCAAATGCAAATTATTATCCCTAACTAATTTCTACCTATTACTAGACGAAGATCGCACTCTGTGTGAGACCCTACAGCCTGACCCTACTACAGGTTTGGGTTCGAGACCCTAGACGGCAGTGACCACGAGCAGTAGTTGCCGTCCCTGTTTCGGCATCATAATTATGTGGTTTCACCCATTGACAAAATCGTCGGGACTACCAAGACTGTATCCGTGATGAATACCGCAGTTTTAATCCTTTCGTCAAGACTATGTTGTTTATTCAATTTTAGGGTATGGTAACATGTCAACCCCACCAACTTGAAACCGGTCAGTTACATCGGTCTTTAGTTAAATACATGTTGAACTTCTTTCAACATACTTTGATCAAAGATTTTCACTAAAGCACCGAACCAACACATACAACACTAACTCTCCTTAATGAGAGAGACGAATCCTTTCTTAGACACAACTCCCCTCACACGCTTCAAATGCCACCCAACCAAAATCCTTTCGACAAGTAAAGTCTTGAAACTAGGAAAATGATCTAAGTGACACCATTCACATGCAGGTTTGTTCAATGTCTTCAAGTCATAGGACCAGCTTGCCTATCATCACAAAAAGTTATCATTGACATTTTAAATTAAGTTTAACCAAATGATAATCTTTTATGAGTCGTTCAGTGAACTCATTCTCTAATGAGCACCTGCGTCTTGTTTCTGACTTCACCAAGTCAAACGATTACGATTCCATCGTTACTAATCCATAGTGAATACAAAGACACAATGGTCTTATCGATGTGTCGATATCCTTTTCTCGACATATCAATGACCACAAACCAGTTTAAGACTTTAAGCTCCAATCGATAAAAACACTTTCTCATAATCGTGATCGGCATCAAGATAAGTGTATACCTTGCTATAAGTCTAAGGAAATTATCTAAGTATATAAGATGACACGAATGCACAAAGATAATTTGATACCAATAAATTTATTTTATTCATGAATAAGATATTTTCAGGACAATGTGCCTCATAGGCATACAACTCTCAAAACATCTACCACTCACTACAAGGCCCACTCTTTATGGTATTTCATACCGCTTTTACACATTAGTTTCTCCAAACGATCACGTGCAAGGGCCTTTGTAAATGGATCAGCTAAATTCTCTTCAGACGAGACTCTGAGGATTTCTATGTCCTTCCTCTTCTCAATATCACGTATCAAATGATATTTTCAAAGAATGTGTCTGGATCTCTTGTGGAATCTGGGTTCTTTGACCAAGCTCAATGTGGCATTGTTATCACAATACAACGGTATTGGATCTATAACAGTAGGCACCACTCCTAGCTGGCTCACAAATTTCCTAATCCAGACAGCTTCCTTTGCTGCATGATTGGCCGCTATATATTCGGCCTCCATAGTTGAATCAGCAACGGTGTCTTGCTTTGAACTCCTCCAGCTCACTGTACATCCGTTGAGAGTGAAAATGTATCCTCAAATTGACTTGCTGTCATCCACGTCACTCTGAAAGCTGGAATCCGTGAAGCCCTCAATTTTGAGTTCTTCACTTCTATAAATCAAAACTAGATCTCTTGTTCTTCGCAAGTACTTGAGAATCGTCTTGACTGCTTTCCAGTGTTCTTCTCCATAGTTAGACTGATATCGACTTACTGCACCTAGTGCAAAAGCGACATCAGGTCTGGTACATATCATGGAATACATGATCGATCCAACTGCCGAAGCATATGGAATATTGCTCATGCGTTCTCTTTCCAAGTCAGTCTTTGGAGACATCTTCTTGGAAAGACTTATTCCGTGATTTGCGGGTATAAACCCACCTTTACTGTTTTCCATGTTAAACCGTTTTAACACAGTATCAATGTACCTAGATTGGGAGAGTCCTAGCATCCTTTTAGATCTATCTCTATAGATCTTCACACCTAGTATGTAGGATGCTTCTCCCAAATCTTTCATGGAGAAGTTAGTTGATAACCAATCCTTAACAGACTTTAACATCGGTATGTTGTTACCTATTAAGAGAATGTCATCAACATAAAGTACGAGGATGACTAAATTGTTTCCACTGGTTTTCTTATAAACGCATGGCTCATCTTCATTTTTAATAAAATCAAACTCTTTGACCGTATTATCAAATCGGATGTTCCAGCTCCTGGATGCCTGCTTCAATCCATAAATGGATCTATGCAATCTACACGCTTTCCCTTTGCTCCCACTGACTTCGAAACCTTCCGGCTGAGACATGTAAATATGCTCTTCTAAATCACCATTTAGAAATGCAGTTTTTACATCCATCTGCCAGATTTTGTAGTTGTGATAGGCAGCAATAGCGAGTACAATCCGGATGGATTTGTGCATGGCTACGGGTGAGAAAGTTTCGTCATAATCTACACCTAGAATCTGACGATAACCTTTCGCAACAAGTCTAGCCTTGTACGTTTCTATTTTTCCATCTGCACCGATCTTCCTTTTGAAGATCCATTTGCAGCCAATAGGAACACTTTCCTTGGGCACATTCTCTAAAGTCCAAACTTTATTAATGTGCATGGAATCCATCTCAGATTTCATTGCATCCAGCCATTTCTTAGAGTCTCTACTCTGAATTGCTTCTTGGAAGCTAATAGGATCATCTTCAACTAAGATGTTATCCTCAACTCCTCCATCTACGAGAAATCCGTAGTATCTTTCTGGAGCTCGAGGAATCCTATTTGACTTCCTAATAATTGCTTCAGGAGCATTAGGCTCTGCCTCTCCCACTGGTTCTGCGATCTGTTCATGTGTTGATTCAGTCTCTAGACTTTCGTCCAGTTCTATTACCTCGCCATTAGACTCCTTCACAAGGAATTCCTTTTCAAGAAAGGTGGCGTGTTTGGACACAAAAATCTTTTGTTGTTCCTGGTGATTGAAAATGTGTCCCGTCGAGTGACTAGGATACCCAATGAATCTACACATAGCAGACCTATCCTCCAGTTTATCTGGATTAAGCTTCTTGACATACGCAGGACAACCCCATACCTTAATATGCTTAAGGTTTGGTTTCTTCCCGTTCCATATCTCATATGGTGTCATTGGCACGGATCTAGATGGAACTCTATTAAGGATATGGGTAGCAGTTTCTAGGGCATAGCCCCAAAGAGAGATAGGTAACCCAGAGTCACTCATCATTGATCGAACCATGTCTAACAAGGTACGATTCCTTCTCTCTGACACACCATTATGTTGAGGTGTGTAAGGAGGAGTGATCTGAGAGAGAATCCCATTCTCTTTTAAATGCACAAGGAATTCATGGCTCAAGTATTCTCCTCCTCGATCAGATCGAAGAATTTTAATACTTTTACCCGTCTGTTTTTCAACTTCGTTACGATACTCTTTGAATCGCTCAAATGTATCAGACTTGTGCTTCATCAAGAACACATGTCCGAACCTAGAGTGATCATCAGTAAAAGTAACAACGTATGAATATCCTCCTTTCGCTAAATTAGACATTGGTCCACATACATCAGAATGTACTAGACCCAAGAGTTCACTAACTCTTTCCCCTTTACCCGTAAAGGGAGTTTTTGCCATTTTACCTTTGAGACAAGACTCGCAAGTGTCGTACGACTCATAATTCGAGAGGTCAAGAGACCCCTCTTTATGCAACTTGCTAAGTCTTTTCTCTCCGATATGGCCTAGTCTACAGTGCCAAAGGAAAGTTTCATTAAAACTAGATTCCTTACGTTTTCGTGTGTTAACACTTAACACAACGTCATTAGACAGAGTGTATACACCATTATTCATTGTTCCAAATCCCAGCAATTTATCATTAAATAAAATGTTCATAACAGATTCATTAATGGTAAATTTATATCCGTCTTTGGCCAAAGCCGAAATGGAAATAACGTTGCATAGAAAATTTGGTATATAATAACATTGTTTCAAAAACAATGTGGCACCGTTTGCCAAGGTGTGCTTTAGGTCTCCTACGGCTTTAGCAGCTACATTTGCTCCATTACCAACTTGAAGAACTATTTCGTCCTTTCTTAAGTTTCTAAATTTGCTCATACCTTGTAACAAATTACAAATGTGAGTACCCGCACCAGTATCCAATACCCATGCGTTAGAAGTTACAGAAAGGACTATACTCTGTATAACTAATACCTTAGAAGTCGAGACATCAATATGTCCTTTCTTCTCTCCGTTAAGCCCAAAGTTTTCTAAGCAATCAATATTTAAACCAGTCAATTTATTATTCAGGATAAGATTCATATTCGTTTTCATGCTGCAAAAGACATAGAATGAATTTAGTGTAATTCATGATAAAATAATATAGTTAATATGGTTTTTAATTAACTATGGTCTCCCACTATTTTACGATCATTCTCGGAAATGAACGAATTTTAATATCTTAAAATATAGTGAAAGAGGGACCCAATCATCATGAACCTCACAACCTTGAGGAGACTCAACAAGTTGATTGGTTCCATGATTGGTAGACTAACTCTTAGTCAATCACATCACATGTGACTCCCTATCGATTCTTACCCACAGTTACTTATGATCTTGAGGAGACTCAACTAATCATAATGACTGGTCTAGTCAGACCCTTGATTTCGTGTTCAGATTTGACTTAGATCGATGCTCGAGGAGACCCGACGCATCGATTTGGGTCAAGTCCAGACTACATCACATGTATGTTGGAGTTTGTTCCTTAAAGAAAAACATGTCATAGCTTGAGGAGACTCAACAACTATAAATGTTTTCTTTGAGTTACAAAGCTCCAAAATCAAGGAGGGATACGAATTAATCTTTAACAAGATTTATAACGCATTGACTAGATATAACCAAAGCTAACACATTTTATTATCAGCAACTTTGCGGTACAAGCGGGCATGACCAGGGTTAGGGCCGGCCAGGATCACTTGCGCCCAGCAAAGCTGAGTCGATCCACAACACCTTCCCTAACTACCTACCCATACCATTCTCCATTGAAAGTGCTAATGATAAAAAGTGTTATATTGATTTAATCTGGTTGTTATGATTTATTTAACTAGTTAATCCTATCAACTAGTCATAACCTATAATTCAAAATTATTAGGATGTGTTTCATAACTTTTATTAGAAACCTATCAACTATAGGATTTTAATAAATCACATCAGAATTGTTTCAACAAACAAGGGACAATCCTAATCATTCATTAGGATGTGTTATTTAAAATATTGTGAACAACATTTTAAAACATAGCCAAAGCTAGTCATTTAAATTTAATCAGATTAAAGATTTAAATGAATTTTAATGGCTAACCCTACAAGTCTTTCTTTTAGCAATTATCAAATAAAAGCAAAAAAAACATAAAGACATTAATTATCACATAATTAAAAAGATCTAATCTTGGTTTTCAAAACAATTTTCGAAAAATTTGAAAACCAACATATAGTTAGTTCAAGACTAACTACAAGTTTTAATAACATGCATTTCATAAAAGCAGTATTTAGATAGTCTATGTAGCCTCGCTCTGATACCAATGATGGGTTTTGACTGATCCGGGGCTCACTTTCGACTAGTGCATTGTTCGTCCTTCGCCCTACTTGAGAGCGAAGGCCGGACAACCTTGCACAAAATTTAACGCAGCGGAAGCGAGAAAATAAAGAGAAAAACTTTATATAAACACTTTATATAAACTAGCCCTATCTTCATAAAACCCGAGCCAAGAAAACGCTACTATCCCGGGGTTGGGTCCAGACCAACCCCTGAGGATACTACTATCTAATTAACTACTATAGCTACTGCAATAAAATAATGCACATTAATTAAAACTAAAGTTGAGAAAACTCAACATACCCGTAACTCTTGCCTTGCAGCAAAAGTGTTACCGAAGGCAATCAATTGCCCTTCCCGCACGAACCGCTCCGATCCCAGCAACCACTTGCGCCGATCCCAGCAACTTCTCGTCGTCGAGCCAACCACTTGCTCCAGAAAGTTTCACGCGAGCGAAACCTCCGCCTAGATTTCGGATCTGAATCCGAACTTCTTTGCGGCTTTGCTAGAGCCCTCAGGAGCAAGGCAGAAATTTATATGGAGAGGAGAAATATTAATTTTAGCTTAGATCCGAGCGTGCTCCAATAGTTTTGAGAGCCGCTCAGATCTAGAGCTTGGGACGAGTTTTGAGGAGGAGAGCAGACCCCTATTTATATAGGCGGCGGACTCTCCCCTTTTCTCAAAATCCGATGTGTGACTATTAATATGAGTTAATTAAAATCAAGTTAGTTTGCACTACACAAAGTGCAAAATTCCGTGAATTTTAACTCACTCACCGTTGAACTTCAAGATTGATACAACCTATCAATTCGAAGGGTGTTCAACGGTGAACGCATAGGAAAAAACCGTTCGTCAATCGGAGTTCATTTGACCCTCCAATTGACTGCTCAAAGTTCAGCTCATGGCTAGTTTTTCGCAAAAACTGAGCCGTCAAAAACTGGCCAACTTAGGTTTCTGAAAACCTATTCTGCGGGACCCATCAGACCAGCTGGGCAAGCCCAGACCAGGTTCAGAACCTGGTCTGGACGCGCCCAGACTGGCGCGCCCAGGGCGCCTGGGCGCCTGGCCCAGGCGCCCATGGCGCCTGGGCCCGCCTGGGCCCAGGCGCCTAGGGCGCCTGGGCGGGCCCAGGCCCAGGCGCCCAGCGCCTGGGCCTGAGCCCAGATGCCTGGGCACCTGGGCGCCCAGGCCCTGGCTTGGGCCGGGCGCCCAGGCCCGGGCGCTCAGGCCCGGTCAGCCTGAGCTTATTCTGGGTCCAGCCAGGCGTCCAGGCCAGACCCAGTCTAGCCTGGGTCAGCTTGGACTGATTCGTAGAACTCTTTTGGGCATATCTTGAGCATTTGACGTCTGATTTGGACGCCGTTCGAACCTGGGCGTAGACCGGGACATTCCAGTCGTACCCGTGAGCTTTTCCTTACGTTTATATTATTAAATATTTTCTTAAACTATTTAAAACACATTTAATCTCTTTTGCATCATATGCAATTTAGTCCCTATCTTGGCTTAAATTATCATTTTCATCAAATACAAATGATCTGAGGGCATATTTCCCTACATGTTGTAGGTAGTACAACATGGACATACCAAAGACTGATGTATACTGACCAAAGCTAGATAGTAGGGTTGACGTTTTACCATACCCTAGGCTAAGCAGTTACATAGTTTTGACGAAGGGACTAAAACTGCGGTATTCATGACTGACACAGTGAGAGTGATCCCGACGACACTTTTATCAATGGAGCAATCACGTAATTATGATGCCGAAACAGGGGCGACCCCTGCTGCTTGTGGTCACTGTCGTCTAGGGGTTTTGAGCCCTAACATATAGTAGGGTCAGGCTGTAGGGTCTCACACCGAGTGGGATTTGCGTCTTAGTAATTGGAAGGGTTCAGAGGAGTGCACTCGGGTGCACGAGAATAATTGAAGTCACAAAAATTTTGTGACGATAAGTCCTGATTAAATGGGATTTAATAATATCGCAAAAGGTTTGCGATTTTAGATTTTAGCATTAGAAGAAATGCTATAAGGGATTATTGCAGGTGATGCAAAAGGATTGAAAATATATTGTAAAACATTTACAAGAACATTTTGCATAATAAAAGCTTAGGAAAAAGGTTGCAAGAGTTCTTGGGATAGTCCCATTCGAACCCTGCTTTCAAACTGAGTAGAACTTAAGAAACAGCCGAAAAGGCCAGAACTGGGCAAAAGCCCAGTTTTGGCCCATCCCAGCTTGGACGGGCGGGTCCAGACCCGCTAGGCGGACTGAACCCGGCCGCAAAAGGGGTCCAGCCCGCTTGCCGGACTGGACCCCCCGCCAAGCAGGCGAGTCTGACCAGCCTGCTTATGCGGGCAGGTCAAGACCAGCCTGGGCGGGCTCGACCCCCGGCGGGCGGGCTCAGACCCCACACTGTGTGGGCAGGCTCGAGCCCCGCCCGTACAGTGGGCGTGCGCGGGTTGGACCCTCGGGTGGGCTCGTTTTTTAGGAAAACCCTAGAGTTATTGCGACATCTGCAATTTAGCCAAATTTATGACTTTATGCTCAACTTTGAGCAATTATTTGAGGGGTCAAACGAAGTCGTAATTCGTCGTCGTTTGTTCCTAAGCGTTCACCATTCAAAGATCTTCGAATTGATAGGTTGTATCACTTCCGAAGCCCAACGGTGAGAGAGAAATAATTAGTTGAAGTTGAGCCTTAGTGTAAGGCAAAACTAATATTAATTTTCTCCACTAATTAATTCCCATATCAATTAATCCCAAATTGCTCGTGAGACTAGCAGGGGGTCTGGCCTCCTATATAAATCGGGGTCGATACCCCTTAGAAAAATTGCACCAAGTCTCTGAATCGAGTAGCTCCAAAAAGTTTTGAGCACGCTCGATTCAAGACGAAAAATTATTCTTTCCTCCTCTACTTTTTCGATTCCTTCATTCGCATCCTAGCAAGACGACGAGGAGGATTGTATTCGATCCTAAGTCTACGACGTGGATCGCTCTCAAAGTGAAACTTTCTTTGTCTGTTGATTGGCTTGGAGGCGAGGTGTCGGCTCGCTTCGGGCGGAGAAGTTCGAAGGTGCGGAGGCAGCTAAATTTGGGGGAGGCCAAAGTCCGTTGCTGAAAACAATGCTTTGTTCTCTGCGGGGGCAAAGTTCCGGGTATGTGTTTTCTTAATGCATTTTATTCACGCAGTAGTTTAGATATATTTTGGGGCTGGTCAGATCCATCCCAAGATAGTAGAGATTCTGTCTAGGGTCTTTGACATTCTTAGGGTACATTATTAAATAGTTTAATAATTCTTTTTCCGATACTGTTTTAATTCTTTCGTCCATCCGACGTAGGACGGACGTAGAATTATGCCATAAGGGTCCCTCAAAACCCATCATTGGTATCAGAGCTTAGGTTTACTCCTTATCTAAAGCTGCAATGATATGAAATGCATGCTTAGAACACTGATAATGTGATTATCTAGATTTAACATTATGTGATAATTGTTAAAGATGGAACAACAAAATTCTTGATGCTATTAAATTATTTATGTGATAAATTTTTAATATGCTTTCTAAGAACATGTTAATCTGATTATCTAGTTTTTAACATTATGCGATAATTGTTAAAAATGGAACAACTTAATTTTGGATGCTCTTAAATTTTTATGTGATAAATTTTTTAAAAAATGAATGCTAAAATTTATGTGATAAATTTTAAACAGTTGTTCATGTTAATTTAATTATGTGATAATTATTAATAGATAGTAAGATAATTTTATGTGATAATCTGAAGTTGTCTATCTGCATGTAAATTTTATGACATAAAATCAGTTGACACATTTTTAATGGTAGTTCTAAATTCTTGTATATTATGTGATAATTCAAGAAAGCCTCTTAGGATAGCCAATAAAATTTATCTAAAAGTTATGAAATAATTTTAGATTGACATGTTATGTTTAATAAAGTGTTACAACATTTAAATTCCTAATTCTTGACTAGGGTAGCCCTTTTTCCAACAATTATTATTATAAATGTTCTAATAATAATTCTTATAGAAGGCTACAATTTTACATTGTTGTAATTTGTATTTATTAAAATCCTAATACTTGATTTGGATAGCACGTTGAAACTTTAAAAACTTATAGTTGATAAGGACTCTAATAAAAGTTATAACCAAATCCTAATAATTCCGTATTTTAGGATTCAACTAGTTGCTAGGATAACTAGTTTTAATGAAGCCACTTTAGTTGATGGCACACATACGAATGGTGAGTTTTCCTTCAATAGACCATAATCCGGTCTAGTGTTTTTTGATTAGTATTGAAGATCACCTTAAGCTTGTCTGGGGATAGTGATCCTGGCCTGGTCAAATCCCTGGCCGCGTTTCGCTGGACCGCAAGGATGCAAATCATGATTATGTGACACCGTCAACTATATCTAATCTAATACGTTAAAAGTCTTCTTCAAGCTTAATCGTATCCCACCTTATTTTTGGACTAGGGGACTAATAGACACATGTCATGGTTGTTGAGTCTCCTCAAGCTATAACATGGTCTCTTTTTAGAAACCGACTCCATAATACATATGATGTAGTCGAGTCTTAACCCAAACTGCCACGTCGGGTCTCCTCGAGTGTCGGTGTAAGTTAAGTCTGGACATGGAAATAAGGGTTCAACTAGACTAGTCATTATGATTTGTTGAGTCTCCTCAAGATCATAAGTGACTATGGGCAAAAACCTGTAGGGAGTCACATGTGATGTGATCGATGAAGAGTTCATCTACCAATTGCAAATCCTATAAACTTGTTGAGTCTCCTCACGGTTCTGAAGCTCAAGGTGGTTGGATCTCTCTCCCACATATTTTAACTATAATAAATCATTTATTATTATGGGTTAAGTATTCATTAAATTAGTGGGAGAATATAGTTTAATAAAAACCTCTTAAACTATATAAGAACATATGCTAATTCAACTTCTATTAAAATGCAGTATGGAGTTTGCACTTAAATTCATTATCGAGAAGAATGTGCTGAACGGTATGAATTACAAGGATTCATTGAGGAACATCAAGCTAGTCCTCTCGTTAGCTGGGATAGGGTACGTACTGACGAAAACTGCTTCGGAGAAGCCCAATGAAGATGCCACCATTGAAGAGAAGGAGACGTACAAGCGAGTGGCAAAGGGATGCAGAGAAGGCCAGGTGCCTTTCTTTGGCCTCAATGAACAATGATCTGCAGAGAAAGCATGAACACATAGATGTTCAGAGTATGCTTTTGAACACAAAGGAATTGTATGTCAAGAGTTCTAGGGCTTCCAGATTTGAGGCCACCTGCAACCTTTGGGAGACAAAGATGACGACGGCCCCATCCAGGATCATATGATTAAGATGATCAGGTTCGTAGAGGACGCATCCCAACTAGGATTTGTCCTTAAAATGAAATGAGCAAGGACATAAGCTTAAATTCTTTGACCCCTGACTTCAACCAGTTCATTACAATTTTTATAATGAACAATACAGAGGTGGAACTTCCAGGTCTCTTGAACATGCTCCGACAGTTCGAGGAGAGAATCGAGAAGAAACCACCAGTGTTGGTTTTCGGCTCTGCTTCTTCTCACCAGCCTAAGGGCAAGGGTAAGAAGAGGATCCCTCAACCTACTAAAGGGAAGATGGGGAAAAAGAAGAAAGGGGCGTCGTCGGAGTCTGAGTGTTTTCATTACCATAAGCCAAGACATTGGAAGAGGAACTGCAAGGCCTACCTTGCGGAGAAAAAGGGGCATGGTGATGCCTCAACCTCAGGTACGAATATTGTTTAAAGAGTATATTAATTTCCATAAAGTTTAATAAATGGTATGAGATACCAGTTTGATTTTTAAAACATCTGTATCTTGTCTACAGGTGATTGATGCGATGGATGGATGAAGTTACCAAGTGCGGTCGCCAATAAGAGTAATCATTGCTGCTGGGGCCTTCACGAGAGTTCAGAGATATCGAGGAAGCAGACGTATTTTTATTTTTGAATAAATGTAACGATGGAGTTTTATGAACAATGATTGAGTGAGTGTCACTCGGGAGATATGTTGTGAACAATTTTCATTCAATGAAGTCGTTGTTTCTGGTATATTAATGAATATGCTCTGATGGCTATCTGAGTTCTTGTGTATGGCTATCTGAGTTGTTGTGAATGCTTCTGAGTTGATGTGATTGATTGGGGCTGTCAGTAATTTTAACAAATCTAATTTAACGAGTAAATTCCAGGCACATGTAATTTAGATTGGATTTTGATTATGCACATAATAAGAAAAGTTCTTGTTGGGCATGCATATAATACTTCAAGTTAAAAGATTAATGCAGATAAAGGAACTGATAGTGTAAGTAGTTTTTGAATGAGTCGATCATCATCAAAACTTCTATAAATGAATTATGATTTAACTGATTCGTTAGAACGACATAACACAAAATTCATTCCATTTTGATTCATTCAGCACAACTCGGTTGGTTATACTTAATAATCAACATTCTAAATGAGATTTAGAAAGTTAAGTTGAAATAATAAAACAAGACAATTCTCAAAATCAGTGGGAGCTAACATATTACTTGGTTCCCGTTTTTGGAACTAAGTAAAAGTTCTAAGTTTTAAAACATATATATGTTACATACAACCAAAAGAGTTTTCTTGTTCAAATAGATACATTTTAGCAGATCCCCTTTTTAGGCTTTGACATATGGCTGATATGTAATAGCGGTATGAGATACCGAGTTAAATAGCCTAAGTGCAAGTGGGAGATGTAGGGAGATATATGCCCTCGAGGCAATTTATCCTAGAATATGTCTTGTTCAAATATAAATGGTACTAATTATCCTAGTATGGTCAATATATATTTATTAAATACTTGGATAATTTCCTTAGACTTAAAGTAAGGGCATACATGTATCCAGATGTAGATCTCGATTGTGGAAAGTGTATGACTGATAAGAAGTTGAGTCTTAAAATGTTCATGGTCATAGATGTGTCGAAAAAAGGATATCGATACATCGGACAAACCATTGTGTCTTTGTCTTATTCAATAAGGTAATGATGATCTCATAATCATTCGACCTGGCGAAGTCGGAGACGAGACACATGTGCTCATTGGAGAATGAGTTCAGTAAACGACCCAATAAAGAGTTATCGAATGGTTAACCTTAAATAAATTTTCATTGATAACTCTCTAGTGATGATAAGCTAGTTTGTCCTTTAGACTTGTGGTCATTGTATGAACCTGTGCGTGAACAATGGCACTTAGATCTATGATCTAGTCTCGAGTCTTTACTCGTTGAAAGGTCTTAGATTGGGTGACACTTGAAGCATATGAAGTAAGTAGTGACTAAGATATGATTCGTCTCTTCCATTAAGGGAAGTCAATGTCATAGGCTCAGTATAGTTCTTTGTGCTAAACCTTGGTCGGAGTATGTTGTAGGTAATACAACATGGAAATACCAAAGACCGATTTATACTGACCAATGCTAGCGAGTATGGTTGATGGTTTACCATACCCTAGGCTAAGCAGTGACATAGTTATGACGAAGGGACTAAAACTACGGTATTCATCACTGACACAGTCAGAGTGATCCCGACGAAATTTTGTCAAAGGGTCAATCCCATAATTATGATGTCGAAACAGGGGCGATATCTGCTGCTCGTGGTCACTGTCATCTAAGGGTTTCAAGTCCCAGCCTGTAGTAGGGTCAGGCTGTAGGGTCTCACATCGAGTGAGATTTGCGTCTTAGTAATATGACGGGTTCAGGATGAGTGCACTCTGGTGCACAAGAATAATTAAAGTCACAAAGAGTTTGTGACGATAAGTCTTGATTAAATGGGATTTAATGATATCGCAAAAGGTTTGCGATTTTAGCATTAGAAGGAATGCTATAAGGAATTATTGCATGTGATGCAAAAGGATTGAAAATATATTGTAAAACTTTTATAAGAATATTTTGCATAATAAAAGTTTACAAAAAGGTTGCAAGAGTTCTTGGGATAGTCCCATTCGAACCCTGCTTTCCAACAGTTCGAAAATCAGCTCAATCGGAGCTGTAGAACTCAAGAAACAGCCCAAAAGGGCAGAACTGGGCAAAAAGCCCAGTTCTGGCCCAGCCCAGCTTGGACGGGCGACTCCAAACCTGATAGGCGGGCTTAGACCCGCCCGCACTATGCGCACGGGCTCGAGCCCCGCCCGTACAGTGGTCGGGTCTGACCCTCCCAGGGCGGGCGGGCGCGGGTTGGGCCCTCAGGTGGGCCCATTTTTTGGGAAAACCCTAGAGTTATTGTGACGACTGCAATTTAGCCGAATTTGTGCCTTTTTGCTCAACTTTGAGCACTTATTTGCAAACGAAGTCGGAATTCATCGCCGTTGGTTCATATGCGTTCACCATTCAAAGCTCTTCGAATTGATAGGTTGTATCACTTCCGAAGCCCAACGGTGAGAGAGAAATAATTAGTTGAAGTTAAGCATTAGTGTAAGGCAAAACTAATCCCAGTTTTCTCCACTAATTAATTCCCATATCATTTAATCCCACATTTTTCATGAGACGAGCAAGGGGGTCCGGCCTCCTATATAAATAGGGGTCGACATCCTTTAGAAAAATTGCACCAAGTCTCTGAATCGAGTAGCTCCAAAAAGTTTTAAACACGCTCTATTCAAGACGAAAAATTATTCTTTCCTCCTCTAATTTTCTGATTCCTTCGTTCGCGTCCTAGCAAGACGAGGAGGAGGATTGGATTCGATCCAAAGTCTACGACGCGGATCGCTATCAAAGTGAAAATTTCTTCGACTGTTGATTGGCTCGGAGGCGCGGTGTCGGCTTGCTTCGGGCGGAGCAGTTCGGAGGTGCGGAGGCGGCTAACTTTGGGGGAGGCCAAAGTCCATTGCAAAAAATGACGCTTTGTTCTCTGCGGAGGCAAAGTTCCATGTATGTGTTTTCTTAATGCATTTTATTCATTGCAGTAGTTTAGATCTATTTTGGGGCTGGTCAGATCCACCCCAAGATAGTAGAGATCCTAGCTAGGGTCTTTGACATTCTTACGGTACGTTATTAAATAGTTTAATAATTCTTTTTCCTCTTCTGTTTTAATTCTTTCGTCCGTCCGACGTAGGATGTGCGTAGAATTATGCCCTAAGGGTCCATCAAAACCCATCAAGAGTAAGATGACAAGGAGGTTGCCTAATTGTGCTTTGCCGCATTCGATGATATCTCTTCAAGCTCAAGTGATGAAGAGGTGGAGGTGTGGCTCAACCCCAATGAAGAAGTGTGCTTCATAGCAAAAGGAGAAGTGTCTTCATCAAGTTCTAGCGAGGATGAAAGCGATAATGAAGAGGAGGTGGAGCCAAAGCTATCCTAAAAGGAGCTCAAATACCAAAACAATGTGGTCTCCAACGGTGCAAGTAAGTGCATAGAATCTTATGATAAATTGAAAGGAAAATTTAAAGATGCTTTGAGTAGGTTGCTTGTACTAGAATCTTCTAGTGTAAATGTGAATGATGTGCATGTTTGTGACACTAGTGAGAGAGACACACTTCTCTCTCAAGTTAAGGAATTGAGCATTTCTAATGAAAAATTGCTAGCTCAAAACCTTAGCTTAGAGACTCGCATTCAACAACTTACGTTGAAATGCGAAGAGGAATTCCAAAAGCTCAAAAGTTTTGTTCATTCTAGGGATTCACTCATTTGTTGGAAACAACATCCGGTAAATCATAGAGGATGTTTGGGATACATACCAAGTGTTGTAACCAAACATACCTCTAATTCTTCTTTTAGTGCAAAATCAAGAAACATTGCTAAAGCACCTAAGAAGAATCACCATGCTTACTTGTATAATAAAAAAAACCTAACAAGAAGCATGTAAATCACAATGTGATGATGAAAAATGAAAATTCTTCATTTTTTGCTAAGAAGCAAGCTCCTCACTTAATGCATGCCAAGAAATATTTTTCTACACCTAAGCATACCACATCCATCCCTTTTGCAAAGGCAAAACCATTGCCTAGGAAATCCTAAGTCTTTTGATTCACACTAGGTGTAGTGTGCAAGGGAGGGATAATTAAATCAACTCTCTAGTTAGGGATGTGATCACATCATGTGATTAGATTAGGAAATCAAAATCCACTTGGGTTTGGTTTCCTAATGTGTAGGTCTCTCACATATATGCATATTGCATGGGTATTTTGCTTTAATATTTATTCTTAAGCATACCTATTTATTGTGTATGATGTTTCATGATTTTGAAAAGTTTTTCAAATTATTTTTCATGAAAATCGGGCCTTGGGGAATACATTGTCATACATGCATATTTTGAACCATGTATATGACAATGGGGGAGTTAATATATGAAGTATGTTTAAAATTATTTTAAAAACATATTTTAACTCTCATATTGGGTTATTTTGAGATATCTTTCTACAATTGGTTATTAAGGCCTCAAACTCAACCCATTGATGTTGCCAACATCTTATATGATATATTTTCTATTGGCAATGTCATTTGTATCAATGATGCTTGATTTTCTATATACATGCATTGATAAAATCTAGGCCCATGGCTCCAAGTATTACAATTTTCAATTGGTAATGATTTTTTTCTTTTACAATTGGTATTAAACCATAGAAGTCAAAAATTTGACCCTTTCTATGATCTAGGGGGAGCATGGGATAAAGATTGATACCCACTAAATTTTTACCTTTGGCATCATACATCTCTTAATCTCTTGATTATTTGTCATATTTTTAAAGGGAGTCATTGACAAGAGTCACTTCTTCTGTGCTTGATGTCCAGCTTTTTGACAATGACAAGGGAGAGAGATATATGAATTATGTAAATCAAATCTTCTAGGGGAGAGAGAAATTTATGTAATACATGCCTATTATATGTCACTATTGTTCATAATCTTAGTTTATTTACAATTGGTATAATGAGTATTTACAATTGGTTATCTATGTTCAATTGGTGTGTATAAGTAGGGGAGCTCATTAGCATTGTGCTTTATTTCTTTATGTTTAACATAATGTGTGTCATCATCAAAAAGGGTGAAGATTGTTAGGTATTAGTGTTTTAGGCCAATATTATTTTGATGATGATCACAACACTATGTTGTTGCTAATGACTCTCATGTTTTAGTCTCATGTTTAATCAAATGAAGAATATCATTTTGGAGACTAAATAGCTTGGTTCAAGGATGGACATCAATGGGAGCATTACCAAAGCTTGGATCTTAATGAAGGGAAGCTCATTAAAAGGTGCCAACGCTTGGAAGATAATGGGGAGCATCAAGGAAACAAGAGCTTGAAGATTAGACTCTAAGGGAATCAATTGTAATCCATGTATTATTTCATCTAATTCCTTTTCTCTTTTGGAGTCATAGGATATTTTAAGGCCTTGATAGATGGTCTACTCTTTCATGCATATCTTTTAACCACCTTAGTGAGCCTTAGGATTATCATAGAATCCAACCCAATAGGTTCCTCATGTCATGAACTCAAATATCTGGCTTTCCAACAGCCGACTGCTGAAGGCAGGACAGGCGACTGGTTATCACCAGGCACATTGCCATCATTCTACAGGTGACCGTTGTGCACAGCTCAAGTAAAATAATTCTTGACTCTTTCTTGAGCTTTTGGAGCAAACGACCGAAGTTCATTTGACAGGTGCATGTTTATCATTAGGCACATGAACATTGTTTTACAGTCGTCTGTGTACCAAAGTGCATAACTTGTCATTTTTGGGCTTCACTCCATCTTGTGGGTCAATCGACTGATGTAGAGTTTGTGGTCACTTGTCATTCTGCATGCACATGGACTTTTCTTGTCAGTCGTCTGAATGCACAAGTGCATAAGCTGCATTTTCTCAACTCCTGTCCATCGCATGTTACAGTTGACTGACGAAGTCTTTATAGTCGTATGAACATAGTACCTGTGCATGTGTAGTCTTCTACAATCGCTTGTCCTAGCTCAGATTATAGCCGTTGGGAATAATCTAGTCGTTAGCCAGTCAATTGTCGATCCATATACAATCGCATGTCCAAGCCGTAAGTTGCCAAAATCTAGATGTTGCAGATTTTCTCCTTCGGCCTTTTTACTTGGTTTTGAGGGGTTTTAGTGGTTTCCTATATATTGGAGATGGGTTAGTTCTATTAGAACTCTTGGTTAACATTGAATATCTTATAGATTCATTAATCCACTCTTAATCTCTCATTTCCCTCATTAGAGCACTAATCCTCTTCATGCTTTGAAGCTAGCTCAAGGGAAATCCTCCAAGTGCAATTAAAGCTCATCTCATCACTTGAGGATCCTCTTCCATACCTTCTTCTTCATATTGAGTAAGTTCATCTCAAGGCATATGTAAGAGTAATTTGTTTCATTTGTGTTATTGAAATCCTAGCTCTCTTTGTGAGTGCAAGTTCCTCTCTGTGTGAGAGATTAACCCTTGTGTAGGGTTGGTTGAGTACTCTCTATGTTAGAGTTAGGTTCTTTCTGTGTGAGAGAACAAATCCTTTGTGTAGGGTATCCCTTGTGTAGGGATTGTATTAACTACCTTGTGTAGGATCATAGTGAATATTTGGTGTGGCTGGATGTACCCAAGTTGCAGAACCAGTGTAAAATCTCCTGTGTTTACGTATGTTTAATTGTGTATATTAAATTCCTTTTGCACTTATAATTTCATATTTGCAAGTTTAATTTTTAAGTTCACAATTACTGCCATTACTCCATTCACCCCCTCCCTCCAAGAGTGCATGTTGTTAGTATTGCAAGGCATAGACAGTCCTTACACATGTAAGACAAGGATGATGCCATTCCTCCAATCGGTCGACATGGACTTATGGAATATGGTGTTGACTCCTTATGTTAAACCCATAGAGCCAATTTTGGAGAAGACCAAGAGTGAGAAGGCTCAAGGGACACTCAACACCAAACCCATAACCTCCTTGTTTTGTGCACTCGATAGCACGGAGTACAACTGAGTGTGCACATCAACTACGGTGCATCAAATTTGGCACTCACTCCATGCAACTCATGCAGTAATACTCGTGTTAAGGATACAAAAATTTCTTTATTTTTATAGAACTATGAATTTTTCATGACGAATGAAGGAGAGACAATTACTAAGATGTACATACCACTTCTCTGAAATAATCAACACCCGTAATGAACTTTCACTAAAGGAGCAAATGAGCAAGATACTTCATTCACTCACACCAGATTGGGAATCAAAGGCTACGGTTATCCAAGAATCCCACAACCTCTCTAGGATCTCAATAGAAGACCTTATATGCAATCTTTTGGCCTATGAGCTTCAAGTCAAGAAGAGAAAAGAAAAGGAGCAAATGTAGAAGTCACTTGCCCTCAAGTCTACCAAGGAGAATGAAAGATCGGGAGATGAAGATGGTAATGGTCAAATTGCTCTCATGACAAGAGAATTCAAGAACTTCATCCGATGTAAGTTTAAATTTAATAAGCAAAGATTAACTGAGAAAACTATTGTTTTCATTGGATGTAATAAGCCAAGACACCGGATAAAGGCGTGTCCACTACAAAATAAGAATGGCAATAGAAAGGCAAAAGCAACATCAAAATTGCCAAAGCCTACGAAGAAAGCATTTGTGGCTTGGGATCGATAATCTGATGCTTCATCCGATGAGTCCTCAAGTGAAATTGTAAAGGAAGAAAAGGAAGAGAGGATATACATGTGCTTCGTGGTCATTGAAGAAAAGGATGATGTAAACTCTAAATCTTAAGCCTCTGATGATGTTGTTGATGTGGTTAACGATGTTATGTTTAGAAGAGTGTATGATAAGTATGAAACACTGCTTTTTGAGGACCTTAAATTCCAAAAGATTCATAGAGATTGCATGCCTCATATAGATGTTGAACAGATAAATGAAGAGAACTTAAAATTTCTTAGTATGAATTAGTTTCTTATAGATGAGGTTAGTAGTCTTCATGGTAGACTTGATGACTTCGATAAAATTTTGACCACCACTAAGGCTAAGTATGATGTCCTTTATAAGAATGTGGATAGGTTCAATGTGGTTAAAGAAAAGTTAGATTACTTAATTAGTTCTCAAAGGCCCTCTAACAGTAAATTTGGCCTAGAATATAGAAAGCCCAATGATAAGCCTAAATATGACTATGCTAGGGTGCATCACTTCCAGAAATGGTTTCATTGTTGTTTGGACACCCAAGCGTAGGACTATTCAAATGAAAGATGAGTATGTTTATATATTTATTCATAATGTACATTTTAGTAGAGATTATAGATATGTTTGTGATGGGAGGTCTATAGCCAAATGAGTTTGGTTTCCTACAGAGTGATATCTCTATTTTTATGCCAAATCCTATGGATCCAAAAGAAAAGGGTACCAAAATTTGTTACTTTCAAGGTACCAAAATATGACAAGAAGATAAAATAAGAAATATCGACAATTCCTTGTGTGGTCTAAGGAAATAAAAAACAGCTTTCTACAATTTAATATATATTGAATATAAATATCAGAGTAGCCAGTATAGTCACGATTCAAGGGGTCAAGTCCACTTACTTTTTTATGTAAAATTTTACGGTGGATTTGATTGGAATAATGGGAAAGTATGAATATTTTGGTTTGGTGATTAATTAAGAAGTATAAGGATATTGTATCGGATATCCATGGGATTATAAGCTAGCTCCAAATGAACTTCAAAGAATATGTATGTATTGAGGGTGGTGCCCAATTGCTTATGATGAATACTTTCAGGGGGAGATAATGCAAAAGTTTGTAAGAAAATTTTCCTTTATGCATAATTTTCAACATATAGTATCATTCCATATTTATAACACTTGGCATCATGCATGCTTGTGTCCTACACGTGGATCTATATGCATGGGAAAGAGATCACCTAGTCAGGGGGAGAATATATTTTGAATATTGATTCTTTTAATTGACAAAGGGGATAGATTTTTACATATCTTCTACATCCTTTTTTTGATAATGCCAAAGGAGAAGAAATATTAGGAGATATAAAATATAGGGAGAAATATTATTTAGATAGAATGTTGCTACACATAAACTCACACTCTTTATTGATACTTCAAAATTTATATAAAATATGTGGTCATCATCAAAAGCGGGAAGAATATTGAATTTTGAGTCGCCACACATTTATTTGGATGATGAGCAACATATTTGGTACTAATATTTTCTTGAGTGTCTATGTATAGATGTTAAACTGACATGATTATATATATGAGCCTATGTGTAAATCAAGTATGGATAGAGCTAACAAAGACCACGAAGATCAAAGGAGCCAAGACAAATGCAATAAAGATCAAGATTGCATCAAGTGCTTAATGTAATGTTTTTATTTTGATGTAAATTTTTTTATCCTTGGTTGCATGTTAAAATCTTTGTTGAAGCTCTCACACACTTAGGAACACACATAAAATGTTTTAAAATGTTTTAAAAAACATTTACTAAGTTTTTGAGCTCGTAACATATGTATCATTTTAGGAGTCTCCTACCAAAATCATAGGAGTTGACTACTATTAATTACTGGCTTTTGTTTGGACACTGGAGTGTCTGGGAGTCGACCTATGTACACATGATGGTCGACTACCACCTTTAGGAGTCGACTCCCAGTTCTACATGATCCTACTCTCAGCCCTGCTGGTAGCTTATAACGGTCAGATTTTTGCCCCCTTTTTCTAGCCGTTTGAGGGGTTGTTTGGTCATTCTGCTATAGCAAAATTAACAGTTATATATAAGGGGTTGTTACTAAAGTTATTACCAGCATTAATGGTCAATTTTCTTGAGTAAAAATTAATTTCAATGAGAAAAGCCTGTAAGTAAATCCCTCTCAATTTTGCATATGTTTTAAAGAATTTTCCATTTTTTTCTTGTACAAATTCTAGTTCTCAAAGAGCATCATTTCTACATCATTTAGAGATCCACTATAGCCACAAAACAATCAACACAAAAGCTTCAACATTTGGCTATATGTAAAAGGTTGTAAGTATTTTTCTTTGACATTTGGTGAGGTGTTTTCTATCATTGGAGAAGCGATGTCTAATTAAGACGTATTGTCCATTGTTGGACGTATTTGTCCTTTAAGGACGTGTTGTAATCTTTGTCTCGTATGAGACTTGTTTAGAGGGTCCCTTGTCCCAGTATAGACGTGTAGCTGGATGTAGGGGCAGAGACCCGAATCAGGATAAATTTGTGTGTTTGCGATTGTGACACTCTTTGTGTTTATTGTGTACTGGCAATTGGTTTTAGCTTACGCATTACTCTTTATTATTGCAAGTTATTTTTGTTGATTAAATTATAATTAGGTAACCGATGTGTGTTTATTTTTTATATATTTGTGCTTTATTCATATGCATTTCATACCACTTTAACCCATGTTCCACTCCATTCTTCCCGTTTTTGTTTTCTTTTTATTTTTTGTTTCCTTGTGTGCATTGCTAGCATAATTGAATGATTTTAGGACCTTAGAGCATGCGTAAAATAAATGGGACGAAGCGAGTAGAAACGAGAGCTAAAACCAAAGGGGAAAGAAGACAAGATGCAACATGTGACCGCGTGGGTCATCCACACGACCGTGTCACCAGGACAGCCCAAAGAGAGCAACTGAAGAAGCATTCCACATGGTCGTGTCAGAAGCCAAAACAATCGCATCATAATATAAGCTTAAGAGAATAAAATCATCATCGACGAGGTTGTTTGGCTGAAGACGATACCACGTCGATCCGAGCTGCTGCTAAAGACTAACGATTGTCCAAACGACCGATTAGATCAAAATTTTGATCGAGCTGAATGCCAAACAACACGGTCACATAAATGCGGTCACGTCGATCGAAGGTAGATTCTCTTAAGTTACGCACTTAAGCGACACGATCGCTTCGAATATGGCCCCCAAGGGGTTTTATGGGCGCCGCCAGGGGCAGAATTGGGATTTTCTCAGATTTTGCTGGGTTATTTAAAACTTTCTCATTCCTCTGAAGGAGAGGATGCCTTTTTGCAGACTTCTTCTGGGTTTTTCAGATTTGAATCAGGTGTAAACATTCTTTATTCTCTGCAACTTTGGTTGTTCTTTTTGTTTTAGTTGAGCCATGTTCTTTCTATTGCAATAGAATTAGTTTGATTTATCTCTACTCGTTATGGATTGCTCAACTCTCTATTACCATATCATCTACATTGCCATGGTTATTCAATTCATGTATTTGATTGTGTTTTTCTCCATGGATTGTGAGTAATCGCCGATCTAGGGCCATGGGTTGAACCCCATTAGATTTGGCTATGGATTGATGAAATTTTGATTAATTGTTGAATAATTAGATATTAGGGGTCTGCTAGGATGATTATTATCAATGCACATTGATCTCCCCATTGTGGATATATAGATTAGTCAATGGCAGGAGCTGGGGCAAATTTAGGGGTTTCAATCCCTACATTGATCCATACTATCCATATGGCTGACGGGAGTCAAGCATGGATTAGAACTCTCCTAGCATATATCTAAATCCTAATCCACGGATGTGGCATAGAGGAAGATTAATGACATTTGTCGGATGTAATGCACCTAACACATATCGATGCACCAATATGAGTTGGCTTCGATATGGGTTAGATAATTCTATCATGGCCTCACGAGCGTGGGTAGGGATTACATAAGTGAATATCATATCATTTCATCACTGAAGTGGGGGGTAGGAGAATGCCCTTAGGTTAGACGACCTCTCTCGAGTCCCATGAATTCAACAATCGATCAATCCAATTCAGTCATAACCTTAATCCAATGGTGAAAGGGGATACCTAGGTCCTAGAGCTTTTTCATATTGATAATTCTCCTTAGCATTCACCCTTCTAGCCACATATCGATCGCGTGGCTAATAAACTTAGAAAGAAACAAGTATTCAACAACTACCTCCCATTGGACGACCCGTATAGCGCTACAACTACACTGTGTGCTTGCGTTTATAAATTTGAGACACAATAAGTTTTCTGGTGCCGTTGCCGAGGAGGCACGACTTGATATTGGTTTTGTTCTTTGTTGTTAGACTATGGATTTTATTTTTATTTTTCTTCTTTTTGCTATTATTTTTGTGCTACTGTTGTTTTCTTCAAGTTTTGCCCTTTTTGCATGAACATGACATCGGAGGGTACTAGGACTTGCTTCCCCTAGATCCTGAGATTGAAGCTACCGCATGCCAACGCAACACCGAAAGAAAGAGAAAGTTAGCGCAAGAAACAATGGTAGAAGAAGTTCATAATCCTCCTCCCACTATTCCTCCACCTGTTACTCCACCTCCTGCCAGGTCCCTTCTTGATTTTTCCATGCCGTTTAATGGGTCAACGTCGAGCATTTCTAGGCCACCTGTCGAGGTCAATAATTTTGAGCTCAAGCCTTCGTTGATCAGCTTCATCCGACCGGACCAGTTTGGAGGATCTCCCATAGACAATCCTAATGAGCATCTGAACATTTTCTTGGAGAAATTTGAAACGTTGACGATGAATGGTGTCACTAACGACGCCATTAGGCTAAGACTCTTCCTCTTTTCTTTAAAGGATAAGGTGAAGGAGTGGCTTAGGAGCTGTTCGGAAAGCGATAAAGCTTTAATATTTAGAAATTGCAAGCACACGGCGTTGTCGTAGTGCTTTACAGGTCATCCGTAGGGAGGCAGATTGATCGAGTACTTGCTCAATATAGGGTCGTTACTAGCTACGTTAATCGGATTGAAGGGGACATGGATTACGAGGATTAACAAAGATTACAATATGGGAACATATGTGAATAGAGAAAATTACAAGGCATAACAATCAGAGAAACAAGTATACAATCTAAAGTAGCAATTAATAACAAACAATAACAAAAATAATAAGAGAAGAACAAAGAAAATACTTATCTCATTGATTCGTAGAAAAGGTTGTCAATATCCTATACAAACCAAGAGGGAAAGCTCCAAAATCCTAATCTAAAATTAACCCGACTCCTAAACTACAATAAAACAGTGAAAAAGGGGCAAAACAAGCCCAAAGCACAGCTCTCCCCAAAGTGACGGTGCTCCAGTGTTTTTTATACCAACCCTAAAACCCATCGGGTTCGCTCTAGACCCGGTTCAAAACGGTCGTGTGGTTGAAACCACGCAGCCGCGTCGTTCGGCCCAAGTTACGCATTTGGTTGGCTTCAGAACCCTTGATTCGACACGGCTGTTTGGGGGGAACAAAATGGACGCATCGCCTTCTTGGTTTTCTCTGCTGCTGCCGCTTTGAGGGGTCCACACGGTCATATGAGGAAGCCACACGACCGTGTGGTTGCTTCTTTTCTTCCTCTGCTGTAGGGCCACACGACTGGCTGAACGGCCATGTGGAGTTCAACTAGATGCTTTAGCGTCATTATGGGGCTTTCCCTTCTCTCTCTCTCACAACCGTATGAGACATATCACATGGTCGTGTGTGGTGGTCTTGCAGCTCCTCTTGAATTCAAAACCCATCCTTGCTCCATTAAAACTCCACAGCACTCCTCAATGCTCCATCTTAATGAGATTGAGCTCCATGAGTCGATCCTTGCTCAAAAAGCCAAAATTTTCGTTATTTTACTCCTAAAATCCTCAATTTCACCTGAAATACACCATGGAGACCAAAAGCGTAAAAAGGAACAAAAAGCGAGGAAACGACATGAGAAATGAGGTGAAGTGACGTGAAATGTTGGGGGGAAAAATGTAAAAAACATAAATAAAAACTACTTATCAAAATCACCCAAGCGAAACTCTTCCTCGTCCTCGAGGAAAAAATAGAAAAAGTAAAGAATATGGTATGCAGTCAAGCATGCAAATGATGATATGAGTTTCGAGAATTTCATAAAATCAAGCATATATACGTGGACAAATAGAAAATTCAAATTCACAGAAATTTAAAACGCCAATTCCTCTCTATCAATAAGAATATAATCCTAGGATGTGGTTTTTAGCTCGAATCGTCTAGTAATATACTAAGCTATGGTCAAGCTCATAACCTAGAATATTTTCTCTAACCCGTCCTTAGGCCAAAACAAAGGGATCTAAGTTATGTGATGGTCGAGGAAGAGATAAATCTGAGATAATGAGTTATTGGTCAATCAAAAAGGTGGCTCTCACAGCACCTCAACTTTTCATGATTCGTGAAATCAACAATCTTATTCATGCTTCCAAATCTTTTCTCTTTTTCTCTCTTTTTTATATGGTTCTACTTGGTTCGTGTAAGGAGCATTGGGTCGATGACTCACATGTCAGACGACCTTAGGTCATCAGGCCAAGAAGGACCCCTCGGACCTACTAGCTCGAACCAATTATAATCCTTATTCCCATGCACTCCCTCAAGCTAAACCTTTCAGCGTGAGGTCCCAACGGATCATCGTAGGGATCCGGCTACTCGATGTCGCTGGGGGAATGTAGAGATATGATGCCCTCAATGCTATTTATCTCTGTGTGAATAGCACAAACGTCTTGTTCGAAATAACAATAAGCTGTTTGGTAATGATTTATCTAAGTTATATTATAATGTAGTTAACATTAGATATCAACCTAGGTAAAGTCCTGAGACTTTATGCAAGGTCAAACAGGTATCGAGATGAGTATCTCGATCATGGAGAAATGTTTGACCGTTTGTAGCATAAGTCTAAAAGGGTTCGTGGTCGTAGATGTTTCGAGACAATGATATCGAAACATCGGATAGACCATTGTGTCTTAGTCTTCACCGTTTAGCGGTGGCGATGATCTCATGATCGTTCGACTTGGCGAAGTCAGAGACGAGACACAAGTACTCATTAGAGAATGAGTTCACTGAACGATCCATAAGAGTTATCATATGGTTATATTGACCAATCTATCAATGATGACTCTGAGTGATGATAGGCTAGTTGGTCTTTTGACTTAAGGTCATTTTGACGAACCTATGCATGAACGGTGCCACTTAGATCAACTGACCAATTGGTTTTTTAAAATCCTCTACTCTCATTTTCTTATTCTTAAAGGATTTTTTGATTACTGGATCCTCCCTGAAAATTGCTCTAGGAGTCGACTACCAAAGATGGGAGTCGACTACCAGTGTAGCAGAGTTTTCCCTAAAACTCTCTGGGAGTCTATTACCTCCTTTGGGAGTCGACTACTAGTTGTGTTTGAGCAGATTTCCTTGACTTCCTCTCCCATTTATTCCTAGCTTGATTTTTGGGCTGAAATCAACTTTCATTTGAATTAATTCAAATCTTCTTTTAGCTTTATAAATAGAGAACCTTTGAGATCTGTTTTCATTAACCAATTTCATTCTTGAGCAAAATTATAATTCTCTTAAGCAATTCAAAGTTCTCATCGCTCTCAAGTTCTTCGTATCCAAACGGTTTTCAAATCTCTGATGTTATTTTATTTTCTTCTGAAAGATCATTATTTTTAGCTATTGTAAATTGGTTTTTTAAAATCCTCTACTCTCATTTTCTTATTCTTAAAGGATTTTGTAAACAATAAAGTTCTTGATCACATCGAATCATTTCATATTCTTTGTGTGATCAAAGAACAATTTAAATTCTTTAGCCACTTAGAAGCACAATTGCAAATTCATATTGGCTATAGAATTATTGGGTGTAAACCAATCTCCAGTAATTATTGTGATGAAATGGATTTCGATTTTTTTACTTGTAGTCCCTTGGTGATAAGGGTGTTTGAAATCCTAGCTAAGGCTAGATGGTGTAAATCCTAGTGGTGTAACTAGGTGGTTGGAATCCTAGTGTTGGAACTAGGTCGTTGGAAATCCTAGCGAGTGAAGCTATGTAATTGTATTGCTAAGGCAATAGTGGATTAAATCTCGATCTGTGGCAGTCGGGGACTAGACGTACCCAGGTTGTGGAGAACAAGGATAAATCTCTTGTCTCTTTGTGTGATTTTCTGTGATTGTCTCGTTATTATTATTTGCTTTGTACTAACTTGTTCATTATTCAAGTATATATCATTTGTAATCATTTGTTAATAATATTTTTATTGCAAAGATTGTTTATATTCTATTGTGAGATCTATTTTGTTGCAATTACTCTTTTTTAGATCTTTATTGTTTATATTTTGAGATCAACTTGTTGATTAAGGACCAAGCAAAGATCACTCTACTTGGTTCCTTAGGCAACATTAAAAGGGAAGTTAGTCTTGTTTTGATTATTGTCGAAAAAGTTTTATTCATACAACCCTATTCAACCCCCCTTTTTGTGTTGTTTTCCATCCACAGGATCCAACATATATAAGGTGCAAGCCTTAAACGGTCGAGCTGTAACCTTTTTCTCCATCGTTTCAAGTTCACCATATCAAATCCTCTCATCTTTGATCATCCTCCTCCCTCCAAACTCTTCCTCTCCTCTTAAAATCACCTCCTACCCCAACCACGTCTCCGATTTCCCCTTGTCCATCTCATTCTCCATCGAAACGGCCGAGCATCCAAACCATAACCCGACCGTTTAGGGTTGTTTCTGGGGATCTCAAGTGATGTGACCAATGATAGGGCATGGAGGATCTTGATTTGAAGCTTGGATCAGCACCATCACTACGAGGAAGCATCATCATCTTGGGTAAACCCACTCCTTTTATCAAATTTTAAATTTTTACTCAATATTCTCTACCCCTTGATGATTCTGATACATTGCGTAGGAGTTGTTGTTTGCACACTTACTCATCTTCATTCACAAACATTGCGTTCACGGTCATATTATCATTACTACCATGCCTCCACATAATCATACAAAGCGTGTCGCACCCCCAGGCAACACCGAGGGAGAAACACATGTGCACGCACATCTACGAATGTTGCTTCCACATCTACTGCTCCACCAGCCCCGCAACCCATCTCACCCCCACAGATTGACACCATGGGGATTATTTGAATGGATGAGCGGCAGCACGACACTCATATATCCCTATTTCGATGAGTCATTATACCTACAAAATTCCCGAGCATCCCCGCTCTCAATTCTTTAGGACTCGTCGAGAGTGTCCAAACCCTACTTAACAACATAGGGTGGGGTGATTTTATAAAATGTGAGGCTTGCACGTATAAGAGACTCACTCTATAGTTTCTTAGTTATTTTAGGCACCATCATTCAGGGTTCAGTTTTAGGCTGACGAACAAAGATTATACCATGGCCACTGACACCCTGAACACACGTTTGTATTGGCCCACCGTTATCACTCGCAATTCCATTAAGCAAAATACCACATTCCCTGAAGCATTCAATCTTTATATATTTTAGGAGCAGATCATTGGCATCAACCCCCTTCCCTATCACCAGAGCGAAGGCCTCTTTCATTATCCATTCTTTCCTTCGCCTGGCATACTGCATCGTAGCCACTTTTATCTTTTGTAGGGAGGAGACATGCTAGGTCTCACAGAATGAGCTATTCTTCCTATGGGCCATGACCCAACCCCGTAACATTCACGATGATGGCACCTCTTCACCACGCTATCTTATACATGACGGTTCTTGGTTGGGTCAGAGGCTATTTCACACCGTTAACAGCCCCTCTGCTAAGATTTGTTGTAGATGGTTTATCACGATTATCGCTAAGCTCCCTCCCATTTCTCTCCAGATTCTAGAAACTATGCCCCATATCCATGGCCCCACATCCCTCGACATCTCCGTCCTCATGAATATACACATGATCAAATCCCTAGGGGACTAGAGATTTCTATGGCTTCACGGGACCCTTCACACCACATAAACCACATTACTCAACCCTGATCGATTCCATATTGAGGGAGCCCTGAAGTGGGTATTCCCAACTGATCCAGCTTTTCCCCCACTTGCACAGGCACTTGCACAGCCCCACTCCACTCAGGACCCTATTTTGCTGTTGATGCACATGGAGACCCCATCAGGCCACCCCCACGTCACTTCACACGGAGACCTTGCCTATATGGCGAGAGTACTAGCCACTCTGGTCCTCCGCGTCCACCTCTTTCCACTGATGAACGTATTACACGAGTGGAGGAGGCTATTCATGATCTTAGGTCCTCCATTGATGGCGTCAGGTCCATAGTTATGACCTTACAGTCACAGTTTAACACTGTCTAGCGTTGGCACTATTCTCAGGGCCACTACCCTGTGGCTAGACCCACCTTCCTACTCATGCCATCACCATCACAGCCATCTACTTCTGCACCACATGCACTACCCTCGCCTCCACCATCCACTTCAATTCCACCCACCTCACCACCACCACCATCTTATGCACCACCTCCACCAACATCTCCTCCACAACCACCACCTGATGACGACACCACTTGATAAGATGACCCACACACTTCCCCCATATATGCATGGCACTCATTCTCACTCGACTATCACTTTCAGGGCACATTTTTGGACTTAGATTGGGGGAACTTCCATACCATCTCTTCCCCCTCACATATTTCCTCATGATTTCATCATATTTATCGCATTGAGGACGACGCTCAGCTCTAGCTTAGGGAAGGAGCATTTCATGCCCACTTTTTATTTTTTCCACCTCCATTCCCATGTTTTTATCCATGTGTTCATATTCTTTTTCTTTCTTTCCCTTCTCTTTCCTTTTTTCCTTTATTTTTCTTCATGCATCATCTCTTCCTTAATTTCCTTTTGAATTCACAAAAATGATTAAAAACAACAAAAACACTTGTATTGCAACATGCATCATGCATTCTCCATGCATTCATGTGTGTGTATATATGTGTTTAGAGGATTTTCCGATATAGAGATCTCGAATGGAATTTCATTTTCTATCCTTTACGCTTGATTTCCTTGATGTTGATTAGAATATATGATTAGGATATGTTTTAGTATCAGATCCCATTTAATATGCTCGTTATGCCCATTCTAATATTCAATAGGATAGTAGTACTCGAAACCGACCTAGGTTGGATTTTTCTTAGGGATCTACTTTATACATGGACCATAGAAATGATAGCTGAGTGTAGTGGTTTATAATCCTTCGAGACTTGGATAACGACATATCACATAATACTGAGGATTGATTTCGCTTAACCTATTCATGCTTTCAAAAAAGGAAAAAAAGGAAAGAAAAAGAAAGAAAAAGAGAAGAAAAAATAGGTATATAAAAAAAGTAATAAAATATGCATCATTTTCCTAGCTACACTAAGTAGCTGGATCACCATGCCTAAGGAAGCACTGGAGCCTCGTCCGAAAGGTTTAGCTTGGGGTAGTGCATATAAATAAAGATTATGATTGGTTTGAACTAGTAGGTCCGGGAGTCCCTTTTAACCTGATGCCCCAAGGTTATCTGAACTGTGAGTTATTGACCCAACGCTTCTTACACGAACTAATTAGAATCACAACGAAAAAAAAGAGAAAACAATGAAACAATGAAAAAACAATGAAAATGGAAGATGAATAAACTAGTGATTTCACGAATCATGGAACGTTGACATGTTGTGAGAGCCAGTTCCTCGATAAACCAATAAACCATCTGATACTTATCTCTCCCTCGACCATCGCATAACTTCGATTACTATTCCATCAACCTAAGGACGGGTTAGAGGAATTATTCTAGGACTTCAGCATGATCATGGCTGAGTATATTGTTTGACGATTCGACCTAGAAACGACGTCTTAAGATTATGTTCTAATCGATGAAAAGGAATTGGTGTGTTTAATTTCTATGAATCTGAAATTTTCATTCAACCCATGTATAAATGCTCGGTGTTGTAAAATTCTCAAAGTCATGCCATCATATGTTTGCTTACTTGCTTGCCTCTAATCTTTACTCTTTCGTGTCTTCCTTGAGGACAATGAAGAGTTTAGATAGGGGATTTTGATGTGTGTTTATTTTGTATATATTTTGTACTTCTGTTCATATGCATTTCATACCAAGTTATCCCCCATTCCACTCCATTATCCCGGTTTTTGTTTTCTTTTTATTTTTGGGTTCATTGTGGGTGTAAACGAGATGGAACGAAGCGAGTAGCAACGGGAGCTAAAACCAAAAGGGAAAGAAGACAAGATGCAACATGTGACCTCGTGGTTCATTCACGTGGCCGCGTCACCAGTACATCCCCATGAGAGCAGCTGAAGAAGAATTCCATATGGTTGTGTCAGAAACCAAAATGGCCACGTCATCATAGAAGCTGAAGAGAAGAAAATCATCATTCACGTGGTCGTTTGGCTGACGACACGATCGCATCGATCCAAGCTGTCGCTGAAGCCAAAGGGTCGTCCAAACGACCGTTTAGATAAAAATTCTAAAGGAGCTGAACATCAGACGACATGGTCATGTAAATCATTATGCAGTCGTGTCGATCGAAGATATATTCTCCAAAGTTACACACTTAAGCGATGCGACCGCGTCGCTTACGACGTGACCGCATCGAATAGGGCCTCCAAGGGTTTTTCTGGGTGCCGCCAAGGGCAGAATTGGGATTTTTCTGGGATTTTGCTGGGGTATTTAAACCTTTCTCATTCCTCTAAAGGAGAGGATGCCTTTTTACATACTTTTTCAGGGGTTTTCAAATTTGAATCAGGTGTTAACATTCTTTATTCTCTGCAAATTTGATTGTTCTTTTGTTTTAGTTGAACCGTGTTCTTTCGATTGCAATAGAATTAGTTTGATTTAAATCTACTCATTGTGATTGCTCAACTCTCTATTTCCATACCATATGCATTCCTATGGTTATTCAATTCAAGTATCTAATTGTGTGTTTCTACATGGATTGTTAGTAGTCGCCCATCTAGAGGCATGTGTTGAACCCCATTGGATTTGGCCATGGATTGATGAAATTTTGATTAATTGTTGAATAATTAGAGATTAAGGGTATGCTAGGATGATTATTATCAATGCATATTGATCTCCCCCTTTGTGGATAAATAGATTAGTCGATGGCGGGAGCTGGAGCTAATCTAGGGTTTTCAATCCCTACATTGATCCATACTATCCATGCGGCTGACTGGTGTCAGGCATGTATTAGAGCCCTCCTAGCATAGATCTAAATCTTAATCTATGGTAGTGGCGCGGAGGAAGATTAAGGACATTCGTCGGACATAATGCACTTAACGAATATCAATGCACCAACGGGAGTTAGCTTCGATATGGGTTAGGTAGTCCTATCCTATCCTGGCATCACGAGAGTGGGGGTAGGGATAACATAAAGGAATATCCTATCATTGCATTACAGAAGTGGGGGGGGAGGATATTGCCCTTAGGTTAGATGACCTCTCCCGAGTCCCATGACTTCAACAATCGATCAATCCAATTCAATCCTAACCTTGATGCACATGTACTAGAGGACTTTATAATTTTCATAGACACTATTCACCCCTAGTGTTCTATTTTCCATCTACAAATCCCAACAAAATCTTCTTAGAGTGTAATTCTATGAACTTTTTCTCCACCAAGTACATGTACATTGTCTCACGATATATCTTCATTGAATGGTTATAAGACCAACCATTACTATCTTCATAGTAAAGATCGATATACACTGTCCTATTTGGAACATCAATGTCATGTCTTAATATTCCAACAACCAAGAACGTTCTTGATTGTACTTAAACAGCTGATTAGGTCATCTGTTGATTAGGTCTCACTATCATAATCTCATTATGATCATAATCTTCTTACACAATCTAAGAATTTTAGGAATACAATTGTTATTGTAAAGTACCCAATCACAATTAATTTAAGGTAATCACAATGATAAAAAATGAAAAATAGCATACTATCTTTCAAATAAGATGGGTCAATTAATTGGTTTAAGGGAACTTAGTTTCTAATAATATGTCTATTATTTATTTTTTATTGACTTCAAGGCACATATTTCGCAAGAAGGCGAAGAACGCTGAATTTTTGGCAACTAGAAAGTGCCAAATTGCAGGAGAAGCATCCCAATGCTGACTCATTTAAGGAGAGGCATCCAAATGCTAACTCTGTCGAAGATATGGGCTTAGAAAATTTAGTATTTTGGGCTTCACGAAATCGGCTAAAATTCCAAAAATCCTAAATAATACTTGGGTCAATCTTAAGTTATTTTAAGCATTTTGTATCACATATTTCAACACTCCACTTTAATACAAACACTTATCAAAAGCTAAGTCAATCCATATGTCCAAAAAACTTTACCTTCAAGCTAATCACATCCCCATAAATTTAGAGCACTTGGCTGGTGAGCTTCATATGAAGCATCACCAACTAACAAAGTGTCCAACAAACCCTTTACAAAGGTAAATCTTTAAAATCAGCGCCGCATCAATTTGAATTCATAAAACGAAAGAAATCTCCAATGTCTCTCCGTGCCACCTCATAGAATCCTAGCACCTTTTTAAGAAAACCAAGTTTGAGGCCCGCTCAGACGTTTCTATCAATTCCTTCACTATTGGATTCTCCATCTAGTGAATTTTTTCAAGACGGGTCAACTTGTTGGCATGTTTCTTAGCACACCTCCACCTTAAGTATGCGTCCAAACTCTATGCATCCACTACATCCCTATCAAGTGTTGTATCTCCATGCACATGAAATGCATGCACCAAATCCATGTAGTCATTGTTGGATCTGGATCCTAGCCTAGGGGGGGTGAATTGGCTTGTAAAAATAATTCGTGCAACCCACGAATAAGCACACGCAGTTATAGCAGCAACAGGGTAAATAAAAAGCAGACACAGAGAGTACACAGCAGATTTACCCTGGTTCGGTCGTCCCAACGACCTACTCCAGCCCCCAAAGCAGATACTAGTATTGAATAGCGCAATAGGTACAAAACCACAAGTTAGCGCATGCTCAGAGCACCCTCTACGTCTCTTCACTCGCCAGGCTCTCAGTACCCCATACACAGTGTTTCCTCTCTCTATCAATCCTAATAATGCTTTTTACCAGCTAGTCCCAAACTAGCTGGGTCCCACTTGTCTAGCCCCAACCAGACAAGTCCCAAAATAGTCCCCAAAATATAGGTAAAGTTTTCCCTACAGAGAACGTTACACTAAGACACGAATAAAAGAGTTTAAGGGTTTAGGAATGCTCAGTTCGTGTCTGTGTAGGCGTCTCTGTCAATCAGCATGTCATCAGCTCCAATCTGACGTAAGTGGTGTCTCAATCCGACTCCTGGATGTCATGTTGTGCACTGGTCTGTGCGTAAAGCAATTGCAGTTCAATCCTTAAATATAAGCGGTCGGTGCACATAGTAATTCACTTAAAACTGGTCGATGCGCAAAGTAAATCAATTCAGCTCAATTGATTAAGAAGCCTGTGTGCAGAGCAACTTCCTTTAACTTGTAGTGACACGGCAGCAAGGCAAACGAATTCGATTTCATTTCGAATTCACGTGGTTCCTCAGCCCACGTCAGCAACAAAAGAAAACCTCGCTTTCGTTTGATTTCGTGCGATCAGCTATCCTGAATCCTGGCCGTTGATTTCAATTTGTTGAGTTGATCACCGCCGTTGATTCCATTTTCATGCAGCGGCGAGATCACGGTGATGCAACGGTGATAGCTGGGCTTCGACGACGGCAGGTTCGTCTTTGACAGCAGCGGGCTTCGTGCAGTGGCAGATCTCCTCTTGACGGCATGCAGCGGCGGATCTCGCTTCTCCGACGTCGGCAACGCCTTCCCCGTATGGCGACGGGGGTGGATTCCTTTGTTACGACGACTTCGGGAGCTTTTCGTTGTGTAGAGACGATCTCGTGGCGTGATGGCTCCTGCAGCCTCTTCTCAGTGGCGGCGGCAGTAATCGGAAGCAACAGCGGTTTGACGGCGGCTACTTCAACTTCCTTGACTCAGCAACGATGTCACAGCGGCGCTCCGTCAACAGTGAGCAGCTCCGTCGACAGCGTGATGCTACGGTAATCCAGCGGCAAGATTCCTTTCGCCGTTCAACTTCGCTTTGAGGTGGTGGTCGATGGTTAGGAGCTTTTGGCTAAAAGGAGGATGGCAATTGAGAGGCTTTTGGAGTTTTTGATGGGTTTGGAGTTTTGCGACAAAAGGAGTTTTAAGCTTTCGGTTATTTGAATATTGTGTGCCGCAAAAAAAAGTTTTGGTGCCCTCTTGGAATTTTTGTGTAGCCGCAATCCCTCCTTTTTGTGATTGGCTGCTTGAAGTTTATATGGCCGTAGCTTAGGGTTTAGAGGAGGAGTTTTTAATGAAGGCTGCCGAAAGATTGTTTACTTTTGGGATTTTTGGTGTAAGGCTACGGCAATTTGGAACTAAGGTTTTTTGTTGCCTCCTCTCTTGGTGACTGCCGCTTCTTGGAATTTTGTATTGATGTATGCCGCACTATTCTTAGGGTTGAGAGGATTATTTATATAGGGAGATGCTACGGTTATGGGGAATCCTATTTTGAATAGGAGTTAGAGATTTGGTTCTATCATTTTGCACCACAAATAGGATATGATTTGATCAAGTCGGGATTTGATAGCAATTCAAATTGGGTATGAAATTGGAAATAAATCTCTAATTGATTTGACCAAATCCCAAATAGATTTCATCTCTCTCTATATTGACCAAGTCAAATCGCTTTGTGTATAGCACTTTGACCAAGTCCATTAGCTGTGTGGATAGCAATTCCTCAACCGGTTGACTAAGTCATCACTTTGAGAATTTACCGCTTTGCCATTCCTGAAACAGACTAAGCACGCACGTCAAATATAACAACACGTTTGTCATCATCAAACCAAGATCCTAGATCGTTGCTTCCAACCATCTCCCCCTTTTGGTGATGACAACCCCATAAAAGATTTGAGCAAGAAGTATGGATATGTGTAGTGTGTTGAAGCGTGTGATGCAATATGAATCGAGGAATGAGACAATGTATGGATGAATCATTCAAGCTTTACAATGCATGCACAACAAATAGTAAGTATACTAGCATGCTCCCCCTTCTCTCAAGCTCACCCTTCAACATATATTCAAGTATTTCTCATGCTCCCCCTTCAACAAATAATACCGACATCAAGTCAAATCTTTCTTTTCTTTCTCCCCCTTTGTAATCACCAAAAGTGAATTAATGAAGTCACAAAAATATTCCATGCAAAAATAAACCATTATTAATATAGCGTGCAATTTGCATGAGTTTTCCAAAAAAATAGACAATCCAAGCTCATAGAATTTCATAACAAGACTTCTCCACCTTTGTGTAAGTGTAATGATATAGACAATAAAGTTCTAGAGGAGATTCAATTTCAGAAAATCAACCAAATCAATCCACATTTTCCAATTTTTCATGAATATCACTAGGATTGATTTTTCCCACCTCATCAAAGATGAGTTCAAGTTTCTGAACCCCAAAACATAGCCTAAAAGGGCTTTTAAATGTGGGGTGTCATTGCTTGACGAGTTATATACACCAACACTAATGATTACCCATGTAGCATAAGTTGGATACTCGTGGGTTGTGTATTAGCCATGAAATGTATCCATTTTTCATACGGAGCAATTTTCATCATTTTTTTATTTGCAATTATTTTGTGCTCAATTTTTATTCATGGCTAAACACTTCATATCCCTTAGAAAATTCAGAAATTAATCATTCCTACATTCACTTTCCATTATTCTTCAAAAGAGTCTCCAAAAGCACTAAAAAGTCTATTATAGTGAAAGTGCAAATGTAGGTGTAGAAGTCAAATTTGAAATTTATGAGACATGGCATGGCTACTAAAAAAGAACAACATGTTCATGTAGCTACAACAATAATGAATTAACTTCTACAAGGGATAGATTTGATCATTCATACAATACCACTAAAGATAAATTATAAAGGGTATTCTTTTAAGCTTTTTTTTATTTTTGGTTTTCAATTTTTTTTTGTTTTTTTTCAAAATTAAAAACATTAAAAATCATGCAAGCAAGCACACAAAACAAAATAAAAACAAGTACACAAAACAATCTATGAAGGTATGCAATGTAATGTAAAGAGGGATAAAGATTATACCTTCTCGTCGCTATTTGACGAAGGAGCTAAAAGAATGAGACATTGAAAAATTTTGCTCCTCGCCAAATCTCCACCTTACCTACATGAAAGGTGTTAAGTGTGACCTTGGAATCCAACAAGGTCCACTAGTGTTAGCCATTATTTTTTTAGGAACCCACACTTGTTTAAACTTGATATTTGTGTTCCTAAATTTACAATAATATGAAGTGTGGCCTACACTATCACAAGTAAAGCACTTTGCATATTTGTTCTTTGCAATAGAGGGTACATTGTGGAATTTCTTGAATTTTTGCTTTTCAACATTTTTCAGACCAAAACCAAGTTCTCTTCTATTATTGACATATAATTGATTCTCTAAACTATTGTCCAACGACTGTTTTCCCATAGAGAATTTCTTAATGGCCACTTCAAGATGAGAGACTTTGATTTTTAATTGTTTATTTTCTTCCACAAGCATCGTGCATTTACTAACGAAAGCCAACTTGTTTTCTTTTTCCTTCTTTTCATATTCAATTGTTTTCTTTTAAGATCGTTATCTAGCATGCAAAATTTATCCTTAAGCTCTCTTATTTCATATTGTAACGACAACTTTTCGTTGTACGTTTTTCGTGCACGTGCTTTTGGCCGTGCACGTGTTTATTTTAGACTTTATTCGTTTGTAAACACTTTCGTGTGATATGCCGTTGTGAACGTCTCTGAGGGTATTAAATAGTGGCACTAAATCGGAATGACGTTTCTCGAGTCGTTTTCCCACAATTTAATCTTATTCGATGAGACGTTGTGATTCTCGCTTTTAACGGGAGATGTTTCTATTTTTAGTTTCGTCGTCTGACGTCGAAATTGAGATCCGTCTTCTTAGTTAGCTCACTTTCGTCATCACGATCACCCCGATATTTATTTTGTAATTTTTGGAGTTCATTTGACCACTTTTATATTTTTAACAAGCTTTAAAATATTTTTAATAATTAATTATTATATTTATTTCGACCAAAGAAAATTTATTTGAGTTTTAAACGTTTTAAATAATTTTTGAGCCAATTTCCAGCTCATTTGGACCGAGTCAAATCCTTGGGTGAGTTGGAGAAGTTGAGATTTAAATTTTAAATATTTTTGAACTTCTAATCCTATTAGATTTAGCCCTAGACCAAGTCAACCCACCTACACTATATAAACAACCCCTAGGAAGACCTATTTTCGCAAGAAATTAACCCTAGCCTCTTCCAAAACCCAAAATTGACGTTGCGACAATTCGTCGCAACGTTGCGACGAACTTCCCCCGCTCCGACCGAGAGAACAGGCCCATTTTCCCCGCACCGGCCGCTGCTCCGCCCGCACCAAGCTCCGCACAGCCGCTCCGCATCGCCTCCGCTTGCACCCCGTGTCCGACGGAGAGAGTCTCTCGGTCAGACCGAGAGAATTCCCCGCTGTCTTCCGCATCCCCGCTCCGCACAGTGCCCGCCTTGTCGCCCGCCTTGTCGCCCCGCCTCCGCTAGCGCCTGACCGAGCGGATCGCCCGCCCTCCGCAACGTTGCAGCGCCCGCTCCCCCGCATCCAAGGCGCCCGACCGGTGCTGTCCCCCGCACCGACCGACAAATCTCTCCGCACCAAGGCCAGCACCGACCCCAAGCGCTGCACAGCCCCGCCGTATGAGCCCGACCGATAGAATCCCCCGCATTGGCTGTGTACGACTGAGAGCCATTCATCGAAACCCCGCACCCGTCGCACCACTTGCCTCCGTGGGCCCCCCCAAGTTCTCCAGAGGTATTGTGGGTCCCCCAAAGGTCCCTAGGACTACTGTGGGCCCCACCTAGAGGCTTTCTCTCCGACGATTCGCCGTCTGCGATGTTGCGACACGTCGTAGCCCGTCGTCGCACGTGCTAGCTTTGGAATCTGGAATCGTTGCTCCGGTTGATGCTCTGAACTTTCCAGCGAGGAAACTAATTTGGAATCTGGACTTGGAGCGCGTTCTCTTATTCCAACCCCCGGCGTCGCTACCCGACGCCGGTGTAGCTTTCGCGTCATGTTGAGGTAACGCTTTGCACCCCTAGGACCCCCAACCCATTGCCTGTTAATCAAGACTAAAATTGATGTTTTTAAAGTATTTTAAATGTTTTAAATTCACTAATCAAGATTAATAATATGGACTTTAGGCCGGTGGACTTGTGCACGTAGGATAATTGTGATTTTGGACTCATTGGACGGTGTGCTCAGACGTTGTACTTGCAGGCAAGTGAAACTTGCCAACTCTTGTGTAGGGCCATGTTTTTAGGCCACTTCCTTGTTCCTAGCGTAAAAGAGACTAGTCAGTGAAATGATAGCTGGCTAGACGCCTACTTGATCTAGTTTGACAACGAAACTAGATCCGTCACCTAATTGATCTAGCTTGACAACGAAGCTAGATCCAACCATTTAAACTTGTTGTTCATGCATACTAAACTGTCACGTTTACTTCCCTTACCTGTACGCACTTTTAACTGCCATGCATTGCATCTTACATGTCATCCAAATTGATTGTCGCATCGTAGCACACGCTACAAAATACTTGTACAATCCGTGTTTCCGTGTTACCGGCTAGGTGCACCCCTATGCCATACTTGTTAAAAACACTTCCTGGCTCATGATCCAGAAGCGAGCATTTCAAGTTCGGGGGTAAGGCCCTGGCTCGATACACGTGGAGGGGTAGGGATAAACGGTCACTTGAGCTTAGGAGTGGCCTGATCAGCCCTCTAACCAAAAGACAGAATCTCTGTGCACGAGGTGCTTACTTTCCTTGTCTTGTACTTGTCTTGTGAATGATTCATGTAATACTTGTCATCCATGCCATGTTTAAATGCCATGCTCGTACTTTACTTTATGTTACTTTACTTTACCTGTTGCACTCATACTTTAACTGCCATGTCATTGCATCATGCTAGAACTGCTAGGCTGCTTTACTTTTACCCACTTTCAGTTTCCTTGCACAAGTCTCTTGTAGACTTGCTGACATGTGCCCCTTGCTCTTTTGGGTGTCACATGTTAGACCCTGAGCCCGAGACCGTTGCTGTGTACGTGGTGTTTTACTGACGCTGAGCCTGAGTCCATGTCTGCCCAGGAGGAGTTTTATGGACACCGGTGACCTTTCTTGGTGATTTTGCTGAGTTTCTTTTGTTTTAGGATTTGTTGTTAGCTGTCGGTGCGTGGCACCTTTGTTTTGTACGCTGTACTTTTGTTGGCCATGTTTGGGCCTTAGACTCTCTTTTAGTTCAGCCTGGTGGCTTTTTCTGTGATGCTGAAACTTATTTTATGGATATTCTAATATATCTCTTTTGTCTCACTTTATTATTATTATTATCTTTGTTTCGTTCGCGTTGCAAGGACCTGCAGTTTTAAATTTGATTGACGCTTATCGGACTTGCAGCTTTGTAGCTTCAAGTCTAAGCGGACCTTCTCACGCTTCGCCTCCATATTTTTGGGAAGCGGTGCGTGACACATATTCTTTTTCAGCTTCGAGCTTCATTAAATCTTGTTTAAGCATGCTATTTTGATTTAATAATGAGGAACAAGAAATACAATGAGCAATTGCATCAAAGCTACCTTTTTCCTTCTTCATGATTTCAATAGTAGACTTACATGCATTAAGTTCAATTTTAAGCTTTTCATTCTCTTTAAACACCTTATCATCTCTAACTTGCATGTCATAGTTCTGATTTTGGAGACATTCAATAGTGAACTCATGATCTACTATTTGATTTTGTATTTCTTCACAAATTTTAAGAAGTTCAGCTTTGCTACCTGACGGTTTCTCATCTTGGATGCCCATCAAAGCCACGCAAGAATGGGCTTCATGTTCCTCCTCGCTTTCAGCTTCGCTATCCATATCCCATGTTAATACCTTCGCTTTTCCTTTTCCTTTAGCGAGCTGAGCAGTTTCATTTGGGCAATCCTTCATCAGATGTCCTCTTCCCTTGCATTTAAAACATTGCATTCTATCAGTAGATTTCTGATCATTAAATTGCTTGGAAGAATTATTAAAGTTAGAACGATTAAACCTGGGTGCCATTTCGTTTCTCCCATGCTTGGTCTTGATGAACTTTCTGAAGTTTATCACCATTAGCGCTATGTCGTCGTCGTCATCATCCTCTTCTTCGCTAGCTTGCAAAGCAAGGGGCTTTATGGCTTTCTCTTTCTCCTCAGGTTTCTCTCTTGCTTCAACATTTTGCAATTCCAACTCATGGGACATCAAATTACCAATAAGGTCCTCCACCTTCAATTGTGACAATACCTTTGCTTCCTGGATGGCGGTGACATTTGGTCTAAAAGAGCTTGGCAATGCTCTTAGGACTTCCTCACTTGATCGAGGCTATCATATGGCTTTCCAAGCGAGCTAGACTTGTAGACTATGTCGGTGAACCTCGCATACATCTCTGATATGCTCTCTGATGGTAGCATGCGAAATCCCTCGAACTCTGCACTCAAAAGAGACAGTCTAGACTCCTTTACATGTGACGTTCCCTCGTGCGTCACCTCCAAAGTATGCCATATTTCCTGTGCAGTTAAACAATGTGAGATTCTATTATATTCAGATTTATCAAGTGCACAAATGAGAGCATTCATAGCTTTAGCATTTAAAGAATAAGATTTCCAATCATTATCATCCCCTTTGTCATTTGGTTTTTCAATCTCAACATTATCTACTTTAATTACAGGCAGTTTATAACCTTTTTCAATTATTTGCCAAGCCTTGTAATCTACAGAAATGAGGTAAATTTTCATTCGGTTTTTCCAATATGCATAATCACCTCCATTAAATCTAGGGGGATGGGAAACAGACTAACCCTCAGCAAAAGCACTATCCATATGGTTATTCATGGTCAAACCTAGGCTAGATCCTAAAACCTGCTCTTATACCACTTGTTGGACCTGGATCCTAGCCTAGAGGGGGGTGAATAGGCTTATAAAAATAATTCGTGCAACCCACGAATAAGCACACGCAGTTATAGCAGCAACAGGGTAAATAAAAAGCAGACACAGAGAGTACACAGCAGATTTACCCTGGTTCGGTTGTCCCAACGAGCTACTCCATCCCCTAAAGCAGATACTAGTATTGAATAGCGCAATATGTACAAAACCACAAGTTAGAGCACGCTTAGAGCACCCTCTACGTCTCTACACTCGCCAGGCTCTCAGTACCCCACACACAGTGTTTCCTCTCACTATCAATCCTAATAATGCTTTCTACCAGCTAGTCCCAAACTAGCTGGGTCCCACTTGTCTAGCCCCCACCAGACAAGTCCCAAAATAGTCCCCAAAATATAGGTAAAGTTTCTCCTACAGAGAACGTTACACTAAAACACGAATAAAAGAGTTTAAGGGTTTAGGAATGCTCAGTTCGTGTCCGTGTAGGCGTCTCTGTCAATCAGCACGTCGTCAGCTCCAATCTGACGCAAGCGGTGTCTCAATCCGACTCCTGGATGTCATGTTGTGCACTGGTCTGTGCGTAAAGCAATTGCAGTTCAATCCTTAAATATAAGAGGTCGGTGCACACAGTAATTCACTTAAAAATTGGTCGATGCGCAAAGTAAATCAATTTAGCTCAATTGATTAAGAAGCCTGTGCGCAGAGCAACTTCCTTTAACTTGTAGTGCCACGTCAGCAAGGCAAACGAATTCAATTTCGTTTCGAATTCACGTGGTTCCTCAGCCCACGTCAGCAACAAAAGAAAACCTCTATTTCGTTCGATTTCGTGCGATCAGCTATCCTTAATCTTGGCCGTTGATTTCAATTTGTTGAGTTGATCACCGCCGTTGATTCCATTTTCATGCAGCGGCGAGCTCACGTTGATGCAACGACGATAGATGGGCTTCGACGACAGCAGGTTCGTCTTCGACAGCGGCGGGCTTCGTGCAGCGGCGGATCTCCTCTTGACGGCATGCAGCGGCGGATCTCGCTTCTCCGACGTCGACAACGCCTTCCCTGTATGGCGACGGGGGCGGATTCCTTTGTAACGACGACTTCGGGAGCTTTTCGTCGTGCAGAGACGATCTCGTGGCGTGATGGCTCCTGCAGCCTCTTCTCAGCAGCGGAGGCAATAATCGGAAGCAGCAGTAGTTCGACATCGGCTACTTCGACTTCCTCGACTCAGCAACGATGGCACAGCGGCGCTCCGTCGACAGTGAGCAGCTCTGTCGACAGCGTGATGCTACGGCAATCCAGCGGCAAGATTCCTTTCACCGTTCAACTTCGCTTCAAGGTGGTGGTCGATGGTTAGGAGCTTTTGGCTAAAAGGAGGATTGCAATTGAGAGGCTTTTGGAGTTTTTGATGGGCTTGGAGTTTTACGGCAAAAGGAGTTTTAAGCTTTCGGCTATTGGAATATTGTGTGCCGCAAAAAATAGTTTTGTTGCCCTCTTGGAATTTTTGTGTAGCTGTAATCCCTCCTTTTTGTGACTGGCTGCTTGAAGTTTATATGGCCGTAGCTTAGGGTTTGGAGGAGGAGTTTTTAATGAAGGATGCCGAAAGTTTGTTTGCTTTTGGGATTTTTGGTATAAGGCTACGGCAATTTGGAACTAAGTTTTTTTGTTGCCTCCTCTCTTGGTGACTGCCGCTTCTTGGAATTTTGTATTGATGTATGCCGCACTATTCTTAGGGTTGAGAGGACGATTTATATAGGGAGATGCTACGATTATGGGGAATCCTATTTTGAATAGGAGTTAGAGATTTGGTTCTATCATTTTGCACCACAAATAGGGTATGATTTGATCAAGTCGGGATTTGATAGCAATTCAAATTGGGTATGAAATTGGAAATAAATCTCTAATTGATTTGACCAAATCCCAAATAGATTTCATCTCTTTCCATATTGACCAAGTCAAATCGCTTTGTGTATAGCACTTTGACCAAGTCCATTAGCTGTGTGGATAGCAATTCCTCCACCGGTTGACTAAGTCATCACTTTGAGAATTTACCGCTTTGCCATTCCTGGAACACACTAAGCACACACGTCAAATATAACAACACGTTTGTCATCATCAAACCAAGATCCTAGATCGTTGCTTCCAACAGTCATCATAGCGAGCTGAGATTTTTACGATGTATCGACCCACTCTAAAAGCAATTAAGTCGTCCATCGTAGCTCTAGGATCTCCACCTCAAATAGAAGTCCCACTATCACCATTGCCATTGCTACCTGTATTAATCTTAGGCGGACTCTCTCCATCAACTACAACTCCTTTGTTAACACCAATGTCAAAACTTATAATTTGGAATAAGTGCCTCTATCACGTTAGGTACCTCCTTGCATTCACCTTTTTGATACTCTCTGAAACCCTACCTTTTACCATCGCCAACTCATCAAACATAAATGGCAACTAACCAAGACCCTCTTCATTCTTGACTCCAAATCCTATAATTTTCGACACCATCCATATATCCCACCATAACACACTTCGTTCCTTTAGCGTCAAACTTGTCACCTTCCTCATGAAGAGACACTTAGCTTCTAAAGACTCAAAGATGTCCTAACTTCACATGCTTTCTAATCCAAATATCCTCTAAAATTTTCCAATTGATAGTTGATGATGAAATTCTATTTACCAGATATGCTACGGTCGATATAGCTTCGGACCAAATACCTTCAACAAACCAAATGTAAACCTCAAATACCTCGCCTTCTATAGAAGTGTTCTATTCATCCTCAACATTACTCCAATTCAACTGAAGATCTTTTGGTGTAGTGAAGTGTTTTTTCACTCCATACTCGATGCTTTCTACAAAATTCCTTAAACTAATTAGAGGTAAAGTCACTACCATTATCAGATCTAAGAACTTTCAACTTCTTACATTTTTTATGCTTCACAAGGGTCTTTTACTTCTTGAACTTCTCAAACACCTCCAAATTTTCTTTCATCATGTACATCCAAACTTTTAGAGAGAAATTATTGATAAACGATAGAAATACTGAGCTCCACATAATGAGTGAATTAGTGCATGACCCCAAATATTGGTATGGACATACTCGAGAATTCCTCTTGTATTATGCTTCCACTCACTGAAACTAACCTTCGTCTACTTTCAATATACACTTCCTAAAAACTTTCATGCTATTGACCATCCTTATAAAACTTCATCTCATTGAAGTTCACTCTATTAACCAAACCACACTTCCTTAAAATTTCCAAGCTTTTCTCCATAACATGTCCTAGCATGAGATGTCATAACTGTGTAGATCAATATCCTGCAAACTCCCAAATCTAATGCTGAAATATCCCATATAGTGTCCCTTCAACAGATAAAAGTCCATGATTTTTTTCATATCTCATCACCACTTTCGACCCAGACAATATCTACAAATCTTCATTTTCAATCATTTCCTTTCAACCTAAAGAAACTAACACCCCATAGAGATCAGTAACTTCCTCATCTCAGGAACATGCTATACGTTAGTCAATGTGCACATTATGCTATCAAACATACTGATTCTTATCAAACGAACTCTAACAGCCTTGCATGTATTATTTTTGCCCATAAGGACTGAACCATACTACTTAATGTTGTGATGAAGAAGTACTTCTTAGTCAGTCTCATGTGGAATGATGCCCTAGAATTCATGATCCATGCTTGATTCCCAACCTCTGACGAACAAGCTGTTAGCACGTCATGTTGAGAGGGTGTATGCCACTGAAGCAATTTATCTCTCTATATATGTACAAACATCTTGTTCGAAATAAAAGTATGCTTTTTGGTATATATCGTCTAAGTATTTTTATTATAATGTCTTCATTTAAATACTTAGGTGATTTCCTTAGACTTAAAGCAAGATCATGCATGTATCTAGATGAAGATCTTGATTATGAGAAGTGTCTGAATAATAGGAGCTTAAGACTAAAATCGTTCGTGGTCATAAATGTATCGAGAATATGATATTGACACATCGGATAGACCAATATGTCTTTGTCTTCACCTAGTAGCGGTGATAATGATCTCATAGTCCTTCGACTTAGCAAAGTCGGGAACGAGACACAGGTGCTCATTGGAGAATGAGTTTACTGAACTACCCAACAAGAGTTATCATGTGGTTAACATAACTAATCTGTCAATGATAGCTCTCAGTGATGATAGACAAATTGGTCCTTATATTTGATGTCATTGTACAAACATATTCGTGTACGATGTCACTTAGATCTCTGACCTAGCTTTGAGGCAAGTTCAGCTGAAATGTCTTTGGATGGGTGACACTTGAAGCGTACGAGGAGAGTAATGACTAAGAGATAATGTGTCTCTCACGTTTATAAGGAGTTAGTGTCACATGAGTTAGTTCAGTCTTTAGTGCAAACTTTCGCCAAAGTATGTTGGAATAAGTCCAACATTAATAGACTAAAGACCGATGGAGACTAATGATTCGGGTTGAATATTGCATATTTAACACCCCATTTAGCCTTATTTTGTGCTTATATGATGCTTAATTGGTCTCTAATACGTTCGTATTTTGTATATCGTCATTTATTAAAGAAATCACTTGATTTAAGCACAAAACAGCAATAAACTGAGTATTTCTGCACTTTCTATATTTTTCATAACTAGATCTCGATCTCACGATTCCAACGACTATTTATTTGTATTTTTCTGAGATTTGTGCTAATTACTGTGAATTTTTAAATGCAGAATACCATTTAATTGGCGAAATACGCACGAAATACGAGTGAAATACGTATTCGTATACGCCGCATCGACCAGGGCGTGACATGTTGCGAGATCGTAGCGATCCCTCGTCATATCGAGCGATCAGTAGCAATCAGTGACGTGGCTCAATCGTTTCCGTTGGATTTCGATCCAACGGTTCCCATCAGGCCCGAAGGCGGAGCAAATTCGAACAGAGAGAGCTTTCGTCGGGCCACGTGGCATCTTGTGCACCGTCCATCCCTCATCCGACGGCTTAGAGTGATCCAAACTGCCGAATTCATTTTCAAAATAGCGGGTCGACGTGGCCGCTTGCAAACCGTCCGATACCAATCCAGCGGTCCAGATCAAAGCCCGAGACAGATTCGGATTCAGCAAACGAAGCGAGTGTGACTCGGGGGGGATCTGCTAAGGCCTGCCATGCATCAGCGCTTGGGAAGATCCCGCTCAGATGAGCGGCTCTAATTTGATGCGGATGTTGGGTTCGGGTTTAGGCGATTTTGAAGCGGATTTTCGAACCCGTTAGCAACTTAAACCCGCAATGACTTGTATTTAAAGTATTCTAGGGGTTTTGTTGCGTAAGCTGGCGCATTTTGGGACTTTTGAGGTGGCTACTGTGTGTATTTCTCCATAAGAAGTTGTTGATTAATTCCAGCGGTTATTTTTCTTATTTCCAGAGAGTTTGGGTGTTTATCTTGGAGATTTGGTGATAGATTCTTCAACTTTTACCCCATATTTGGTGCTTTTTCATTGTATTTTGGTACTTGAACAATGTATTCATCTATGAAACATGATTTTTCTTGCACCATGAATAGCGAATCTCCTTATGCTATGGTTGTGATGTAATTAGGAGGATGTAATCATAGAATTTCATGTCTTTAGCCTTATTATCACGTTAAAATTGCTCGTAACGTTGATTTCTACGTCGTATTTCGTGGGTATTATTCATTGGCGATATTATTGATGTCCCTAATGGCTAGGCCCTAATAAGGCTAGCTAGTTTATGTTCTCTAATTTGGACATATCATTGTGCTTATCGTTTAATGAAATCAACGTTGCTAGTAATGCGTATACGGCTATTTTAACTAGTTTTTATCGTTTCATCTTCTGACGTCTTCATGCCTTGACCGGGTGAAGCATTGTGTGATATTAAAAGACATGATATTTCAGCGATTATAAACTCCTAATGAAGTCACAACCGTAGCATATTCATCTCATTGACAACCAAACTTTCATAACACCGTACTACTTTTTAGGAGTCACTCTCTTGATACCATATCGTTATACCTGATAGGTGGTTGGTTATTATCATTTTAGTACTCTTTACAAACTGAATTTCATGGTTTTGCAGGTCAGTTTTCCCGTGGATTCGATACCTGGACTCGCCAGGATTATTACTTGTTTGATCTCCTGCACTCGGGAGTAGCGCTCACACATTTTGAGACGAGTCAACTAACCAGTTTCAAGCTAATAGGGTTGACAGTTGACCATACGCTAGGCTTGTTTAAGTGATATAGTTATGACGAGGGGACTAAAACAACATCATTCATCACAGACACAGTCAGGGTGGCCCCGACAATACTCATGTCAATGAGCTCGGGCAATAAAAGCAGAGCTGGACTCATTTAAGAAACGAAAGTCTTTGGGAAAATAGGCCAGACACCAAATGGTGTCAAACCTGTCGGATATAAATGGGTATTTGTCAGAAAAGCAAATGAAAATAATGAAATCGCATGCTACAAAGTAAGGCTTGTATCACAGGGATTGTCCCAAAGATCAGGTATAGACTATGAAGAAACATATTCACTAGTAATGGATGCGATCACTTTTCGATTTTTTATAGGCTTAACAGCAAAGGAATGATTAAATATGCAACTAAAGGATGTTGTGACTGCATATCTATATGGAAATCTTGATAAAGAGATAAATAAGAAACTTCCTGATGGCTTTTCAATGTGTACAAATTTAAAAGATAGACCTCGGGACGTCTATTCTGTTAAGCTACAAAGATCATTCTATAGTCTTAAACAATCAGGAAGGATGTGGTATAACAAACTCAGTGAATTTCTTGTACAACAAGAATTCCATAATAATGAAGTCTGCACTTGCATCTTTATAGGAACAAAGGGAACAGGATTCGTCATAATTGCATTCTATGTAGACGATCTGAATCTCATTCGATCTCTTGAAGAGATCATTGAGATATCTGTAAGCCTAACAAAAGATTTTGAAATGAAAGACCTAGGCAAAACAAAATTCTACATTGGCTTACAAATTTAACATATAAAAGATGGAATCATGTTACACCACACTACATACGCAAAGAAATTATTGCAAAGATTTCACATGGACCCTTGTCATCCATTAAGTACACTTACGGTAGTATGACCCTTGGATGCACATAAAGACCCCTTCCATCCGTTGGAAGATGGGGATGATATACTTGGTCCTAAAGTCCCTTATCTAGTGCTATTGGAGATCTTCTATATCTGGCCAACTGCACATGTCCCAATATAGCGTTTGCAATAAATTTACTAGATACATACAGTACAGCACCCACAAAGCTCCACTTGACCGGGGTCAAGCACCTTCTGCACTTCCTCTAAGGGTAAATAGATTTGGGATTGGTTTACAAAAGAGAATCATCCTCCAGACTTGTTGGTTATGCTGATGCAGGATACAAGTCAGATCCCCACAATGAAATTTCACAAACTGGGTATGTGTTTATCTACTGTGGGACAGCAATTTCCTGGAAATCTGCCAAGAAAATCATGACGGCGACCTCATCCAATCACTCAGAGATTCTCGCCATCCGTGAAGCAAGCAGAGAATGCGTACGGCTACGCTCAGTTGTACATCACATCCTGGTGACAACCGGATTGAAGACTGGTGACCTTAAACCTACCACTATGTTCGAGGACAATGCTGCTTGCATTGCTCAGTTACGAGGAGGTTACATCAAAGGCGACAAAACAAAGCACATATCACTTAAATTTTTCTGGACGCATGAGCTAGAAAGAGATTACGAGATCAATGTCAGACAAGTGCAATGAAGTGAAAATCTGGCAGGCATATTAACTAAATCACTTCCTACATCCAATTTCAGGAAATCTGTACAAAAGATTGGAATGAGACGCCTAAGAGATCTGAAAGCCTAAGGGCTTGTACAGCTTAAGGGGAGTTAGATGGAATTTGTACTCATTTTCCTTTGTTATGCTTTTTTTCCCACAGTGTTTGTAGGATCTAAAATAGGCCTAGAGGGGGGGGTGAATAGGCCAATGACCAATTATCACTTGATAAAATTTAGTCTAGATAAAACTTAAAAAACTACAGGCAGATAAATGTGCAGAAAATAAACAGCAAAAGCAATCACAAAGTACACACAGTATTTATCCTGGTTCGGTCCCTCCAAGACCTACATCCAGCCTTCAAAGTATCCACTAGATTTATAGTATCCAATAGTACAGACACAAGAACTCAGTGCACCGACACTGATTCTCAAGCCTATACCCTAGCTCACCAAAGCTCAAATACTACAACACTAGCAGTACTTCCTTGTCTAACTTTTCCTTCACAAGTTAAGACTCCAACAAACTCAAAGTAGAAAGAAATACGATACAAACAGATCAACAATACCACAAATCACACAATATAAATAAAGAGTAAGAGTTTAGAAAGCTTATTTGTGGTTTTTGGCTCTGTCCCCGTAGATCAGCACTAAAAGAGCTCTGCAACGCTTCTGACGAATCTTCGTTTGGACCTCTGTGCTGAAAGATAACTCTGTCCCTTCACCAGTAGGCGTACAGACTCCTCGGTTGACGTGAAGATGGATCGGAAAATTTTCTCTAGGAAAGGCTTCATTTTGGGCTTATGATATAGTGCTCGTCGATACGAACCCAACGTCGCAAACGGCTCTCAATTTCGATCTCTAGAACTCAACTTATGGATGATTTAGTGAAGAGGTATACATGTGTATTTATAAGGTAAAAGGCTGCGGGTTTGGTACTGTGTGAATGGATCCAATAGGGCGACGCCGAACCGCAGGTCAAAACCGCGTACAATCCGTAACCCACAATCGCGGTGCCGCATACGGAACAGTACCGTATGTGTATTTTTCTGAGTATTTTCACTGTATTCTTGAGTATTTGGCCTCCAAATAATTCCATAAAATTCTAAAAACATTCTTAAAAATCCCAAAGCCCCATATTTACATGGTAGAATTGTTTCCCTCATTTCACCACTTGTAGAAAAATTTTCTTCTTTGTATACTCACGTTTTCTTCGTATTCTTCCGTATTTGGGCTTCAAATAATTTCCATAAATCCTAAAAAAATTCACATGATGTTTATAGCCTATGATTTACTCTAGGGTAGAGTTTCATAGCTATACTTCACTGTTTGCTCTGCTTTCGTAATTCCAAATGCAGTTTTATCGTTGTATTTCAACGTACTTGAGTACGTACATGCTTATACTGACCAAGCATGGCTGTCAAACTGTATAGGGACCAGTTAGAACCTGATACACACTTAACAAACATATTAGAACAGTTCAGTAGGGTTTGTGAACATCAAACAAGCATGAAGTAGTTGTTTCCAACATTCTCCCCCTTTTGATGAGAACAAACCAAACATTAAGATTACACCAAAAAATTGTGAAGTGTGTGAAGTGTTAAGCATGAAGTGTGAGCATGAATGACAAAAATATTAAGTGCAGGCAAGCACGGCAATGAAAAATATGCTCCCCCTATTATTATGCTCCCCCTATTATCATGCTCCCCCTATCTCTGATACTCCCAAACAACATAACAACAATCCCATTCCCAATCTTAATACATTCTCTCCCCCTTTGTTTTCATCAAAAACGCGTAAGAGAGTAAATAGCATATGGCTAATGGAAAAGTAAACATTATTAAGCAGAACAAAAAGCAATACATTGATGACCACCACGAACAATTAAGCAATATGCACTAATCTATAACTAGCATAATTCATCTTCGTGCTCAAGTGTGATGATCAAAAGTTTAGTACATATGGAGATGTAATAAGGAATACAGCCTGTCATATCCAACTTTTCAAATAAATTACGTACTTCAAAGATTGAGTTTCCCCTTCTCATATAATATGAGTTCAAGGTACCAATTCCAAACATGACCTATAAGGACTTTTAAATGTGAAATGGCAGTGCTTGACGGACTTAACACCAATGCTAAGAAAATGCCTTTTATAGCATAAGTTGGATGTCCGAGGGTAGTATCAAGGACATGGATCTATCCATTTTTCATACGAAGCTCTGTGTATATATATATTTTAAGAAACTTGTCTTTGTTATTCTTTTTATATGTGTATATATACTTGGATGGGAGCTTTTATTTTTATCCATGCCTTGAAACATCATATCCCATTAGTTGAACATAATTTATTCCACCAACAACCACTTTTCTTATTCAAGATTACAAAGCCATGTCAAAAACATTTTGATCTGTGTAAGTGTGATTTAAAGATGAAAAACTTTAGTTACGCATTAATGAATATGACCTAATTAAGCATGAAGTCTTTGAATGCAAGTATTGTTAAGAATATAATATCGAAAATCCATAAGACATATGTTTTGCATCAAAGACGATTCTGATGAAAAGTGCAAAATGAGGAGATAGACATTATATTTCCCCGTTTTTTTATATTTATTTTTTTCATTCATTTTTTTATTTTTATTTTTTATTTTTTTATTTTTTTACAGCACACCACACACAAAAAATAAAAGCACACCAAAAAAATATTTTCACTCTAAATATGATCAATAATGCCCAGTTCTAGACGTAGACGACAAAAAGCGATCTTCTGGCAAAGGTTTTGTAAAAATATCTGCCAACTGAGAATCAGTAGAAATATATTCAATGGATACATCCTCTTTTGCCAAATGATCTCTAAGGAAATGATGTCTTACGTCTATGTGTTTTGTTCGAGAGTGATGAACAGGATTGTTAGAAAGATCTATAGCACTCTTACTATCACATCTTAATGGAACTTTTATAAGAGCCAAACTATATTCAGACAAGGTTTGTATCATCCAAAGTACTTGGGAATAGCAACTGCCAAGGGCAATATACTCTGCTTCTGTAGTGGATAAAGCAACACTGTTCTGTTTACGACTAGACCAATAAACTAATGAATGTCCTAGCATAAAACATGTTTCACTAGTGCTCTTTCTATCAATCATACTACCAGCATAATCAGCGTCAGCAAATCCAATTAAATCAAATAATCCACATGAAGGATATCAAAGGCCTAAAGAAGGTGTGTGAATCAAATACCTAAAGATCCTTTTTATGGCAATTAAGTGTGACTCTTTTGGACAAGCTTGAAAACGTGCACACAAACAAACAGCAAACATTATATCGGGCCTAGACGCTATTAAATAAAGGAGAGAGCCAATCATACCTCGATAAAGCTTTTGATCCACGTCGATTCCTTTTTCATCTTTTTCCAGCTTCGTCGTGGGACTTTTGGGCGTTCCAATTCCTTTCGCCTTCTCCATCCCAAACTTTTTCAATAGTTCTCTGATGTACTTGGTGTGCGATAGGAAGATGCCTTCTTCAGTTTGCTTGACTTAGAATCCCAAAAAGTACTTCAGTTCTCCAACAAGGCTCTGTTGAGTATTGGACTCCCCGGATTTGGTTTTGGATGATGAGCAAACATAAATAAATAGTGAACTAACACTTTGTGAGCGCAGTTATGGAGATCGTCGCCAAATTCACGTGAACATCCAAAGAGACGTCTCAAGACTTCTCAAAGCACGTATTCATATGCCTAAAGCTTCGTTGAAGCTTTTGTACCATTTTAGAAGTCATGAAGATTCGATTGAAGCTATTTAAGACGGTATCGTCAAGTTTTATTTATAGTCTTTAAGCTTCTATCGTAGAATGTTAAGCCTTGAGTAGGTCTTACGATTTATATCTTCATAATGCTCCTATCTTAGCTCTAGGATCTTAGTAGAAGTCCATACAAACTTTCCTGAAGCTTCGCGCTTTGATTCGCGACTTCTTGTGCATGTTAGTTGTTTCAAGAAGAAGAACTGACCGACTAGATGGTGATCTAGTCGGTCGGCAAAGCTTCTTGGACCGACTAGTTTGTCTCCCAAATTCTAAGCTCTCTACTGTTTACAGTTAGTCGGTCTTAGTTGACTCACCGACCGACTAGTTGGTGAACTAGTCAGTCAGTGATGCTTCATAGACCGACTAGTTGAGCTTTACTGTACATGCCAATTTTTCACCTAGTTACTGTTTATCGTTAGTCGGTCTAATAACGTTTGGTGACCGACTAGTTGATGATCTAGTCGGTCAACATTTGTTCTTGGACCAACTAAATCAAGTTGTATTCAGACTAATAGTTTTTGACTCTTAGTCGGTCTAAGTTAACTGACCGACCGACTAGTTGAGAAACTAGTCGGTCGGAAAGTCTTCTTGGACCGACTAGTTATCTAGGTCTGAAATCTCATCTGTTCACTGTTCATCCTTTAGTCTGTTCATGTTGTTTCACCGACCGACTAGTTGATGAACTAGTCGGTCAGTGGTTGTTCTTTGACCGACTAATTGCCCCAGATTTCCAACCGTTGGGAGATGACCTAGCTCGATTTTGTGGGACCCTATAAATACGAAGCTTGGTCATTTCTCTCAAGGTTAGAGCTGCTATTGAGAGACTTATTCAGATTGAAAGAGTTAGAGATTAAAACTCATTTCCAAAGCTCTCTTCCTCACAAGAAATCTTTCTCTCCCTCATTTGAGATCTAGAATCCATCTTGAGAGAACTTTGTTCTTGTTGAGCCATCCAAGCTATTGCTTGATTCAAGTCTCCTATTCATTCCTAGGCACCCATTGCTGCTCATATTGGTGGTGCTAGGTCTTGGTGACTTCTCCTTCCTCAAATCCCTCCTTGCCCTTATTTGGTAAGAATACTCAAGTATATGGTTTGTGGTAAGTTGTTGTTTATTTCATATAAACTCTTTTATTGCTATTGATTCTCTCGGTTGTGAGAGAAGGTTGTGATCCCGGGTTGTGGGATTCACTATTGCTATTGTTTGTATGATTTGATCTTGTGAAGGTTTTTCACAAGGTATTCATAGTGGAAATCTAGGGTTAGGGTTTCTAACCTTAGTATCCGGAGGGGATCCGGGTGTTCTGGGACGTAGGATCACCGGGTACAAGTCGGGGAGACTTGGGTGGATCCAAACCCATCATATCAATTGTTAGCATTGAATATTTGTTGTTGTCATATTTTAGCTTCCGCATTTGTTGCTAGTAGTTTGCACGATAATTAGGAATTGTACTCCTTGTTATTTTTAAAGTACTATTCACCCCCCCCCCCCCTCTAGTACTTGTGCAGTAGCTTTCAGGGCATTACATTTGGTATCAGAGCCAGATACTAAGCTATGTCTACCAACGACAACAAGACCGTGCGTCCACCTCCAGATTATAGCACCTTCAAGAACCGTGAAGGAGCTTCTTCGGTAATGGAAGGACATTCCTCAACGAGGCCTCCATTCTTCAACGGTACCAACTATGGGTACTGGAAATGCCAAATGGAAACTTTCCTCCGGAGTGCTTCACTATGGAGGACCACAATGAAGGAGTATGTCGAGCCCACCGAAGAAGATTTCGAGAAGTGGACTCCCGCGGAGGTCGCCGCGGAGGTAAGCAATGCCAAGGCAATGAACGCCTTGCAATACGCATTGGAGCCCGAGGACTTCAATAAGATATGCACATGTAAGAGTGCATATCAAATTTGGAACTCCCTCCTCATCTTACATGAAGGGACGAGTAGGGTAAGGGACTCTAAACTTGTAGTAGTTAATAAAGATTACGAGATGTTTCATATGCTACAGGGTGAGAAGATGAAGGAGTATTATGCTCGCTTCGTCGACATCATAAACGAGTTAGAGGCTCTCGGCAAAACCTACACCCAAAAGGAGAAATGTTCGAAGCTTATAGAAGGACTTCCTTCTAGTTGGGAAAAGCGTACCTTCGCCATCGAGGAAGGTAACGATATGAACAAGTATACCGTGGTTCAATTAATGGCTACTTTAATGTCATATGAGGTACACAAGGATAGCAAAGTGAAGTTACAAGAGAAGATGAAGTCTTACTTGAACCAAGACGCGCCTAAGAAAAAGGCGATTGCGTTCAAGGCGGCTCCATCGACCTCTACCGATGACGAGGACTCGGAAGACGAATGGGACATGGAATCCATTGCCCTCATGGCAAAGAAGTTCAATCGCTTCTTCTGAAAAGGTAACTTCAAAGGTAAATCTAAATTTACTTCTACTAACGCCTCTCCTCCTTTGTGCTTTAAATGCAATAAGCCAGGACACATCAAAGCGGATTGTCCATAAAACAAGCAAAAGGAAAAGTGGAAGGCGCCGAAGTACGACAAATCGAAGAAGTATAAGAAAGGCTACAAGAAAGGATTTGTCGATTTCACCGATTCCGAAGATGACTCTTCAAGCGGGGAGTCGGATGATGTGAAAGTGGAGCAAGCGCACGTATGTTTCATGGCTAACGAGGAAAATGTTCAAGAACCCGCCTCCGATGATAGCGAGGATGAAAGCGATGAGGTAACTATGGATGACTTTAGACTAGCTAATGAGCAAATATGGAATAGATATGCTAAATTAGTTGAACGATATAATAAGACTAAAGATGAGCTAGTTAGCATCCAAACCTCACCTAAAACTATCATCACCAACAACGACACCGTTGTTGAAGGGTTGAAGAATGAGATTGTTAATCTCAAGACTCAACTTGAACATGTTAGCATTGAGGATCCGGAGGAACACAAGATAGCGGATTTGACTTCTCAAAACTCGACTTTGAGTATTGAGAATGAGAATCTTAAATCTCGTGTTTATGTGCTCATATCGCAAGTATCCATTTTGGATGCTTCTATGCGTTCTCTCACCGAGAAATATGAGAACACATTAGGCCGAATTAATAAATTCAATAAAGGTAAGGACCATTTGGATAAAATCCTAAGTGACTTACTTCCAGCCAATCACCACATTGGTTTGGGGTATATGATGGGAACTCCATCCAAATCGGCCACTACTTTTGTTAGGCCAACTTCCGGTGCTTCGACGAGTGGTAGCAAACACTCTATTGGTAGTTCATCTACCAATGGTGCTTCCACCTCGTCCACACCCTCTTTTGGAAAGAAACCCACTTTGGGTGGACCTCCAAAGAAGGGCCATGCCTACATGTACACCAATACTATGCCACGTAGGAACACACGTCCTACTCCACCGGCTCACTCATATGATGATTTCTATGCTACACATTCACGGGCACGTGCACAACATGTGAGAAACCCTCACGCACGTGTTCCCTCACATGCATATGTTCACCCACATCGTCATATGAACAATTATCCACATGCACCATTTCATCATGTTCCTTTTACCTATCCACGACATGCATCACGTAGAAATCAACAAAGCATGCATGCTCCCAATAGGATTAAGGCTCCCAAAATATTCTCAATTTGGAGCCCAAAGGACACAAGTATGGATGAAAAACAAATCTACATGAATGATTATTTTTTGAATGTAGTGGATAATATTAATTATATTGGGAAGTCTAAGTCCAATTGGACTTGGCTTCCAAAGGTCTAACCTTTGAGGACCCAATGATCTTGGGTACCATGAAATGATATAATCATCTTTAGGTACTCAAGAAAAACAAACGGAGCAACAAAGTCAAATTTGGCTCCAATGATGGGTGGATACTCGATAGCGGGTGTTCAAAACACATGACGGGCGATGCTCAATTGCTTTCCGGAGTGGTGCCCTTTGCTAATGGGAATCGGGTAATCTTTGGAGGCAACGAGAGCGAAACCATCGTCTGTGTTGGTAAAGTGGGTAACCCATCTAAACCCTTAATTAGTGATGTCTATCTTGTTAATGGTTTAAACCACAATCTTATTTCAATAAGCCAACTTTGTGACAAAGGTTACAAAGTTAGATTTGCAAAAGGATTGTGTCACATTTTTCAGAATGTTAATAATGATTTATTATTTTCCGGCACACGCCATAAAGATATTTATATTTTGGATTTTCCTAAGTCATATGAACAATGTCTCGTTGCCAACACAAGTGAACAACACTTATGGCATCGACGCTTTGGTCATGTGAACTTTGGAACACATTTTAAGCTTTCAAAATTAAATTCCATTAAAGGTTTTCCTAAGCTTGTTTTTGAAAAGAAAAGTTTTTGTGACTCTTGTCAACGAGGCAAGCTTCCTAAATCTTCATTTAAACCTAAGAAAAGCATTTCTACTAAACGGCCTCTAGAGCTATTACATCTAGATTTATTTGGGCCAACTAGAGTTGCTTCTTTAGGAAATGCTAGATATGGGCTTGTCATCGTAGATGATTTTTCGAGATTTACATGGGTATTTTTCTTATGTAATAAGAATGAAGCTTTTGAAAACTTCACAACATTTGTGAAGAAAGTACAAAATCTCATCGGAACCACCATTGTCACTATTCGTAGTGATCATGGAGGTGAATTTGAGAATGAGTCTTTCTCAAATTTTTGTGATGATCTTGGAATTACACACATGTTTTCCTTCCCTCGTGCACCCCCTCAAAATGGTGTTGTTGAGAGAAAGAATAGAATGCTTGTGGAGTGTGCTCGCACAATGCTCGATGATAGCCAACTTGGCCATCAATTTTGGGCGGAAGCAGTACACACCGCTTGCTATGTGTTTAATAGAATACTTTTGAGGCCCGGCACCAAACAAACTTGTTATGAATTGTTGTTTGGTAGATTGCCTCAAGTTAAACATTTTCGTGTTTTTGGTGCGAAATGTTTTATTAAAAACACTTATGAAAATTTGGACAAGTTTGATCCGAGATCGGATGAGGGGATATTTGTTGGGTATTCCTCACGTAGCAAAGCCTACCGGATATACAAAAAAAGATCCTCGACGATCGAGGAATCACTACATGTCTCTTTTAATGAAAATTTTATTCCTTCTAGAATTTCAAATGATGATGATTCAATGGATGTTTTATGTGATTCTATTGATTCTATTGATACTAACCCGACTAATGAAGTTGTTGAGAATGTTCCTAGTGATCAAGGAATTCCCAAACGGCTTCATACCATTCTTGACCATCCCCATGAGCAAGTCATTGGCAATATTCATGATAGAGTCAAGACGAGATCGCAAGTCCACCACTTCGCCCATTGTGCCTTTGTCTCCTCGATTGAGCCAAAGAATATAAATGAAGCGTGCGAAGATAGTGCTTAGATCCTTGCCATGGAGGAGGAACTCATTTAATTCGAGAGGAATGAGGTATGTGAGCTTGTTCCATTGCCTTCGAAGAACCACACCGTTATAGGAACGAAGTGGATCTTCAAGAACAAAACCGACGAGAACCAAATCGTCGTCCGGAACAAGGCTCGGTTAGTAGCTCAAGGCTATCGACAAGAGGAAGGTATCGATTTCGAAGAATCCTTCGCTCCGGTAGCTAGATTAGAATCTATTAGATTATTGTTATCTTTTGCATGCCATAAAAATTTCAAACTATTTCAAATGGATGTAAAAAGTGCATTTTTAAACGGAGATGTCGTTGAGGAAGTTTATGTTTCTCAACCTCCGGGCTTTATTAATGAAAAATTTCCAAATCATGTTTTTAAACTAAAGAAAGCACTTTACGGTTTGAGACAAGCTCCTTGAGCTTGGTATGATCGCCTAAAGAATTTTCTTTTGGATTTGAATTTTAAAATGGGAGAAGCCGATTCTACACTTTTTGTTAAGCATTCGAATAATGATATACTTTTAGTTCAAATTTATGTTGATGATATCATTTTCGGTGCTACTAACTTCGCTCTTTGCGAAGAGTTTTCTAATGTTATGAAGGAACAATTTGAGATGAGCCACATGGGTGAGCTCAAATATTTCTTAGGTCTCCAAATTCGCCAAATGAACGATGGAATCTTCATCCACCAAACGAAGTACATGGTGGAGTTGCTAAAGCGATTTGGAATGGAGAGTGCCTCCGGGAAAAAGACTCCAATGAGCACTACTACGCATCTTGATAAAGATACAGGCGGAAAAGATATAGACATTCGTCTATATCGAGGTATGATAGGTAGTTTACTTTATCTTACCGCAAGTAGGCCCGATATTATGTTTGCCGTATGTATTTGTGCTCGTTATCAGTCTCAACCTAAGGATTCTCACTTAGTAGCGGTAAAACGTATTTTTCGCTATTTAAGTTACACATTAGACTTTGGATTACTTTATCCAAAATCTAGCATGTATGAGTTAGTCTCATATAGTAACGCTGATTATGCGGGATGCAAATCCGACAGGAAGAGTACTAGTGGTACTTGCCATTTTATAGGAAATTCTCTTGTCTCTTGGTTTTCCAAGAAGCAAAATTCCGTATCACTTTCAACCACCGTGGCGGAATACATTGCCGTCGGTGCTGCATGTGCCCAGGCTCTTTGGATGAGACACACACTTAAGGATTTTGGTATACATTGTGATACTAGCCCTATCATGGTGGACAACCAAAGTGCCATTTGTCTTTCAAAGAATCCGGTGCACCATTCCCGTTCTAAACACATAGATGTCCGACACCATTTCTTAGATGATCATGTTGCTAAAAAGGACATCATATTAGTGTACATTGAAACCCAGAAGCAAATCGCCGATATTTTCACGAAACCCCTAAAGGAGGACTCCTTTGTGCGGTTGCGTCGAGAATTGGGGATTATGGGTGAATCCGAGATATAGGATTCATTTTTATTCAATAATCTTGCATGCTATTCTATTTCGCTATATTTGTTCATGCTAGACTTATTGGATTCTTTCGGGATTTTTGTGAATTTTTGGAATTTATGCTCGAATTTACTCTTGAACGTCGTGTTTAAGTTTTTCAATGATTGATGGGGTAGTTTGATGATTTTTGACAGTTGAACGATGTTTCGTCCAAGTGCATTTAGGAGAAAACTCATTTATCTATTTTTGGACTCATCTAGTCGGTCTCAGTTCATCAACAAACTTGACTAGATGCATATCTAGTCGGTCTGCTAATGAACTCAAACCGACTAGCTCAAGCTTATAAGTTTTCTTTGCTACTGACTTCATTTAGTCGGTCCACGTTCACTTACCGACTGACTAGACTGAAAACTAGTCGGTTAGTACTTGAACTTAGACCGACTAACTCTAGCCCTAAAAACTTTGTCTGGCCCCTGTTTCGACTTAGTCGGTTCAAGCTCATTGACTGACCGACTAGATCGTCATCTAGGCGGTCAGTGCTTGAACTGTGACCGACTAAGTGCTCAGGGACAGCTGTGTCTTTTTGCATTCCGATCGACTTATACTCATTTTCAACCGACTATTCTCCTCATTAGTCGGTTTCTTTTGTTCCTCTCCAGCTAAAACCCCCGACCCCCGATAGACCCTTCGTCTTCCTCCGTCGATTCCGCCGTCCGATCGTCGCTTTCTGTCGATCTCCGCCATCGATCTGCCTCATAGGGTAACATCTCCTCCTCCTAGGACTTGTTTTCAGCATCTAGGGTTCTATTCTAGGTCGTTTTCTTACTTCCTAGGGTTTGTTGATTTCGGCTATAGGGTTTATACTTAGGGTTGTTTGATCTTTTTCTTGCGTTGCTTGATCTCGTTTTGTCACACTTATGGCAAGAACGAGAATTCCGATCACTCCCTCCGGTGCATCTCCTATGTCCATAGAGCCACACCCTAGGAATCCTTCGAAACCCAAACGCCGACCTAAACCAACCCAACCTTCTTCGTCTTCGCCTCCTCTGAAGAAGCAGAGGACGGCGACCGCCAAACCCAGTAGACGTTCTCTGTCTAGGAAGCCTACACTCCATACCCCCGCTACTCCATCTAATTCTGACACTGAGTTTAGACCCGAGGATGAGCCTAGTCGTCAGGAACCCACTACTCCACCTCATCCTAGGATTCGACAGCCTAAGGGAAAGGCCTCGATGCCAGCAGGTGGTGTCGATATATCGTTGTGTCGTGATGACCCTTTGTGTCTAGCGGCATACACGCGTATCGAACATTGCCCGCTGTTATTGGAGCATTTCGTTAAATTCTCCGATTTCCTTGGCTTAGCAGATCTTCTTTCCTATAGTGGACTCTTAGACTACCTTCGCTTTGACCCAAGGCGAACCCTCGACCCTATCCTCGCCTGGTCAAACTTTTCTATGCGAACCGTACCCGGGGACAATACGGTGAGACCCACTCCATCGAGACTACTGTTTTGGGGACTCCTATAGTCCTCACGGCAGAAATCTTGGGGGAGTTGCTTGGTTGTTCGTCGTCTGGTCTCCTCCCGTCTGATATTTCTGTTGATGATATCTCTTCATTGGATCAGTCCGTTCTCGCCGATGTCTTCCATGTGATCCCTCCTGCTTTCATTGGTGTCCCATCGAAGTCATTCAAACTGAATGCTTAGGTGCTCAATCTTATCCTGAAGTCGTGCTTGCTTCCCAAGTACGGCTCATCATCTCTGCCATCCCAGCCCTTCCTCAAGTTGATTTACGTTCTTTTCTTGGGTTGCGAGATTAATTGGGCTCGCATTATACTCGATAAGATGGACTCTTTCGAGTGTATTCGCAAGTCCACTAAATCTGCGCATATCCCTTATCCTTGTCTGCTGACTTTGGTGTTTCGTCATTTCCACGTGCCTTTGCCTCCTGACGATGAGCGTCCACTTGGTCCTCCCCTGAACGCGACGGCCGTAAAGAAATCTCTTGCGGCACTCCGTCACGTGCAGAGGACTACTCCTTCAGCTTCTCAGGGCATGTCTTCTGCAGCTGCTACTCCTAGACCTCCCACCACACTTGATGATCTCGCTCGTTCAGTTGGTCGTCTCGAGTCTCGGTATGCTCGTTTCGAGGAGATTCTGTGTCGTATTGCTCGTGTTATTGGTGTTGAGGTCCCTCCTCCTGTTTCTGAGGATGAGGAGATGGATGATGAGGATATTGATGAGCTCGTTGATTCTCTTGCTCGTGGCGCTGAGGCCACTCCTGCTGCTGCTACCACATCTGTTGCTGGAGCTGCCACTTCTTCATGTCCTCCAGAGTCTTCTGCTCCAGTAGACGTGTCTACTGCTACTCCAGAGATGTCTGCTCCTGTTGACGTTCCTGTTGATACCTCTGCCGTTGAGCCTGCTGTTGCTGTTTCCACTCATGTCCCGACGATTCCTTCAGTTGGCACTCCTCTCATCCCAGCAGAGCCTGAGTCCACTCCTTCGACTAGACCTCCGGAGACTGCTGATCCTACCACTACTTCTTGAGAGTCTGTTTGGAGGACTCTCCGATGCTCCTTGGATGATTCATCTTTTAGAGAGAGTTTTGGGTTAGGACAGGGTTGGTGGTGTTTTCTGATGTTTTTGGATGTGTTGATGTTTGATGTCGATGTTGTATCATTTTTGGATGTATGTTGATGCTGTTGATGTCGATGATGGATTGTGATTTTTTTTGTTTTTGATGTTGATATACTATGTGACATTTTGGTGTATGCGATGTACTTTGTGTCTTTGATGATATGGAGTCGATGTATCTTTTGGTTGTACTCATGATGCTTCATATATATATATATATATATATACATCGTTGTTCTCTTTTACTTCGTTGTGCACATTTTATATTCGTTTTAATGTCTATGATATTTGATTTCATCGCTTGACGATAATGCCTTGGTTAAAAAGAATTTTTTTCTATGAAAACATAGAATTGTTTTCCATGCACTAATTTAACCAAAATATTGAGATTGGAGAGCACGTTTCTTTACTCAATAAGTGTATTTTATTTGGTATTGTGATGATTTTGTTTTTCGCTTTTGGATAATGGTCAATTTGGCAAACCTTGATTTTCTTCGTGTATGTTTGTTTCTTGGTGTCTTTTGGACCATCGTTGTATTCTTCGACTCCCGACGTTGGATTTTTCTTTAGCCTTGTTGTTGTCGTTGTATGCCCCCCACTCTTTTTGGATAATGCCAAAGTGGGAGAGATAATAATAATGACAAGGGCAAAATGAAAATTTAACTCTATTGTTCATGAATCTAATTTATCATGTTAAATTCCGGGGGAGTGAAGATATATAAAAATGGATTACGATCCTAAATTTCAATACTTGGATCATGTTTTATATTTCTCACTTCTGCTTGCTGCGTATTATATTTATTCAATTTGGAATTAACGTGTCATCAATGCAGGGGGAGTAAGTATTTTACATTTGTATCATTATTTTTGATTATTATTTATGTTGGTTTGTCATCACCAAAAAGGGGGAGAATGTTGAGTATTGGACTCCCCTGATTTGGTTTTGGATGATGAGCAAACATAAATAAATAGTGAACTAACACTTTGTGAGCGCAGTTATGGAGATCGTCGCCAAATTCACGTGAACATCCAAAGCGACGTCTCAAGACTTCTCAAAGCACGTATTCATATGCCTAAAGCTTCGTTGAAGCTTTTGGACCATTTTAGAAGTCATGAAGATTCGATTGAAGCTATTGAAGACGGTATCGTCAAGTTTTATTTATAGTCTTTAAGATTCTATCGTAGAATGTTAAGCCTTGAGTAGGTCTTACGATTTATATCTTCATAACGCTCCTATCTTAGCTCTAGGATCTTAGTAGAAGTCCATACAAACTTTCCCGAAGCTTCGTGCTTCGATTCGCGACTTCTTGTGCATGTTAGTTGGTTCAAGAAGAAGAACTGACCGACTAGATGGTGATCTAGTCGGTCAGCAAAGCTTCTTGGACCGACTAGTTTGTCTCCCAAATTCTAAGCTCTTTACTGTTTACAGTTAGTCGGTCTTAGTTGACTCACTGACCGACTAGTTGGTGAACTAGTCGGTCAATGATGCTTCTTAGACTGACTAGTTGAGCTTTATTGTACATGCCAATTTTTCACCTAGTTACTGTTTATCGTTAGTCGGTCTAATAACGTTTGGTGACCGACTAGTTGATGATCTAGTCGGTCAACATTTGTTCTTGGACCGACTAAATCAAGTTGTATTCAGACTAATAGTTTTTGACTCTTAGTCGGTCTAAGTTAACTGACCGACCGACTAGTTGAGAAACTAGTCGGTCGAAAAGTCTTCTTGGACCGACTAGTTATCTAGGTCTGAAATCTCATCTGTTCACTGTTCATCCTTTAGTCGGTTCATGTTGTTTCACCGACCGACTAGTTGATGAACTAGTCGGTCAGTGGTTGTTCTTTGACCGACTAATTGCCCCAGATTTCCAACCGTTGGGAGATGACCTAGCTCGATTTTGTGGGACCCTATAAATACGAAGCTTGGTCATTTCTCTCAAGGTTAGAGCTGCTATTGAGAGACTTATTCAGATTGAAAGAGTTAGAGATTAAAACTCATTTCCAAAGCTCTCTTCCTCATAAGAAATCTTTCTCTCCCTCATTTGAGATCTAGAATCCATCTTGAGAGAACTTTGTTCTTGTTGAGCCATCCAAGCTATTGCTTGATTCAAGTCTCCTATTCATTCCTAGGCACCCATTGCTGCTCATATTGGTTGTGCTAGGTCTTGGTGACTTCTCCTTCCTCAAATCCCTCCTTGCCCTTATTTGGTAAGAATACTCAAGGTATAGGGTTTGTGGTAAGTTGTTGTTTATTTCATATAAACTCTTTTATTGCTATTGATTCTCTCGGTTGTGAGAGAAGGTTGTGATCCCGGGTTGTGGGATTCACTATTGCTATTATTTGTATGATTTGATCTTGTGAAGTTTTTTCACAAGGTATTCATAGTGGAAATCTAGGGTTAGGGTTTCTAACCTTAGTATCCGGAGGGGATCCGAGTGTTCTGGGACGTAGGATCACCGGGTACAAGTTTGGGAGACTTAGGTGGATCCGAACCCATCATATCAATTGTTAGCATTGAATATTTGTTGTTGTCATATTTTAGCTTCCGCATTTGTTGGTAGTAGTTTGCACGATAATTAGGAATTATACTCCTTGTTATTTTTAAAGTACTATTCACCCCCCCTCTAGTACTTGTGCAGTAGCTTTCAGGGCATTACAGGCTCATCTCAAATTGATCCTGCATGACCTTCTCAAACTTTTGACATAAAAGATCATCAGTAGCACCATAAATAATATCATCAACATATATTTGTACGATGAGAAACTGATTATGATCATGCAAAATAAAAGGTTTGTTGTCTGCACTACCCTTTTTAAAATCATTTTCCAAAAGATAAGCACTAAGACGATCATACCAAGCTCTAGGAGCTTGCTTAAGACCATATAACGCTTTTTCAAGTTTAAAAACATGATGTGGAAAATCATGACTTTCAAAACCAGGGGGTTGTTCAACAAACATATCTTCTTTCAGGTACCCATTCAAGAATGCACTTTTAACATCCATCTGTTTAAGCTTGAGTTTCTTTTAACTTTCAAAGGCTAATAAAATTTGTATAGCTTCCAATCTAGCAACTGGTGCAAAAGTTTCATCAACATTTATGCCTTCAATTTGATTATAACCTATAGCAACCAATCTTGCCTTATTCCTGATTACTCTTCCAGATTCATCAAGCTTGTTTTTATATATCCATTTGGTACCTACAAAAGGATAATCTATGGGTCGTGGCACTAAATTCCAAACATTATTTCTATCAAATTCATTCAATTCATCATGCATAGCCATTACCCAACTCTCCTCAATCAAAGCAGATTCAATAGTCTTTGGCTCAATTTCGGATATAAAATCCCCATGAATGCATAAAGCACAAAGATTACTAAAAGAGGAACGAGTTCGTATACCTGCCGTGGGTGCTCCAAGGATCCGTTCTGGTGGATGGTTTGGATTGTATCTTAGCACTCTTCTGTTCAGTGGTTCTTCCTCTTGGTTCTTTTCTTTTTCAGCAGGTTATTGTACTTGACTTGGTTCAGCAATGTCCCTTGAACCGCTATCATTCTCTGCAATTGCATCACCTTCAGTTTCCCTGTAATTCAAAGAATTATTCTCAGTTTCATCAAATTTAACATGAATTGATTCAACAATAGTCAAAGTGCGTTAATTATAAATCTTGTAAGCTTTGCTTCTTGACGAATATCCTATAAGCACTCCTTCATCTGATTTGGATTCAAATGTACCAAGTTGATCTCCAGTGTTTAATATGAAACATCTACATCCAAATACTCTAAAATATGAAATATTAGGAGTTTTTCAATGCCAAAGTTCATAAGCAGTTTTCTTTACTATTGGTCTTAGCATGACTCTATTACAAACATAACAAGCATTATTTATTGCCTCGGCCCAAAAAGACATAGGCAATTCGTACTCATTCAGCATACTTCTAGCCATTTCTTTTAAAGTCCTATTCTTTCTTTCAACTACTCCATTGTGAACAATCTTCTTTTCAGCATATTGATTTCCATATCTAAGACCTTGTCTATTATTTCATGCGATTGATAACCAAGAATGATGTCGAGAGATTTCTTCCCTACACCAAATTTCTTAATACTCAATTCTAGGTCAGAGATATTGGACTTTAGGTAGAAGTTTTCATTCACATGCATTATACTTTTACTAATAAAACCCTTTCTATTTTCATCTTCATTTTTCTTAAGATTTTCAAATTTCTTTTCAAGACTCAAAATCTTTTCTTTGGACTTGCTATCTTCTAGTTTTAGAATGGCACAAGATTCACATTTAAGAGTTTCATGCAAACTAGTTTTTCCTTTCAGTTTTGAAATTGTAGCTTTAAGATCCTCTATTTCAGATTTCATTTTATCTTCATTTTGTGAAAAATAAAAATTATCCTGCTGTAATTCAAAGTTGACTTCTTTTAAAGATTTTACGGAGGATTCTAGATTATTAATTTCTAAGTTCATATTTTCACAAATATGCATAAGTTCTGGTAGAGAGAATTCATGTACCTCTGATTTTGTCGAATCGAAGTCTCCAATCAGACATAAGGATGAGTGAGCAACTTCCTCTTCTGGTTCATCCTCGTCATCGTCATCCCATGTCACAGCAAGTGATCTTCCTTTTGATTCTGACAGGGCATCCTTCAAAGTTGGACAATTCTTCATAAAGTGTCCTTGTTTCCTGCATTTGAAACACTGTACAGACTTAGTAGTATTCTGTTTAGAAGAAAAGTTTGAAGGATTAAACTTATTAAAGCGATTGAACCTTTTTGATATTTCAGACTTTCCCTGCAGAGTCTTGATGTATCTTCTGAAGCCTCTGACCATCAAGATCGTCGTCGCTTTCTTCAGCTTTGAATGCTATGGACTTAGCAGCTTTGGCTTCTCCCTTTTTCCGTGACTCGATGGTTTTCAGCTCCAGCTCATGGGACATCAGGTTTCCAATCAAATCATCCAAGTTCAATTTGGAGAGATCTCGAGCTTCTTGGATTGCAGTAACCTTTGGACGGAAAGTACTTGGTAAGGCTCGAAGGATTTTCCTTACCAGTTCCACGCTTGGGTACGTCTTTCCAAGTGCCTTTGAGTTGAAGACGATGTCTGCAAATCTTGCATACATGTCCTTGATCGTCTCTGCAGGTTTCATGTGGAAGCCATCGTATTCGGTGCTGAGAAGCGCTAGTCTGGATTCCTTAGTCTGGATTCCTTGACTTGAGACATTCCCTCGTGTGTTACTTCCAGAGTTTGCCAAATTTCATGTGCAGTTAAACAGTGGGAAACACGATTAAATTCAGTCTTATCAAGTGCACAAATTATTGCATTCATTGCTTTTCCATTTAATGAAAACAATTTTTTATCATTGTCATCCCATTTATCTGCAGGTTTTGGTATTGCAATATTCTCAATAGTTAAGACAGGTGATGAATACCCATTAGCAACAATTTTCCAGACATCATAATCAGCAGATACTAAATAGATTTTCATCCTAGCTTTCCAATAGGCAAAATCAGTTTCATTGAATTTTGGGGGTCTAACAGTGGATTGTCCTTCAGCAAATGCTGAATCATAAAGACTCATTGTAAACTAGACTTAAATGGTCAAGCCTGGTGCTCTGATACCAATTGTATGATCTAAAATAGGCCTAAAGGGGGGGAATAGGCCAATGACCAATTATCGCTTGATAAAATTTAGTCTAGATAAAACTTAAAAAACTTCAGGCAGATAAATGTGCAGAAAATAAACAGCAGAAGCAATCACAAAGTACACACAGTATTTATCCTGGTTCGGTCCCTCCAAGACCTACATCCAGCCTTCAAAGTATCCACGAGATTTATAGTATCCAATAGTACAGATACACGAACTCAGTGCACCGACACGGATTCTCAAGCCTATACCCTAGCTCACCAAAGCTCAAATACTACAACACTAGCAGTACTTCCCTGTCTAACTTGCCATTCACAAGTTAAGACTCCAACAAACTCAGAGTAGAAAGAAATACGATACAAATCGATCAATAATACCACAATTCACACAATATAAATAAGGAGTAAGAGTTTAGAAAGCTCATTTGTGGAGTTTGGCTCTGTCCCCGTAGATCAGCACTGAAAGAGCTCCGCAACGCTTCTGACGGATCTTCGTTTGGACCTCTGTGCTGAAAGATAGCTCTGTCCCTTCACCGGTAGGCGTACGGACTCCTCGGTTGACGTGAAGATGGATCTGAAAATTTTCTCTAGGAAAGGCTTCTTTTTGGGCTTATGATATAGTGCTCATCGATACGAACCCAACGTCGCAAACGGATCTCAATTTCGATCTCTAGAACTCAACTTATGGATGATTTAGTGAAGAGGTACACATGTGTATTTATAGGATAAAGGGTTGCGGGTTTGGTACTGTGTGAACGGATCCAATAGGGCCGCGCCGAACCCGCGGGTCAAAACCGCATACAATCCGCAACCCGCAATCGCAGCGCCGCATACGGAACAGTACCGTATGTGTATTTTTCTGAGTATTTTCACTGTATTCTTGAGTATTTGGCCTCCAAATAATTCCATAAAATTCTAAAAACATTCTCAAAAATCCCAGAGCCCCATATTTACATGGTAGAATTGTTTCACCTCATTTCACCACTTGTAGAAAAATTTTCTTCTTTGTATACTCACGTTTTCTTTGTATTCTTCAGTATTTGGGCTTCAAATAATTTCCATAAATCCTGAAAAAATTCCCATGACGTTTATAGCCTATGATTTACTCTAGGGTCGAGTTTCATAGCTATACTTCATTGTTTGCTCTGCTTTCATAATTCCAAATGCAGTTTTATCATTGTATTTCAACGTACTTGAGTACGTACATGCTTATATTGACCAAGCATGACTGTCATACTGCATAGGGACCAGTTAGAACCTGATACACACTTAACAAACATATTAAAACAGTTCAGTAGGGTTTGTGAACATAAAACAAGCATGAAGTAGTTGTTTCCAACAGGGTTTGCCATAGCTGATCGCGGTCCCTAAGTGGGGACCGAACGATGCTAATAAAAACCGCAGCACACGTGTCGTGTATAGTCGCTTATGGGTCGAACACGAGGAGGCGGTCAATGAGTATTGGTTCCCATGGGTCTTCGGATGAGAGCTACGTGATAGTCACGGTGAATTGTTGGTGAATGATAGAAAAGTGTAAACAAATGGGGTAAAAGCTCTAGGGCGTGGGGAATCCCCACCATATGACTAAGGTTATGGTTGAATTAATAATCGGTAGGTTGCCGGGTTCATTGGGTATCGGGATAGGTCATGTGACCTAAGGGCATTCGCCTATCCCCCACTGTTGTGATGCATGATAGGTTATTCCCTTATGTCATGTCCTACCATCTGCTGTCACGATGCAGTGATAGGCCAACCTATCCTACACCAATGTCGGGGGTTCTCCGATGCATCGGTGTATGTCGGACGCATTACGCTCGACGAATATCCTCAATCTTCCTCCCGCCCATAGTGGCGTTCGGGGATTAGACCAACATTGGGAGAGCTCTAAACGGTGCCCGTTGGCGTATCAATCACACCAATAGTATGGATCATCGTAGGGATCGGGTCCCCTGGTCTGTCCCGACTTTTGATCGGTGATCGACCCGATCGCCCCGGAGGGAGGGGGTCGAATCTACGGCGATAATAATCGTCCCAGTGTACCCCTAATCTCAACTAGCCCAGCAACACAATCAGTTATTTGGTTCAACCCTTGGCCCCTATCCAATGGGGTTCATCCCATTGCCCTAGATAAAAACTACTCACTACGCATTAGAATAGAGGGGGATTCTAGCAAGGGGTAAGCGTCCAAAGCTATGGATTCAATCAACAACAGCAATAACAAAAGGAGAGAAATTCTATTAAGAGATAGATAGAGTTTACACGAATCAATGTTTAGAACAATAAAAATGACGGAATAAAAGAGTTAGAAATCTTACAAAATGACCCAAAACCCTAGAAAAGCTAGAAAAACTCCTGAAAATGAGATTTTTCTCGCAGGAAAATGAAGGGGTGCTTATATATGCGCGCCCAAAAGACAAAAATACCCCTCAGATCCACCCTAAAAGTCGTGGGAAATGGGTTTGATGCGACCACGTTAAGGAACGACACGATCGCATCATTTCCCAAATGAATAGGGGGATTGGGGGCTTGGCCACGCAGTCGCGTCAAAGGAGACGCGGACACATTGAAGATGGTCACACGACCGCGTGGTCCATTGACGCGACTGTGTCATTTTGCTCTGGAGGAGATAGTTTCACGGCTGCATCGTCCAAGTTAACGCGGGCCGTGAATCTCTCTGATCTTCGTTCTTCACTTCTCTTCCAAAAATTCTCTGACGTGGCCGTTTGGTTGAAATTAACGCGGCCGCGTTAAATTTCCTTCTTTGACAGATTGACGTGGCCGAGTGGACATGCTGACACGGCCGCGTGGAGCTTTATCCTTCACAAAATGCTCCCCCCTTGTGCAATCGACTCCCTGGCTTTGCTCCTTTCACCTCTTTGCGCTTAGATCTCACTATATGATCTCAAATTGGTATATATCTCCTGCAAAGCATGTGAGGAACCACAAAGCAAAAGAAGATAAAAAACGGGGAAAAATGGGATGAATGGAGAATGAAGCGGTGTAAGACGTGCATAAAAAAGAGAGAAAAACTATATACAATAAATACTCATCAAAATCCCCCAAGCTAAAATCTTCCTTGTCCTCAAGGACGACAAGAGAGAGCGTAGATCGGAGGAATGCAGTCAAATATACAAATGATGCGATGGAGCTTCGAGAATTTTCAAAACCCGAGAATATATACACGAGTGAATTGAAAATTCGAATTCGGAAAACCAAATGCTCGGAAATCTTTTCGTCGATGAGAATACGTTCCTAGTACATCATTCCTACTCAAATCGCCAAGCAATACATTAGGCGATGGCCATTCTTGCATACTAAGAAATTTCCTATAACCCGACCTTAGATTGAGCGTGTAGGAACTTAAGCCATACAATGGTCGAAGAGGGGATAAGTACGGGGTAATGGAATATTGGTCGGTCGAGAAAGTGGCGCTCATGACACTACACGGTTCCTTGATTCAAGAATTTGCCAAGTTTATCCATGATTTCATATATACAACGTATATACAAAAGAAATTCTATACAGTAATATATAATTTTTTTTGTTTTCCCCCTTTTCCTTATTTTTTTGAGATTTGCACTTGGGTCGTGTAAGGAGCGTTGGGTCGGTGACTCCTAGATCAAACGACATTAGGGCACCGGGCCAAGAAAGACCCCTCGGACCTACTAACTCAACCCAAATGAAATCCTTATTCATACGCACTCCCCCAAGCTATGCCTTGTTATGCGAGGCCCCGATCGTTACTATCGTGGGGATCTAGTTACTCAGCTTCGCTGGGGGGAACAGTGCGTATTATTCTCTATTCACAATTTTTTTCTTTTTGGTTTTTTTTTTGAAAATCATAGGGTGAACTAGGCAGATTCAATCCTCAGGACTAAGTGAAGTGTGGTTATCCAAGTCTTGAGGGACTATAAATCATTATACACGACTATCGGCTCTAGGGTCCACACATAGAATGGGTTCCTAAGTGTCAATCTGGATGGGTTTCAAGTACTCATATCTTAGGGGTTGCGAGGACGGCCAAATCTAGAGTATTGCAAGGGAATTGAGTTTAGACTACGAACTATTCACATATTCAAACCGACATCATGGAAATCGAGCGTTGGGGTTAGGAAAACAAATTTCAAATCAAGATTTAGCGCATATAAAAACTCTTTTTTGAAAAATTCTCGAGGCGAATGCAAGTATATACAAATGCATACATGAAGGTGCCAGATGCATGATGCGAAGCAGATATTTTTGGAGTGTTTTTATTTTTTTCCTTTTTTTTTGGTTTTTTGGATGCGTATATTAAATTTAAACGTAATGCATAAGAAAAAGAAAGTAAGATGGAAAATAAGAAAGAAAAAGTGAAAATAAAATGAAAACAATGATAAAAGTGGGGAAATAAGAGGGAAAAAGAGAAAATATGCACGAAAGAGCTCCTCCCCCAAGCTAAACCAAGCATTGTCCTCAACGCAAATAAAACACAAAAAACAATTGTGAGGACAAATAAGATTTGGGGAAAGAGACCCTGAAGCATCCCCAAGCTATGTAAGACCGTACCTAAAAATGATGCAAGTGTGCGATGCATAGGCCAAATGATGAGGGGGCCAAAAATGTGCGGTGCTTTTATCAGGCTGAGCCACCGTTAGGTGGTGGCTGGGTGGGTGTGGTAGGTGGAGTGGAAGGGACGACAGAATCGGCTGAGTGCTCAGCTACAGTGTCAGCGTATGGTGGGAGTGGAGTGCTATAGATAGGCTCAGACTTGATGGGTGGGGGTGGAGGTGGAGATGGGGGTGGTCCAATCGTCGTCGAAAGACGACGAGAGAAGGATAACGGTGTTGTCACGTCGTGGGGAATGGGATGAGGTGATTGTGAGTGTGTAGGGGATAGAATGGGAATGGACTCTGTGATGTGTGTAGGGGTGGTGTGTGAGGTCATAGGGTCGAGGTGAGGTGGTGGTGGGGGTGGAAATGTGCTCAAGCTCTGGGTTAGGCTGTGGAGAGGGTGTTGGTGTGGTGAGACATGGTATGACGTCGGGTGGGTCCTCGTGCACCAGGGGTGGGTGGAGTGGGATGTGGACATGCAGTGATGTGGAAGGAATGTCTAGGGGTGTGGAAGTGGATGCGGGTGTCTAAGCAGTCAGAGGGGTGTGAGATGTGTGGGGTGGAATGCGGATAGGGAGGAGGTGTGGTCTAGTAGCTGGGTAGTGACTCTGACTATAGTGGTACTGATAGACCTGGTCGAATTGGGACTGGAGTGTCACCAAAGCAAGAGCCAGGCAATCAAAAGAAGTGCGGAAGTCAGAGAGGGTATCTCTGACCTTAGTCAGGGTACTAGTAGTGGAGTCCCTAAAGGATCGAAACTCCTCCTCCAAGCAAGCTAGCTGCTCGAAAGGGGATCGTGGTAGAGGAGGAGGAGCACTGCTGGAATCCTCGACGCGGGGTCGATATCGCCTATACTGTCGCAACACGGCGATGACGACAGGCTCAGGGATAGATGAGAAGGCACCAAAAGTGTCAGGATGGTCCCAGGTCTGGGGCTGGCAGGGGTCAATCTGCTGGACCGGGGCCTGGACACCTGAAGCTAGGTCAGTGTCGGGTGAGAAGAACCACCTAAAAGTGGTGTCAGGTAAAAACAGCCTAGGGTTGGGCAACCTAGTGTATGGGGTGGAGGCCGGGCCATAAAGCCAGAAGCAATGCTCTTGGTCAAGCGCTCGGATCATACGCATATTCGTGAGCACCGAGGGTCTAGGGAGGTGGGACCGAGGATACGAATCATGGTGTCGGGAATCCTAATAGAGAGAGGAACGAGGGTGGCTATGACGATGATGAGTCCCTGCAGCAGATAGGTGATCTGGGGTCGGCTATAGTGTGGAGAAATCTCTGCATAAGCCAAGACCCAACGTGCAGGAGAAACTGGGGGGGACTGAGGCATTACCCTCGCGAAGGACATGGCTCTGTGTAGCACACCACAGGAAAAAGAGCTCATCCTGAGAGACATGGCCAGTATCGTATCGGCAGAAAAGTGTGTTCGCGATAATACGATGCACGATACGGAGGCCAGGATGTATGATGCTAGACGCCTTAGCTCGAGGCTTCGGGAAGACATCGAGCCGGGTGATCTGGAACCAAAAATGGTTCGTATCAAACTCTCGGGGGTAGGGGTGGTTATTGTGGATGGCTATGGGCTCGAGTGCTCTGGGCCACCTAAAGAGTAGGTTCAAGGAGTCTTTGGAAAGACCATACTCCTTGTTCTTGATCCTGAAAGAGAAACCTATAGGGTAGACTCTAAAGGTGGATAAGAACTCTAGAGTGAGTCTCCTATACATCCTAGCCTCACACTGTAAAAATTCCTCCCATCCGAGATTTTGGAGGAGGGTGCTGATGATATCTAAGAGAACTAGGGCAGACAGAGCATGGACACTAGGAAATTTAGTGGGGACGATCGCACGAGAGTTCATCGAGATGAACTTCATGTGCTCATCCTCACTAAGGAAGTGGATGCCTAGCGTGTCTAATTGAGGGGTGGGGAGCGGTTCACCGCCCCTTTCCCTAATGGCAGGGATCCGGGCAATATCGGATTCAAGAGCTATCGACTTTTGACGCTTTTTTGCCCTGGGAGGGGCCAGTGACTGGGGCCTTCTTTCTGCACTCACGGGGAGGCATCGTGTGAAGGCGTGAGGGATGCAAAGTGAATGTGATATGAGTGTGTGCAACTCACACAAAGATCGACAAAATTCAGCGACAAAAATTCTAGAATTAGAGGGATGAGGAGCGAAGTTACCCAAAACGATGCTCCTCGCTGAAGTAGATGCTTGCAATGCTCATGGATCAGTCCCCCAAGCTATCCCAAGCCAAGAACTCCTTTGATCACCGCCTGCATTGATTGAGGTTTCGAAAACCCCAAAAATCCAAGTGCCCTAGGGTTTGGTCAAAAGGGAAATGAGATGAAGAGGGTAGAGGGGAGTTTGGATGAGGGTGAGTGAAGTTTGGGAGATGATTAGAAGAGATCTGAGGAGTTTGGGAGAGTCTGGGAGAGGATCACGTCACTTGGGAGAGAGGAGAAGTCGGACCGTTTCGAGTGAAAGTGAAAGTGAACGGGCCGTTTAGGGTTTTTGTAGCTTAAATAGACATTTTACGCGGGCCGCATGGAAGATCAACACGGCCGCGTAAAATGTTGTGAAGGAAGGGGTCGACGCGGTCGCGTCGTCTAAATGACGCGGACCGCGTAAGCTCTGGCCGTTTTGAAAAATTTTGGGTTGAAAATATAGAAAGATTCGTGGCCCGCGTCAATTAGATTAATGCGGCCGTCTCGTTTTGTCTAAAAAGATAAATCGACGTGACCGCGTCAACTAAATTGACGCGGTCGCGAACATACTCTGAGGAATTTTGTTTTAGCCCAAATTCCAGTAACATTCGCAGGCCGTGTGGATTTGTACGAGGCGGGCGCATCAACTGTCTCTCCCCGTATCATCCACGTGGCCGCGTGAATCAGAATGGCACGGCTTTGTGGGGTCATTTCCTACACTACTCCTTCTTCTTCTGCTTCCTGCAATCAAACACTTAGTCAATTTATTTGGATTTTGGGGATTTATTAAAGAGCAAAAATCTAAATTAATCTAATCTAAAACAAAGATGAAAATAATCATGAAAAATCTAAATAGAAAATGCTTGGGTAGCCTCCCAAGAAGCGCTCGTTTTAATTTGTGAGCTCGACTCCCTATTTTGAATTCATCATGGTGGTTTTAGGGTGGAGAGATCCCGAATGCGGCCATCTCGGGGTTCCTCCTTGTTGCTCAGCTCTTTGTGGCCCTCCTCATGATTCTTCTTGTTTCTGGGATCTAGTGGATGCGATCTCGGTGGTTTCTCCTTCAGATTTATCTCGGCGGTCTCTTCACGATCCTCCTTCATTGCTAGCTCCTTAAGCTTGGCTTCTCACCCAATGGGGGTTCCTTGTTGTTGTCACCCAAAAATAACTCCTCCAAACTCGTCTCCTCGATTGCTTCTTCCAGGAGTTCTATTTGGCCCCAATGGCTAACTTCCGTGAAATTTCTCATTGATTTCTTAAGGTCGAATTCGTCCTTCTTCTTTCCAACGTTGAGGGAGAGTCTCCCTCCATTCAAATCAATGAGGACCCCTACTGTAGCTAGGAAAGGCCTACCTAGGATGATTGGGATCCATGCGTCCTCCGGCATGTTCATGAAGACAAATTCGCATAGAACTAAAATTTTCCCGATCTTCACTGATACGTCATCTACTATCCCAAGGGAGTATTCCACAGAGCGGTCCGCTAGCTGGAGTGACATGTTCGTGGGTTGTAGCTCCCCGAGGTTTAGCTTCTCACAAATGCCGATGGGCATTAGGCTGATGCTAGCTCCTAAGTCGCAAAGGACGCTCTTGACATCCAAGTCTCCAATAGTGCACTATATGGAGAAGCTCCCGGGATCCTCTAGTTTTTCCACCATTTTTCTCTGAATGATGGCACTACACTCCGTGGAGAGCACCACCTTCTCCATCCTACCGCGCTCGGTAATTATCTCCTTGATGAACTTGGCGTAGACAGGGATCTCAGAGATCGCGTCGAGAAAAGGAATGGAGATGTTGAGTTGCTTCAAAAGATCGAGTAACTTCCCGTACTTTTCATCCAATTTGGCCCTCGCCAATCTCGACGGAAATGGGACTCTCGGCATATATGGCCTGGGAGGCTCGTCGGTGGGCTTTCCTAGCTCTTTCTTCACTTGCTTATCCTTTTTGGATCTGGGTTACGGATGCTCTACCTCACGCACAACTTCTTAGTCATCCTCAGCTTCGAGCTCAACACAGGCTTCTTCTTCTTTTTCAGCTTCCTTCTCCGTCACGGGCATGATGGGACCTTCAAACATCTTCCCACTCCTCAATGTAATCGTGTTCACATGCCCTCAGGGATTTTCTTCAACTTGCCCTGGTAACTTCCCATGTGCCTTGGAAAGCTGGGAGAGTTGCTGCGCCATCTGTGCCATTGTGGTCTCCATGACCTTTTGGCCAGTCGTCAGCTATTGTAAAGTGGACGCAAGCTGTTTGACGCACCCGAAACCTACACCTAGGTTCCACCTGGCGGTGTCATGATCGACAGGCGTGGTACGACCCCTAGGCTTCAATTACGGGCTCAATCCGCAAGCGGACGGTGTCGAGTTATAGTATATAAGATATCGAATCCCACAGGGATGGTGATAGTGTCAATGGATTCTAAGTTTATTTCTATGTCTTGAAGTAAGATGGCTATCGTGGTAAAATATTTGGTTTGGGTGTTGTTGTTGTAATACTAATAAAAGGGACTAGGGCTTTAGGGATCACCACTAGGATCATTGGGGGTCAACGTTGGGATAGGATCCATTCATTGCATTAGGTCTAGGGAATTAATCCCCCAATTCGTACCACTCTCGTGGGTTAGAATTGCCGGGTATTTCGGTGACTCTCGTTGACGCAATGGTGGTAGCCGTCAACATAGCGGTATAGTTCGTCGATGGATCCCCTCAAGGCATGAGCCGGGCATGGTCACGAGCCTTTGTTGGATTCACTGATTTCCATATTCGAATCCCTAGATACCCCTTAAGCGCATCAATTCCACAGACCGTGGGCATGATCTCAGTACGGGTTATCTATGAATTCGGTAGGATCTACCGAAATACTTCCCTAAATCCCCAATTCAATGTAGGGATCTAGATCTACATTTTTCCCCTAGGATCCTAGGGCTAACCCATCAACCCTAGAAAGAATCTATTCACACATCGCAATAGTGACATATAAAAATGCAATTTTTAGATACGAACACATCATCGCGGATTAATCAAATGGGGATAAAAACTTACAGCGAAGAATGAAGAGAATTACGATTTATAAATCTAGAAATAGCTCCAAGTTCCCAAGCACAAGAATAATCCAAAATAAAAATGATAATCTCGATCCAGAATTCTACTACAAAAATTAACCTAGAATAAATCTCTCTAAAATCGCCCAGCTCTCTCTCAAAAACTCTATCAAAAACTCTAATCAAAGTCGCCTCCTTCGCAGTCGCACACAGCTCCCAGCTTCAGTGCCCAAAATCGCACGCATCGCGGCTTCAGACATCTTTCCAAAAATAGCCCTGGAGTTGCCGACCGAGTAGGTGACTCGGTCGAGCAACACGCTGCTCGTTCGGTCGCTCGGACCGAGCAGAGGAACTGCTCGACTGAGCACTGCAGGAAATGGAAAAGATTCAAAGTTGTCGCTCTGCCTACCCGGACCGAGTAAGCTCTGCTCGGTCTGAGTAGGAGGTCGACTCGGTCAGCTGCTCGGGCCGCGTCGCTAGATTACTTCAGCTGTGGAAATTGAGCATGCTCGACCGAGCAGCTAAACTGCTCGGTCTGAGCCAGCCCGTATCTGTTCTCATCCCAAATTGAAGCTGCTCGGTCGAGCAGCTGAACTGCTCGGACCGAGCATTTTCTGGGAAACTGTCGGCATGCTGCTGGGGCTGTCTCTCTCTCCTCTGCTCTCTCTTCTCCTCCAATGGCTCCAGAAGTGTGGCGAACTCCTCCAGAGTCTCCGCCAATAAGCTCACGAGCACGTCGGATGTGTCCATACCCAAGTGGGGTCCCAAATCGCTCCAAAACCCCTGAAAACTCACAAAACACTACGAAACTCGAAGATATCGTCAGAAATGCAATATCGTAGTAAAATGAGGGATTTGGATGCGAAAATGGAATGAGATGCAATGAAATAATGATATGAAAATAGTAGAAAATATGGACACATCAAAATCCCCCAAGCTTACCTCTTACTCGTGCTCGAGGAAGACGAAGAATCGGTACGCCGGGAGGAACATAAAAAGAAATAAGAAAAATGAAAATAGAAAGAAGGAAAAGTAATAAGAGAAGTGAGAGGAGAGTGCTAAGGATGATCGGTCAGATCTCAGGCCTAAATAGTATATCGCGCTGCTCTGAATGATAAACATACATGCTATTGGCAATTTCTAGCTTTACAAATCATATGACTAGCATGCAGTGCAGGCAAATAATAGGGATCTACTGAAATAATGCCATCAAATCATATCAATCTCATGCAATCCTTATAGTCTAGTATAAAGAAGTTGGCAACGCCCTTTTCAATCACAAATACATAAGGAGCATAAAGAAATCACGTGACATGCAATAGAGAATAGAAAACATCATGTCATTCAGATATTCATTTCGATACGTGAAAAATCTCCAAAAACTAAAGCAATTCGTAAAGTTTAGGTGTTATTAAATCTCCCCGTTATGCACCGTCTCCACTCTAATGTCATGCTCACTCATGTGATCAGTTGGTTTACCCCCCCCAAGCTTAGCTTGAGGCGTCGCATCAAGGAAAATGATATAAAAATTTTCTTTTTCTTCCCAGAATAAATGATAGCTTCTAATGAAATGATATAAAACAGTATTTATTCATTTTATTTCTTTTTCTTTTCTTTTTTCACATATGAATATATAGACAAATTTTTTTTCCTTTTTTTCTTTTTTTCTTTTTTTTCTTTTTCATTTAGAAGCTATACTTTTTCTTTTTGGGTTTGGGAAGTAAGATGCGGAAAAGATAGCTATGGGGGTGTAACCCACTGATATGTAGAGATATAAATAGATATGTGGAGAAGGAAAAATAGTAGGACTCTCGGTTCACTCATAAGAGGGTGCACAACGGTTTGATAAAATAAAACCCTAACTAAACTTATAGTAGCATGGATATTTTCACTTCTCTAAATGAATACTAAAAAAGGCATGCAGTAAATAGTACCATAGCAGCATGCATGCAATCAGAAGTGAATAAGATAAAAACAGATACTCCAAGTGTTTTAGTGATGCGTGAACCTAGGTGCGTTTCCCAATATAGATCATACTAGATACTAATTCATGCATTCGATTTTCAATTCATTTTAGGCATTAAATCAGATAGATCAGCAAAAGAAATGCATGCATAGAGATAGTAAAACTGAAATTTACCCTAACAGCATGTCATCAAAAATGAGCATCATAAAAACTAATAAGGCCACGAGAGATATCATCATGCTAACCATCCCTAGCAAATAAAGAAAGAAGGCGGAGAAAAGAGGAAAATAAGGAAAAAGAGATGCATGCATGGTGAAAACAGAAAATATGATGCAAAATTAGAAAAAAAAGAAAACGGCGTGAAAAAACGGTAGAAAAGTGAAATAAAGACTGAAATAAGGAAAGAAAATGTAAAATCAAAAATCAAAAATAAAGCGGTAGCGCTCATTCCCCAAGCTAAACCTAGCAGTGTCCTCACTGCTAAGAAATCGCTCGTGAGCGGGAGATGATGCTAAAGGAGTGGGGTGGGTAGGGGAAAATAAAATAAACTAAACAAAACTGTGCAAAAAGAAATAAAATATAAACATGGAATGATGCAATGCAAAATGAGATATGATGCATGGGTGGCGCCTCCCCTAAGCTAGCTAAGTACAGGGCCCCGAACAGACAGATGGGCACAAAATAAATAGGGGAGGTAGAGGCGGGTAAGGACGACATCAAGTAAAGGCACCACCCTCTGGGGGTGGTGATGGGTCCCTCTGTTATGGACCAGGAGTGGTGGGTGGAATATCCGGCTGGAAGTCATGAGGTGGGTCAGTACGAATGTGACGCATGAGGCTCTGGAGGAAGGGTAGGTCAAGCTCGACCGACTGTTGAGTCATCGCACCACCATATCCTGCTAGTAGGAGCATAGCGCCGAAGTGGTCGGATTGGTCATTGTCACAGAATGTAACTTCGTATTCTGTGTCGCCTATGTAAAGGGGTACAGGGGGAAGTGGGGAGGTGAGTGGTGCATGGGAATTGGTGGATGATTCGGTGACAGTGTTGGTTTGAGTAGGCGAGCGTGTGCGACGTGTATGCTGGGTAGGCCTAGGATTTGATGTGCCAGTGTTGGTGGGTCTAGAATGGCGTGGAGGATTATGCAAGCAGAGGAGAATAGTGATGTACTATATAAAGCAAATAGGGGAACGAATTTACCGACTAGAATAAGATGGCGTTGTGTTCGGTGTCGTGATTGCCACCGATCCGGAGTATCCCCAAGCTTTTCAAAGAGGTATCTTTTGTCGTTGGAAATTCAAACGTGAAATAGGGACAAGGAGACGTCAGTAAATTTCAACATAAACAAGTAAATTCTATTGCAACACGTGCTCGGTTGAAGATTAAGCGAGAGGTGGATCCGCGCGTAGAAAGGGGCTGCCTATGGAGACGGGGCGACGATTGTGGGGAAGGAAAAGGGGTTGGGTCGAGCAAGGTTGATTAGGTTACGGCTTTAAAAAGGCGCGGGCGGGCTTGGTTGAAAGACGCAGCGATGCGATAAGCAGCGAAACAAGACTCGGACCGAGCAATACGGTTGCTCGGTCGAGTAAGATGGAGATAGGAATGACTTGGACCGAGCAATTTGATTGCTCGATCGAGTAAGCTGCGGAAAAAGTATGGGATACTCCTCCAGCCTGCTCGGTCGAGCAGGAAGTTACTCGGTTGGGCTGAAAACTGCTCGGACCGAGTAACAAATGCTCGGCCCAGGTTGACAGAGTGATGATTTTTCGACATTTCCAAAAGTATGTAGTACTCGACCGAGTAGAAGGCTGCTCGGTCGAGTCGCCTATTGCTCAGGCCGAGCCGATAATTATCGATCAGGTTGGCAGAGTGACGTTTTCTCCTCAACTTCGAAAGCCGGTAGCACTCGACCGAGTAATGCGTGCTCGGACCGAGTCGAATTCTACTCGGACCAAGCGGGACGCTACTCGGGCCGCGCAGAGATGGCCATATATCCTTCCTTTTTCCGTGTCTGCACTGCTCGACCGAGCAGGGAAGCTGCTCGATCGAGTCGCATGTGTCTCTTTTCCCCCTTATTTTTCTTTGGTTTTCTCCCCAGATCTTCGAATCTGATCCTCTCCTCCAGCTTCCTTCCGTTTATAAAGTCGATACGTATTCCCCCACTTGTCCGTCCTATACAAAAGACGAACTCATCAAATTTTTATAATTTTTATAGTTTTGTCTAAAAACACGAAATAAAAATAAAAAATAAGAAAACGAAAATCCAAAATTTAATAAATTGTGTTACCTCCCAATAAGCGCTCGTTTTCAGTCATGAGCTCGACTCCCTCAAATATATCAATTCTCATTTGGTGCGCGCGGTGGTCGCGCGTCAATCTTCGTGATGGTGCAATCTGGCGGCATTTGATCTCCACCTACTTCAAGATTATCCTCCATGTAGCATATAGTCTCCGGTCCTTGATGATTTGATGAACGACGTAGAAACTCCTCATCCAATACTTGGATGTACACGGCGACCGCTTTGCTGTAGGTTGGGTCGCCGTCATCGTCGATGCTTATCTTCATCGGGTCCTTCATGACCCCCTCGGAAGTAAAATCTTCAATGGCTTCCTCTTCAAGAAGCCCCAGATAGTTGGCCCCTTCTACATGGGCTCGCTCTCTCATCGGCTTTTGTAGCCGGAACTCAGCTTCAATATCCCCCACGTTGAGAGAGAGGGTCCCTTCTCGGACGTCTATTAGAACTCCGACCGTTGCCATGAAGGGGCGGCCGAGTATGAGTTGGGAGCTCCCTCCCTCAGGCATATCCATGATGATGAAGTCGACTGGAACACAGTCCTGGGGGTATTTGGAGGATGACATCCCTCGCTATTCCCACCGGGTAGGTGATGGAATGATGGACGAGCTGGATGGACATGCTCGTCGGTTCCAGCTCACTTCCCGTCTGAAGTCTTTTGAAGATGGAGAGGGGCATCAGACTGATGCTAGCCCCCAAGTCAATCAATGCCCTGCTGATAGGCATCTCTCTAATGGAACATGGCACAGTAAAGCTCCCCAGATCTGGCAGCTTCCGAGGGAGATGATTTTTGATGACGGAGGTGGAATCCTCCAATAGCTTGATTTCTTCGAGCTTCCTCTTTTCTGTGATGAGATCCTTCAGAAATTTGGCGTAGGTCGGGATCTCGATGATGGCGTCTATGAACGGGATGTTCAGCTGAATCCCCTTCAGTAACTCCATGAACTTGGAGTACTTCTTCTCCATCTTGGCTAGGGCTAGCCTCTGCGGGTATGGAGGGGGCGGTCGGGAAACTTTACTCTTGGATGCATCGACGGGAGGTGGTGTCGTAGTAGGCGTGACGGGAGGGGCATCCGCTTTCTCCTCAATAATGATAGGCCCTTCAATGGCCTCATCTCTATAGCTGTCATCAACAGCTTCTTCAATGGTGACCTTCTCCTTGTTTAGCACCGGAACCATAACGGGGTCAGTCACCCGTCCTCCACGTGTGGTCACTGAAACCATGGCGTTAGCTTGGGCTCTAGGGTTTGCCTCCGGCTGTGCGGGCAATCTCCCCTGATTCTTCAAAAGCTGTGACATTTGCCCCCTCAGTTCATCGAGTGAAGAATTTATATTCTTGAATTGGTTCGATGTGTCCTGATTAAAGCAGCTCTGACCGCTCATGAAAGTCTCCAAAGTGGATTCAAGACTAGACTTTGGTGGATTGGGCGCATAGTTCTGCTGGGGCGGCCGGTTGAACTGATAACCCGGCGGTCGGTAGGGCCCAGCTGACCTAAATCCGCCTTGCTGCTGGCTCTGCTGCTGCTGAGGAGGGGGTGGTGGCATCTGAAATTACGGAGGTTGCAGCCCTCCACTTAGGTTTCCATAGGAAACCCCCGTGTGATTTCTAGCAGCAGGATACTGCCACTGATTCCGTCCCTCTCCTTGGACGTACTGAACGGTCTCAGAAGTCTCAGCAACATCATAGTGGGCCTCACCAGGGATATAGCCCTGATCCACATACTCTTCCGCAGGATGATATGATGTACTGGGTGAAGCAGGGATGGAGTCTAGACGCTGCTCAATGCGGGCCACCTGTTTGCACAAGGTCTCGATATGAGAATCCAAGTGGCTAGCGACCTTGACCTCAGGAGTCCGGGTCACAATAGTCCGTTCATCGTTCCATTGTTAGGTGTTGGCCGCCATGTGCTCCAACAAGTCTATAGCATCCTCAGGAGACTTATCAAGTAGGGCGCCTTGCGTCGCAGCATCGATGATCATCTTGGTGCTAGGTTGGAGCCGGTTATAGAAGCTCTGCACCAAATCCCAGGGCTCGATCACATGGTGAGGACACTGATGTTGGAAGTCCTTGAACCTCTCTCAGGCCTCGTAAAGTGACTCCTGTGGGAGCTGCTTGAAATTAGAAATGGCTCCACGGATCCGGACTTTCTTCGAGGGTGGATAAAACTTATCCACAAATGCAAGCGCAAGCTTCTCCCATGTGGTGAAATGGTTGGGAGGGTGGGCCCGGAGCCAATACGAGGCTTTATCCCTTAAGGTGAACGGGAAAAGCCGCAGCTTTACAGCATCATCACTAACGTCCTTTGGCTTGAACGTATCACACTTCGCCAGAAAGGAGTCAATGTGATTGTTGGAATTTTCATGCAGATGCCCGTGGAAGGGATCCTGCTGCATCAGATTGATCAACCCCGTCTTGAGCTCGAAGCTTGTCACCGTCAGTTGCGGTCTGAGGATGGAGGATCTAGAAATAGCTCCAAGTTCCCAAGCACAAGAATAATCCAGAATAAAAATGATAATCTCGATCCAGAATTCTATTACAAAAATTAACCTAGAATAAATCTCTCTAAAATCGCCCAGCTCTCTCTCAAAAACTCTATCAAAAACTCTAATCAAAGTCGCCTCCTTCGTAGTCGCGCACAGCTCCCAGCTTCAGTGCCCAAAATCGCGCGCATCGCGGCTTCAGAAATCTTTCCAAAAATAGCCCTGGAGTTACCGACCGAGTAGGTGACTCGGTCGAGCAACACGCTGCTCGTTCGGTCGCTCAGACCGAGCAGAGGAGCTGCTCGACCGAGCACTGCAGGAAATGGAAAAGATTCAAAGTTGCCGCTCTGCCTACCCGGACCGAGTAAGCTCTGCTCGGTCTGAGTAGGGGTCGACTCGGTCAGCTGCTCAGGCCGCGTCGCTAGATTGCTTCAGCTGTGGAAATTGAGCCTGCTCGACCGAGCAGCTGAACTGCTCGGTCCGAGCCAGCCCGTATCTGTTCTCATCCCAAATTGAAGCTACTAGGTCGAGCAGCTGAACTGCTCGGACCGAGCATTTTCTGGGAAACTGTCGGCATGCTGCTGGGGCTGTCTCTCTCTCCTCTGCTCTCTCTCTTCTCCTCCAATGGCTCCAAAAGTGTGGCGAACTCCTCTAGAGCCTCCGCCAATAAGCTCACGAGCACGTCGGTTGTGTCCATACCCAAGTGGGGTCCCAAATCGCTCCAAAATCCCTGAAAACTCACAAAACACTACGAAACTCGAAGATATCGTCAGAAATGCAATATCGTAGTAAAATGAGGGATTTGGATGCGAAAATGGAATGAGATGCAATGAAATAATGATATGAAAATAGTAGAAAATATGGACACATCACTGTTGCGTCGTCGTCGTCAGCTGCTGGATAGAGGTTTGGAAGTAGTCATTCATCTGGCCTTGAGTCTGGATATGACTCTCAATCAGCAATTCCAAGTTTGACTTTTGGATGTTGGGTGCGTTTAACGGAGGCCTCTGATTGAAGTTCTAAAATTGGGCTTGAGAAGCTAGAGCTTGGAGTTCCTGATGCTGCTGAGGGTATGGTGGGGGAGCTTGCAATTCCATAGCCCGGTATGAGAAGTTGGGATGGTTCCTCCACCCTTGATTGTATGTGCCAGAATATAGGTTGCTTGGTAGCCTCAGATTGTTCCCAAATAAAGCATTTGCTTGTTCAATTGTCATATCTGGGGGCACCGCCACAGGTGATGAACATTCAGCGCTTGGTGTACCCCGCACACCACAAACCTCGCAAACTGCTGCCGTAGGCGGTTTAGCAGCACCAAGTCCAATAAGGGACAGTTGTTTAGTTAGGGCATCAAACTTAGCGGAAAGTAATGATACCTCGTCGATGTCATATTTACCTCCCCTAGTGGAGGTGCTCCTCTCGTTGCTCCAGGAGTCGTCGTTCTCAGCCATTGCTTCAAGCAATCTTTTTGGTTCGGCCGGAGTCTTGCTCATTATAGCACCATTAGCGGTGACATCTATAAACATCCTCACCGGTGGCGTTAGCTGATCGACCCAGAATTAACTCCGAAACAATGTCGTTTTACCACAAGGGCATGGTATAGTGGCAAGCGGGTATTGAACACGGTGAAGCAATGCTATACTACCTATCTCCTCCTAGGTTGAGTTACACTTGCGGATTTATTGGTGGATATGAATTATGGAGTGTTGTGATGGTGATGGATGCGAGTCGTGTCACTCGATATCACAAACTGACTCTGCACAAAGAAAAGAATGAAATATAAACGACTAGGGCATTAGGACTCACCACTAGGATCATCGGATGTCGATGCTAGGCTAGGCTCTTACGTTGCATTGGCTTTATTGGGGATTGTCGCATCTAAGATGTAGAACTCATGACTCTAAGCGCCATGAATCTAACGTATCGCATACTATACCCTGCTTTCGTGATAGGCACACACAATCTGTGCATTAAGAATCAACAATGTTCATGCCACTCTCGTGGATAGAATGATCTCAACTCACGCCACTTTCGTGTATTAGAGCTTCGATGTGTTTTGGTGGCTCTTATTGACGCAATTACGGTAGCCGTCAATTAGTACTATAGGACGTCGGTGGATCCCGTCAAAGCAGGTGTGATCGCTCTGCTCTCGCGATAGGCGGCACATGCCCTAATTGAACTCACTAACTCCCTAATTAAATCCATATGATACTCCTTAAGCTAATCGCTTCCACCGACCGTGGTCACGATCTCAGTAAGAGATCTCCTACAAATTTGGCTAGATCGACCAAAACACGTCCCTTTTATACCAACGCAATCTAAAAATCATAACTTTACATCTAAATCCTAAGATCCTAGGGCTAATCCATTAGCCCTAGAAAAGACTACTCATGGATCATAGAAATAGATATGGAATCGATAGAAAACTTCATTGCATGCATCAAAGAGATATTCAATAAGCAATCAATAAGAAGAACTAAAATAGAGTTAAAGAGAACAAAAAATACTTATCTTGATATAAGGGAGGGGCCTATGGCATAGCCTAACTCCAAAAGATAATCTCCAAGAACTCCTAAGAAAATAAGATCTCCCCTCCTCTCTAATGACGGCTACAATCCATATATACAATCCCCTCAAACCCTAGCAAATAACCCCAGAAAACCCTCTGAAATTCGGCCCAAATCTGTTTCTGGCTGCAACTTATTGGTGGACCCTGACTGTAGCTCGGTCGAGTAGAACACATCACTCGGTCGAGTGCAGATTTCAGCACTACAGATATCATCCGACCTCCGATTGGTGCGTTCTTGCCGGCGTTGGAACCGTCATGGAGTCTACTATCCATAAAAAATATGATAAAAATACTTTGCTAACTAGAATGATAGCAGATCTCAAAAGAGTGAGAGTATGTCTGAAAATCTGGATGCTTGCCTTACTCGACCGAGTAACCTTCGTGCTCGGTTGAGCTACAGTGGGTTGTTGCTTTAGCTTCAAAATGCCGCTCTGGAAATTGGTTCAGCTCGACCGAGTAGCCACCCTACTAGGTCAAGTTGCTGATCTGTTCGGTCGAGCTACAGTCACAGGAAAGGCCCTCGAAATCATCATTCTGTTTGGATTCAACTCGATCGAGCTAGCATGTTGCTCGATCGAGTGGGCCGTATCTGATCAGCTGAAGCTATACGTGTGTCAGCTCGGTCGAGTCGGCTAATGCACTCGACCGAGTAGCCTCGGAAAACAGACGTGGTTGCTTCTTGGCTTCTCCTTTCTCTTTCTCTTCCTCTAGTCTTCTTATTTGGCATCTCAAGCATGTCATCATGAGTCTTCTTGGTGCTCTCACGTCGCTGATCATCTAATTGACTCCAAATTGCTCCAATATCACTCCAAATCCCTAAAATGGGCATAAATGCTCCAAAAATCATATTGTTCCAAATAGTAACATAAAAGCATATAAAAGGAGGATTTGGAGGGTGGAATGCGTCATGAAAATATGTGATTAATCATGCAAAATAGGATCATATCAAGATCTCCCAAGCTTACCCCTTACTCGTCCTCGAGGAAGACGAATACGAAGATCACCAGGCGAAGAGAATAAAAAATAGAAAAAAGGGTGAAAGATGAAGGGAAGCGCTAGATTACTTGGTCAGATCTCAAGCCATAGCCACATATCACGGTACCTTGAAAATGAATCACATGCTATAGGGATTTCATATCTTAACTAAACATAATACTTGCAAGCTTTTAAGAACAAAGGAAGGGACTCTCTAAATTCATGCAATCAACTCATATTCACATCATGCAATTCATAGAATTTAATATACAAATGTTGGCGATGCACTTTTCAATCAAAAGTTATAAATGAAGCATACAAGGATCACACCAAGCATGCAATGGAGAATGGAATAAAAGGCATGGCATTCACATATTCATTTCAAATCACAAGAAATCTCCATAGCTAATGTATTTCGCTAAGTTTCAGCATTATCAAATATTCCCATTCATGCACAATTCCACTCTAATGTCATACTCACTCATATAGTTAAAAGAATTCACACACCCCAAGCTTAGCTTGAGGCGTCGCATCCAAATGAAAATGATAGTGGAAATTAGGGGTTTTGACTTGGTTTTTCCAAGTATTTTTGTGGCTCCAATAATGAGATAGAGAAATATTTTTCTTTTCTTTTTGGAATTTTTATTTCTCATTTTTCTTTTTGGATTTTTGTACGAGCTATATGATTTGTGTTTTTGGCTTTTCGCTCCTTTTTTTGCTTTTTGTACTTTTTGGAGCTAGCTTTTTCGCGCATGGGATTTTTTGGGAATGGATGAGGTGTAAGTAGCTTTAGGAGGTGAACTCGAGTGACATAGATATAATAAAAAGATATATGTGGAGAAGGAAATGATGTAACACTCGGTTCACTTATAAGATGTGCATAAACGGTTCATTAGGATAATACTTCAACTAAAACTCATATGTAAGCATAGATATTCTCAATCATTTCAATAAATAGTGAAGTCAAATGGTAAAGTTTACAATCATATCAGGCATGCAATAGAAGGTGAATAAGACAATAAAACTGACTCTTCAGATATACTAATGATGCGTGAATCTTGGTGCATTTCCAACAAAAGCATACTAAACACTAATCCATACATTCCGCTTCAATAAATCTCATGCATTCACTTAGAGGAGTCATCAAAAGAAATACAAATGCAAGCACATGTGAGTAGCAAGATACTAAAATACTCTAAGTAGCATGGCAAGGTATAATAAGCATCGTGATGGTTGCTAAAGCAATAAGAGATATCATCATACGGAATATATCTAGCAAAAGAGGGAAAAGAGAAGAAAATAAAGAAATAAAAATAAGAGAAAAGAAAGAAAAGAAAATCAAGCACACAATATGATGTATGAACACACATAAAAGGTAAATAAAATGGAAAATTCAAAAAGATGATGCAAAATTTTTGAAAAATTCTAAAAATCGAAAAATAAAGTAAAAATACAACTAAATGGCATGGAAATCCACTCCCACAAGCTTAAACTTCACATTGTCCGCAATGTAATCATAAAAGGTAATTATGAGGAACAACGATAAATATGGGGGGTGAATGAAAAATGATGAAATGAATGACATGAAATCCTAATGCAACTACATGCACATGCAATAATGCATGAGAGTGCCTTTCTCCAAGCTTATACCAAACAATGCTATTCAAATGACCCGATCAAAAATGTCACGGCTTCTCTAAGCGAGACCAAGTCTAACGAATAAGAAAGTAAGATTTCACTTGAGAGAAATGCTCGATGGTGGGCAAAAGGATGTGACACATCAAAATTTGAAGAGGGTAGTAATTACTTATAGCATATAAAGGGTAGGGTGTAAAAGATTATTGTTGCCATCATATGAGGTGATATTTATTCTAAACTAACAGATCAAGCAAATCTATACAGTCCGCTCGCTGTCGAGAGGATTCATGTTTATTTAAAGCAAAAAATACTACACTAATGGATTGATATCACTTATAGCAAAAGGCGGATCCAGTATCTTCAGTGGTGCATCCAGCTGTCTTATCAGCACCTTCCATGGCTCTGCCAGATGCATGTGTCCACAAACTCCATCTGATTCCAGCAATACGGCTCCCAGCATCTCTCCAAGGACTCCACCTGTACCCTGCAAGAGATAAGCAGCATCAATCTGATGCGGATAATTCTTCCCCAAAATAAATGTATTCCAAAGAAAGTCATTAAAAGAAATATTTAAAATTAAGGATGGTTGACAACACTTCCCTGGAAATAAATCTCTACTCTCGTGCACCACGTCGACCAACTCCTCGTTGTTCGCTTCAGGTTATTCAGGTAACTCTGGCATATAAGCGTGTGTCTCTTCAGGCAACTCATCATCATCATCATCAGACTTATCCCAGCGCACCTCCTGATCATATTCAATAGCATCCATGGTAGGTGGCTCCTCGCTCTCCTCCTCATATACGTCCCATCGTGCCTCTTGATCATATGTATGTGTATCCTGCAAAAGCCAAATGAGTTATCTAAATCTGAATCATAATAAACATCATACGCTGGAGGGGAACCAAATCTAAGAAACGAGGTGGTAAAGAGATCTCCCTGAATGGGAGCCATAAGCTCTATAGGAAAGTCCTCGGCGTCAGTGGAAGGGTAGTCCTCTAAGGGATGCTCAGCCTCTGTAGAAAGTGGAGGTGGTTGCAGCAGCTCAAACGGAGGGGGACATAATTCGGGCTCCATCTGTGTGTAGCTGTCATCGTCCCAAGTCAGGTCCTCCTCGATGGTCTGCTTCAAGAATGTAGGCACGACCTCGTCAATAATATCCTCTGATGGTATAGGCTGCTCTGACTCATGTGGATAGCAAGGGGGAGCGACGATGGCACAAGCTGGCTCCACAGTGCCAGGTGCCGTGGCCATGTCGGAGGTGGCAATATCAAAGCACATAATACCTCCCCCAAGCTGAACGTGGGCATCCTCCGCAGGCTCCTCAAGTATAGAAGGCAATATAAACTTCATCTTCTCGTTTTTATGCCTCCTTCGTTTCTGTCCTGGAGCTCGAGGCACCCGATTGCATGGCTTGGCCTTCTCAATAGTAGGTGCAAGTGGCACTGTGAGCTAAAGTATCTGGTAGAGGAACAAGCAGGACGCTAAAATATCTTCAGGCTTTCCAGGAATGGAAGTAGATGTGTCGCCCTTGGATGTGTCGTATATGTCATCCCGCGGGAGGTAGATAACATCAATTTCTTCTCTTTCTGAATCGTCCATCCCCTCATCATATGAATAAGCTGTATTGATGGGTAGGGGAGCAACGGCGGTAAACTAGATCTGCAGTAACACCTCCCGAGTGTATCATCGCAGTTCTCTCATCAGAAGTGGCTGCATCCATGCACGGTACCGTTGTCTCTTCAGAGGTGGAAGTATCAATGTCTCTAAGAATCTTGTTGATATCATCCAGCTTAGCTCGCATTTCCTTACTTTGAATATGAAAAGCTGCACAGCCTTCCTCAAACCATGCGAGCGGCAAATTGAGGGGATAGTCAGGACTCAAGTAACAGACGCGACTTTCGTAGGGCATGTGTCCCTCCTTGTCACAATACTCGCAGTAGGCATAGCACTATGAATAGTAGTATCCTTCCATCTGATAGTATGGGTCATGTGGATAACATCTGCATTCTTTTATTGGAGCCTCATACTGTGCCAAATAATCATTGCCTGAAATATAGCAAAAGTAATCCATTGTACATGAATAGTCAAAAACAAACAACTAGGAACAGATATCAGTGGTAGAAAAAGATAGAGATAAAGATAAAGCAGGTGGTGGAAAAAATTTCTCTCTCTCTCCTTTTTTATTTTATTAACGCAGTCAAATCAACCTAATTGTGATAAATAGATAATATGGCGAAATGCCTCCCTGGCAACGACGCCATAAACTTGTTCGGCCCGGAATTAACTCTGAAACGATGTCGTTTTACCGCAAGCGCACAGTATAGTGGCAAGCGGGTATCGAACACTGGGAAGCGGTGCTATACTACCTATCTACTCCTAGGTTGAGTTAGACTTGCAGATTTATTGGTGGATATGGATTATGGAGTGTCGTGATGGTGATGGATGCGAAGGTCATGTCACTCGATATCGCAAACTGACTCCGCACAAAGAAAAGAATGATATATAAAAGACTAGGGTATCAGGACTCACCACTAGGATCATCGGATGTCGATGCTAGGCTAGGACTCTTACGTTGCATTTGCTTTATTAGGGATTGTCGCATCTAAGATGTAGAACTCATGACTCTAAGCGCCATGAATCTAACGTATCGCATACTATACCCCGCTTTCGCGATAGGCGCACATGATCCGTGCATTAAGAATCGACAATGTTCATGCCACTCTTATGGATAGAATGATCTCAACTCATGCCACTCTCGTGGATTAGAGCTTTGATGTGTTTTGGTGGCTCTTATTGACGCAATTACGGTAGCCGTCAATTAGTACTATAGGACGTCGATGGATCCTGTCAAGGAACGTGTGATCGCCCCGCTCTCACGATAGGCGGCATATGCCCTAATTGAACTCACTAACTCCCTAATTAAATCCATAGGACACTCCTTAAGCTAATCGCTTCTACCGATCGTGGTCACGATCTCAGTACGAGATCTCCTACAAATTTGGCTAGATCGACCAAAACACGTCCCTTTTATACCAACGCAACATAAAACCATAACTTTACATCTAAATCCCAAGATCCTAAGGCTAATCCATTAGCCCTAGAAAAGACTACTCATGTATCATAGAAATGGATATGGAATTGATAGAAAACTTCATTGCATGCATCAAAGAGATATTCAATAAGCAATTAATAAGAAGAACTAAAATAGAATTAAAGAGAACAAAAATACTTATTTTTATACAAGGGAGGAGTCTATGGCATAGCCTAACTCCAAAAGATAATCTCCAAGAACTCCTAAGAAAATAAGATCCCCCATCCTCTCTAATGACGGCTACAATCCATATATATAGTCCCCTCAAACCCTAGCAAATAACCCCAGAAAACCCTCTGAAATTCGGCCCAAATCTATTTCTAGCCGCAACTTATTAGTGGACACCGATTGTAGCTCGGTCGAGTAGAACACAGCACTCGATCGAGTGCAGATTTCAGCACTGTAGCGTCATCTAGCAGAAATTCCCCAGATTTCATCCGACATCCGATTGGCATGTTCTTGGCGGCGTTGAAACCGTCATGAAGTCTACTATCCATAAACAAAATGAGAAAAATACTTTGCCAACTAGAATGATATCAGATCTCAAAAGAGTGAGAGTCTGTCTGAAAATTTGGGCGCTTGCCTTACTCGACCGAGTAACCTTCATGCTCAGTCGATCTACAGTGGGTTACTGCTTTAGCCTCAAAATGCCGCTCTGGAAATTGGTTCAGCTCGACCGAGTAGCCACCCTACTGGTCAAGTCGTTGATCTGCTCGGTCGAGCAACAGTCGCAGGAAAGGCCCTTGAAATCATCGTTATGTTTGGATTCAACTCGATCGAGCTAGCATGATGCTCGGTCGAGTAGGCCGTATCTGATCAGCTAAAGCTCTACGTGTGTCAGCTCGTCGAGTCGGCTGATGCACTCGACCGAGTAGCCTGGGAAAACAGACTTGGTTGCTTCTTGGCTTCTCCTTTCTCTTTCTTCTCCTTTAGTCTTCTTCTTGGCACCTTAAGCATGTCATCATGAGTCTTCTTGGTGCTCTCACGTCGCCGATCTTCTAATTGACTCTAAATTGCTCCAATATCGCTCCAAATCCCTGAAATGGGCACAAACGCTTCGAAAGTCATATTGTTCCAAATAGTAGCATAAAAGCGTATAAAAGGGGGATTTGGAGGGTGTAAAGCGTCATGAAAATATGCGATTAATCATGCGAAATAGGAGCATATCATTAGCCCGTTGTAGAAGGCTTGAATAAGTAGCCAACCCGGCATGCCGTGGTGGGGACAGACTCTTTGGATGTCCTTAAACCTCTCCCAAGTTTCATACAAGGACTCTCGCTCTGACTGCTTGAAATTTGTGATTTCATTGCGCAGTTTGGTAGTCTTACCTGGAGGAAAGTACTTTGTCAGAAAAGCAAGAGATAAACTGTCCCACGTAATGAACGAGTTGGATTGTGACTCCTGAGCCAATCCTTGGCTTTATCCCTAAGTGAAGAAGGGAAAAGTCTTAGCCTGATGGCGTCATTGGTGACGCCATTGATCTTCAATGTGTCCATCTTCTCCAGGAAAGTGTTCAGATGGTCATTCGAGCCCCTGAGAATTGGTCCCATTGCACGAAATCAACCAAAGATGGTTTAAGTTTGAAATTATTCGGCTCCGCTGCCAGCCTTTAAATGCTAGAGGTCGACCTATTGTGAGGTATTGTGTAATCGAGGAGCGACCTAGCTTGCGGTAGTGGCAATGGCGGTGGCGGTGGACCATTCTCGGGGTGGAGTATCTCGTCCATTGTCTCGAGAGCTTCTCTCCTCCTCCTCTCGGTGTTAAGACTTCTCGCTGTATCTTCAATCTCTGGGTCTAGTAGACGCAAGTCCGCTATGACTTGAGATCTCTTGTGCATGCAAAAAGTCTACACCAAAAGGAAACGTCAAAAGCACCAAGGGGCAATGAAAGAGAAAAATATAAACAAAATAAAACAAAGGGAAAGAAAAGCGTAATCTCTCTACAAAGACTAAAAACCAATATCAAATCGTGTCCCTGGTAACGGCGCCAAAAAGCTGATCGTGGCCCCCAGAGTGGGGACCGAACGATGCTAATAAAAACCGCAGCGCACGGTCATGTGTAGTTGCTTACGGGTCGAACACGAGGAGGCGGTCAATGAGTATTGGGTCCTATGGGTCTTCGGATGAGAGCTACGCGATAGTTACGGTGAATTGTCGGTGAATGATAGAAAAGTGTAAACAAAAGGGGTAAAAGCTCTAAGGCGTCGGGAATCCCCTCCATTTGACTAAGGTTAGGGTTGACTTAATAATCGGTAGGTTGATGGGTTCATTGGGACTCGGGAGAGGTCGTTGACTTAAGGGCATTCGTATATCCCCCACGGTCGTGATGCATGATAGGTTATTCCCTTATGTCATGTCATACCCCTGCTGTCGTGATACAATGATAGGCCAACCCAACCGACACCGATATCGGGGGTTCTTCGATGCATCGGTGTACGTCAGGCGCATTACGCTCGACGAATATCCTTAATCTTCCTCCCGCCCACAGTGGCGTTCAGGGATTAGACCTACATTGGGAGAGCTCTAATCGGTGCCCATTGGCATATCAGACACACCGATAGTATGGATCGTCGTAAGGATCGGGTCCCCGGGTCGATCCCCACTTTTGATCGGCGGCCGACCCGATCGCCCCGAAGGGAGTGGGTCGAATCTACGGTGATAATAATCGTCCCAATGTACCCCTAATCTCAACTAGCCCAGCAACCCAATTAGTTATTTGGTTCAACCCATGGCCCCAATCCAATGTGGTTCATCTCATGGCCCTAGATAAAAACTACTCACTACCCATTAGAATAGAGGAGGATTCTAGCAATGGGTAAGCGTCCAAAGCCATGGATTCAATCAACAACAACAATATATGATAAAACAAGCAGCAATAACAAAAAGAGAGAAATTCTATTAAGAGAGAGATAGAGTATTTCACTAATCAATGTTTAGAACAATAAAAATGACAGAATAAAAGAGTTAGAAATCTTACAAAACGAACCAAAACCCTAGAAAAGCTAGAAAAACTCCTGAAAATGAGATTCTTCTCGCAGGAAGATGAAGTGGTGCTTATATACGCGCGCCCAAAAGACAAAAATACCCCCCAGATCCACTATAAAAGTCGTGGGAAAGGGGTTTGACGCGACCGCGTCAAGGAATGACGCCGCGTCATTCCCCAAATGAATAGGGTGATTGGGGGCTTGGCCAAGCGGTCACGTCAAAGGAGACGCGGCCGCGTTAAAGATGGTCACGCGGCCGTGTGGTCCATTGACGCAGCCGTGTCATTTTGCTCTGGAGGTGATAGTTTTGCGGCCACGTCGTCCAAGTTAACGCGGGCCGTGAATCTCTCTGATCTTCGTTCTTCACTTCACTTCCAAAAATTCTCTGACGCGGCCGTTTGGTTGAAATTAACGCGGCTGCGTTAAAGTTCCTTCTTTGACAAATTGATGCGGCCGCATGGACATGCTGACGCGGCCGCATGGAGCTTTATCCTTCACAAAATGCTCCCCCTTGCGTAATCGACTCCCGGGCTTTGCTCCTTTCGCCTCTTTGCGCTTAGATCTCACTATATGATACCAAATTGGTATATATCTCCTACAAAGCATGTGAGGAACCACAAAGCAAAAGAAGAGACAAAAACGGGGAAAATGTGGATGAATGGAGAATGAAATGGTGTAAGACATGCATGAAAAAGAGTTGAAAACTATATACAATAAACACTCATCAATAGCCAAAGGTTTTAACGAGGCAAATCCTATTAACTCATGATCCTGAAGTATCCATCTCTTGTGATACTCATATGATGCTCAGAATCCTGAAGTATTCATGGGCAGAGGTCACACTTATGGCTGGATAAGGGGGAGTGTTGTAAATATATAAAGAGGCGTGAGTGGATAAGATTGTATCTCATCCATGTGTGTACTCTCACATCCCATATAAATAAAGGCATGTGGTCTCCCCAGAGGCTACGCTTCATAATAATATAGTAGTTTTTGGGTATGAAAACTATGATTTTCGCACCGTGTGAAAACATTTTTATTTTTTTAGAAATTTTTTTTCCAATTTTTTTTTGATGTTTAATCCATACAATTATATACCCAAGAAAAAATAATAGGTGAACTTGAACACTGATCAACCCGTTACAAAGTTTAACGGTTTCATAATAATAAAACTTTTTGTAATACCTTGATCGAAAGCCAAATCACATTATTTTTCAACCATTATTTTTAGGGGTGTATAACAACATGAAGTGAATGTGAAATTTTTTTTGAAAAAATAATTTAAAAATAAAATAAAAACAATTTCACATGGAAATTTCCGTGTAACAGTTTGCAATTGAAAATTTTCCTATGTATGTAAATCTTAGCCAAATCATTCATCTCTATCATCTCCCTCTTAAAGATATCCACCAGTAACATATACATATCATACACCACTCTATGCACATAATCCTTTCTCAAGTTTGCATTCATCTTGTATTGTACACTACCAACCGTCCCATACTAACCACATGTATACAAGCACGCACATATTGCTTCTCTACTAGCATTGTTCTTTAGAGAACTCTCCGCCATTGCATTGATCTTCATTCAAACACCTTACTCTGATATCACTTGAAGGGGTTGGGTGATTCTTTGTTAAGTAGATAATCACCAAAAATTAAGAATCGTGAGTCAATTATCAAAGCTAACAAAAATCTCTACATAAAACCCACAACCACAAGCAATATAAAAAATAAATGCAATTCAAAAGAAAATCATGCATTTGATTATATTGGTCCTACCTAATTGTTAATGTATGTCCAGTTGGAGAGATTACTAATGCTTCGGTCAACTTGGACTACAATATGTGGCACTCGATTTCAAGAAAAAAAACAAGACCATTAAAAACTTTGGAGAATAAATCTATGGATAAAATTTAACTTTGGCTCTCAAACAGCTCTTAAATATCTCTGTTTTTCATCTGTATATGCTATAACAAGCATAAAAATAAGCCACAAGGATTAGCTCTTGAACTTGTACAAAACCCTAACTGAAATACTATTAAATAGCCTTCAAAACAGACCAAACCCCGCTACAAAGTAACTAAATCCGGGTCAGAAACAATCCCACACATGTTACATTGTCGCCTCAAACCTCGCTTAGATGGTAGTCGTTCGATCATGCGCATGCTAGCCCAAATGCCACTACGTGTCTGAAGACTCTGAACATGAAAATTGTGAGAAATTCAGCTCAAAACATTAAGATAGGCCAAGCAATGGGTTTCAAAAATTTGATGTTTTGAGCTTTAAAAATTGGCTTAGAATCCCAAAAATCTTGAGTAATACTTGGGACGGTATTGAGTTAGCTTGGATGTTTTGTATCATATATTTCAACATCATATTCTCATTAAGCATTCCAAGGCCCAGCGGGCATTACCTAGAGGATGCAGTGCTCAATTACGAAGTATGATTACTAAACTTTCGTATGATTACTAAACTTCCCCTTCAAATCTTATATATAGCTCTCCCATTGGAGTGGTGCTCATTCTAATCTACACATTCTCTTTTCCATTTGTAGATTCTAACTTGGGCATTGGAGGAGTCGAAGCTGTGACCCCCGTCCGGATTACATGATAAATAAGAGGAATGCCAATCAACCCATCTAGGCCTATCCATCGATTACGTCGTCCCTTGAATAGCTAAAACCAAAACAATATAGAAGATAAAAGGAACCCACAGAGTCTGTGGGAGAAAGTTCGTGATAAATTTCATCTCTCCCTCCGTCTAAAGAAGATAAAGGGTATATCGTTTCAATAAGCAAGATGGTAGCACCCATTTGCTGTTGCTGCCCCCAGATACATTTCTCGATTTTCCCAGTATCAGTTCTAAACAAGTTAAAGTGCAACCTGTGTGTCCAGCAGTGAGCTCTTTAAAGTTTCTCTTTAAAGTTTTACAGTCTGTTTGTCTATGTATCTGACTTTGGTTTCAATAAACTTTTTTCTCTTTTTTTGGCTTTAATAAGTAAGGGACATGCTCGATATGTTCCCATACTTATGCTTTGCGATGCTTATCTTACCACCATCAGCTACCAATATAATTGTTCAGCTTTCAGGAGGCAGGCATGTGCTTCCCATACATCTCTGTTAACATATCTCCATTTATCACTAGGATCTGTTCTCGTAAATGTTACCGAGAAAAACTTCCTGACTTCACTCAAACTTGGAGACATTGAGCGGTTTAAGAAGAGCGGTTTCCTCCCGTTGAAAAGTTAACGTTAACAAAATAACGTAAAAGTTAGTTACAAAACAAATTTGCATTCGGAACCCCGAACTTCTGTAAATTGCAATTATCCACCAAGTCTAATTCAATTTACATAAAAACCCCTTAAATAATATTATAACTGCGATTTACCTCCTGGGTTAAAACCCGTCATGGGCGTACCCAATTTCCAACATCTACCACTCGCACATGATGGGATTGTTGTTACAAAAACAACAAATGAAGAAGACTTCATACTTGGTAACTTGGTCGTGCGACCCATAAGCGAATACATGCAATCTTGTTGTGCACTGGTTCGAGATACACAACTGCCCTTTTTGTAATCAATCCTCTAAAGTATATTTGTCGCTTATAATACCCCAGATCTAAGTTGTTGTATCAGTGTAAGTATTCCTGATCCCTCCTTTTATTTACTATTGAGGACATACTTTAAACACATCCACATTGATGTCTCTTAATCACACAGATTGGCCGGCCAGTGAGATCATCAAACTTGATATCAACAAACTTAGCCATTCCTTTGCACTCAATATTCTAAGTCACAACTCAGTCGCTTTCCTAGACATACCCTTTTAGACCGAATCACTCGTGGCCATAAGGAATATGCTAAAGTAGATATTACTAAGACTGAGACTTTGAATATTAGTCAATAGTCAAAGGGTACAGGGAGGAACCTAGTCCTCCAGGGACTCACACAGTGGAGAGGCAGGAATCCACTTTCTCACTTCCCATTATGGTCGACTCCAGCGCATGTAATATGAATCACATGCAACGGTGTATTGTGTATGTCTTTGGAGTAATTCAATCCAACACCGTTCAGACTCCAAGTTAAATGTACTCATACATTTAACACTGAATTCTACAGCAATCAATTGCTCTAAGAATTCGTGTCTGGCTTATCAATAGGCTTAGATGAACTTTGGGGAACATGTTCATCTTGGTCATTATTTGTATATATAAAATGACCTCATCTTGAAACTTATTCAAGACGACTTTTATAGAGGATTAAGTCTTATCCCTGCCCGTTCACTTAGAACGTCAGAGGCGATTGCCTGTGTGAGCAGGCAATCTCCATGCCTATTTGACATACTTTTTCTTATGTACTCTTTTTATGTGTTAAATAACATTTTTGGGCAAACAAATATCATCCAACACAATGAATGAAATAAATATTTTATTGAACAATATCAATATATATAACAGAGTACATTCGCAAGTATATTTCAATTTCTACGCAATCCTAGAGCTTTTACATGTCTCAAAAAAGCATCTCTAGGACTGGGTTTAGTAAGAGGATCAGTAACCATTTTGTGCGTAGATATATACTTGATACAAACTATCTTCTCAGCAACAATGTCTCTCACAAAATGATATCGTATATCGATATGCTTGGTACGACTATGATACTTTGGGTCCTTGGTGTAAACTATAGCAGCTTGATTGTCACAGTAGACAATCACCGGTTCTTGTTTTATACCCAAATTTTGTAAGAACCGTCGTAACCAAATAGCTTCCTGAACTCCTAGTGAATCAGCAACAAATTCTGCCTCCATGGTTGATAGAGCTACACAAGTTTGTTTCTTGCTGCACCATGATATGGCACCATCTCCGAGCAAGAAAACATATCCTGATGTAGATTTTCTCTCATCTACATCTCCCCCATAGTCAGCATCTGTGTAGCCTTCCAGTTTGGTGAATGAACCTTCGTAACACAAACTGTAGTTGGATGTACCCTTCAAATATCTCATGATCCTTTTCACAGCCTTCCAATGCTCAGGTCCAGGATTTGACTGATATCGACTTACCAATCCTACTGCATGACATATGTCTGGCCTTGTACACAACATAGCGTACATTAAGCTACCAACTGCACTTGCATATAGCACTCTTGCCATTTTGTTCTTTTCATCTGTTGTACTAGGACAATCATCTAGACTTAGGTTATCGCTTTTTGATGTTGGAGTTTCAACTGGATTACATTTAGACATGTTGAATCGTTCTAACACTTTATTAATATATGTTTCTTGCGACAATGCAAGAAATCTCTTAGAACGATCTCTTCGGATTTTTACACCAAGTATAAAATCCGTTTCTCCCATGTCTTTCATTTCAAAGTTAGATGATAACCATTCTTTTATGGTTATCAGAAACTTCATATCGTTACTAGCTACCAAAATGTCATCTACATATAATGTCAAGATGACAAATTTGTTTTTATATTGCTTCACATAAACACAATGATCTTCTTCGATCATCTCGAAACCAAATGAGGTGACAACTCTATGAAACCTCTGGTTCCATTGCCTAGATGCTTGTTTAAGGCCATATATAGATTTCTGTAATTTACAGACTTTATTTTCTTGGCCTTTAACAATGAAACCTACTGGCTGATCCATGTAGATTTCCTCATCTAGTTCACCATTTAGGAATGCCGGCTTAACATCCATTTGGTGAAGTTCTAAATTCATGTGAGCAACTAAAGCTAGTATTAGGCGAATAGAGGCAAATTTGACAACTGGTGAAAAAGTTTCTTCGTAATCTATACCTTCCTTTTGGGTATATCCTTTTGCCACCAGCCGAGCCTTATGTCTTTCAATGGATCCATCCGTCTTTCTCTTCATTTTGAGAATCCACTTATTCCCAATTGTTTTTCGATTAAGCGGTAAGTTAACCAGTTCCCAAACTTGGTTAACTTTCATGGAATCCATTTCTTCCTCCATAACTTTCTTCCAATAATCTCGATCATGACGAGATAAAGCTTCTTCTACACTCAGAGGTTCTTCGTCATCTTGAGGTACATCAATTAAGGCTTCCCCTTCGATTTCAAATCTTCGTCGGGGAACCTTAACCCTTTTGCCTCTCCCAACTGACTCATCAAGCTGAGAATTCTGAATTACTTCTCTTTCGGACACACCGCTCCCACTAATCTCAGTGACTCGAGAAATATTCTCTTGCGCCTCAAATGACCTAATACTCACGAAGTCTGGATCTTCCAACTCATGGAGATCATCTTCATTTCTGACTTCGCCCTGCTTAGGGAACATATCCTCTATAAACGTGGCATCCCTTGATTCATATTCTGTGATAGTGACGTCTTCTTGCTCACCCAAGAAAACATAACCCTTTGAGTGTTCAGAGTATCTAATGAATATACTCTTCTTTCCTCTGGGTCCCAATTTCCCATGCTTATGAGAAGTGTCATGTACATAAGCTGCACATCCTCATGGCTTTAAGAAACTCAAATTTGGACTTCTACCAGTCCAAAGTTCATATGGGGTTTTATGAATCGATTTGGAGGGTACTAGGTTCAAAACATGTGCTGCTGTCAATAATGCATCTCCCCAATATTTAATTGGTAAGTTTGCTTGCGACATCATGCATCGAACCATTTCTAAGAGAGTTCTATTCCTTCTCTCAGCAACACCATTTTGCTGAGATGTATAAGGAGTTGTAAGCTGTCTTAGAATTCCTTTTTCATTACATAGATCTTTAAACTGGTCTGATAGATATTCCCTCCCTCGGTCTGTCCTCAAGGTTTTAACCCTTTTAACCAAATGATTCTCAACTTCATTGAGAAACAATCTAAAGCACTCTAATGCTTCGGATTTATGAGATATGAGGTATACCTTTCCAAACCGAGAATAGTCATCTATAAATGTAATGAAATATGAGGCACCATGCCTAGCCCTCACACTCATGGGTCCACAAATGTCAGAGTGTATTAGTTGTAATGGAGTTTCAGCTCGTATTGCCTTTCCAAATGGTTTCCTAGTTGCTTTGCCTGCTAAACATGGTTCACATGTAGGAATTTCTATTTTCGTGATAGATCCCAAAAGACCCTCTTTAGCCAAGTGTTCTATCCTGGCTTTTCCTATGTGACCTAGTCTAGCATGCCATAATAATGTTGCATTATCAGATGTAACAGATGAAGATGAGGTTAACATATCACCAGAAGAACCATTATTTGTATTAATAATTGACAAACCATTTACATAAGAACCAGATCTATAATATTCGTTACACAAACTTATATTCAGCCCATGTTGTTCAAATAACAAATTAAATCCATATCTAGCTAAGGATATTACAGAAACTAAGTTCCGCCTTATTTCTGAAGTATGCAAGACATCATGTAATAGTAAGGTCCGTCCTCTGCGCAATTCCAATTTGTACGTACCGACTCCCTTTACTTCCAGCTTGTTGTTGTTGTCAACATACACCCATCTTGTTCCCCCAAGAACACGGCGGTACTCCACATAGTAGTCTCTTTCTCTTGTTATGTGGTCTGTCGCTCCTGAATCAACAATCCACCAAGGATCAGGTTCTATTAGCATAACGGAGCTTGACACATATGCATTATGACAATGAATAGAAGAATCAGAAGTTACCTTCCTTGGCTCAGGACATTCCTGAGCGAAGTATCCCTTCTGACGACAGTTGAAGCACATCAACTTATCAACATTCATTTTCTTCTTCTTCTTATCAAATTTCCTCAGCCCCTTGGATTTGTTTTTCATAATTGCATCTTTGCCATGGTTCTTCTTCCAGAACCTCCTCCTCTTGAAGTTTATTTTCCTGGAACTTGACTCCGTCACGTAGGAATGCGATTGTGGTTTCAAAGAAGACAACCTTTCGTCTTCCAATTCTACGTGACGTGCCACATCATCAAAAGTCTTAAACATGTTCATTATGTGTCAAGTTGACTTTCATATGTTCCCATGAGCCAGGCAAAGAACGGATCACAGCTTGAACCTGTTGTTCATCAGTGAGGTTGCACCCAGCAGCAGCTAGTTCCTTAATCATTCTGGACATCTCCCGGAGATGTTGCTTAATGGTCTGATTGGAACTCATTTTATAAGTATCAAACTTTATAGTAAGCTGCCGTAACTTCGACACAGAAGTTCCTCCCAGCCTATCAGACAAGGCCTTCCACAAGTCATATGCAGTAGGATAATCCTTGTATTCACAAACAAAGTAATCATTCATTGAGCTTACAAGAATACCACGCGCAGTGACATCCTTTTTCTTCCACTCATTGTAAGTCTCAATTGCACGCCTGTGCTGGGCGACGTTACCTTCACCAGGATCTTCCAACTTATGATTTATGGTTTCAATGACCTCTTGTTCCTCCAAGACATACTTGATACGGAAACTCCAGATATTGAAATTGTCTCCATTGAGACGATCTCCCTTGTTGAGGTCAGCAATGATGTTCTTGACAGCAGTCATATTTGTAGGATGGTCTAAGTAATAACTGAAATATAGCGAGACATTTAGAAGATAAGTAACTTTGCCCAAAAAAGTATTTTTTTCAAGTATTTAAATATATAATGATTCAATTAATAGCATAGAGTCGAAAGTTCATTAAATTCCCAATCATCGTTCATGACTAAAAGCTTTATCGTTATATTAAAATACTCTTTCAAAAATATACATTTTGTTTACTTCGAACAAATATTAAATCCCCACATATTATCAGAACAAAGTGTTGCTCCCACTAAACCTATGTATTCACCTAGAATACAAAACACATTATTTTAACAAGTCATTAATATATTTTCAAAAAATATTATAACTGTTCAATTTACACAAAATAGGTAAGTGGGAAGTTTCTGATAATCAGAAAAAATTAGCAAACTAGAATTGCCAATTTAAATTATTATTAATGTTAACATATAACATTAAGGCTCCGTAATTAAACAATCTAATTCATGCATATACGTGTATAAGACAAATGCATGAAGATAAATAAAACACATGCATAAATAAATTTAACGGACATTATTGGCATGCATAAGTCATAACTTCCATTATGATTTATTAAGAGCAACTATGAATTTCATGCTCTATGCATTAATAAAGTCAAGCATACATATCTTAAGGAACCAAACATGCATATGAATGTTGTATTTATAATAGTATACCAACCATATGTGTGAGTGTATATATATATACACTGAAGTGTAGGTGTATCTATATATATATATAAGAGTCATGATCATGCATGATACATTTAACATTATGTGAACAAATCAAATTAGTATCAATATTAATAATCATGTATAGAACCTGTATTTTAATCTAATAAGATCAATTTAGATTTATGTGCTTAAGGCATCAACACACTAAAGATATCGTATGGGTCCCTGCTCAAAGAAAAACCCCGGTGCAAATGGGTCTTTCTAAGCACATAAAAAATATTAATAAGCCCACAGGAGGATGATAAGCATGAGGGCAATGCACCGTAATATTATCGAAAAATAAGACCCAGTGTTTGTTTTGCAAGTGGATAAGCATCAAGGGAAAAAGAAAATTATGTAGAAAATACAACAATTGTTGTAAACCATGGCGGCTACGGAACCCCGTAGCCCTGTATTTATAGTAATAGGGTTACATAATGGGTGGATACCCACTAACGGGTTGGGCCTCCAAAAGCCCGTTTATAACACTTCCCCTTATCCATCCATTGTTGTAAGCCGTGATGAACGCTTCAGGGTTCATAGAGCTTATCTGATCATGGGTCTATGGATACTTCTGGATCCCAAGTTTAAGAGTACTTGCCTCGTTAAAACCTTTGCCAAGGAAAACCCAGTGGGAAAAACCAATGGCTAGGGGAAAAGAGTACAAGTCTCTGTAGCTTCCCCTGATCGATGGATATCACTGAAGGTGGATACTTCTGGATCCTAAGTTAGGGATAACTGCCTCGTTAAAACCTTTAGCTATGGAAAACCCAGTGGGAAAAACCAATAGCCAAGGAAAAAGAGTACAGTTTCCGTAACTTCCCCTGATTAGTGGAAGTATTTAGGGGGTGGATACTTCTGGATCCAGAGTCAATGAGGTTGCCTCGTTAAAACCTTTAGCTATGGAAAACCCAGTGGGAAAAACCAATAGCCAAGGGAAAAGAGTACAACACTAGATTTGACTCCCCCTGATCTGTACAAGCTGCAGGCTTGCAGATCTCCTAGGCAACTATACATCAATCTCTTACAGTGTTCCGATAATAAGTACAAAGTACAAGGCATCGCTCACCTATACAAGACATCGCTCATCTATACAAGTATCGCTCATCTATGGCAGCTACTGAATCTGAGGGATCTCTTCTGAGGAGGAGTGGTCTGCAGACTCGGTAGGTAGCATCACGTCTCTGACCCAGTCTTCACTGTGTCTGCGAGGTACTACAGGACCTGGCTGTGCGTACTTATGATTTGCTTCTTGGATTGATGAGCCTCTCGGAATGGTGGGATTGATGTTGCCTTGGAAGCATGCTTTGCTGGTCTCCAGGAGGTGGTCGCTTCTTTGTTGCAGTCATCGCGATGATCTGTAACCTGTATCTGCAAATACATTCAACATGTTGGATGATCCTTGACCCTTGGAGATAGCGCAGAAGCTACATATCTCTGGTCCAGTGGTGCGCTGCAGGCGCTGCACTGTATCTGGTTAAAGGGTTTACTGCCAGATAAAGGAGTGTACAAAAGACATTTGAGTAAGGTACTTCAGGACCTAGGATATCCTTCCCCTCTTCCAGCGAACGGAAGGGGTCTTAATGTGCATCCATACAACCAGTAGGTGTATTGGTGGATTGCAATTTTCCATGTTTCTTCATCGACTGGATGATAATTTCATCTTCTGGATGGTAATTCATCTTCTGGATGATTATTCATCTTCAGGATGATGGTTTCATCTTCGGTGATGGTTTCATCTTCAGGATGATTATTCATCTTCAGGATGAAGGTTTCATCTTCGGGATGATAATTCATTTCATCTTCAGGGATGATGGTTTCATCTTCAAGGATGATAATTCATCTTCAGGATGAAGGTTTCAATTCATCTTCAGGATGAAGGTTTCATCTTCAGGATGATAATTCATCTTCAGGATGTTGGTTTCATCTTCAGGATGATAATTCATCTTCAGGATGATTATTCATAAGGGTATGTTGTCACATCATCCATAGCAACATAGCCTAAAATTATCTTTGCTAATCGCATGGGTTTCGCAATCATGACCAGGGAGCCTGATGCATCAGTTTAATTAATTTTGTAAGTGAGTTAAACTCATCTTACATGGTTACTTCCTGGTTTCTGCGAAATAAACCTCTAAGGCTATAGCGTTTTGCTTATAGCATACGATTTTATTTATTTATACAATACTCGGTAGCCCACAGGTTTGATATCTTTTGATATCAGGACTTCAGGTCCAAACACTTCACATTTCATAAGTGAGTCCAGCTCAACTTATTATTGCCTCGTTCCACATAATTTGGCCAAATTTCTGCGTTTGCTTCAGGAAACGGAGATTGTGAACGATATCAATGGCAAAATGAAATGTGAGTAATTGTCGACAAGTGTGTTTTATCCAAATACCTCTCCGTGTACGTACATTATTCAATTTATTCCAGATTTATCTCTTCTGGAGGTTCTGGAAAGGGAGAGGATATGGAGATGAGCTCACTTTCCTGTGGTGGTATTGTTTTAGGGTCTCGTGGTATGTCCTCTCATCCATTGAGGATATCCACTTCTGCTACTGGTAGATTGCATCCATTATAGTTGGTATGTCAATCCTAGCTGGATTTTTAGTAGCAGGGATGTGTGAATTTGACAATATTTATATTGTCAGTAGCTATGTCTGATAACTGTTTAACAGTTTCATAAGTGTGGATCTTCAGGATCTCATCACTATTCATGATAATCAGATCATAGGTATTAATGTTTTAAATGGTCCATAGTGGTGATATGGGAATGTATACTCATCATGGCTCCATCGATAAGATGTGCACTAAACGCTTCCCCCGTTAGGGGTTCTCGGAAACTGTTTATATGAGGTGATCAGGCTCATATAAATAGTTTCTAAGGAGGCGTTCTGATGGTTTGCATGTTCCCACATGGTCACCTACAACTGGATTTCTAGTGGACACGTAATCCGTTTAAATCATTTTAATAATTTACATATAGCCCATTTCTGGGTATGAACACAAAGCTTCAGGGTGTTCAATTTTCTTCCAGTTGTTAAATATAATTGATTTCCCAGTGTTATCCCAAAAATCCGCAATAAGCTCGACTTCAATGAAGTTGAGCATAGAACTAGGGATATGAACCCGTCAAGGCTCCATCTATAAGATGTGTTCTAATGCCTCCCCCGTTTGGGGATCTCGGAACATATTCATCTAGGAGGGTTAGTCCCGATGAATAAGTTCCACTGCGGCATTTTTGAGGGTGGTATGAGGGTAAGTAAAAGCCCAACCAAATATCCCAGTAATGTAATATGTCCGTTGTGATTAATAATAATCTGGACTGCGGTTGGATAACAAGGTTTTGATTATGACCATTTTAAGAGGATATATAGATGAGTGCTCTAAGGTACATCATCAGCCATATGTAGGGAGTGTGTGAGTCCACTTTTATCCCTCAAATACTCTCAAGAGGCCTAAATGTCTCATTCTTCTAATGATAGTATATTATCTTAAATTCGTTTGAGGAAGTGAGGAGAGTCAATGTCCACATGAATGGAGATGATCTCGTAATCATTTTTCCCTTTTGAATGGGATAATGAGAGTTTCACCCTTTTTTGAAGAATCTTCGGGTTCGTCTGGTTAATGATGTCTTGCATCATCAATCCAGGGTGACATCGATCCAAAGTTGGTCGATTCTGGACACTTCTGGTGTTCCAAATTAATTCCTCTGTTCGAATTTATGTGGGACTATTGAACGTCCATTAAAATGCTCAAGTTAATTTTGTCCGGTAATAGGTGAACTCTGTTCAAACTGTGAAGGATTACATCTTCACAATGACTATTATGCGAATCATAGTTGGATAAAGCTTCAGGCTTTATTGAATTCTTGAGTCATTTAGGGATTTCATTTTGACGAATATCCTTTGAAACTTTATAAGTTTCAGAGAGTACATGGCATCCTCATTTAGGAGTATTCAGGATGACAAGTCATTTACAATAAAATAAAATGCGTAAAAAGCACATATATACTGCAAGAGAATACTACTAATAATTATGTTAGAGCAACAAGTTTCATAGTATGATGTGTGTTCTATAAAATATACGTCCACAATTGTGTTCATTTTAGACTCATATTATGACAACAGGTCAAATTTATTTTCAAAATTTATTTATCCTCGGGGAGTAGGTAAATATACATAAGGTCAATTGACTTTCGTTGTTTAGACTAGATATGTATATATTTTATATGGCATAAATTAATGCCCATTTATGTTGCAAAAAGCATTATGGGTCTTGTCAGAACTTCTGGTCTGATATTGGGTTGCCATTGCATACTCCATATCGAGGTACATCATATCTTCCCTTTCTCATTTTGTTCAAGACTTCCTCTGTTTTCAGTCTTCCTTATTGTCATTTATAAGGGAGAATGAATATTGGTCTTACGAAGTAGACACATACAAGGGAAATGAGTTAGTCTCTATATTTCCACTTTCTAATTTATGAGAGACTTTTAAAAGTCTATTTGAAAACTCAAGTATGGTCTTCATGCCATTTTATTGAGTCATTCAAGTATTGTGTGGATATAGATTCATGCTCAAGGGGAAACAAATACGTGGCTACGAAGTTTATAATTTCTCACTAAGCTATTAAGCCACGACTCCGGGCGTACGCTTAAAAAATAAGGTTAGATTCAAGAATCATACCGTGTAAAGTGAGATTATTCAAAAGAGTTTGGCGGTGTTATGACAACTGCTGGTGTCAGTATTGGTTTATACAAACCATAGATATGAGAGATCTATTTACCGCGAAATGCGTATTTCTAAAAGAAAACGCATAAATGTTTTTCGTATAATCCATCGTACTTGTTAATTTTTATTAGTGTGAAAGGGTGTTGACTTTTGATTTGATTTTGAACTTCAGGTTCGTTTTGGTTTTGAACTCCAGGTTCATTTTGTCAACTAGGATATGATGTTAAACTTTTTGAAATCATTATTGGGTTGTTGACATAAAATATTGTCATATCATGAGCGCATCATACATATAATGTAAATCTAGTAAACTAAAAAGTTGTGCTCAATTAACCAAAATTCAAACAAGTATGATGTATACACATGCTATTTATATGCTGCAGGCATTTAAATAATCTCATCGCAGACATACATGTTTGCTACAGGCATTGAACTATGTCATAGTGATTTTAGCATGCTAAATAAAAATGTATATCACAGAATCATTAAATATGCGGCAGGCATATAATTTTTTACACATGCATTTAATCATCACAGAAATTTTATAATGGAAATGAAAATTTTTCGTTTAATAATTATTGGACCACTGGGCAACGTCATACACCGTTAGGTTAGTTAACTAACGGCAGAGCGGTCGCAGGATCGTTCCTAATTATTAAACGTGTAATAATCAAATAATCCAAGAAAAAATTGCGATGATTTATAAAGCATTAATCAGATTATAGCGAAGGAAAATCGAATTTAAATCTGAAAATCGTTTGAAAATAGTGAATTTTCGGGGTGAAACCCTAGTTAGGGTTTTTGGTCGCGCGGATTGCCGCTTCAGGCGGCTAGGGTTTCCGGACATGAGCGCGCACCGGGGGGCCCGATACGAGCGCACCGGGGTTTGGGGGCCTGCAGCTGCGGGCGGCGGGGGCCCGCCGCCGCCGGCGGCGGGAGGGGATGGGGGCCCGCCGCTGCCGGCGGCGGGGGAGGCTCCCGCCGCTGCCGGCGGCGGGGGGATGGGGGCCCGCCGCTGCCGGCGGCGGGGCCCGTCGCTGCCGGCGGCGGGGGAGGCTCCCGCCGCTGCGGGCGGCGGGGGTGGCTCCCGTCGCTGCCGACGGCGGGTTTGGCCCGCTGTCGCGGCGGCGGGGCCGCCCGCCGCTGCAGGCGGCGGGTTGGCCCGTCGCTGGCAGCGGCGGGGCCGCCCGCCGTTAGCAACGGCGGGGTGGGAGGGGGGGCCGCCGCTTCGGGCGGCGGGCAGGGGGTTTTGGCGCGAGTTTTGGGGGGGTTTGCGTTCCGGCGAGAAGATCCCCTAGGGTTTCAAGATTTGGGGAAGAAGATCATAAAAATAGGATTTTTATTTAAAAAGAACTATTTTTAGTCTTCAAAACAACGTTTTTAATCGTAAAAATTTGATTTTTGTTGATAAAAATGTCAAGTTATCATTGAAAAATTGATTTAGCATGTAGATCTAAGTTAAAACTCCGATCTAAATTAATCAAAAATAGATCTAAGCATGTAGATCTAATCGTATGCGCATAAAAGTTTAGATCTAAGGAGAAAATTACCTCTAGATCCTACCCGCCGGATCTAGCGACGTTCGGTGAAGGAAGCCCGTTCGCGTCGCGTTCGTCCGTCGGCAGGGGTTCGGCTCAGCCTCGAGCGTGCTGATAACGTGTTGTAAACCATGGCGGCTACGGAACCCCGTAGCCCTGTATTTATAGTAATAGTGTTACATAATGGGTGGATACCCACTAACGGGTTGGGCCTCCAAAAGCCCGTTTATAACAACAATTTCTTTGCCAAAAAATATGAATATAGGAATGTGCGAGAAACAGGGTCTGAGCCAATAAAATAAGAAGAAGAAAAAAAACGAACGACCATCGTCCATTCAAAGAGGCGCTGATATCCCGCAAAAGGGCGGAGGCGGAGCCCTCTATTGTCATCCGTGCTGAGGCCACACATGGCGACGCTGCCAATCGGTAGGGATGCTGCCGCTGCTAATCGGTAGGGATGCGGCAGCCCCGCTGCCAATCCACGAGTTTTCCGATTATCTGTGGGATGCGGACAGGGCGAAGACCCCATGAAGCCCCAGACGGAGGGGCGAGCCGCGAACCCCTCCTCAGGCCGAGCAACCCAGACATTTTTGGGGCGAGCACCTTGGTATTGCGTCAACGACGAGGTGGCGAACCCCCTTCTAGCTGCAAAACGACGGGGTTGAACGCAAAAAAAAGAGGAGGGGAACCTCCATAGCCAACGAACGGCGACATCGGTTGATCGAGCGCCGACGACCTCAAAATCCCCTCAGCGTATGCCCCATCGCCAGAGCGAACGCCCAACGGCAGCAGGGGGGCCCCTAGGGCCCATCGACTTCAGACGAATCTTCGCAAACAGGGGGCAGATTCCCGAATGCCAAGTCCTCATTCAACCGATCCAAGTATCAATCGGAAAAACAAACAAAAATATATCATGAATTCCTTGAGAATGGCTCTGATACCAATGTTGGAGAACAGGATGAATACATCACCTTCGCAGCGGAAAGAGGAAGATCGCCTTGGATCGTGTTAGGAATCACCGGAGGAAACCGAACAAATTCTCACCACCAAGATTACCCGTTGTTCTTCTATTTGTGTTGGAAGATGAGAACGCAAATCAATTGCTTTGATTCAATTATTTTTCTCACTGCCTATGGGAGATATTTATAGGGATTAAGAAGAGCGGTTTCCTCCCGTTGAAAAGTTAACATTAACAAAATAACGGAAAAGTTAGTTACAAAACAAATTTGCATTGGGAACCCCGAACTTCTGTAAATTGCAATTATCCACCAAGTCTAATTCAATTTACATAAAAACCCTTAAATAATATTATAACTGCGATTTACCTCCTGGGTTAAAACCCGTCAGGGGTGTATCCAATTTCCAACAAACCCAAAAAAATTGAAATAGTGTCTCTAGTTTCTTCCTGAGTGTCCTTTAAAGGTGACTCATGAACCTAACATTTTTATCAGAAACTAGGATTTCGGGAAGACCATGAAATCGATATACATCTTTTAGAAATGTGTACAACATAAAAGATGAGTTGGCAATCTTGACACAGAGAATAAAATGTGACATCCTAGAAAACATATCCAAAACAACCAATATTGAATCATGATTCTTAAACATATGTAGAGATATAACACAAATTCTATGCCAACACTCTCCCAATGATCAAAAGATATATGTAAAGATGTGCATAATATAATGTTTTGTTTTATACCTTGGCTACTTGACAGACTCTACAATGAGACAACCCTTGCAAATCTTGCTTGACAGATTTTCTATCATGATAATAGTCTTATGCTTTTCAAAGTGTCCAATGGTTCCTCCCGCATGCAATTCCATGCAATCCCAACTCAAATGATCACATAAAAAAGTGTTCGGAATATGTAAGTGGCTACCTCTAAACAAATAATCATCAATAATGGTGAGATTATCAATAGGAGGATCTTGAGTCAAAAAGTCCATATTTCACTAAAGTCCCAATAAGATGGATAATCATGAATAACTCCATCAAATCCTAATGCACCAGCGGTTCTATTCTTAACACTGACACAATGTTTAAGAACAAAAGCATACTCCTAAATAAACTGTAGCCAATTGATGTGTTGGTGTCCTACTTTCCTATGTGAATTGAAGTACCTAAGGGCCTGATGATCAGAATATAAAATGGGTTTGTTTCAGAGTGTTTTCTCACTACAAAGCGTTGACCGTGGAGAACCCGGTCAACGTGGTCAAGGGGCTCGCTTAGGGTCCCTTGGGGGGCTTCGAATTGGTGCAGAAGGGGCGAGGGGAAGCCTCGGCCCTGGTTGAGACGCTCGGCCTCGGATAGACGTGCTTGGCCTCGGCTGAAAGGGGGACGAGGGGTAGCCTCAGTCGCCCGGGTAGATGCACGGCCGACGGGAGGCGAGGGGGAATCTCGGACCCGACTAAGACGCTCGGCCTCGGTAGGGCGTGCTCGGCCTCGGCAGGTTGACGGTGAGGGGAAGCCTTACTATCCAGTCGATCGAGTGGTCGGAGAGGGGCGAGGGGTAGCCTCGGCCCGTTGATCAGCTGTCCACCTGCGTAGACGAGAACGCTCGTCAGGGGGCCGGACCTTGGTTCCGGCCAAATCCCCTCCGATGCCTAAGTCAGATAGTGATCTGAGAAAGGAGGCCCGGCGGAGACGGTTCGACTCGTGAGGAGATCGTAACGGCGTCTCTCGGCGCGAGCGGGGGAGGAAGGAGATGAATTGGGGGAACGAGGTCGTTGATGGAGTACCTTAGGTTTTGTTACCTGAGATGCGGTCCCTTTCTTCGTCGTCTTCCTGGCCCTTTTGTAGAGCTCCCAGCGCGGTTGCCCCTGGCCCACGTCCCACGCCCGCCATCGATCGTGCCCCATCAGTCCCCCCTCGCCGCCGCCCTTTCCGCCATGCCAGCACCTCCCCATTATCGCTATTAGTGGTCGCGCGTCCGGGGGAGTGGTTTTCGCAGGAGTGGGCGAGTGACCAGCGGGTTATTGGGGCCCGGTCGGATCGACGTTCGAGAAGGTCCCTTATAGGGCCTTTGCAGAATGGGCTTTTGAGGATGCAGATGGGCTCTTGACCTGTGGTCGGGCTCCTGGGCTCGTGTCTTTTGGGTCTCGGTCAAATAGGCGTAACAATTGCCCCCATCGGTCGGGTTGATCGGCCTCGGCCGGTTCAACTCGGCCGATGTGACTTCTGCCGATTTTGACAAGCTCTCCAGTCGATGCCGACTCATTTATTAGTCGTCATCATGAGTTGGCCCGTTCGATGTTTTTAAGGCGCGGGTTCCGAAGCGCCGTCGGCCTTCGGATGTTGCCACGTGTAGCGGCAAGCTTATCCTTGCCGCTCGCGGAGTCGTCTTAAGTGGAGAAGCCGAGGGATTCGTGAGCCGCCATCCCGTCGCCTTTCTTCTTTGTGCTGATCCCCCTTCTGTCTGAGCTCTGCCCCATGTCGTCTTCCTCTGCTACGGGTTCGGTTCGGTCGGAGCGCGATGCGGCTCCAGGTCTGGCGGGTGGCACTCCTTCGGCGATTAGTCAGCATGGGGATGATCCTTCAGGGGTTCCTTCTGAGGTCTTGGCGTGGCCTTCGTCGATCTGTGCCACCGCCATCGGGAGCATGCGCTCCTCCTACCTGCTTCCGCCCTACTCGGCTCGTGCCCCTGGGGCTGACGAGCGGATCTGCTCTCCTGGTCCCAATGAGGTCGGAATACATGAGAAGTGCTTTCACTTCGGGCTCCGTTTCCCGCTTCATCCTTTTATCGTGGAGTTCCTTCAGGCCCACAATGTGTGCTTGTGTCAATTCTGTCCCAACGCCGTCGGGATCCTCGTCAGGTTCGTTGTCGTCTGCATGCTGAAGGGTGTGGTGCCCTCTCTCCGCCTCTTTGCCCAGTTCTACTGCCTGAGCCTCCACCAATCGGGGGCGTGGATTTACATCAGCGCCCGCCCGAAGATGTCCCTGGTGCTGGGGTTGCCGAGCTCCCTGAAACGCTGGAAGGGGGAATATGTGTTCGTCACATTCCCCTCGAGCGTACACTTCCCGGCTCGGTGGGTGGCGGCCGGTGCCGTTGTTCTTAATCTGGGTGAGCCGACGGTCGCTGAGCAGCAGACGGCGAGGGACATGTTGGCAATTCCTCCGAGGGAGCGCTCGATCGACTTCCTCTTTAGTGACCTCAATTTGCGTAAGACGGTGTGGCCCCTAGGTAAGCTGCTCCGAGCGTTCGCCCCTCGAGGTCGCCCAGGTTCTGCTCTGCCTCTCATTTATTCTTTGAGTGCAGGTGGGTTCCCTCTCGGTCCTTCTCCTGCCAGCGCTCTCGTGCAGGCCCCAAACCCGGATCCGCGTAGAAGGGACCATGTGTTGGCGGTCCGGAAGAAGCAGCGGGTTGTGACCGCATCCGGAGGCTCGAAGCGAAAGAAGATGTCGTCTCCCTCTCTCCCCTTGCAGGGATCTCCCAAGAGGCTCCGTGAGGGGGTCGAGGGGGTCGACGTTCAGCCGACTGCTGACCGACCTCATCCTGCTCCCGTTGAGGTTGCTTGGCCGTGGGCCGGCCCTTCACCTCTTCCGGACGGCTCTCTCCCTGATGCTTACGATCGGTATCTTGGGGCGTTCCGCTCCGCTCCTGGCGAGTTCCCTTCGTCAGGGGAGGGTCTTCTTTGTCCACGCTTTCCAGTGGGTGAGAAGGAGTCGGTGTTCTCGAGCCGTGGAGCCGCCGCTCGAGTGGCCGAGAACTGTTGTCTCCCTCCCGACCAGGCGGTGTTGGACGGAGTCAGAGGTGATTGCTTGGCTACCTTCGTGATCCAGGCTGGTCAACAGGTAGTGTGTCTCTGCTTGTCCCCCCGTTCTCCAGCTGTTTTTGCCATCTTACCTTCGTTGCTTTGGCACAGTTGTCCTCGGTGGGCCTCTCGATGAGGCGCCAATTCGCGGCTCTTCCCAAAGCCAAATCCGTGGCTGGGCTAGGCCCTGAGGTCCCTGGCGGGGAGGAGGAGGAAGCTGGTCAGTTGGAGGAAGCGCGGGTCCAATCCCTGAACTCCCGCATAACTGAGCTGTCCTCTGCCCTGGAGGCGGCGGATCGTGAGAGAGCCGTGGCTCTGGCCGCGAAGTCCGAGGCCGAGACGCGGCTCGCCTCTCTTTTAAAAGACGTCGACGCGTCTGGAGGGGTCAAGCAGGTCCCCGGCCCGGCTGCTGCCTCTGAAGCCTCGGAGCTCTCCGATCGTTTGGATGCGGCGGAGGAGCAGGCGAGGGCCCTTGCTGCCCAACTAGGAGAGAAATCCCGGGAGATCGAGAAGGAGAGGGCGGAGCACCAACGCCAGGTAGAGACCCTAGAGGCTCGGCTGCGTGGGCTCGAGGAGGTGGATCCTGCCCGAATCGCTCAGGATGCCTTGGCGGAGTATGCCACCTCCTTTGTGGAGACCGCCTTATCGGAGGCGTACGAGAAGGGCTTCGCCCGGTGCCAGTCCGAGATCCAAGAGAAGTTCCCGCTCTCGGGGATCAACTTCGAGAAACTTCGGATGTACTCTGACGCCGAACGGAGTAAGGGGGGAGACCCTAGTGAGCCTCCAGCCTGTGGCTCCCCTGGCGCCCCCGGAGAAAAATGAGGGAGGGGAATGCCCCTCGACCTCTTCGTGTATCCTTCTGTATACCTTTTTGCTTTATCTGGAAGGGAATGAATTTAAAACAAATTTATTTCATAGGAAACGATACATATATTGAAAGTACTTGCGTAAATATTCCGCATTCCAAGTGTGAGTGAGAACTCTCCCTTCCATGTCGGCTAGTCGGTAGGCTGCGGGTCCGAGGACCTCGAGGACTTTGTAGGGTCCCTCCCATCTAGCCGCGAGCTTCCCTTTGCGAGCGGTATCGGTGGTGAAGCCCGCTTTCCGGAGGACCAGGTCCCCGAGGTGGAAGCTTCTCCCCCGCACCCGAGCGTTGTAGTATCGGGCCACCTTCTGCTTTTGGCGGACGATGGTGGCCAGTGACTGCTCCCGTCGCTCGTCGAGGAGCTCCAGGCTGAGCCCTAGGCCCTGCGAGTTCCGGTCTTCGTCAAAGTATTTGAGGCGAAGAGATTCTTCACCCAATTCGACCGGTACCACCGCCTCGGCCCCGTAGGTGAGCATGAAGGGGGTCTCGCCAGTAGCCTCCTTGTGGGTCGTCCGGTATGACCAGAGTATCCCGGGGAGCTCTTCCGGCCAGTTCCCTTCGGCGTCCTTCACTTTCTTCCGGAGGGGCTCTATGATACACTTGTTGGCCGCTTCTGCCATCCCGTTGGTTTGGGGGTGTGCTACCGAGGCAAAGAGGAGCTTGATTCCCCATTCCTCGCAAAAATCTTTAAACCCTGCTGAATCGAACTGCTTCCCGTTGTCTGTGACGATGGCCCGTGGTACTCCGAATCGGGAGATGATGGAATTCCACACGAAGCTTTTCGCTTTCTTCCACGTGATGGTTGCCAACGGCTCGGCCTCGATCCACTTGGTGAAGTAGTCCACTGCCACGATCAGGTGCTTCCGCTGCCCTCGTCCTGGCTTGAACGGTCCGAGGATGTCGAGCCCCCATTTCGCAAAGGGGAGGGGGCTCACGATGGGGATGAGCTCTGACGGAGGAGTCGAGATGTGGTGGGCGTACCTCTGGCATTCTTGGCATTTCTGCACGTAGCTTGTAGCATCTTTGGCCAAGGTCGGCCAGTAGTACCCCTGCCTTAAGATCTTCTGCGCGACTATCTTGCCCCCGTGGTGATTCCCGCAGATCCCGTCGTGAACCTCCCGTAGGACGTAGTCAGCTTCTTGCGGTCCGATGCACTTCAGGTATGGGAGGACGTCCGTCTTGGTCCAGCGTCTCCGGTAGAGCGTCCCCTCATGGATCACGTATCGGAGTGCTTTTCTCTCCAGGGTTCGGCGCTCATCCCCATCGGCCGGCACCTCTCCGTGGGTGAGGTATCGGATGATCGGGTCCATCCAGGTGGGCTCTTGGTCGATCGCCATCACCTCGTGCTCCATCGTGCTGGGGGACGGCAGGTTCTCTACGTAGATGGTGCGGCCCAGCTCCTTTGGCGAGGACGAGGCCAGTTTTGACAACGCATCGGCCCGCGCATTCTCTGACCGTGGGAGGTGTAAGACCTCCACGTCCTTGAATTTGGACATCGCCGCTCTGGCGACTGGGAGATATCTCTGCATCGCATCCTCCCGTGCTTCGTAACTCCCTAAGAGTTGGTTGACAATGAGCTTCGAGTCACTGAGGAGGCGGACGGACTCGGCCCCGAGCTCCAGGGCCAGCCTCAGGCCGTTGATCACAGCTTCGTATTCCGCCACGTTGTTCGTGGCCGGGAACTCGAACCGCAACGCGTATTCCGCGATGTTCCCCTCCGGAGATCGGATCGCAATCCCGGCCCCTCCTCCTGACTGCGTGGCCGACCCGTCCACATGAACTATCCACGCTCCTGGATCCTCTGGCTGAGAGTGGTCAGCCGAAAGAAAGGACAAGGGTTGAGCAGTTACCGTCCCTGGGCCTTCTCCCTCTGGGGGGCCATTTCCTTCCGTCGTGCATTCGGCGATGAAGTCGGCTAGGGCCTGTCCCTTGATGGCCATGCGCGGTTTGAATCGGAGGTCGAACTCGCTCAGTTCCACTCCCCAGTTTAGCATCCTTCCCATTCGATCGAATCTCTTGAGGTTCTGTTCCAGCTGTGAGTCGGTCAGGATCAGTATGGTGTGGGCCTGGAAATAGGGTCGGAGCCTTCGCGCTGAGAGGACGAGGGCGTACGCCAGTTTCTCCATGGGCGAGTATCGCACCTCCGCCCCCTTCAAGATCCGGCTCGTGTAATATACCGGCCATTGCACCCCGCCGTCCTCCCGGATCAGCACCGAACTCACAGCTTCCTCCGCGCACGCCAGGTAAAGGCTCAGCGACTCCCCTTCCCGGGGTTTGGACAGGAGAGGGGGGCTGCGGAGATACTCTTTAAGGTCCCCGAACGCCCGGGAGCAGTCTTCGTCCCAGAGTATCGTCTTCCTATTGTTCGGAGGTTCCGCGATTGCTTTCCTCAGGACCTTGAAGAAGGGAAGCGATCTTTCCGCTGATTTGGAAAGGAATCGCCCCAGGGCTGCGATGCGCCCGTTCAGCCTCTGTAGCTCCTTGATCGTCGTCGGCTCACGCATGTTAACCAGCGCCTCGATCTTGTCGGGATTAGCTTCAATACCACGATTAGTTATCATATATCCCAAGAATTTGCCAGATCTTACCCCGAACGTGCATTTCGCGGGGTTGAGCCGAATGTGGTGTCGCCGCAACCGCTCGAAGGTCTCCCGCAAGTCGGCGATGTGGTCTTCCGGTCGCCTTGACTTGACAAGCATGTCGTCGACGTAGACTTCTAGGTTCCTCCCGATCTGGGAGCTGAACACCTTGTTGACCATTCTCTGGTAGGTGGCCCCCGCGTTCTTCAAGCCAAAGGGCATCTTCTTGTAGCAGTAGGTTCCCCGGTCCGTCCTGAAGGCAGTCATCTCTTCGTCCCGGGGGTCGATCTGGACTTGATTATACCCGGAGTAAGCGTCCATGAAGCTTAGCATCTCGTATCCCGAGGCGTTGTCCACCAGGTGGTCGATGCGCGGCAGAGGGTAGCTATCCTTGGGGCAGGCCTTGTTGAGGTCACTGAAGTCCACGCACATTCGCCACTTCCCGTTGGGTTTTTTGACCATCACCACGTTCGACAGCCACTCCGGGTACCAGACTTCTCGTATGAAGCCGGCATCGAGGAGACGCTCCACTTCCTCGGAGGCTGCCTTCATCTTCTCGCCGCCCAGGTTACGCTTCTTCTGCCTAACCGGTTTGAAGTTGGAGTCGGCGTTGATCTGGTGGACGATCACCTGGGGGTCCACGCCGGGCATGTCTTCAGGCGACCAGGCGAAGATGTCCAGGTTCGCCTCCAGGCATTCGATCAGCTGATCCCTTAGGTCCGGGCTCAGCCCTCTCCCGATCGAGACGAACCGGCCCTCGATGTCCGTGACCGGGATTTGCTCCTGCTCCTCCGCAGGGGTGGGCCTAGGCCCACTCCTTAAGTCGAGCGCGGCCATCCGGTCAGCTAGACGATCCTCGGGACCTTCCTCCGCCAGTTGATAGCAGGTATTCGGTCTCCCCGCGTCGCCTTCGACTTGCCCCATCCCCCCCGGCGTTCGGAACTTAATGGTCCGATGGAGGGTCGAGACCACCGCGCCGACGGCGTTGAGTAGGGGTCGGCCGATGATCTCATTGTATTCCGACCCGATCCCCAATACGATGAATTCCACCGCTAGGGTCACAGAGTCTGGTGTGTTTCCGAGCGTTACCGGGAGATGGATAGTGCCGATGATGGGGGTGGAGTGACCCGTGAATCCGACCACGGGACCCGAACGAGGTCGCAAGTCTTCTTTCTGCCGGCCCATCTTCTCCAGGGTTGACATAAATAGGACGTCACAGGAGCTGCCTGTGTCGACAAGCAGCCGTCGCACTAAGGTAGTGTCTATGACCACTGATACCACCAAAGCCACGTCCGAGCTGCGTGCCGTTACGGGCGCACTCGGTCTCCCGACCAGTGGGGAAGGGGAGGGCATCCCGGCCCTTTCCTCACAACTCTCCTCGCGTCGGTCCCGTGCCCATTCTTGGCAACGATGGCGGGCCCTGTCGCCCCGCGTCGGGGCCTCGCCCTTCTTTCGCCGAGAGGAGGGAGGCCGCGTCATCGCAGATGTGGTTTGTTTCTTCGTGGGACAATTTTCGTTCCCACAGACGGCGCCAGATGTTTCAGAGTGTTTTCTCACTACAAAGCGTTGACCGTGGAGAACCCGGTCAACGTGGTCAAGGGGCTCGCTTAGGGTCCCTTGGGGGGCTTCGAATTGGTGCAGAAGGGGCGAGGGGAAGCCTCGGCCCTGGTTGAGACGCTCGGCCTCGGATAGACGTGCTTGGCCTCGGCTGAAAGGGGGACGAGGGGTAGCCTCAGTCGCCCGGGTAGATGCACGGCCGACGGGAGGCGAGGAGGAATCTCGGACCCGACTAAGACGCTCGGCCTCGGTAGGGCGTGCTCGGCCTCGGCAGGTTGACGGTGAGGGGAAGCCTTACTATCCAGTCGATCGAGTGGTCGGAGAGGGGCGAGGGGTAGCCTCGACCCGTTGATCAGCTGTCCACCTGCGTAGACGAGAACGCTCGTCAGGGGGCCGGACCTTGGTTCCGGCCAAATCCCCTCCGAGCCTAAGTCAGATAGTGATCTGAGAAAGGAGGCCCGGCGGAGACGGTTCGACTCGTGAGGAGATCGTAACGGCGTCTCTCGGCGCGAGCGGTGGAGGAAGGAGATGAATTGGGGGAACGAGGTCGTTGATGGAGTACCTTAGGTTTTGTTACCTGAGATGCGGTCCCTTTCTTCGTCGTCTTCCTGGCCCTTTTGTAGAGCTCCCAGCGCGGTTGCCCCTGGCCCACGTCCCACGCCCGCCATCGATCGTGCCCCATCAGTCCCCCCTCGCCGCCGCCCTTTCCGCCATGCCAGCACCTCCCCATTATCGCTATTAGTGGTCGCGCGTCCGGGGGAGTGGTTTTCGCAGGAGTGGGCGAGTGACCAGCGGGTTATTGGGGCCCGGTCGGATCGACGTTCGAGAAGGTCCCTTATAGGGCCTTTGCAGAATGGGCTTTTGAGGATGCAGATGGGCTCTTGACCTGTGGTCGGGCTCCTGGGCTCGTGTCTTTTGGGTCTCGGTCAAATAGGCGTAACAGGGTTATTTAGGTAGCAAGTAGTGATGCCGATATCTCAACCTCTACACAATAGTTATGTCAAGAAAGAGAACTAATCTTAATATGAAACTAATAAAGATCAAAAATAAAGAATCCTAAAAGAAATTTTAAACAAACTCAAACACTCAAAATAATTTAAAAAATCTCCAGATCAAATTCCTAAATTCTTCTCACCTTTCGATAATAAGTTCTTAAATATGTAGAGTTCCCATCAAATTACCTATTAGATCTGTGCTGCAGAGACAGAACTAACCTCCAAATCAGTGGATGGCTGAACAGCTTTCTGTCCTGCATTATCTACCATGTTAAGATCGACAATAAGCAAAATAGTTCTCTATAAAAAAACAAGTAGACCAAGAAACTAGGTATGTAATTGCAATCTACAAATTCAGTAGGAAATACTGTCATTTACTCTTAATAACAAGATAGTTATTCTGGTTAACCCAGGCAATGACTCACACATGAACCGCACATAATTCAGTCATACATATATTCAATTTTTTTACATACAAGACGTGGTTGTACTTAACTCTCTGATAGTGTGCTGTAGCTATGAGGGTCTTCAATTTTAGTAGGAGCAATAGCAGATGTCACAACCGAAGCTCCGAGCAATATCACAGTGAGGGCGGTGAAGTTGACCAAGAATGCTTCTGCTCCATACTTATCGGTCCCTCCGCTTTCAAGGAAAGTGAGTTTTTCGAGAAACCCTAATTGAGAAGTAGCAATGGCCAATATGTACACAAAAAGCCCGACGAACACATGCCAAGGAAGAGCATCACGCCTCACGGCCGGTGCAGCTCCAGGAAAAAAGAAGGTGATGAGCCCAAAAATCCACTGCAGCAGCAGAACAAAATCCTGAGTTGTGATGCTTGGACAAGATAAAATCACTCTACCAAAATTTCGGCATAAATTTAAATGTCTCCATATGGTACATAATCAAGAAAAATCGTAGAATAAGAGTTATAATCATCATCAGTATCATCGCTCTTTTAACAATCTCTTTCTCGCAATTTGATCAACGTAACCCTTTTGCTTTGGGGAAAGTTTAGGGCCATTTGGGGAATATGACAAATTATTTGAACCTTACTATACTTGCATCCTTCAGCTTCGCTAACAAACCACACAACAGTGGCAGACCCGTCATCATTGTAACCTGTCACTTTGTTCTTCATCATATGTATAACATATCCCCCATTTTACATCTGATATTCATATTTCACTACGTATTTATTGATTTCATCAACAATTTGCACAAGCTTGTCCCTTTACTAAAAGGAAATTCAAAAAGTTGTTTAACATGTTTCCTATGTGTCTCATAACTTCTATGATAAATCTGATACATATCCAAAATATCTCTTCGTATATAGCCTTGTAAATTTGAGAACACTTCTAGTGAGTATCCTCCCTGACGACTAACCTTACCGATACTCATTTGATACTTGATAGATTTTCTTTCAATACTTCACAGGATTTGACAATTGCCAGGTACTTCATATGAGTTACACATATTCAAATATACATTCTATACTAAATTATATGGCCAGGAAGCTGTGTGTTACATGATAACATGTTTAGATGTCATAATCGAAAATAATTGTATCCATGTCAGAACAAATTTGATATGTTATCTAATCTCATTACAGGGTTAAAAATTACTTAAACTAGGATGTTATGTACAGTTTTCGAGATTGCGCATCTGATTACGGTCATTATATTCATTTAACCACAGACAGAGGTCTGTTTACTGTTTATCGGCCATAATCACAGTAACAATTATTGAGCATTTGAACTCAACAATTAACCGAATCAAAAAATTTAACTAGTCCTTTTAGAAATCATCATTTTACCTGAATTGCATACAAAATGATGGTGCCGAGCCCAAGCCAAGAATGCAAGCTGTAGAGATTGGCAATCCCACTCTCATTGTGATTCTTGAAGGCGGCATAGATTCCCACAGCGCCAAGAACAACCGCAATCGCATGGAGAATCAAATGGATCAGTTTCTTCACGTCTTTGCTCAAGGGCAGACCTCTGTAGCTTATTATTGCTGCAATTTTATTTCCTTTAAATTATAAAAAAATATATAGTTTTTTAACAGAGACAAACGTTTAAGGTCTTGATTAAGTTTGCACACCTTCACCCCCGAGGATGATGAAGCCAATCAGCATGAAAACTGGATGAAGCTGAAACAAAGCTTAAAAAGTGTATTCAGCAAATTGGGTTCAAATTCAGCAAAATTTGAATCTTACCAGATGCTTAAATTTCGGCTAATGTGCGAACTAAAGGATCCAAAAGACAAAAGAAATAAAAAAATGTGAGGTTTGTGGTGTTTGTGGCTTACGTTGAAGATGAGGTTCTTATTGGTGGACTCGAAGGCCAGGCCGCCTCGAAAATGGATGCACCAGACAAGCACCATCGCCGCCGCCGCGACCCCCAGCACGTGCGCCGCGTACGTGAACGGAGCAGCCGTCACACCCACCAATCTACCCATCGTCTCCCTCTTCTCCAATTTCCTTTCAAAGCGTATGTTTATTTGCTTTTTAAGGGGGGAAATCCACGGTTTCCTAATATCAATATTTTGAGAGACTTCTTTCTGTTTTTTGTTTTTGTCTTTTTATCGATTATCAATTAATTTTATTCAACCAACTTCTCGATCACATAGAGGCTGATGATCTGGCCGTATGTTTATCATTAACTCTGGGAGAATTAGCTCTTTCCACGTGGGACACGGCCCAATTAATCTGCGCGGTCGTCAGCCATGACGTTATTGTGGTGAGTGGTAATGGTTTTCAGATTTGGGCTCGGTAAACCCTGACTCCGATTTGATGAGAATACATAAAAGCTGGTTTTTACCAAAGGTAACGAGTAACGAGGAGTACTGGGGCATGTTTCTTTATGGGGATTTGGGTTTAGAAAATGAAAAACCCCAGCTATTCATCTTCATTTCTATCACTGTTTATTCATTTTCTTCGGCAACTTTCCTTTGCTCTGTTCCTTTCCTGCGACTCTCGCTGGAATTCCTTCAGCTTCGATTTTGCCGACGTGGCGGTCGAAATCTCTCCCCCAAAATCCCCGCATTTTCCGGGGATAACATATGAGATTCACTCTTGTGTGGGACCTGCTCCTCACCCGCGCCAATCAGCAGCGGCCCGTATGCTTTTTTTTTTTAATTGCAATAGCTGGCCGGACTCTATTTTTTGCCATTCGCACAAAATTCAAAGCTTTGGTCTGTTTTTTATTTAAGTATTGTGTTTAAATATTTTAGTTTAATAATCTTTCTCCAACTTCCAACTTTCTTCATCCAACAATCCTAACCAAAAGAAACACACTACTTTAATGTGGGACCCACAAGCAAATCGCAATCCCACTTTCCAAACCATTTTCCCACAAAAAAAACACAAAACTCATCTTCTCTCTCCCCAAGATTCCAACCAAGATTTAATATTCACAACAATAAATCTAAAACCAAAGTTTAGCAAAGAAATAGCCCCCCACTATATACACCACAAACTAACATAGAAGAGAGAAGGTACTAGTAGACAAACTGATTTGACATTTTTTTTCTTCAAAAAACCCATCATGACATATACCTCAATTTTGAGGTATATACCTCATCAAACTAATTTACAGTGTGTTTGGACTTGGATTCCTCGTCAAACTAGAAGAGAGAAAAGGCTCATGTAGATGGGAAGTTGGGTGGTTGATGCTATCACACAGCCGCTTGCCAGACAGATGTAAAGTGTGAAACAAAATCATAAGCTTTCATGTGCTAATTGTTATTAGAGAAAATTATGGTGCAATATGATGTAATTTAAGGAAGTGAAGAAAATGTTATAGGGAAAGTGTGAAAAGGTAAAAAGGCGGTTTAGTAAACAAGAACACAACAATAAATTATGAATGCAGACAGAGTGGCGGGTGTGTTCATAGTTGAATGGTGGAAACCCGACGAAAGAGGCAGGTGCGCAGCTGTCTGAAATCAAGTGGAACTGTCGTTTTAAGTCACGAATGGCTTACTTGCTCATTTTTGTTTGTGTGTTTTTTGGGCTTGATATTGGAGAATTTTGTGTTGGCAATCGCGAGTACACGTGCACCCTTGTCCTTGTTTGTGTGATGGATTTTCCACTAAACTCACTCACACATGCACAAAAAAGTATTTGGATTACTAGGTCTCTGATAACATGGGTAGTGTACAGGTAAATACGATGATGGTGTATGGAAATTTGATCTTTTGATTATAGCTATTTTTTTCATTTATTGATTGGATTTTTAATCGCTGTTACGTTATTAGTCTAATTTTATAAAATTGAGCATATATACGTGCATTTTTAATCTGGGACTGGACGGCCGTGGGAGTGTGAGAGGAGGAAGCCCCAGAAGAAGCAGCATTGGCCTTCACACGGCCGTGTGATCCCATCCACACGGTCGTGACATTCCCCTCTGCAGAAGAAGAAGAGAAGCCACCACACGGTCGTGTGACTTCCTCCACACGACCGTGCGGACCCTAATTCAGCAACGGCAACAGCAAAGCTATCCAAGCTTCGACGCGGCCGTTTCGATTTTCCAAACGGCCGTGTCGAATGAAAAGTTCTGAAGCCAACCAAATGCGTAACTTGGGCCGAACAACGGGGCCGTGTAGTTTAGACCACACAGCCGTTTGAATACGAGTCGGCTACGACCCGATTAGATTCTAGGGTTAGTATGAATACTTATGGGCGCCGTCGTTCTAAAGAGAGCCGTGCCTTGGGCTCGTTTTGGCCCCCTTTTTACTGTTTTATTATAGTTTTAGGAGTAGGATTAGCTTTATATAGGATTTTGGGAGCTTCCTCTTTGTTTTGTAATTGGATCTGACAATTCCTTTTGTGAATCTATTGAGATAAGTTTCTCTTTACTCTTTTCTTGTCATTTTCATTATTATTTTATGTGGATTGCCATTCTTTTATCATATTCTATTGTTCTATCGATTGCCCAATTAGTGGTTGTGTTCATTATTTTCGTTTTCATATCACGTTCTTTGTGCATCCCCGCAATTCCATGTTCCATTCAATCTGATTAGCGTAGCTAGCAACGTCAATATATCGAGTTATTACTTGATCAATCCGCCTCCCTGCGGACGACTCGTAAAGCGCTACGTCAACGTCTGATGACCCTCCGTGACATCGAATCGATAGATGCGGTCTCGAGTACCACTGCTAATCATGGTGAGATTTTTCCTGAGAAGATGGCACCATAGATGCGGTCTCGAGTACCATTTGTGCTTTTGGTGCAGGGCATTCCGTTGCAAACTTTTTGGGTATTCCCACTGCCTGTTCTTTTGCTGGAATAGAGAAAAATGGAATATGGGAAAGTTTGTATTCCAAAGAGAGAGAAAATGTAGTTTTGTGTTCTTCTGGATGGAATAGAGTATTGAAAGTGAGGTTGAAATAGAAAGTGGGGTCCACATTCCATTCTTGTGTTCTTTTGGGATTGGAGAGTTGAAATGAAAGTGAAAAGTGATGAGTTGGAGGGGGGAGAGAGAGAGAGAGAGAGAGAGAGAGAGAGAGAGAGAGAGGAAAGCGGGACCCACCATTCCAAGCATTCCCATGTATTCCAAGCAAAAAGCTTGGAATACAAAAGAGGCTTGGATTCCCACATTGAGAATCCATGTCGGATTCAAATCCAATGTCCAAAAGAATAAACCCGTGGAATGGAGCTGGGGAATAGGGTGTACAGTATCTCAATAGTGTCAAAATCCACATTGTCACGGCTATTCCATGCAAAAGAACAGCCCCTAAGAGAAGTAACAGAGGAAAATTTATTGCCTTGAGTCAAAAAATGAGAGGCTGGAGCATTGGGATGATTGAAAAAAGTAAATTTAATGGAATATAAATTCATTGATATAAGAGGAAAGAAGAAAGGGGTATTCACGAAAAAATACCCGAACGTTTGGGGCCGTTTTCGACTTAATACTGTGAACGTTTAAGTCATACACAACAGTACCTTTTTGAGGTTTTTGGTTAAATCATACACGTTTTGACCTTGATACTATTCCCAAAAGAAAATACCCTAACGTTTGTGGTATCTTTCAAAAAAATACCCAAATCCCACCAATACCGGGGAGGGACGACGCCGCCTCCCCCTCCCCCTGTTTTCGGGAGGGATGGGGCGGCGCAACCTCCCCCTCCGCCTCAGTCGAGGAGGGAGGGGAAGGGGGCGCCGCCCCCTCCGCCTCATGTGAGGAGGGAGGAGGGGGCGGCACCCCCTCCCCCTCCCCCTCAGTTGAGGAGCGAGGGGGAGGGGGCGCCGCACCCTCCGCCTCAGGCGAGGAGGGATGGGGAGGGGGAGGGGGCGACGTCCCCTCCCCTCCCCTTGTTTTCGGGGGGGAGGGGGCGTGCCCCCTCCCCCTCTGCCTCAGTCGAGGAGGGAGGGGGAGGGGGCGACGTCCCCTCCCCACTCCCATTTTTGGGGGGAGGGGGCGCCGCGCCCTCCCCGGCACCCCCTCCCCCTCCGCCTTGTTGAGTATTGGACTCTCCACCTTGATTTTGATGATGATCAAACACAAATCATTGTGACTAACTCTTATGATTGCAATTATCTGAAAAGTCACCAATTAGATTCAAGAAGATCAAAAGTGACTACACGTGTTGATTCAAGTGGAGAACTTGGTAGATCAACAAAGGTGAAGCATTGGCTTGAAGAACTCAAATACTACTTCAAACCTCAAGCCAATGGCATCAACAAATGAATGGAGATTCAATCCAAAAGAAGAAAGGAATGAATGAGTCAAAAGCTTTGGAGATATTCAAGTCATTCATCTAAAAGACTCAAGTCCATGAAGATTTATGGAGATCGTCGCCAAAGTATTTTGTTCATCTCAAGCGACGTCCCAAGACTTCCTCAGAACGCGTGATCGTTGTGCCTGAAGCTTCGTTGAAGCTCAAGGAGTATTCATGAAGTCAAGGGATTCGGATTCTCCATGTTGAAGCTTTGAAGACGGTTTGTCGTATTTACTTTTATTGTCTTCTAGCTTCAGTTTAGTAGAATGTTAAGCCTTGAGTAGTACTTGCCTAGAAATCTTCATAACTATCATATCTTATCTCTAGGATTGCCTTAGAAGCCCTTAGAAACTTTTCCGTAGCTTATCGCTTCTTTTTTCGGCTTCATATGCATCTTAGTTGGTTCAAGTAGAAGAACCAACCGACTAGATGACGATCTAGTCGGTTGGAAGTTCTTCTTGAACCGAGTAGATATCCTTGCTTGATTCAGCCCATTCACTGTTGATCAATTAGTCGGTCCAAGAAGGTTCATCGACCGACTAGATGACGATTTAGTCGGTTGGAAATCCTTCTCAGACCGACTAGTTATCCCAATTAATTCAAGCCTATTTGTTGACCTATTAGTCGGTCCAAGAAAGCTCACCGACCGACTAAATGACGATCTAGTCGGTTAGTGTCTCTTCTCAGACCGACTAGTTCTCCTAGTGAAATTCGACTTCTTTACTGTTGACTGATTAGTCGGTCCAAGAAGGCTCACCGACCGACTAGTTGTCAAACTAGTCGGTTGATGTTTCTTCTTAGACCGACTAGTTCTTATATCTCTTGAATTCACTATCTTTGCTGTCAACCTTCTAGTCGGTCCAAGAAGGTCCACCGACCGACTAAATGACGTTCTAGTCGGTTGGCGTTTCTTCTCAGACCGACTAGTTATTCATATCTTGATCTTCGTTGTCTTCCTTCTAGTCGGTCCAAGAAGGTTCACCGACCGACTAGTTGCAAAACTAATCGGTCAGTGATCCTTCTTACACCGATTAAGCAGCTTCAGAAATAGATCCGTTGGGCATTTAATGCCACGATTTTTGTGACCGTTTTCTCTCTTCTCTATATAAGTTTGAGTGCTTCAAACCAGTAATCCAAGGCTGAAATTAGAGACATTTTCACACCTTGAAGAGATCCATTCAACTCCAATTCCAAGCTCTCTCATCCCACAAGAATCTCTCTCTTTTTCTTTGAGCATTAATTCCTCAAGAGAGATTCTCATTCCTTGTGAGCTTCTCAAGTGTAACAACCCGCTCCCGGGGGCCCGTTACTTATTTGATATTTGCGCAGGTCCTGCAGGTTACCAGTGAAAACAAAATAGCCACGATGCAGAGATGTACAAAAATACTCAAATAGTGTCCAATTATTACATTCCATACTGTACAAGATGTCCCAACGAGTATACATGAAAGAATAAAGTACACAACACTGAAATATAACTCTGTAAGCTGCAGTTGAACTTTTGGCGCTATTAGCTCAGGAGCATCTATCTTCATCTGTACGTCGTCTGCGGTGCCACGGAAATGGAACCGTAGGTAAGTCACAACAATTCTAAATATAGAAAAGAAGCAGTGCACAAGTATGACAAAAGTAACTACGTACAAGCAGATCAGAGTGAAAAGTAAAGCACTGAGCACAACTGAAAAGTAAAGGCAAACTGAACTGAAGGAGAGAACCACTGTGCTGTGTAAAGTAGGCTAGGCAAGTGAAACATACTACTGCTGTAGCTAGAAGTACGACAAGTAAAGTACTGGTGACTGTACAAGTGTAGTAAGTAACGTGCATGGAACGTGTAAAGTAAATGTGACTGTAGTGCGTAAAGTAAAAGCGACTGTGCAAAAGTAACTACACTACGTGACTCAAGTCGGAGAGTACAATATGTGACCATCAAGTTCATCTATTGCCAGGGACCATTTTGTCGACGCAGGCAGACCTTGTAGTTTTTGCCGACGCAGGCAGACCTTGTAATTTTTGCCGACGCAGGCAGACCTTGTAGTTTTGCCGACGCAGGCAGACCTTGTAATTTTTGCCGACGTAGGCAGACCTTGTAGTTTTGCCGACGCAGGCAGACCTTGTAGTTTTGCCGACGCAGGCAGACCTTGTAATTTTGCCAACACAGGCATGCAAGTAGATGAATCCCCGGTCATAGCTCCCACACTCTCTCAAACTATGAGTTACCCCAGACCCCAGTGATGTGTCAAGTGTTCTATGTACATTTCTTTTTCATGATGTTCCACGAGATGTTCCACACGATATTTCACAAGATACAAGCTGTTCCACATGTTGCTAGTCAAACTAAGTCAACTGGTTGACTTTCTTATTGAAAACCAGTAAGCCAGACATTCTTTTCAAAGCAAGCTAGCCAAGCGAAGTGAGGATAAAGACAAGTCCAACATTTCAGGGTGTCTAGTATTGTTTCAAGATGTTATCAATTCCTTGTTCACGATGATAGTTAACCAGGACCACTGGTTTTAAAACCAGAAAATAAAGTAGAGCAGATGCTAAGAAATTTGAGGATAAAAACAAGTCCAACAAACATGGAATACAAAATTTGTTGGTTTAAGGGTGGAAGTTTTGTTAGCACACAATTTACCCAAGTTGATGTTTGTGTTTAACAACCACCAAAGTTGAAAGTTGGCAAAGTAATCTATAGTTGATTACTTTCCTATTAGATTAGGTTTCTAGTTCGGTTCAAGTCAAGTAGCCGTTCGGAGGCTATAGTGGTGTCCTAAGTTCATACGGGTACACTTATCTAATTTTCTAACATTAGAATTAGTCGTGACTTACTGATTTCGAGATCAACGTAGCAAGCCGAAACTTGATCTAGGGCTTCTTCTGAAATAGGTGCACAATAGTTTGTACCTGCAACACAAAAACATTGATTAAAACACACAACGTTCCTACCTAAATAATATGATCGTTCTGATTTTCAAAACTGGCTAAAACGGTGTCGGAAAACGTTCTAAATTTTTCTATAGCCTAAATATGATGAAAATAATTTTTCGGCGAGAGGAAATATTTTTCTGAAGCTTGTATGAATTTTTATAATTTTTAAAAGCTCAAAATAGATTTAAAACTAATTTTTCAATTTGTGACATAATTATTCAACAATTTATTCTGGATGTAATCCGCATCGGAAAATTGCAAATGAACTGTCAAAATGGCCGTCTCAGAGAGTACTTTAACATATATTTTTCTCACATATAATTGTACGTGAAAATAACAAGTTACGTATTTTTAATCGAAAATAACGTATTTAACTTTTATGCTTAAAAATTAATTTTGGAAAAACTAAGCGTCGGATTGAGATGAAACTAGCGCCATTGGATCCGAAATATCGTTTCTGATTTTCTGGAGTTATCCGCTCATTTTTCTGGCCCCTGTATAATTAGTTATGGATTTTAACCCATTAAACCCAATTATAAATAATTAATAATTACGAAAATACGAATTTAATCTCGTATTTACGAGATTGCCATTATCTTACGTTGCTTCTTCGTTGTGTTGACAGCGGCTGAGGGGGCTTCGGCGCTTGACGACGACGTCGGGGCGAGGTGGCAGCGGCGACCGGCGGCGATGGGGCGGAAGGCGGAGCACGGCGGCAGTGGGAGGCGGCGAAGTTCGAAGGCGGCGGAGCAGGTGGTTGTTGGCGGTGGAGCGTGGGGAGTTGGGGCAGCACGGGGGAGTGCCGACGAGCTACGGGGAGGCGGAGTGCGAGAGAGAGGGGGAGGGCATGGTGGAGCTGCGCTGCCGCTGGGGCCTCACGACGAGGCAGAGGGGCGTGCATGGGTCCACTCGATCGGAGGCGGAGCGGGCGGCGGTCTTTGGGCTGCACGGCGGCTTCTCCGACCTGTCGAAGCGGAGAGTATGCGAGGGTCTCGCAGCAGCCTACGACGGCGGCGACGTGCACGTGGTAGCGGGCTTTCGACGTCGCTGGCGGCGGCATGGGGGAAAGCGGAGCACGGTGCACGGCGGCGCATTTCCGGCGGGCAGCGGCGAGGGAAGAGGAGCAGCGGGGGTGTCGAGCTGGAGAGCGTCTGAGGGTGTGCCGTCGGGCTGAGGTTGTCGCCGTGGAGGCGGAGTTGTGGGCGAACGAGGCTGAACGACGTCGAGGGGCTCAGGCACTGCTCGGCGTGGTTTCAGCGGCGGAGGGGAGTGCTCACGGAGGTTGGGGTCATGCTCGTGGGGGCGGTGGAGCTGTGGGTATCGCCGGAAGGCGGAGGACGCGACGAGGCCTGTGGGTGGGGAGCGGTGAAGTCGGATACAAGGAGGCGGGGCGGAGACAAGGCGACCGACGGCGGCGACTTCGATGCTCGGGGGAGAGCGACGAGGGGCGGGTTTCGCTGCAGCGAGCGACGAACGGCGAGATCGCCGTCGGGCACTGGCGGGAGGGCGTGGTCGAGCGGCGTAGGTGGGCCACTGGGTTTGAGGAGAGACGGAGGAGAGAGAAAGAGAGGGGGCATGGGTTTTGAATGGCCTGGGGAGTTTGATTCGAAAAGAAACAAGAGAGAGGAAGAGATCTGTGTGAAGGAGATAGGTTGCATGGGTTGCTCAAAAACGAAGGGAAGAGAAAGCCAAAGAGAGCGTTGGGTTTACTGGGTGCGTGAGTTAGAGAGGGGTGTTAGGGGTTTAAATAGGGATTAGTTAGTAATTTAAAATCCCATTGGTCAAAGAAATTAATGTTATTAGGTGGGTTATAAATGTAACTTTTGACTAGGCTAGAAAAGTTTTAAACGTATCCCCTAACACGTTTTAGGTATGGTTAGGTTAATCTAATAGTTAATTAGGTTAAGGTAATTAGTAATAAGTAAAAATCCCATTAGCGAATGTAATTAGTGAAATACAAAACCGAAATTACGATTTTGCCCCTTAGACCAAATGTGTCCGAAAAATTACGAAAACATACCCACGGGATCGTATCATCGCGAGGATCGCGAATACGAAGTCAGTTTCAGGGTTTGGGCTACGTGGATACTAGTTTTTGGCCAAAACGTTTAGGAAGCGGGTTTGCGGGTTCTAGGCTGAAATGATATCCGAAAATTACGAAATTAATGTGGGAAGCCCTAAATGATCATAGGATGCTACTGCAGAAGTTTGAAAACGTTTTGAATACGTTTGTATAGAAAATAAATTCGTCGAATCAAAACGGTAATTTTGGAAGATGAATTTTAACAGAAATGTTTTGGGTATTTGAGGAAATCTGAAATTGCTGAAATACTTTATAATAAGTCTAGTATTTCAAATTATTTTTATAAGAATTTTTGAAATCCGTTTAAAACTCCTGATCAACCATTACAAAATGTCTTTTAAAATGAAATTACTTTAAATATTTAGCTTAAATGTTTTGGAAAAATTCAGGTCGTTACATTCTAACCTCCTTAAAATAATTCCGTCCTCGGAATTTAAAAATCTCTGTTGAAAATAATTGGATTTATGAAGAAGCTCAAGCAAATAAATGATAGAAAAAAAATAGTAATCAAGTAAATCAGGTTGTAAATAACACGAAATAAGAAAATAAGGGATGCGACTAATATATATTATCAAGTAGCCAAAATATGAGATAGTGGCACTACGTGAAAATGAGAGCTATTATGATGATGATGACATCCGTTCGAACTTGGGTCATAAGGTGACAAGTCAGAAGCAAGCACACCAAAGAGAAGGACAGAACGTCTATAAATGATGATTACATAGTCTCAATCATGTAAATCATCGACATAGCATACATAAACGTAAGGGATAAACCTAGTGTATCCTTACGGTTACAACTTAACCAGCCGAACACAAAGGACTTCATCTGCCACGCTACCAGATTGCAAGTTAGTACCCAGATCAATACATACAGGCAAGCATAAGGCCAACTCTCGAGGGTCAAGATCATCGCTACCACTTGTCCCAGCAGTTTCCATAACATCCAACAAGAAACCAACATCCTAGCCGTCTCCCAAATCCGAGCACAAGACCGACATCCAACTTCAACGCCTAAGCCCAAAAGTATGCCAATTCCCAATCCTAAGGATACTCCTTCCCAACACCATTGGTCGATATCTACGGTAAACACCATCAGCCCTAAGCAGTTCAACGACCAAAAACTCCGGAACCTACAAGCACTAAGGAGCACCCCTAAGAAGCACTCGAAGCTGGGTAGCTCAAGGGGGAAGAACCAGAAAAAGGAGCTCCCAATGATACCAAGGGCGGCGGGTTCCCAATATCCCGACCACACGGCAACAGCGAGGGCGACGGTGAGTACTGTCGCTAAGGCCAAGAATCCCAAAACAGAACGTCGAGGGGCCATCGGTGGCTGTGGGTCCATGGTGGCGAGGGCTGCGACTGGCTGACGATCCATGGCGGCGACCTCCGGGATGGGGTGGAGCGGAAACATGCGGATCTTTGGGTGAAGCCGAAGGAGTTATAGGTGAGATGGGTCGAGTTCGCTTGGGGAAGAGGCCGGGAGGAGGAGTGGGAGTTGATACGACGTAGGGGAAACCAATGGGTGGCTTGGTGAGGAAGGGAGGAGGGTTTAAAGAGGGGCACCGAAAGTCGTCGGAATGTAGGCTAGGTTAGGCGAGACCGGGGCTCGAGGCGAGGAAGCGGACAAAGGAAATAAAGAGGGGGGTAGGTGGTAGGTGGAATATGAATTCAAACCCATGGAAAAAATCGGGTACAAGATGAAAATGGGGTTAGAAGAGAAATACGAGCTTAAGAAGGGTGAAAAGACACAAACAGCCTACACTTACGTGTCAGGTTTGGCTCGTCTCAATTTCTCTAGCACCATCTTCAATTCCTCCTGAGCATCCTTCGATTCGCTTCCGTTGTCGAACTCGAACTTTTGGTGATCGAAAACCAAATGCTACCCTCCTTAAAATAAACGTAGCTAGGGTTCAAGCAAACTAGAAAGATTCTAAGAAGGTGAAAGTTTATCATGCTTAAAGGAAGGTTGATAGTGAATAAGAACGATGACGTCGCATAATCATGATTCACGTCCTTGCGGTCCAACGGACACGGCCAGGGAAGTGACTAAGCCAGGATCACTTATGCCCAGTCTAGCTAGGTCGATCCAACAGACTTTAGCCAAGCACATTGACCGGTATCATGGTCCATTGAAGGAAGATTATCATTTATATGCGTGCCATCATCAACTGAAGGAAAGGTGATGAAGTGGGTAGATAGTTCAACCAATAACTATAACGGTTAGCAAAAGTGGTTACTAAGGAGGGTATAATCAAGAATAGAACACGAGTTCCTAAGCAAGGGTTAAGAGTTCAAAGGAAGTGATGAGGATCAAGGAATACCTAATGAAGATGGTAATAAGGACGCTTAACCCGTATATCCAATACATGTGAATACTCGAGACATCCAGTACTCGAGAGTTCTACTTGAGTATTTTATAATGTACACCCTGATCTTGCTATATTGTTCACGAGGTAGTTAGCACGGACCTGCGTGAGCCACCAAACTTGTAACGACCCGCTCCCGGGGGCCCGTTACTTATTTGATATTTGCGCAGGTCCTGCAGGTTACCAGTGAAAACAAAATAGCCACGATGCAGAGATGTACAAAAATACTCAAATAGTGTCCAATTATAACATTCCATACTGTACAAGATGTCTCAACGAGTATACATGAAAGAATAAAGTACACAACACTGAAATATAACTCTGTAAGCTGCAGTTGAACTTTTGGCGCTATTAGCTCAGGAGCATCTATCTTCATCTGTACGTCGTCTGCGGTGCCACGGAAATGGAACCGTAGGTAAGTCACAACAATTCTAAATATAGAAAAGAAGCAGTGCACAAGAATGACAAAAGTAAATACGTACAAGCAGATCAAAGTGAAAAGTAAAGCACTGAGCACAACTGAAAAGTAAAGGCAAACTGAACTGAAGGAGAGAACCACTGTGCTGTGTAAAGTAGGCTAGGCAAGTGAAACATACTACTGCTGTAGCTAGAAGTACGACAAGTAAAGTACTGGTGACTGTACAAGTGTAGTAAGTAACGTGCATGGAACGTGTAAAGTAAATGTGACTGTAGTGCGTAAAGTAAAAGTGACTGTGATGCGTAAAGTAAAAGTGACTGTGCAAAAGTAACTACACTACGTGACTCAAGTCGGAGAGTACAATATGTGACCATCAAGTTCATCTATTGCCAGGGACCATTTTGCCGACGCAGGCAGACCTTGTAATTTTTGCCGACGCAGGCAGACCTTGTAATTTTTGCCGACGCAGGCAGACCTTGTAGTTTTGCCGACACAGGCAGACCTTGTAGTTTTGCCGACGCAGGCAGACCTTGTAATTTTTGCCGACGCAGGAAGACCTTGTAGTTTTGCCGACGCAGGCAGACCTTGTAGTTTTGTCGACGCAGGCAGACCTTGTAGTTTTGCCGACGCAGGCAGACCTTGTAATTTTGCCAACACAGGCATGCAAGTAGATGAATCCCCGGTCATAGCTCCCACACTCTCTCAAACTATGAGTTACCCCAGACCCCAGTGATGTGTCAAGTGTTCTATGTACATTTCCTTTTCATGATGTTCCACGAGATGTTCCACACGATATTTCACAAGATACAAGCTGTTCCACATGTTGCTAGTCAAACCAAGTCAACTGGTTGACTTTCTTATTGAAAACCAGTAAGCCAGACATTCTTTTCAAAGCAAGCTAGCCAAGCTAAGTGAGGATAAAGACAAGTCCAACATTTCGGGGTGTCTAGTATTGTTTCAAGATGTTATCAATTCCTTGTTCACGATGATAGTTAACCAGGACCACTGGTTTTAAAACCAGAAAATAAAGTAGAGCAGATGCTAAGAAATTTGAGGATAAAAACAAGTCCAACAAACATGGAATACAAAATTTGTTGGTTTAAGGGTGGACGTTTTGTTAGCACACAATTTACCCAAGTTGATGTTTGTGTTTAACAACCACCAAAGTTGAAAGTTGGCAAAGTAATCTATAGTTGATTACTTTTCTATTAGATTAGGTTTCTAGTTCGGTTCAAGTCAAGTAGCCGTTCGGAGGCTATAGTGGTGTCCTAAGTTCATACGGGTACACTTATCTAATTTTCTAACATTAGAATTAGTCGTGACTTACTGATTTCGAGATCAACGTAGCAAGCCGAAACTTGATCTAGGGCTTCTTCTGAAATAGGTGCACAATAGTTTGTACCTGCAACACAAAAACATTGATTAAAACACACAATGTTCCTACCTAAATAATCTGATCGTTCTGATTTTCAAAACTGGCTAAAACGGTGTCGGAAAACGTTCTAAATTTTTCTATAGCCTAAATATGATGAAAATAATTTTTCGGCGAGAGGAAATATTTTTCTGAAGCTTGTATGAATTTTTATAATTTTTAAAAGCTCAAAATAGATTTAAAACTAATTTTTCAATTTGTGACGTAATTATTCAACAATTTATTCTGGATGCAATCCGCATCGGAAAGTTGCAAATGAACTGTCAAAATGGCCGTCTCAGAGAGTACTTTAACATATATTTTTCTCACATATAATTGTACGTGAAAATAACAAGTTACGGATTTTAATCGAAAATAACGTATTTAACTTTTATGCTTAAAAATTAATTTTGGAAAAACTAAGCGTCGGATTGAGATGAAACTAGTGCCATTGGATCCGAAATATCGTTTCTGATTTTCTGGAGTTATCCGCTCATTTTTCTGGCCACTGTATAATTAGTTATGGATTTTAACCCATTAAACCCAATTATAAATAATTAATAATTACGAAAATACGAATTTAATCTCGTATTTACGAGATTGCCATTATCTTACGTTGCTTCTTCGTTGTGTTGACAGCGGCTGAGGGGGCTTCGGCGCTTGACGACGACGACGGGGCGAGGTGGCAGCGGCGACCGGCGGCGATGGGGCGGAAGGCGGAGCACGGCTGCGGTGGGAGGCGGCGAAGTTCGAAGGCGGCGGAGCAGGTGGTTGTTGGCGGTGGAGCGTGGGGAGTTGGGGCAGCACGGGGGAGCGCCGGCGAGCTACGGGGAGGCGGAGTGCGAGAGAGAGGGGGAGGGCATGGTGGAGCTGCGCTGCCGCTGGGGCCTCACGACGAGGCAGAGGGGCGTGCATGGGTCCACTCGATCGGAGGCGGAGCGGGCGGCGGTCTTTGGGCTGCACGGCGGCTTCTCCGACCTGTCGAAGCGGAGAGTATGCGAGGGTCTCGCAGCAGCCTACGACGGCGGCGACGTGCACGTGGTAGCGGGCTTTCGACGTCGCTGGCGGCGGCATGGGGGAAAGCGGAGCACGGTGCACGGCGGCGCATCTCCGGCGGGCAGCGGAGAGGGAAGAGGAGCAGCGGGGTGTCGAGCTGGAGAGCGTCTGAGGGTGTGCCGTCGGGCTGAGGTTGTCGCCGTGGAGGCGGAGTTGTGGGCGAACGAGGCTGAACGACGTCGAGGGGCTCAGGCACTGCTCGGCGTGGTTTCAGCGGCGGAGGGGAGTGCTCACGGAGGTTGGGGTCATGCTCGTGGGTGCGGTGGAGCTGTGGGTATCGCCAGAAGGCGGAGGACGCGACGAGGCCTGTGGGTGGGGAGCGGTGAAGTCGGATACAAGGAGGCGGGGCGGAGACAAGGCGACCGACGGCGGCGACTTCGATGCTCGGGGGAGAGCGACGAGGGGCGGGTTTCGCTGCAGCGAGCGACGAACGGTGAGATCGCCGTCGGGCACTGGCGGGAGGGCGTGGTCAAGCGGCGTAGGTGGGCCACTGGGTTTGAGGAGAGACGGAGGAGAGAGAAAGAGAGGGGGCATGGGTTTTGAATGGCCTGGGGAGTTTGATTCGAAAAGAAACAAGAGAGAGGAAGAGATCTGTGTGAAGGAGATAGGTTGCATGGGTTGCTCAAAAACGGAGGGAAGAGAAAGCCAAAGAGAGCGTTGGGTTTACTGGGTGCGTGAGTTAGAGAGGGGTGTTAGGGGTTTAAATAGGGATTAGTTAGTAATTTAAAATCCCATTGGTCAAAGAAATTAATGTTATTAGGTGGGTTATAAATGTAACTTTTGACTAGGCTAGAAAAGTTTTAAACGTATCCCCTAACACGTTTTAGGTATGGTTAGGTTAATCTAATAGTTAATTAGGTTAAGGTAATTAGTAATAAGTAAAAATCCCATTAGCGAAGGTAATTAGTGAAATACAAAACCGAAATTACGATTTTGCCCCTTAGACCAAATGTGTCCGAAAAATTACGAAAACATACCCACGGGATCGTATCATCGCGAGGATCGCGAATACGAAGTCAGTTTCAGGGTTTGGGCTACGGGGATACTAGTTTTTGGCCAAAACATTTAGGAAGCGGGTTTGCGGGTTCTAGGCTGAAATGATATCCGAAAATTACAAAATTAAAGTGAGAAGCCCTAAATGATCATAGGATGCTACTGCAGAAGTTTGAAAACGTTTTGAATACGTTTGTATAGAAAATAAATTCGTCGAATCAAAACGGTAATTTTGGAAGATGAATTTTAACAGAAATGTTTTGGGTATTTGAGGAAATCTGAAATTGCTGAAATACTTTATAATGAGTCTAGTGTTTCAAATTATTTTTATAAGAATTTTTGAAATCCGTTTAAAACTCCTGATCAACCATTACAAAATGTCTTTTAAAATGAAATTAATTTAAATATTTAGCTTAAATGTTTTGGAAAAATTCAGGTCGTTACATCAAGCTAAGAGCTTGAATCCAAGTCAGCAACTCCTCCCTAGCCATCTATTGCTGCTCATCTTGGTGGAGCTAGGGTTTGGTGATTTCATCTTCCTCAAAATCCATTCTTGCCCTATATTGGTAAGTATTTCTCAAGGCATAGGATTTTGTGGTAAGAATTTTTATATTTCATTCTTTATACTTCATATTTGTTGTATACTCACGGTGGTGAGAAGATTGGCTTGATCCCAAGTTGTGGGAGTCAAGATTTCGTTTTACTCTCGGTTTGTGAGAGTGTGCTTAGTCCCTAGTTGTGGGATTAAGGTACTTTGCGTGTTTCCGGGTTGTGGGATACACGGACATCGATTGTAGGTCGATTGCACTTGTGGGGTTTCCGGAAGTGGGCTACAGAAAATCTCTAGCGGTTTGCTAGAGTATCCGGAGGGGATCCGGGTGTTGCTGGAGTAGGGCACCGGTAACAAGTCGGGGAGACTTCGGTGGCACCGAACCAGGGTAGATTGCTTGTTTGCATTGCATTATTCCTTGTGTTGTTGTTCACTTATTGTATTCCGCATTTGTTGGTTAAGTAGGGTTTTATTTGGCGTAAATTCCTTATAATTCAATAAAACACTATTCACACCCCTCTTGTGTTTATTCCTCATAGCACAGGGTCACTACAATTGGTATCAGAGCGAGGTTATAGCTATGGCAACCAACAACAAAAACACACGATGCCCTCTTCCACCATATCTCCTCGGGCCAAATTATCAAATTTGGTGTGTGAAGATGAAGTCTCATATTTAATCCATCGATGAGGATTATTGGAAGCTTGTGGAGAAACTCTTTCGTGCACCTACCACTTCCGTACATGAATGGACAAATGAGCAAAGAGAATTGGTGGGGAAACATCAAGAGGTAATGGATATCTTGCTTGATTATTTAACTTATGACATTCTTATGCATGTGTCCAAGGCAACAACGGCATATCAAATATGGCACATGCTAGCGGAGCAAGAAGAGTCCACCTCGGAGTGTTCTTCCTCCAATGATGAAAGAGATTCATTCATAAGTTTGATGGCACGAGAGGACGACTCTGGTGACGAATCAAGTGATTCAAGGGAAAGAGATAACGATGATGAAGAGGTAACAACGGATGATCTTAAAATTGAACTTAAGCAATTATTTGATAAATATCAAAAGCTTATGCATAAATATTGTGATGCTAAGAATAAGATTGCTAGTCTCTCTAACACATCTTCATGTAGCACATCTAACAATGACACCATTGTTGAGACACTCGCCATTGAGAAAGCAAATTTGCTTACTCAAAATGGCATGTTGAGAAATGAGGTGGAGTCTCTCAAATCTCAACTTGATCGTGTTTCCATTGTGGATAGTAACGATCTTGAGATTGAAAATCTTCAATCTCAAAACACTTGTTTGGGCATTGAGAATGATGATCTCAAATCCCAAGTGCACGAGCTCACCACACGTGCATCCACCTTGGATGCCACTATTGCTTCAATTTCGAAGAAATATGAGCTCATGTCCTCCATTGTTGAGAGATTCAACAAGGGAAAGAACAATTTGGATGATTTGCTAAAGAATCAACTACCGACAAACCATCGTGTTGGCCTTGGTTATTCTAAGGCAAGTGCATCCAATGCACGCACCTCCTATAGTGAAGTAACTATAGATTTTGTGAGGCCATCCTCCGGTGCATCCACTAGTGGTGTCTATAACAACTTGTGTAGTTCTACTACTAAGAAAACCACCACTTCTATTCCTCCCTCCTTTGAAAAGAAACCCACTTTGGGTGGACCTCCAAAGAAGGGTCATGCATTCATGTACACCAATACTATGCCACGTAGGAACACACCTCCTACCCCACATGATCACACGAATGATAGTTTTTATGTTCCACACCCAAGAGCAAGTGCAAACACTCATTTGAGACACTCTCATGCACATACTCATGCTCATGCACCTTCACATGCTTATGATCACACATCACATCCACATGTGCATGCTTATTCTCATGATCATCCTCATGCATACACACATCATATTCATCTACGTATGTATGCAACACCACACCATGGATCATATGCCCATCATCATGCTTTAGCACAACACAATGTTCCTCATGCTCTTGCTAGATCTCATGCTCCTAGGCCACATGCACCACGTAGAGATCAACCTTTTGTGCATGCAACCACCAGGAAGAGGATACCCAAAGCATACACTATTTGGGGTCCTAAGAACACTAGCATTCATGCTAAGGATATGTATGTGCAATCTTATATTAATGATATTATTATGAATGATGATTATGTTGGGAAATCACAGTCCTCTTGGACTTGGTTTCCGAAGGGTTAGTTTCCGTTGACCCTTCTTTGCTTGGTACCATAAGCTTATATTCATTTTATGGGTACCAAAGCATTTGCGTTTAGAATTGGTTTATTCTTTTGTTTGCATTTTGGTCTTGGATGCTCATGTGTGATTAGAAACGTAAATTCATATTGAATTTGATTTCCATTGCATGATTATTTGTAAATCATTGTGTTTATGTTTTTCATGTTTAGAATATTTAATATTTCTTCTTGCAACACATGCGTTGGCTCATATTCATGTTTTGTTGCATGTGATACTTGTCATGCATTTGGATTATAATATATATATACTTATTTTTGGTACAATTGGTATATGCATGTATTTGGTTAAATATTTATCTTGTAACATGATTGCATGTTTCTTAAATACTGTGTATGATTACATTAGGATATGGGTTACAATTATTTGAATTTAGTATTTTTAAATTTGTTGCCTAACCCATAGGATCCAAAAAGGTTTTTGGATACCAAAATGATGTTTTCTAGGTACAATCCACATTGGGATACCAACCCTACCAACTCTTTGATTTGCAAAGATTTTCATTCAAATGGAGTTGTTGGTGCTTAAGTGATGCACCAAAGTAGGGGGAGCTTAATGTAGTAAGTATATTCTTACATTTGGTATTCATGTATGTTGGATGCATGTAGATGTCACTTTGTGTTTAAGACTATCTCATGCATATCTTATGTTTGCATATTGTGTGTCTTATATGTCATTCAAGTCTATGTATTTCATGTGTGTCAAATTCTTGACTTATGTGCATTGTGTATTCATAATCCTTACTCATATGCTTATTCGAGGATTATTTATAACATGTGGCTTAAAAATTTTCATGTTAAACCTTATGCTCACTTGCATGTTTCACACACGGGACACGCTTATATTTATGTTCCACTTCACAAGTGTGCATCCCAACTTCCTACTCATGCCACTACACAACCTCTTCTTAAGAATCCCAAATCACTATCTTTTGGATTCCTAAGAATGTTTCTAGGCATGGTATGAACACACTTATAGAATCGTATATTAGGAATGACATATTCTCATGCGACTCATATTGCATTTCATTGCTTGGGTACCATGCTTGTATGATTACTTTTTGTACCCATATTTATATGAGTCCACTACTCCTAAGTTTGCATAGTTTGTATGATTTTGAGGGAGTATGACATGTTTGATTGCTATCAGGACATTACATTTGGTATCAGATTAGTTGAGATCGTCCACTACCCCCAACATCATTATATGCCATTACTTTTCTCTCATATTATGTTGTGCATATAGATTAGTTGATTTCTATAACCCTTGGTGATTTTCTATCTTGTTGATATGCCAAAGGAAAGAGAAATTTGGTTATGAAAATTAATATTTTATGCTTTTCATGCACACTTTTTGTGGTACTACTTTTCTTGCCTTCCTTCAATATGTGCTATGCCGTGAATGTTTATTTTGTGCACATATGCATATTGAACGAGGAATCTTTCTTGCACACACCATTGTATTAGATGTGTGTATTCATAATGATGATTGCTTGTAGAATGTATTTTGACTAAATAATATGCATAGGAATTATTAGTCTAGGTGTATCTAACTTCTAATGATTAAGAATTGTTAATTCCTTATATGTATGATTTTCATGATTATAATAACTCTTATCAATGCATGTCATGCATTTCTTTTGATGAGTGTTATTTACAATCGGTAAATGATTGGTTATTGGACTACTTGTTTTTGTTCCTTAACCTATTGGATCCAAAAAGTTTTTGGATACCACCAATTGTTGAATTGTCAGATTGTTGTGCAAGATGCATACTCTACACATTCATAATAGTTAGTGATCTTCTAACTATATTTCTCACTATGTCATCTCTCATCTCATGCTCATATTTTATGCTATTTTGATGATATGTTAGAGATAACTTGTGCTTTACACGATCATATAAGCTTTATATTGTGTTTGATGATATGTATATTCTGTCATAGATATTCTTCCATGAATATATCTTGCTGCACTATGACTTCTTTGATGCTACCTCCGATTATATTGTGCTTCCACAAGTTTTTATTCTATTCGCACAATTGGTATGCATGCATGCGATGTTCATGATAACTTCATTCGTTTATGTCCTACCTTGTGACATTGATCGTAGACTATCTTCATGCCTTTGCTCAAAAGATATTTTCTCACATTATGCTTCATGCTGAATTCTTTGTGAAAATTGAGCTAGGATGAAATCATGTCTCTATTTGTTCAATTGGTTTCTTTCTCAAGTGATATCATGATCTTGACATTATTTGCCTGCTGTGCATACTTTGTTAGACTACAGTTGGTATCATATCTACATATCATATTTACATTTGGTATCATATTTACAATTGTTAGACTATTGATATTGGATATCTTCCTTACATGCTCATGGCATTCCATGCTTATCATTGACTCATTATGTGAGTATCTCTTCTGGAATGCATGCTAGTATTATGGTTCTTTTGAATATTGTTTCAATTAGTATTCTTGTGTACTAAAATTGTGTATGCCATACATTTTATGACGTTACTATCTTTATTTTGGCATAACACTTTTGCGTGATATAGATATTTGATTTTCATTTTCATTGTATCACCTTTGCTGTGATATTTTTCGAGATGATTTGGTATGCCTACAATTGTTATCACATGCCTTTATACTTAATGTGTGTTATTATAACATAACTTTGTACACATGGTTAAGAATTTCTATAGTAACCATGTGTATGAAAACATATTGATTAAATTGAGGGTGATTACAATTGGTATTGATTACAATGTGTGTGAAAACATGTTTGTTTACTTCGTCGCTCGACGATATATTGATTAAATAGATCTGTTTGTATGAAAACATAGAATTGTTTTCCATGCACTAAATCATGCTTAATATATCTTAACATGTATACAACTGGTATAACAGGACAGTCTATGATATTATGCTATTGTCACTTCTCTAACAAGGCTCACACTACTCTTTACAATTAGTATCTATTGTAATCTTTTATCACATATGCTTATTGCTTACCTTTTTGTGATAATTGAGGGTAATTAAGTTGTTGTTGGATATGTGCTCTTGCAATTGATATCTTTATTTTGATATCCAGTTTTCAATTGGTAACTTTACATTAGAGAACTTTACAATTGGTAACTTTACAATTGATATATCTTTATGTTTTCCACTCCATTGTTGCATTTGTTGTTTCTATACCCCCCATATCTTTTTGTTTATGACAAAGGGGGAGAGAAATAAACAAAGGACGTTCTTATTAATTGTTGAGTGTTAAATAATAACTTGAATCATATAGACTTTATGTATGATCGTTCATGTATATAATTCAGGGGGAGCATTGGTGATTACCTTGGTTTATATTGATTACATTATATATATGTTGGTAATCATGCTCATGTTTATGATGTGTATCACCTATATGACTTGTATTGTGTATGCATATTATTTCTGGTCATTCATGCGATATATACAAAACCTCATGTGATACACACACTATTAACTGCTGAATGATACTATTGATCATTGATATTAACTTGATTGGCATCATTGCAGGGGGAGTAAGTATATTTAATGCACAATTATTTGTTTTGTTTATGTTTGGTTTGTCATCATCAAAAAGGGGGAGAATGTTGAGTATTGGACTCTCCACCTTGATTTTGATGATGATCAAACACAAATCATTATGACTAACTCTTATGATTGTAGTTAGCTGAAAAGTCACCAATTAGATTCAAGAAGATCAAAATAAACTACACGTGTTGATTCAAGTGGAGAACTTGGTAGATCAACAAAGGTGAAGCATTGGCTTGAAGAAATCAAATGCTACTTCAAACCTCAAGCCAATGGCATCAACAAATGAATGGAGATTCAATCCAAAGAGAAGAAAGGAATGAATGAGTCAAAAGCTTTGGAGATATTCAAGTCATTCATCTAAAAGACTCAAGTCCATGAAGATTTATGGAGATCGTCGCCAAAGTATTTGTTCATCTCAAGCGACGTCCCAAGACTTCCTCAGAACGCGTGATCGTTGTGCCTGAAGCTTCGTTGAAGCTCAAGGAGTATTCATGAAGTCAAGAGATTCGGATTCTCCATGTTGAAGCTTTGAAGACGGTTTGTCGTGTTTAATTTTATTTTCTTCTAGCTTCGGTTTAGTAGAATGTTAAGCCTTGAGTAGTACTTGCCTAGAAATCTTCATAACTATCATATATTATTTCTAGGATTGCCTTAGAAGCCCTTAGAAACTTTCCCGTAGCTTATCGCTTCTTTTCTCGGCTTCATATGCATCTTAGTTGGTTCAAGTAGAAGAACCAACTGTTGGATATGGAAGACGTTAGTACACCCTTGTAGGGGATGTACGAGGGAATACGGACCTCGAACGTCGTGTACACGAAGTCGTGCGCAAAGGGAATATGTTCCCTTGTGGAGAGGATCTCTAGATTGATGGGAAAGTCGCATTATATGTGCATAAATGCATGCGACATATGGCTAATAAAGGGGTAATATCTTAAGCTTATGTTGTACCATGCATATGGTACAACTTAAGCTTATAATATGCCATGTACGATGGTACACCTTAGTTAAATTGTTCCAAAGGAACAATTGCTCCTAAAATAACTACCTTGGGGGCTATAAATAAGACCCAAGGGTTAGCCATTTCCTTACACTTTTGCATGGCATTCTTGCATGCATTTTCATTCTAGCGAAGCTCTGCCGAAATACTTCCTCTCTCTTTATCCAAGTTCTTAATCTAAAGTAGAGATTTAGATTGTGGATTTAGTAGCCTTACTCCGTTCGTGAGAAGACTCGATCCGTCGTGGCGAATCCGAAGGCGAAGTTCGTAGACTACCATGCCGCATACGCAAGCGTAAGTCTAAACTTCATTTTATCGATCCTAACTCTGTTTTGGCTGGATCCTACACCAACCAACTAGATGACGATCTAATCGGTTGGAAGTTCTTCTTGAACCGACTAGATATCCTTGCTTGATTCAGCCCATTCACTGTTGATCAATTAGTCGGTCCAAGAAGGTTCACCGACCGACTAGATGACGATTTAGTCGGTTGGAAATCCTTCTCAGACCGACTAGTTATCCCAATTAATTCAAGCCTATTTGTTGACCTATTAGTCGGTCCAAGAAGGCTCACCGACCGACTAAATGATAATCTAGTCGGTTGGTGTCTCTTCTCAGACCGACTAGTTCTCCTAGTGAAATTCGACTTCTTTACTGTTGACTGATTAGTCGGTCCAAGAAGGCTCACCGACCGACTAGTTTTCAAACTAGTCGGTTGATGTTTCTTCTTAGACCGACTAGTTCTTATATCTCTTGAATTCACTATCTTTGCTGTCAACCTTCTAGTCGGTCCAAGAAGGTCCACCGACCGACTAAATGACGTTCTAGTCGGTTGGCGTTTCTTCTCAGACCGACTATTTATTCATATCTTGATCTTCGCTGTCTTCCTTCTAGTCGGTCCAAGAAGGTTCACCGACCGACTAGTTGCAAAACTAATCGGTCAGTGATCCTTCTTACACCGATTAAGCAGCTTCAGAAATAGATCCGTTGGGCATTTAATGCCACGATTTTTGTGACCGTTTTCTCTCTTCTCTATATAAGTTTGAGTGCTTCAAACCAGTAATCCAAGGCTGAAATTAGAGACATTTTCACACCTTTGAAGAGAGCCATTCAACTGAAATTCCAAGCTCTCTCAGCTCACAAGAATCTCTCTCTTTCTCTTTGAGCACTAATTCCTCAAGAGAGATTCTCATTCCTTGTGAGCTTCTCAAGCTAAAAGCTTGAATCCAAGTCAGCAACTCGTCCCTATCCATCTATTGCTGCTCATCTTGGTGGAGCTAGGGTTTGGTGATCTCATATTCCTCAAAATCCATTCTTGCCCTATATTAGTAATTTCTCAAGGCATAGGATTTTGTGGTAAGAAGTTTTATATTTCATTCTTTATACTTCATATTTGTTGTATACTCACGGTGGTGAGAAGATTGGCTTGATCCCAAGTTGTGGGAGTCAAGATTTTGTTTTACTCTCGGTTTGTGAGTGTGTGCTTAGTCCCAGGTTGTGGGATTAAGGTACTTTGCGTGTTCCCGGGTTGTGGGATACACGGATATCGATTGTAGGTTGATTGCACTTGTGGGGTTTCCGCAAGTGGGCCAAAGGAAATCTCTAGCGGTTTGCTAGAGTATCCGGAGGGGATCCGGGTGTTGCTGGAGTAGGGCACTGGTAACAAGTCGGGGAGACTTGGGTGGCACCGAACCAGGGTAGATTGCTTCTTTGCATTGCATTATTCCTTGTGTTGTTGTTCACTTATTGTATTCCGCATTTGTTGGTTAAGTAGGGTTTTATTTGGCGTAAATTACTTATAATTCAATAAAACACTATTCACCTCCCTTAGTGTTTATTCCTCATAGCACAGGGTCACTACATGCCTCAGGTGAGGATGGAGGGGAGGGGGCGCCGTCCCCTTCCCTCCCCCTATTTTTTGGGGGGCGCCTCCTCCCCCTCCGCCTCAGTCGAGGAGGAGGGGGAGGCGGCGCCGCCCCATCCCCCTGTGATTTGGGTAATGGTGTGATTTGGGTATTTTTTGAAAGATACCCCAAACGTTAGGGTATTATTTTTGTGAATAAGGTCAAGGGAAAACGGGTATAATTTAACCAAAAACCCAAAAAGGTACTGTTGTGTATGACTTAAATGTTCAGGGTATTAAGGTGAAAACGGCCTCAAACGTTAGGGTATTTTTTGTCAATACCCCAAGAAGAAAAGAGTTTCCTTCCACGTCTCCTCGGGAGTTGGCCATTTGAGCTTTTAACCGGTGGGGCGAATCGACAAGGTCAATAATAGAGAGTGACGGGGATATCGACTCTGAACTTTTTCCACAGACGGTGCCAACTGTTAAATCCATTTTTCGCTCAACAGTAATTTGGGCTGAAGATGACTCCTTCGCCGAGATGGAGCCTCATCAGCGATTGAAGTTGGACCCGTGAACGATCATCTCCGGGTCGGGGTGGGCTAGGATTAGACTCCATTGATGGATGTTGACCTAGCTTTATGTATTTCTGTTATCCTGCATCATAAGAAGATCGTTAGGGGGTCGGGCTGAGGCTCGATTGATTCCCCTCCGACGCTCAAGTTAGCTTCTCATGGAGGAAGAATATAGCCGAAGATAAAAGAGGAGCATGAAGAAGTATTGTAGTCTGATTATTTGAAACTTAGTCTTTTTGTGGTGATCTGGCCTCCTCTTGTCCCTTGTCCTCTAGGAATTCTATATTTCGCTCTTGACCTGTTCTTTTCTTTCTCATTAAGTGTCCTTTTCCCCATAACTCCCTCCATGAATTTAGCCATTTATTGCTCCATTAGTGGCTAGTGAATTGGTCTATCATGGAGTGTAATTATCCACTATTCAAGGCTCATCATGAGAGAGGTGTGAGTTGACTCAGTCAACCCAAGCGCTATGGGTCATGGGCCTTACTTAACCGGTAGAATTTATCTACTTGCTTAATGGGCCGGACCCATGTATTTAACATTATCCATGCACATAATGATTATATTTTTGATACCTCAAATAGTAGAGAAAATTTTGACTAACATTTTGGACCAGATATCTAGTGGGTAGCACTATATTTGATATATTTTATTTTAGGAGCAATTCAAGAACCTATGGATCTTGGATAGTGGATGCTCCGTACATATGACTTAGAACACAAAATTCCTAAGCTCGTTAAAAATGGTAGACAGCGGAAAGGTGACCTTCGGAGACAACAAAAAGGGAAAAATAATTGGATTTGGTAATGTCGGTAACCCTTCAAAACCTATTATTGAGAACATTAGCTTAGTTAAAGAACTAAAGCATAACTTAATAAGCATTAGTCAATTATGTGATAAAGGTTATAAGGTTCTTTTCACTCATGAAGCATGTTTAGTTTATGATAATACTATGAAAAAAGTGCTAGGCAAGAAAACTGGTTAGAAAATATTTTTACTTTTTCTTGCAAAGTTGATGATTCAAAAGTATGTTAAATTGTTTCTTATAACGACACAGTGTTGTGGCATAAACTTTTTGGTCACATCAACATCAAAAATATGAATAAGATATCGAGGAAAGAGTTGGTACAATGACTCCCAAAAATGAATATTAAATTAGATAAAATTTGTGAGTCTTGTTATCATAGCAAAATACATAAAAGCACCTTTAAGAGTATATGAGCCCTTAGCTCAAAAAGACCATTTGAATTGCTACATATGGACTTCTTCTATTTATGGTAGTAAATATGTTTTTGTCATTGTGGACGACTACACAAGATTTACTTGTGTTTTATTCTTGACAAATAAAAATGATGCTTTTCATGAATTCAAAATATTTTCCAAAAAGATTGAAAGATTACATTCTTCAAAAATTATTTCTTTGAGAAGTGAGCATGGTGGTGAATTTGAAAATGAATATTTTCAAAAAATTTGTGAAAAACATGGCTTACCACTTACTTTTGCTTTTCCTAGAGCTGCTCTACAAAATGGAATAGTTGAGAGAAAAAATAGAACACTCCAAGAGTGTGCACGAACAATGTTGTCTGAAAGAAACCTTCCAAAATATTTTTGGTCGAAAGCCGTAGTGTAACGACCACTTTTCGTTGTACTTTGTTCATGCACGTGCTTTTGACCGTGCACGTGTTTATTTTAGACTTTATTTGATTGTGAACACTTTGTGTGATATGCCGTTGTGAACGTCTCTGAGAGTATTAATAGTGGCACTATCTTGGAACGACACTTCTCGAGTCGTTTTCCCACAATTTAACCTTACTTGATGAGACGTGACGATTTTCACTTTTGACAGGAGACGTTTCTATTTTTAGTTTCGTCGTCCGACGTCAAAATTGAGATCCGTCTTCTTAGTTAGCTCACTTTCGTCATCACGATCACCACGATATTTATTTTATAATTTTTGGAGTTCATTTGACCACTTTTATATTTTTAACAAGTTTTATAATATTTTTAATAATTAATTTTTAAATTATTTTCGGCCAAATAAAATTTATTTGAGTTTTAAAAGTATTAAAGAATTTTTGAGCCAATTTCCAGCTCATTTGGACCAGGTCAAATCCTTGGGTGAGTTGGAGAAGTTGAATTTCAAATTTTAAATATTTTTGAACTTCTAATCCTATTAGATTTAGCCCTAGACCAAGTCAACCCATCTACACTATATAAACAACCCCTAGGAAGACCTATTTTCGCAAGAAATTAACCCTAGCCTCTTCCAAAACCCAAATTTGACGTTGCGATGATTCGTCGCAACGTTGTGACGAACAGCTGTCCCACCGACCGAGAAAACCAAGCCAAATCTCACGCTCCGACCGCTAGGCGCTCCGCACCCAACCCCGCTCGCATCGCAGCACAGCCTCCCGCCCCGTTCCCCGCTTCGACCGAGAGAAGACCTCGGTCTGACCGAGAGCTTCCCCCGCTCACGCCCCGCTCCGCACCGCTCGCATCGCCCGCTCTGTCGCTCCGCATCGCCCGTGCCTGACCGAGGCGCCCGCTCGCATCGCCGCTCGTCACTTCGTTGCAACGTTGCAAACATTGCAACAATCTGTCGCCCGCACCGACCGATCGTTTCCTCCGCACCGACCGACAAAATCCTCCGCACCAAGGCCCCGCCGCACCACTACAGCCCGCTACGCTGCAAGCCTCGCAGCAAACGTGTCTGACCGAGCCAAGTCCCCGCACCGAGGCTGTACGACCGAGAGCCACTCGTCGCAACCCCGCATCCGTCGCATCGCTTGCCACCGTGGGCCCCATAAGTTCTCCAGAGGTATTGTGGGTCCCCCAAAGGTCCCTAGGACTACTGTGGGCCCCACCTAGGTGCGTGCTCTTCGACGATTTGCCGCGTACGACGTTGCGACACGTCGTAGCCCGTCGTCGCACGTGCTAGCTTTGGAATCTGGAATCGTCACTCCGGTTGATTGCTCTGAAACTTCCAGCGAGGAATCTAATCAGAATCTGGACTTGGAGCGCGATATCATTATTCCAACCCCCAGCGCCGCTACCCGACGCCGGTGTAGCTTTCGCGTCGTGTTGAGGTAACGCTTTGCACCCCTAGGACCCCTAACCCAATTGCATGCTAACCAAGACTAAAAATCAGTATTTTAAAGTATTTTAAATGTTTTAGCAATCACTAATCAAGATTAATAAAACGGATGTAGGCCGGTGGACTTGTGCACGTAGGAATTATGACCTTGGACTCGTTGGACGGTGTTTTTCTGACGTGAGACTTGCAGGCAAGTGAAACTTGCCAACTCTTGCTTAGGGCCATGTTTTTAGGCCACTTCCTTGTTTTTAGCGTAAAAGAGACTAGTCAGTGAAATGATAGCTGGCTAGACGCCTACTTGATCTAGTTTGACAACGAAACTAGATCCGTCACCTAATTGATCTAGCTTGACAACGAAGCTAGATCCAACCCTTAAAACTTGTTGTTCATGCATACTAAACTGTCACGTTTACTTTCCTTACCTGTACGCCTTAATACTTGTCTTGTCATGTCATCCATGCATTGAATGTCGCATTCGTAGCACACGCTACAATACTCGTCTTGTACTCCCTTGTCTGGCTAGGTGCACCCCTAGACCAACAAGATAAAACACTTCCTGGCTCGTGTTCCAGAAGCGAGCATTCCCGTTCGTGGGTAAGGCCCTGGCTCGACACACGTGGAGGGGTAGGGATAAACGATCACTTGAGCTTAGGAGTTGGCCCGCGCAGCCACTCTAGCCAAAAGGCGGAATCTCTGTGCACGAGGTGCTTACTTTCCTTGTCTTGTACTTGTCTTGTGAATGATTCATGTAATACTTGTCATCCATGCCATGTTTAAATACCATGCTCGTACCTTACTTTACTTTACTTTACCTGCTGCACTCATACTTTAACTGCCATGTCATCGCATCATGCTAGAACTGCTAGGTTGCTCTACTTGTACCTACTTTCAGTTTCCTTGCACAAGTCTTCCAGACTTGCTGACATGTGCCCCTTGCTCTTTTGGGTGTCACATGTTAGACCCTGAGCCCGAGACAGTTGTTGAGGACGAGGTGGTTGCTGACACTGAGCCTACGTTCGTCGAGGAGTTAGTGGACACCGGAGACCAGTTTTAGAGACTGTTGGCGTTGCTTTTGCTTTAGGTTGCTGTTAGATATCGGTGCTTGCACCATTACTTTGTTTCTGTACTTGGTACTTTTGTTGGCCATGCTGGGGCCTCTTTTAGACTCTTTTCTTTTAGCCTGGTGGCTTTTTCTGTGATGTTGAGATTTATTATTATGGATATTCTGATATGTTTCTTTTGTCTCTTTCGTTATTATTATCTTTGTTTCGTTTCGCGTTGCAAGGACCTGCAGTTTAAATTTGATTGACGCTTATCGGACTTGCAGCTTTGTAGCTTCAAGTCTGAGCGGACCTTCTCATGCTTCGCCTCCACGTTTTTGGGAAGCGGGGCGTGACAGGTTTTGTTGGTGGCCCATGCAGATCCAATCTTGCAATTGCGAATTAACGAAACAACAATAATAACAGAATGTCCATTAAATAAATTACAACATCTAAGTCATTAAGCTATGGAGTCTAAATTTTTGTTCGTTTTCTATGTCGTTAGATGGCGAGAAGACGACAGACTCGAGTTGGTGGCGGACCTACTCTGAAGACTTGCTATTTCTGTGGCAAGACCGGGCACATCAAGGAGCAGTGCAGAAGCTTTCTAGGCCGGTGTTTGAGTTGTGGTGCTGCTACTCATTCAGCGAAGGATTGTCAGCATGCAAATCAATTGCGGAAAGCATCGGAGGGAATTTCGCAGCAGGAAGCACCAGTAACTGGGCCAAGTTGGAAGGTGTGCCATCATTGTAGCAAGATTGGTCATGAGAAGAAACAGTGCTGGAAGAGGCTGGGCCAGTGCCTGATTTGTGGAGATCCTACTCATACTATGAAGGAGTGCCCGAAGTCTAAACAGCCTTGGAAGGAACCAATCGCTGCACAGCCGTTACAGCAGAAAGCACCTGTGCCTACCAGTCATGGACCAGCCCTCGTTCCACAGAAGCAGGCTTTTCAGCAGGCCATGCAGCCAAGGGAGCAGGCTTATCCGATGACGGCAGTGGAGAGCGAGACTGTGGATGAGGTTATCGCAGGTAACTCTCGACCTAGTTGTTTCTTCCCTTAGTTAGTCCTGACTTGTTAAATTATGCTTGCATATGATTGTTTGCAAAAATAGGGTTGATTGTTAGACTGTTAATTAGATTCCTTGCTGAGAATTGATTTAATCGTCATAAGAGTTACCTTAGTGGTCCTTGTCTACCCCTGACCACATTAGACTTCTAGAATTTCCTTCAGTCGTTCGTTTGGGTTCATCGATTCCGGACCGAGCTGAGCACATTTCATTACCACCTAGCTCCCTTAGAAAGACCTAGCGCTAAGTTTCTTAAGCTTTAGTTGGGCGACCGTAGGAGTTTTCCCGTAGGTATCCTGGGCCATATCCTAGGCGTATGTATGTTTTGAACTTCTGACCGTTTTCCTTGCCTCGATTCCCGAGATCGCCTCATGACAATCGTCGTCAATTTTCAAATCTCTCCATCACAAATCTTGAATCTTCTGAAAGTATTTTATTTTTGATTTCCTCTTTCCCTAAGTTTTAAACTTGTTCAAATTTTAATATGTATATATACTTATACTTCATGCTCCTCGTTGATTTAAATTTTTAAAACTTTTGTCGAAATTTTTGAATAATAGTTTATAATGCTTTTTCAGCCTACACTTTCGTATCTATGAAAATACATTTTTCTTTCATATACTAATTTTATTCTGAACCGTACTTTTATTCAACTTGTAATTTTCCCTTCTAATTTACGCCATTCATATACCTTCCAATCACATGGGATTTCAGCTTTCAGCAAGTCGATTTTATGCTCCTCGTTGTCCCTATTTTAGAATTTTGTAAAAAAGTACTATTTCATAACCACTTCCTGATCTAGACCCCACACGAATTGATTTTAAAACCTTACTATCAATTTTGATAATGTTACGACCAAGTTATTATTATTATCTTTCCGCTCACCCTACGTGCTTTTAGAAAAATTTCAGGACTAAAATGAATTTCAATTACCTTATCCGTACCAGGTTCATTGTGCTCGTATGCTAAGAGTTTTGTGTAAACTAGTTTTAATTCTTTGCACATCCTGGTTCCTCTAAAAGTAGTTCCATTATTGATCATTTTAAATTTTCTTTCCATTGCTTAAAGATTTTGAAAGCGTTTAACACGAGCTTAAATCCTTCAGTTACTTTAATTTCATTTCCAAAATTTTGCCAAAAATTATAGTAAATTACCGTCATATAATATTTTCTAAACCACGCCCTTAATATTCGTGTAAATGATTTTACTTCCTTTTGTAATGATTTTTTTAAAACCAATAGACCATTTTCTCTTATTATGAATATCTGACTCAAACTTATTTTGGAACAACACGTTTTATCGATCTCCAAATTTTCTTACCAGACGAGGATTACAACTTTTGAAGTACGACAGTTTTCAAATTTTGCGTATTCCAGCTTATGACATTCTATTTCTCCATCCCATATAAGTATCGCTACATCTCCCTTTCCCCTACCCAAGCATTCACGATTGATTCGTTGTTCCACCTACCCAAGCTGTCTTTCTTTTAGTCGTCCCATCGGAATTCGTGCTTACCGATCCTTCCCTCGTCACGCTTTCGACCTCCCCTACTGCTCAGGCTTTAGTGCCCGTCAATGCCTGTGACGACCCTAAGTGGTTAGTAGGCCCTTGGACCTTGTGATGTTGTCGTAGTGCACGTACCTAAGTTGTGTACGTGGGCTTGAATGAGTGTACTCTCCTATAGTATATTAATGGCTGCTTATTGTGTGTTATATATACTCGGAGTTATTCAAGATGTGTGAAGTTGTTTGTATGTTAGTTGTTATAGTTTGGTGTGTGGGTAGCTATACCATACTAAGGATGCCTGTGTATATAAGAATTAGTGTGTGAATACCTAATAGGGTGTTTGTAATTAGGAGATACTTATAATGGTTGAAGCAATATGCTGGTAAAACTATGCGTATGCTAGGTGTGATAATAATGATAGGTGTTGGTACACTAGTTATAGGTAGTAGGCTATGGTGTGAATATATATGTTCCACGTGGGTGACTATACGATGAATGCGTAGGTATTAAGGAGTGTATTATAAATATGTGTGTGCTGATGTCTGTGTTATTATTATAGTATATAGAGTGATTGAACTATGTGAGTATTATTTGACTAAACATTAAGTGTGATTGGCTTATGGTATGTATATGGTTGTATTGGTAGACGTATAAATATTGGAGTGGTATTGGTATAGGTATAAATGCCGCGTTACGTATATAGAATATTCTGATATGTGTATTGAGTCCCACTCAAGCTTGAGTGGGTATACTCTAAGAATACTGATGTGTATGTCTGAAGTTTGAATATAGCGATGTTTGATGTATGTATAGTGATAGAAGTGTTTGTGCCTGGTTGTGTTACACACATGATTGTGGGTCGCTACACCAGTATATATTTATAGGTGTTGGTCTTGTGGTATAGTTAACTACTAAGGACTTGCTCGTGTGAACGTATGTGTACTAGCTAAAACTAGGTGTGTAAGTGTGCTAGTTATATAATGATATGATTGGTATACGTGAATGAAAAGTTAGCGTGTATGGGTGTGCACCATGCACGGGTAAGTATGTGCTTAGTTATAGGTATTGATGACTATGGCATAGGTGGCGTGTCGTAAATACAGTTATAGGACCGTACGTAATGTGAATGTATGGTGAAATATTTGAATGCATTTGAATGACTATATATATTATGAAGCTATAGTAGAGGTGAATATATATATATTAAATATAATGAAGCTTGATTTAAAATGGTATGGAGTGACTACATGTGTTGAGATGTTTGGTATTGGATAAATATTAGGGAGTTGTATACCCATATTGTTTGTGCATAGGTAGCTATCCATATGTAGAGAAATGATTGTATTTGCTAAGTGTGAGACTATCATTATATGAGTATCTGAAATATTGTTTTGTGTTTAGGTAAGTAGTAGTTGTATAAGGGATATATGATTATATATATGATTGAAATACATGTATGAAATTGACTGACTATAATAGGTATAAGTATATGACGTATGTGAATGTATATATATGCGTGTTGGTAGTGATAATGTTTGACTACCTAGTGCATATATAAGCACTTGTAATAGCTATACCTGGTTTGAAATATAATGTGACTTGATTGGGGTAGTTATTAGAGCGACTAGACATATTAGAAAGTCCGAGGACGGACTTTATTCTAAGGTGAGGAGGATGTAACGACCACTTTTCGTTGTACTTTGTTCGTGCACGTGCTTTTGACCGTGCACGTGTTTATTTTAGACTTTATTTGATTGTGAACACTTTGTGTGATATGCCGTTGTGAACGTCTCTGAGAGTATTAAATAGTGGCACTATCTTGGAACGACACTTCTCGAGTCGTTTTCCCACAATTTAACCTTACTTGATGAGACGTGACGATTTTCACTTTTGACGGGAGACGTTTCTATTTTTAGTTTCGTCGTCCGACGTCAAAATTGTGATCCGTCTTCTTAGTTAGCTCACTTTCGTCATCACGATCACCACGATATTTATTTTATAATTTTTGGAGTTCATTTGACCACTTTTATATTTTTAACAAGTTTTATAATGTTTTTAATAATTAATTTTTAAATTATTTTCGGCCAAATAAAATTTATTTGAGTTTTAAACGTATTAAAGAATTTTTGAGCCAATTTCCAGCTCATTTGGATCAGGTCAAATCCTTGGGTGAGTTGGAGAAGTTGAATTTCAAATTTTAAATATTTTTGAACTTCTAATCCTATTAGATTTAGCCCTAGACCAAGTCAACCCATCTACACTATATAAACAACCCCTAGGAAGACCTATTTTCGCAAGAAATTAACCCTAGCCTCTTCCAAAACCCAAATTTGACGTTGCGACGATTCGTCGCAACGTTGCGACAAACAGCTGCCGCACCGACCGAGAAAACCAAGCCAAATCTCCCGCTCCGACCGCTAGCCGCTCCGCACCCAACCCCGCTCGCATCGTAGCACAGCCGCCCGCCCCGTTCCCCGCTTTGACCGAGAGAAGACCTCGGTCTGACCGAGAGCTTCCCCCGCTCACGCCCCGCTCCGCACCGCTCGCATCGCCCGCTCTGTCGCTCCGCATCGCCCGTGCCTGACCGAGGCGCCCGCTCGCATCGCCGCTCGCTGCTTCGTTGCAACGTTGCAAACATTGCAACATTCTGTCGCCCGCACCGACCGATCATTTCCTCCGCACCGACCGACAAAATCCTCCGCACCAAGGCCCCGCCGCACCACTGCAGATCACTGCGCTGCAAGCCTCGCAGCGAACGTGTCTGACCGAGCCAAGTCCCCGCACCGAGGCTGTACGACCGAGAGCCACTCGTCGCAACCCCGCATCCGTCGCATCGCTTGCCACCGTGGGCCCCCCAAGTTCTCCAGAGGTATTGTGGGTCCCCCAAAGGTCCCTAGGACTACTGTGGGCCCCACCTAGGTGCGTGCTCTTCGACGATTTGCCGCGTACGATGTTGCGACACGTCGTAGCCCGTCATCGCACGTGCTAGCTTTGGAATCTGGAATCATCGCTCCGGTTGATTGATCTGAAACTACCAACGAGGAATCTAATCGGAATCTGGACTTGGAGCGCGATATCATTATTCCAACCCCCGGCGTCGCTACTCGACGCCGGTGTAGCTTTCGCGTCGTGTTGAGGTAACGCTTTGCACCCCTAGGACCCCTAACCCAATTGCATGCTAACCAAGACTAAAAATCAGTATTTTAAAGTATTTTAAATGTTTTAGCGATCACTAATCAAGATTAATAAAACGGATGTAGGCCGGTGGACTTGTGCACGTAGGAATTGTGACCTTGGACTCGTTGGACGGTGTTTTTCTGACGTGAGACTTGTAGGCAAGTGAAACTTGCCAACTCTTGCTTAGGGCCATATTTTTAGGCCACTTCCTTGTTTTTAGCGTAAAAGAGACTAGTCAGTGAAATGATAGCTGGCTAGACGCCTACTTGATCTAGTTTGACAACGAAACTAGATCCGTCACCTAATTGATCTAGCTTGACAACGAAGCTAGATCCAACCCTTAAAACTTGTTGTTCATGCATACTAAACTGTCACGTTTACTTTCCTTACCTGTACGCCTTAATACTTGTCTTGTCATGTCATCCATGCATTGAATGTCGCATTCGTAGCACACGCTACAATACTCGTCTTGTACTCCCTTGTCTGGCTAGGTGCACCCCTAGACCAACAAGATAAAACACTTCCTGGCTCGTGTTCCAGAAGCGAGCATTCCCGTTCGGGGGTAAGGCCCTGGCTCGACACACGTGGAGGGGTAGGGATAAACGATCACTTGAGCTTAGGAGTTGGCCCGCGCAGCCACTCTAGCTAAAAGGCGGAATCTCTGTGCACGAGGTGCTTACTTTCCTTGTCTTGTACTTGTCTTGTGAATGATTCATGTAATACTTGTCATCCATGCCATGTTTAAATACCATGCTCGTACCTTACTTTACTTTACTTTACCTGCTGCACTCATACTTTAACTGCCATGTCATCGCATCATGCTAGAACTGCTAGGTTGCTCTACTTGTACCTACTTTCAGTTTCCTTGCACAAGTCTTCCAGACTTGCTGACATGTGCCCCTTGCTCTTTTGGGTGTCACATGTTAGACCCTGAGCCAGAGACAGTTGTTGAGGACGAGGTGGTTGCTGACACTGAGCCTACGTTCGTCGAGGAGTTAGTGGACACCGGAGACCAGTTTTAGAGACTGTTGGCGTTGCTTTTGCTTTAGGTTGCTGTTAGATGTCGGTGCTTGCACCATTACTTTGTTTCTGTACTTGGTACTTTTGTTGGCCATGCTAGGGCCTCTTTTAGACTCTTTTCTTTTAGCCTGGTGGCTTTTTCTGTGATGTTGAGATTTATTATTATGGATATTCTGAGATGTTTCTTTTGTCTCTTTCGTTATTATTATCTTTGTTTCGTTTTACGTTGCAAGGACCTGCAGTTTAAATTTGATTGACGCTTATCGGACTTGCAGCTTTGTAGCTTCAAGTCTGAGCGGACCTTCTCACGCTTCGCCTCCACGTTTTTGGGAAGCCGGGCGTGACACGTAGAAACCGCGTGCTATATTGAAAGTAGAGTATTAATTAGAAATCCTTTTCAAAATACTCCTTATGAACTATTTTACCAAGGAGTTCCAAACATATATTTATTAATTTTTTTGGTTGTAAATGCTATGTTTTGAACACAAAGAATAACTTAGATAAATTTAACTTCAAAGCAGATCAAGGAATTTTTATCGTTATTCCTCTAAAAGCAAATCATATTGCATATACAACAAGAAAATCCCTTGTGTTGTTGAAACATTACATGTTACTTTTGCTAAATCTATTACAAATGTTTCTATTTCTAATTTAAATGATGATATTGATGATGCTATAGTAATTCCTTCAAATGATATGAATAATATTATTGCATTACCAAAATCATTCACTGAAGTGACACATCACCCACACACCCAAGTCATTGGAAACAATTGATGAAAGTATTAAAACTAGATCACAAATACAATTTATGTCTCATGTTGCTTTTGTATCTAACATTGAGCCGAAAAAGGCAGAAGATGCTTTTACAGATGAAGCGTGGATTAAAGCTATGCAAGAAGAACCGCTTCAATTTGAAAGGAATCGGATATGGGAATTAGTTCCTAGACCAGAAAATCGTCCAGTCATCGACACAAAGTGGGTATACAGGAACAAGCTAGACGAGGGCGAAAATGTGATAAGAAACAAAGCTAGATTAGTAGCACAGTGATATTCACAAGAAGAAGGTATTGACTTCGATGAAACTTTTGCACCTGTTACTGGACTAGAATCCATTAGAACTCTACTTGCATTTGCATCATTTAAAATTTTAAATTATACCAAATGGATGTTAAGAGTGCATTCTTGAATGGATATATTAAGCATGAAGTCTATGTTGAACAACCTCCAGGTTTTGAACATGATAAGAAACTAAACCATGTCTATAAATTAAATAAAGCATTAAATGGCCTTAAACAAGCTCCAAGAGCTTGGTACAAAAATTTAAGAAATTTCTTAATCAACTCATGATATAATGTAGGAAAAATAGACACTACATTATTTGTATAGAAAATTCATGATAACATCATACTTATTCAAATTTATGTAGATGATATTATTTTTGGATCTAAACGAAGATCTATGTCAAGAGTTTACCAAGTTAATACAGGAAGAGTTCTAGATAAGCCACATGAGCGAGCTCACGTATTTCTTAGGACTACAAATCAAGCAATCGAAAGAGGGAACCTTTATTCATGAAACCAAATATGCAAAATAGCTACTCAAAAGATTCCGGATGGAAAACACATCAGGAAAGAATACTCCCATGGAGATATCCACCTCTTTGGACAAGATGAAGCAGGTAAAAACGTCGATCAGAAAACATACCGAGGTATGATTGGCTCTTTATTATATCGCGCTAGTATACCTGATATAATGTTTAGTGTATGCGCTTATGCAAGATTTCAATGTGATACAAAAGAATCACATCTTAAAGCAGTAAAATGCATATTTAAATATCTTAAAAACCACATCCGACTTTGGATTGTTTTATCCTAGAAATTGCACCTTTGATCTAATTTCGTATAGTAACTCAGACTATGTTGGTTGCAAAGCCACTTGAAAGAGCACAAGTGGAACATGTCACTTCCTTGGACATCCCCTTGTCTCGTGGTTTAGCAAAAAGCAAAGCTCGGTCTCACTATCTACCAATGAGGTAGAGTATATAGCTGTCAGACTTGCATGTGAACAAGTCCAATGGATGAAACAAGTCTTAGTAGATTACAGTATTAAGCCATCTATTTGTGTAATTTATTGTGATAATAAGAGCACTATTAATTTATCCAAGAAATCTGTTCTTCATCCTAGAACAAATCATATAGACTTAGACATAAGTTCATAGATGATCAATGTGTTAAAAAGGATGTAGAACTTAAATATACACCTACTGAACATCAGGTTGCAGATATTCTCATGAAGCACTTGAAGATGGAAATATTTTCAAAATTTCGTCGAGATTTAGGAATCATAAGTGAAAAAGAATTGACACAATGTTTAATATTTTTGGGCATATTCGGACATCCAATATTGTGCTATCCCACCTAAGTTACTCTTTATTTCACTTGGTATTCATTTTACAAAATTGTCAGATACCACACTTGGTAACTATATATTACACTTAGTATTCTTTAATGTGACAAAGGGGGAGAAGAGGATTAAGCTCAAATGCCTATAAAATAATATCATGAAATACTTGAATTGAGAATAATATGAAAGTCATGCATATATAAAGTCGTATTGCTAACTAATTTTGATGGAGGTGTTGTAACATCTCCATAGCAATCATGCATCTCTGCAAGGAGAGCGTAAGTAATTTTCATATTTCATATTTTTTTATATTTTATATCATTTGTTGTCATCATCAAAAAGGGGGAGAGTGTTGGGATATTGAAACCCGTCCCAATGAATTTTGATGATGTGCATAGTGATATATAGACTAATGATTTCATTTCGAGTGTATATAGATTATTTTATAGATTTAGAGCCGTTGTGACGCAAATCAGAGAAATTAAAGCCACGATCAAGAATGATACATATTGAAACATATGATGATCTTGGATCGTGACTCAAATGAAGATTTAAGCAAGTGAAGTTGGCTTAAGATAAAGAATGAAGATGAAAAGCTAAAGTCATGTATGTGTGAGTAATTGCATAGAAATATAAAGCCATGGTATATTACACACACATTTTCAAGAATAAGTGAAAAATGATTTTAAAATACATTACTTAATATATTTCTATAATATAATTTTTATGAATTAGCTTTGAAGTATTTTTAAGTAAATATATTAAGGTATCCCAATTAGTCGATTATTTTGGACTGATGCCGACTATTTCTATCAGAGATTTTCTCAAAACTCTCTGTCAAAATAATAGTCGACTATTTGATAAAATAACAAATCATCTGTAAGTGATAGCCAACTATCTGGGAGGATAGCCTACTATCTGGGTTAACTTGAGACAGATTTGGAAATCTGCCTTGATTTTTGCTAGCCGTTAGCTAGCCGTTAGAGTTGACTTTTGGAGCTGATTTCAGGCTATTTTGACCAGTTTTAAGCCTCTATTTTCCTATAAATAGATGTGATTTTAGTAGTTGAAAATACAACAATCTAATTGATAAATATTCTCTCTATTGCTCAAAAGCTCGCAAGCTCCATTTTCTGTGTTTTAATTCAAAAAGGCTAATGTTTTAATACGTGTCATATATATTTCTTAAGATCATTCTCAGCAATTTTATTTAGCCTTTCTTTTTGAATACTTGTTCATTTTGATCTCCAAGCTTAAACGCTTTTATTTTGAGATTAAAAATACAAGTCTTTTGATTTTAATCTTTGTGCAATTTTTAAAGTTCATATTTTTTTCTTAAAGATTAAAATACTTGACTACTTATCTCTAAAGCCCAAGAGCAAATTTTAGAGAGTCAATTTTCAAGACAAACGCTTTTGATCAAATCGTATTTTATTCAATATCATTAATTTGATCAAAATCTTAGGTTTTCTTAAGCCATGTTTCACACATATACTATTGGCTTATAGGAAATCATTGTACTTCATTTTCATAATTTTTGTGAAGTCTTTGAAGAAGACTCGTTGTTGTAATTCCCGTAATTATAAGGGAAATGTGTTGGAAATCCTAGTTGGTGGAAACTAGGTGCGTGCGTGGAAATCTTCGTTGGTTGTAACTAGGTGTTGGAAATTCCTAGCGAGGAAAGCTAGATGCTTGTATTGTATGTTGCAATATAGTGGATTAAATCCCGATGTGGTAGGGGACAAGACATGTGCCAAGGTTGGGCTGAACTAGGATAAAATTCTTTGTGTTTGCATTGTGATCTCTCTCTCTCTCTCACTTATTATTTATCGCTTGAATTTTTATTCCGCTGCATCTTATATTCTAGCGTAATATTTTGTTGATTAAGTACAAATTCGAGGCAACTCAATTTGAGACTCAGACAACTAGTAGAAGGATTTTTAATTGCATTAAAAAATTTATTATTTGTGAAAACTCTATTCAACCATCCTACTTGTGTTATCTACCATCCACATGATCCTACACATTGGAGTCTTCTGAAAGAACTTGTCGTTGCACATCATCTCCACATATTGCCGTGTATGTGGCTGTAGTACATCATAAAAGAATCCAATGGCATGGCCTTTGTCATATCCATGGTGTGGTCAAGAGATAAAAAGGTCCTTGAATCTATCCCATGTTGATAATGTCTCCTTATCCTTCTGCGAAAAGGACATGATTTGTCTCTTTAAGGTGTGGTTCTTCTGCAAAGAAAAGAATTTTATTAGAAACTCAGTTTGCAATTGTAACCAGGTAGAGATAGATCTAGGTGACAAAGAATTAAACGAATGTTTTACTTTATCTTTCAGAGACAATGGAAATAATTTTAGATAAACAGAATCAAGGCTAATTTTTCCATCCAACTGTTTCAAGCATACTTCTTCAGAAGTTCTGATATGCAAATAAGAATTATCATTTTCTATGCCATGGTAAGATGGTAAGAGTTGAATCACACCTGATTTCGAATTAAAATTATGAGCATCAACAGGCAAAACTATGCATGAATCAGACACCAACCCAGATGGTATATAAATATCCAATAAAGGTCTTTCTTTTGCAAGGGGTGTAATGAGTGTTTCATCATCATGGGTCGCCATATTTTCAGTTTGTAATAATTTATGTGAAGTAGTAGATCTATTCCACGTAAAATAGCAGAAAAAGATGGTTTTTTCGTTTTTTTATGTTTTTATAAAAATTTTGTGTTTTTATGCAATAACAAGCAAGTAAAAATCCTAAACTATAAGATGGAAAAATCTCACAGAGTATTTCTCCAGATAAATTGAAATTAAGGACTACAAATACCGATGTCACCGACAATGGCACCAAAAATTTGACTCGTACCAAAAGATATGAGCGCTACTCCCAAGTGTAGCAGATCGATTAATTAGTAAATTTGGAGAGTCAAGAATCGTATCCACGGGACAGTTGACCTGCAATGTGAATTAGTCTCTAAAGAGTAATAAAATGATGAAAAGCCACCATCTTTCGAAGGTGAAAGAATCGTGTCAAATGTTTTAAAATAAACACGAAAGTAGTCATATAACAAGAAGGTGGAAGTCGATACTAAGAAACCAATGAGAGGAGCATGTGTCGGTTGTGATTTCATTAAGGTATTTGCAACTAATGGTTATTAATATCTTTTCTATAACTCAACGTTTCACCCCGCAAGGGTATAAGAACGTTGAAAAATATAACGATAAACGATCATCAAAACGTGCCGTAAATAATCACACAAATTACTAGCTTCATGGAGAATTTAACTCATGTGCCTGCAAGGGTCACAACAATGTCCGCAAGGATCACGCCACGAATAAGTCTGCAAAGATCATATTCGATCCAAATACACCAACAACGATAATACTTGAATAATACATGTAGAAACTTGTAAAATACCTGATATAGCATGTGAAATAGGGCAAAAATACATAAAAAATCAAATATTAAACCACCCTAACAACTTTACAACCAACACATGATGGTACTAGCCATGCATGGAGAGAACATAACTCATATTCATAAGCAAAATACATGTTCAAAAGCTCAAAATACGAGTCAAATACGCAAAATACAAGATAAAAGTTTAGATATTTATTCCCAAAACTCCTCCAATAAGCCTTAGATCTTCTTCACAAACATCCATCTGCCTCTACTTCAAAGCCCCCCAAAAGTTATGCATATATACGCGAGGTAGTTCTCAAAATACGCCCAAAATATGCCAACAACAAGTCGAAATAACCCTAGGAATACTGACGTATTTATAGTAGTACTAGGTCGGTGCGGATGCGGATTTTTCACTCAAACTCGCTTCAAATCCGCTACAAACCCGAAACCCTAAGCGACGCAAACGTGGTCTATTGATCAAAGGCCGGATCGCCTGTGAAGCTGTTATGTGCCCTGCTACAGTGCCGGATCCAGCTGATCCTCTTCAGTTCGATCCGTTTTCACTTCTGTGTCGCAGTCATTCGATTAAGCAGAGAGCCGCTGCGATCTCGCCATGCGTCTCTCTCAATGGTCGCTTCAGATACTCGATGAGGCGCTCCTTCATCCGTCGGATCTTGATTGAACGTTCACAATTGAGCCGCGTCGTCACCTAGTCTACGTCGTTGGATGCGGCGCTAAGCCGTTGAGATGAGGCCACATAGCCCACTGATCAGCTAAGACATGTACGAGCATATACAGACCGTAATTTTCTCGTATTTGCGTCGTATTTCTTCATTTAAAGTGTATTCAACATTCATACATTCATAGTAATTAGCACAGATCTCAGAAAAATATGAATAAATAGCCGTTGAAATCATAAAATTGATATCTATACATGAAAAATATGAAAGTTTAGAAATACTCAATAAAATGTCATGTTTTGCATGGATCAAAAAGTTGCTCTAATAAATCTTATTAATCTAAATGCGCTTGTATTACAGACCAAATGCGTACAATATATACACAAAATAGGGCTAAATGAGGGGTTAACTATGTAATATTTATCCTATATCAGTTGTCTAATATGTCCACATCTATTAGTTTAATTATGCAAATTATGCAAGAATTAATTCAAAAAATTTAAACCGCTACTATTTTAATAGAAAGAAATTTATTCAAGTATGATAAAATTTTCTATGGCTAACAAGTTTTTTAACAATTATTTAACAATTAATAACTAATTTTCTAATTTACAAAATAATTATTGATAATTAAAATTAAGATTATAAATTTGACATCTAGGATTGTAAATATCCGATTCTGATGCACAATGCATCAAAATATTCCTTTTAACTAGTGAAATCACATAATATTTTTTGGTATTTCAATTTTCATAATTTAAGAAAAAAATAAATTATTTTACTAAATTAAAAATAAGTAATAATAATAAAGAAAATTAAAATAACGGTAAAATACTTGCCTGATTCTGACGTTCGGGGTAGCTGAGCATTCCTTACAATTGGTGGAGTTTTCTTGTATTATTTATTTATTTATTTTTAAATATTTATTTCTTTACTTATTTTTCTTTTCTTTTCTTTTCTTTTCCTTTTCTTTTCCTTTTTCTCGTGTCTCTCTCCTACCTTTTCTTCTTCTTTCTCCCTACACACGCTGAGCGGCTTTGCTTTCACGTGAGAAGCCATAGGAGCATGGAATATGAGAGGGAGGGGTAGCGGCATTGATCAGTGATGAAGGTGGAGCAGTGGTGACCGTCGATGGTGATGGGCAGCGATCGACCGACAGTAGGTGACACATGGCGGGAGAAAGACATGTGTTAGAAAGATGGAGTGTTTAAAGAAAGTGGTTGAGAGAATTGTGGCGACTGGGGTTGGTCATTGGAGGGGAGTTCAATGGAGAGGGGATGTGGATGTGCGGGCCGCAGCGGAGGAGCTCCAATGAAAGAGGGAATTGGGTTAGAGAGAGAATGCATATGGGTGTGCATTTAAGCTGAAAGGGGGGATGGTGTATACATATGATAAAATATTTAATAAAATATTTAATTAATATTGAGAGTTGGAAGAACTAGCTAATGATCTAAGTCATAGCCATACTTATATTCATTCATATAGGAGTTACATCATCTAGACCCCAAGGGACATCCACTACTAAGTGGATGTAATGGTGGATGGTTAGTGGGTGGAGACCAAAGATCTCCCCCATTCATAACACTCCCATATCCATCCATTCTTAGCATATGAATTCTTTAGGATCCAATACGCTAACGTGGGGTGAATAATACTGGATCCAGAGTTACCGTGTTTGCCTCGTAAAAACCTTAGCTGTGGAAACCCGATGGGAAAAACCAGCAGCTTAAGGAAAAAGAGTACAATACACAAGTGACTCCCCTGATCCGTACAAGCTACAGGCTTGTAGGTATTTCATCTGTCTCATCCCTATATCTTTTACAAGCTTTCTAAAAGTACATCTAGGTAATGCCTTAGTAAACAATCAACTAAATTATTACGAGACTGAATCTGTGTACTTCAATCTGTTTCTGCTCTTGTAGCTCGTGCATCCAGAAGAACTTGGGAGAAATGTGCTTCGTCCTGTCGCCCTTGATGTAACAAGCTTGTAGTTGAGCTATACAAGCTGCATTATCTTCAAATAAAGTGGTTGGCTCAAGGTCCGTCTTCTGGCCGGCCGTCACTAGAATGTGATGAATGACTGAATGAAGCCAGACACATTCTCTGGTAACTTCATGGATCGCCAGGAGCTCTGAGTGGTTGGATGAGACTAATGTAGTGGTCTCCTTCATATATTTCCAGGAGATGGCCGTACCACCATAGGTGAACACAAAACCAGTCTGTGATTTCTTGGTATGTGGATCAAACCTGTAATCTGCATCTGCATAACCAATCAAAGTGGAAGATCCACCTTTTGGGAAGTATAATCCCAGGTCAATCGTAGCGGGTGCTGAACTGTATCTAGTTAGTAGGTTGACTGCGAACGCTTTTTCAGGACGCATGCAGTTTGTCAAATATAGAAGTGCTCCAATGGCACTAAGGTACTGTACTTCAGGACCTTATGTTTCCTCCCCTTCTTCCAGTGGCCGGAAGGGCTCCTTATGCACATTCAAAGATCTAACGACCATTGGTGTACTTAAAGGATGGCTCTTATCCATATGGAAATTTTTGAGTAATTTCCTTGTGTATATGGATTGGTCTAACAGGATTCATACGATGAGGTGTTTTATCTGTAAGCCAAGACAATATTTAGTCTTGGCTAGATCTTTCATTTCAAACGTTAGTTTGAGGCTTGCAGATATTTCATCAATCTCTACAGGAGATCCGATGAGGTTTAAGTCGTCTACATAGAAGGCTATTAATACGAATTATGTTCCCGTGGTTTTAATGAATATACACAGGCAGACTTCATTATTGGTAAAACCTTGTTGAACAAGGAATTCACTCAGTCTGTTATAACACATTTTTTTTCGATTGCTTAAGACTATATAATGATCTTTGAAGCTTAAAAGAATAGACGTCCTAATGTCTATCTTTTATTTATGTTGGTATTTTGAAACCATCTGGAAGTTTCATATTATAGATGTCTTTATCTATATTGCCATATAGATATGCCGGCACAACGTCCATGAGCTGCATTTCTAGGCCTTCCATTGATGTTAATCTTATTATGAATCGGAATGTGATCGCATCCATAGCCGGAGACTATGTATCTTCATCATCTATCCCTAGTCGTTGGAAAAATCCATGAGCTACAAGTCGTGCTTTGTAGTGTACGATCTGATTATTCTCATTTCTTTTCCTTATGAATACCCACTTGTATCCCACGGATTTTACACCTCTTGGTGTCTGGACTACTGGTCCAAAGACTTTGCATTTCAAGAGTAAGTCCAGCTCTACTCCTATTGCCTCGTTCCACTTTGGCCAATCATCTCTGGGTTTGCATTCAGCTAGAGATCGTGGATCGATATCATCGTCGCATTGAGTGACATAAACAGCAATATCGAACGTGAAGTCCTCGACGACGACAATGCTTTTTCTGTTCAATACATCCCCAATACGTACGAAATTTAATGATATTTCTCCTGTATTGTCCTCTTCGGGGGACTGAAGGAGGGGAGAGGTTACTGGTCTGAGCTCAGCATCCTGTGGTGGGATATTCGTTATTTCTCCCGGTATTTTCCTCTTGTGAGGAAATTTATCCTTGGAGCCAGGCGGTCGTCCTCTTTTTATTTGAGGTACGGTCGATTCTGCTGCTGGTGAATTGCACCCATCTTTTGGAATGTCAATCCTAGCCGGCGTATTAGCAGCATTGACATGTGATCTGATAATTTTCTAGTTATCAATGAATTTGTTCGGGAGTAAATGTATTTTATTCTGAATGTGAAGGATCTTCAGGATCTTATCTTCACACATATTAGTACGCGGATCATAACGAGACAAAGTCTTAGTGTCCCAAGAAATGGTCTCTGAAGCTTCAGGCTTCTTGGTTTGTGAGCCTAGTTTGGAAAAAGAATTTTCGTCAAACTCACAATCTTCAAGACGAGCCTTAAACGCATCCCCCATGAGGGGCTCAAGGTATCTAATAATGGAGGGTGAATTATACCATACATAGATTCCAAGACGATGTTGAGGACCCATTTTAGTGCTCTGTGGAGGTGCTATGGGAACATAGACTGCACAACCGAATACTCTCAAGTGAGAAATATTGGGAGGTGCACCATATGCAAGCTGCATCGGCGATAAAATATGACCATTAGAGGGTTGTATTCTGATAAGTGAAGCGGCATGCAAAATGGCATGTCCCCATGCATCCACAGATAACTGTGATTGCATTAGCAATGGACGAGCAATCCATTGTAGTCTCTTTATAAGAGACTCAGCTAACCCATTCTGGGTGTGAATATGAGCTATTGGATGTTCAACTTCAATGTCAGTTGCTTGGCAGTAGTCTTGAAATACTTGTTAAGTGAATTCCCCAGCATTTTCCAGACATATTTTTTAATCTGGTTATCTGGAAAATGTGCTCACAACTTTATTATTTGTGCCAATAGCTTTGGAAAATCTAGGTTGCAGGTGGACAAAAGGCACACAAATGACCATTTTAAAGATGCATCTATTAGTACCATAAAGTATCGAAATGGACCACTTGATGGGTGAATTGACCCACAAATGTCTCCATGTATTCTCTCCAAGAAGCTAGGAAACTCAAACCTCACTTTCAGTTTGGACGGTCTCGTGATTAGTTTACTCTTATAACAAGGGGGACAAGGAAAATCACCCTTTTGATGAATCTTCAGGTTCTTCAAATTGTGTCCAAGGGATTGGGAGATGATGCAGTGCATCATAACCGGTCCTGGGTGACCTAGTATATAATGCCAGAGACTGAATTCTAGTGATGTAGAACACTGCTGGTGCACCATCAGATTAGCTTCTATAGGTTGGATGTATGTTTGATAAAGGCCCAACGGGAGTCCTTTAAAACGTTCTAGGATGGTTTTGATAACATTCTTATGAAGAGTAACATACAAATATTCAACGCTATTGAAATCATCAGTTTCCAAGTGATATCCGTTTAAATGGATGTCCTTGAAACTTAGTAGATTTCTATTTGATTTTGGAGAAAATAAAGCATCTTTTATTATAACTTGCGTTTGGTTTGGGAGCAATACAATTGTTTCATCTGATCCTTCTATTATATTATATAGTCCCGAAATTGTAGTAACCGGTCCATTATAATTAATGATGCTATTAAAATAGCATCTATCTCGAAGGATCGTGTGCGTGGACGCACTGTCCACTAGGCATTCACACTTCATCTCTAGAAAAGAATGTAAAAACTTTTACGAAAAGGAAAACTACATTCGATTCATAATTAAGATAAAGAAGTACACGGATATAATAGAAGATACGTCAAACATAAATGAAAAAGCTTAAAAGATAACTAAATCAGCTTCAGTCTAGGAGGTCGTCATTCTCAAAATCCTCGGGAGTGAACCGAGTTGGAGGCTGTATATCCACCAGATTTGTCTCAGCAGAAGGCTTCAGGCTTGCCTTATACAAATCTTGGAGGTGGCGAGGAGTACGACAGACACTGGACCAATGTCCAGTCATGCCACATATGTGGCATTTGTCTTCCCAGTTTTTCTTGGGAGCAGACGTCTGGCCAGAGGTATTCCTCTTCCACGTATTCTTCTTCTTCTTCCCCTCATCATTGTTGTTCTGGTGAGGAGCTCTGGTCTGCTTCTTTGCAGCTTTCCCCTTGTTGAGTCTGCCTTTGTGCTTGTTCTTCATCTTCTGGGAAGAAACTTTGTGAGCCTCAGGGAGAGGAGCAGAGCCAGCAGGGCGTAGATTATGAGTGGCCAATAGGAGGTCTTTATTCTGCTCTACCATAAGAAGGCAGGAGAGTTACTCAGAGTACCTCGTGAACTAGCGTTCACGATACTGTTGCATGAGAATAACATCCTTCTCATGAAAGGATGCATATGTTTTCTCAAGCATGCGGGTATCCTAGACTTCTTCACCACACAACTTCAGGCATGTGGTGATGTTATGGAGAGTTGAGTTATACTCAGCTACGGACTTGAAGTCCTGAAGTCGGAGATTCTCCCACTCATAACATGCACGAGGAAGGATCACATCTTTTTTATGTTTGTATCTGTCCTCAAGTGTTGTCCACAGTTTATGAGGGTCTTCCACTGTTAGATATTCGGCCTTCAGGGTCCGATCAATATGTCTCCTGATATAGATATTGGCTTTCGTCTTCTCTATATCGGAGACTCTAACAGTAGAAGTCCCTTTACCAGATGCCACAGGCGTAGCTGGAGCTTGAATTGTGGGACTTAGGCCCTGTGAGCGCATATGGAACTTCAGGTCTAGCTGCCAGCGCAAGCAATTTTTGCCAGCTGCATCGAGAACATCAAAATCGACGCTCGCAATATTTGCCATTTATCAAAGCATGAATTAATTATCTTTAAAAATTAAAACATGTATAGTAGTAAAACAAATTAGTTGTGGGGATCGGCCACTCATAACCAAAAATAATAAAAGTCCACAATCCATAATACAATCCAAAGTACGAAAAATTTAAAATTACAATTTGGAAACCATTGGGGGTCTCAGCTTTAGCAATTTTGCCTCCATCTTCAGGGTAAGTATCTCCGGGTTTTGGCTTTTACAATTAATTCCTCACTACATTTTCACTCGAAAAAAAGAAAAATTGCAAGGAAAATAAATAGTGGTGACTAAAAATGGCCGATCCAAAAACTACAACACAGTTTTACTAACATTCCAGGTTTATATAACATTCAAATAATTATGTAATATCACAGGCATAAACAATTTAATTTATTCAATATCGCAAGCAATTTATTGAAGAAATATCAAATTTACGTTTAATAATTACTTGGACCACAGGAAAATGTCATTACCAGTTAGGTTAGGTTACTAACGACAGAGCGGTCTCAGGATCCTTGTAATTATTAAATCGTGAATTAATAATTAATTTTATCCAATTTTTATAAATTGCAAGATGTTGAAATTAACAAAAAATGGACCAATAATTAATTTTATTAATAAACACCATCCCAAAAGTAATATATTAATGCCACACATTATTATCTCAATTATCCAGAGTTTTTAAGGATTTTCTAGTAATTTTTTGGTTTTTTCTGATATTTATCTAGATTTAATTGATTTTTTCTGATTTAAATATATATTTAAAGTAGAATTAAGATATACCCCCATTTATTTATAAAAAGCATATGGGCTTAAAGCCCCTTAGGCTTGCTGTGGGCTTCAGGCCCAACAGCCAAATTTTTTATTTATATTATTATTTTTTAATAAAGGGGTTAATGGGCCACTAGCCCATATGTTAAATGCAGCCTTATATTACCCTACCAGCCCCAAAAGAACAAAAGAGGCCATGCCCTTCAGGGAGGCTGTCATCATAGTGAGACCCCCCCTTTAGGGGGTGGAGATCCGGCGAATGACCCCCTCCGACCGGGGAGGGCATTTATGGCAACGCACGGGGAAGACCCCTCGGACTAGGGGGAGGCAGTGCCCGTAGGAAGGGCCCCCCGACTGGGGGGTTGCGCTGCTAGGAGGCCCCTGACAAGGGGCATCGCTTCAAAAGGGCCCCCTCGAACTGGGGGGAGGCGCAGCGAGGAGGCCCCTCGACGAGGGGCTGTGCATCTGAAGAGCACCCCCGACGAGGGGGCGTGTCGCAAGGGAGGACCACCCCCAACTGGGGGGTGGTGCTGCAGCAAGGCCCACCCCTGTTGGGGGGAGGCATCGTGAAAGACCCACACCCCTTCGGGGGGGGGGGGGGGGGTTTCCGAAGCAAGGCCCCCCCGACAGTGGGGGTTGGTGTTGATTAAAGATCCCCCTTCGGGGGGTGCCGTTAAAGACTCCCCCTTCAGGGGTGGTGTGTCGGATCAAGGCCCCCCCACCTTTGAGGGGGTTTTGGGGATGAGGCCGGGACGAAGAACTGCTTCAGGCGGTGGATGATTGTTTTTTTGATAGGTTATGTAATTTAAAGAGATATACAACGGATATGTATGATCTAATTTGGTCCATGTAATTTGATCTAAACACAATGAATATATATAAACTATGTTTAGATCTAGGAGTTTTAGATTTACCTCTAGATCCGTTAGATCTAGGGAAGACCGGAGAGCGAAACATCTGCAGAAAATAATCCCGCTACTTGAGGATGTAGGAAAATCAGTGGCTACACAAACGATCAAACTCCTTGCGTTGTTGGCTAACGATCCGCCAACAGATATAAAATTCCTTCGCCTTTTTAGTTTATTGGAACGGATTTTTGTAGAGAAAAATTTCTGGAGGCAATCGTGCATGATAACATGTTGAGAGTTGGAAGAACTAGCTAATGGTCTAAGTCATAGCCATACGTATATTCATTCATATAGAGGTTTCATCATCTAAACCCCAAGGGACACCCACTACTAAGTGGGTGTAATGGTGGATGGTAAGTGGGTGGAGACCAAAGGTCTCTTCCTTTCATAACAATTAATGAATAATTAATTGATGGGGTGTTGAGGGTTGAAGCAAGTAAAATGCATAGGTGACTAAGGTTTGTTATTTTGTTATTTTTTATTTTATTGTTTTCCTATTTTATTATTATTTTGAATTTAATTAGTTTTTGGCTCAGAAATGATTTTCGAAAAATTCTGGAGAAATTACTATAAATTCTGAAAAAATTATAAAACTTATGAAACAACCTTTGTTAAATTTTTTGGATAACAGAATAGTATATTTTGGGGCTTAATTTGTTAATGGTTTTTATTATTAATATTTTTTAAAATTTACTGTATCTAGGATCCAAAAGTGGTTTCCAAAAAATTCCTTAAAATTATCATAAATTTTGAAAAATTGGAAAACACATGAAAATAATTTTTGTCAACCTAGAGAATAACTTGTTAGAAGCTAAAATTGTTAATGTGTTTTGGGTTGTTTTGACCTTGGAAAAATAGTTAAAACATAGAAGAATATTTAAAAATTATAGAACCAGTTTTAAAAAACATTTAAAATTATTTTAATAACATTTACACTACAATATATTTATTGATAGATTTAGACCGTTATAGTATCATCATATTTTAATTTTAAAGAAGATATATTCTTTTCAAGATTGTAAATTCTAACATTTAAATCCTTGTATTTTTTAAAGAAAAATATTTTCATTATTTAAGGATTTATTTTCTAAGATTATTTTTTCTTTATTTGTGATTAATTTATCTACTCTAGAATTTTAGTAATATGAATGTTATGATCAATTTTTTGTTGGATCCTAAGATGGAAAGGAGATACACTATAGGTGGTGAATAGTGTATATGGAAATAAAATACTCATCAAAAATTTTCTTCATAAGATTGCAATTAGAGTTGCCTAAAAGAATCTTAATTAAAACTTACTTGCAATAAAAAAGACAAGCACAATGAAAGACAAAGCTATCAAGTAAGAAACAACTAAGAATGAGTACAATCACAAACGTAACAAGTTTATCCTAGTTCACCCATCTAGGGCTAATCCAGTTCTCAAAACTTTGTTGGGCCTTAATCTACTATTTCAACAAATAGTTACAACCACCTTACCTCCAATGATGATTTTTTTTTGCCTCCCTACAATTGGGCTTTTACAAACACATTGCCTCCAACACAGATTTTTCCTTACAACCAAGTGAAAATATATTTACAAATTTGACGCAATTGTTTTCAACCTTCATTAAGCCCCGAAGATGAAGCACAATGTGTTTTTTGTGTGGCTAGGGATTTGGGTTCTATTCTTTAAGATTTGGACTTTGAAAGAGTGGAAGAAAGCTCAAAAAGATTGATGAAAGAAAGGTAGAGCTTTGAGGGCTTTGGGCTTTTTCCCTTTTTCTTTTTCGTCTTCTTTTTCATTTGATATTTCCCTTAGAATTGATGCTTAATGATCTGCGATCATTCACATATATTGGGGATAAAAACATGTCAAGAAACCCCCAAAACCCTCTCCCAAAGGACAGAAATTTGTCCATTATAGGCTGCCAACAAGGCAGTAGTCGACTACTGAGAGCAGCCAACAGCCAACATCCCAATAGTAGGAAACAAAAATTTCTGAGAGCAGCCAACAACACAATAGTCGACTCTTATACAGCTGGCAGTCGACTACTTTTCTTATACCCAGTTTTGTATCAGAAATCAAAAGGATACACTATCTAAATCAATGTAAAGTATTTTCTGGGTGTTCCTAAGTGTGTGTAAGACATTTTCAAGGCAATACAAGAATTCTAATGACAAGAACAAAAAGATACAACAATTTCCATATAAATTCTTCAAGCTCTTGAATTTTTGTAGATTTGATTTCTCATCCTCATATCATTGAATCTATCCTCTTCAATTCTTTGCCTTGGAGTCACACCTCCTTTTTGCCAAATCTTACTATGATATCATTATCTTCTATTCTTGAGCATTCTTGGGTAAAATCACTTCGTCTAATTATCCTGTCACACTCAATGAAATTCATTAAACCACTAAATAATGTTTGTACATCATCAAAATATATTTTGGGATATCCAATACTTAACATTCTTCCCCCTTTTTGATGATGCAAACATATCATTCAAAAAAAAATAATTTTAAGTAATTTTAACAAATTCAAAACTCACTCCCCCTCACTATATGCATACTCCCAGTAAATTGATTCACTCTTGATTTTGATTATGCCAAATATATCATTCAAAAACAATAAATTTAAGTAATTTTAACAAATTTAAAACTTACCTCCCCTCACTATATGGATACTCCCACTCAATTGATGCACTCTTGATTTTGATGATGCCTCCATGAATTTCTTCTCTCCCTTTTTCATCATAAAAAGATGGGAGACCAAGTGATAATGGCATCATTTCCCATTTCAAGCTTGAGAGTTTCATCAAAACATGTATGCTCTCCATAATAACAGATATATATTTTGAATGTTAATTCATTTCATTGCTTCAGTTGGTTTACAAGGGTTGTATATATATACAAACTGTAAAACAGAGATGCCTAAATACAAGGAAGCATGAAACAAACGTTCAAATAATAAATCTATTGTTATAACTACTAGGAGAGAAACTGTGGAGATAAGATAGGGGCTGATTTTGTTGAAGCTTGAACAAGTTGTTGAGATATTGCTATTGTGGTTGCTTCTACTGAAGATACTTTGATATCTTTTATATGCCCCTGTAAGATGGTGCTCCCATTAGAGATACCGATCTTGGAACGTAAGTTGTGAAAGGTGGCAGATGGTAATGGCTTCGTGAGGGCATCAGCTAGTTGATCTTTAGAAGATACATGTGATACAATGAAAGACCCTTGAGCCACATGGTCACGAACAAAATGATAGTCGATGGAGATGTGTTTCATTCTTTAGTGAAAGACATGATTAACAGAGAGATATGTTGCACCAATGTTATCACAAAAAATCTGTGGAGCGGTTAAGAAAGTAACATGTAACTCACTGATTAAATGTTTAATCCAGAGCACCTCAGCAGCACAAGATGCAAGAGCATGATATTCCGCTTCTGTGGAGGAACGGGCAACAGTCTTTTGTTTCTTTGAACACCAGGAGATTGCATTGCCCCCAAGATAAACAATGTACGCTGAAGTGGATGTGTGATCGTCATGATTGCCAGCCCAATCTGCATCTGTAAAGGCATTAACACAGAGATTCTGATGTGTTCTGAGAAAAAGAACATGATGTATTGTATCTTTTAAATAGCATAAAATTGATTTTTCTTCAGACTAGTGAATCTTTGTAGAATGCATGAATTGTACCATTTTGTTGACTGTGTAAGATATGTCGGGCCGAGTGAGTGACAGATATTGCAAAGCACCAATTACTTGACGAAAATAGGTTGCATTGGTGGATGAAGAACCATCATGTAGCTGAAAGGGCCGATGGAAGACATTGGTGTAGTGCATTCTTTTGCACCGTACATTTTTGTCCTTTCCAATAAATCCCTTATATACTTATGCTAGTCAAGAGAAGCCCATATTTGGTTGGCAGAACTTCAATACCAAGGAAATAACGAGGTCGACAAGGTCCTTGATAGAGAAGCGAGTTGCCAATGCTTGCAAAAAACATGTGAGGAGCTCGGTGTTGTTTCTGGTGACAATCAAATCATCAACATAGACCAAAAAAACAGAACATAATAGCATTGTGATGATAAATGAAAAGTGAGGTGTCACTTCGTGATTTAGCAAATCCATAGGAGAGTAAATATCCCTTGAGCTCATTATACCATGCTCGAGGAGCCTATTTAAGACCATAAATTGCCTTTCTTAGTTTGTAAACAGAATTCGGATTGTTTTGATCAACAAATCTCGGGTGTTGTTGCATAAAGACTTCTTCAGATAGTGTTCCATGAAGAAAAGCATTATTGACGTCCAATTGTCATATAGGCCAGTCATTTGACAAGGCAAGTGAAAGGATGAGCTGAACAATTGTTGGTTTAACAATCGGTCTAAAGTGTCATGAAAATCAATACCGGGACGTTGGTGAAATCCCTTGGCAATGAGATGGAACCATCAGGATGTCATTTAATTCAAAAAAACCCATCTACAGCTAACTACATTTTGAGAATGAGAAGGAGGGACGAATTCCCATGATTCGTTTCAAGAAGTGCTGTAAGCTCATAAGACATGGCTTGCTACCATTCAACATGTTTAATGGCTTCGGTAAAACAGGTGGGTTCAAGAGAGTCAGGAAGAGGATAATTTGTAGTTGTTTGATAGAGCCGTTTGGGTTCGTAAATATTTCTTTTGGAGCGAGTGGTCATGGAATGGTGTCATGCCCCGCTTCCCAAAACGGGTACGAGGACGAGTCGAAGGTCCACATGGGCTGGAGCTGTGAGGCTCGGGCCCAATAAGCGTTTGTAGAGATATCATTTAATTTTCAAGTTCTTGCATTTAAAAGTTCATAACAATAAGAATAAGAGTACTCGAAAAGAAATTGCATTCATTAATAAAAGAGATAATATCCTGCATTATATCAAGTTTAATAAAAGACGCACAGTATGGCTACAACTGTAGGAAGGGAAACTAATGGTGCGAAGCACACAACCTAGACAGAAAGTAAAGCGGTGCTACGCACCCAAACTAAAAAGCGGTAAACCTCCGGAAGTTAGCAACGAGGGGGAACCTCTAGGTCTGGTCCTCGTCTGGTACGTACTCTGGGTCAACGTCCTCCGGCTCCAAGTCCTCAAGTAAGGCCGGCTCGTCTGTGTACTCTGTCTCGGTACCTGACGTACAACACCCAAGAGAAAAGTAGCTGTACGTCAGGTAAAGTCTACAAGGAAAGGTGAGAAAACTCTACTGCAAGCGTAAAGGAATTTAAAGACGACATTTTAATGTTGATTTAAAATGAGAGATGCAACAGCATGCCATTTATACATTTATGCAAGGGAAGCAAAAACTATGCAAAAAGTAAACGTGGCTGGCAATCGTCGTAGCGTGTGCTACATGCGACAAGGCAAGACAAGACTAGACAAGACCGTGTGACACCAAGCAACTTGACACCAAGAGGGTTCATGCCTTCAACTTAGAAAGTGGCAAAACTCTCTAACCTGGTGGCCGCTCAACCCTACCCCACCCCAAGAACTCAAGACAATGCTGAACGAGGACTACTCACTCTGTCTCGGTGAGTGCCTCTATACCCACGGTTTGCAGGGGTCACTCACTCACTCGATGAGTGCCGAGCTTCCTGTAGGTCGTTCTATAACAAGGATCATCCACTCTGCTAGGTGGGTGTCTCAATCTCCGCGGGTTGCCAAGGGTCACTCACTCACTCGATGAGTACCTGACTTCCTGCAGGTCGTGTATCTGTACAATGGATCACTCTCTCTATCTCAGAGAGTGCCCTATTGCCTGCCGGCTGTGCAAGACAAGTCATGAATGCTGTTACATGGCATGCCATGCATATAGTTTGTTCTAGGGTGTCCACACGTACACACACAGATAGATCCTAGCATGAAAGTTAGAGAAATTTATACCTAAACTTCGTTGTCAAGTCTAGGTTATCGTGCGGAGGTCCCGGACGCTATCATTTTACGTCCGGTTCTCTTGTTCAACAGTTTACAATTTTAAGAAGGAAGTGGCCTAGACGTGGCCGTAACTACGCAAGTGGGTATACTTGGCTGCGGTGGCAAGAAGAACGTCCATCGGAAGCGTCTCGTCTCTGTCGGCACGTCGGTCAACGTCCACTGTCACAAGTCAACGGCAGGTGTCAGGTCGCGTTTTAGAAGTTCCTATTATGGTATGTTTCTAAGTTTGGCGTGGCTATCCTAACCGTCCCAAAACACTGTTCATGTGATCAAATCTGTTGTACGGTCCTCTACGACGATTCTATCCTATGTGCACAGTCAATATAGTCCGATCGTCGATTCTAGATTAGCACAACCTTTTAATGGTGCAAAAAGTAAATTTAGTTATTTTAAGTTGTCGATTTTTAATTAGGGTTTGATGACCTAATGTTTGGATTACTACGAGCGAGAGGACCAACCTTGTATGACGTACATGCACGGGTTTGACGGCGGATCTGGAACGGTGGAGGTGCTCGGTGATCTCGACTGCGGGTAGCGCAGTAAGGATCGCCTCGGGATCGTCTTGGCTGCGGGTAGCGCAGCGAAACAGTAACGGCGTCGAGGTCGCCTCGGTTGCAAGTAGCGCAACAAGTGGCAACGACAACGACAACGACGTCGGAGAGGGTGCGAGATCTATGGCGTGCATGGGCTCTTAGGCACAAGGGGGCTGCCGTGGATAGCAGCGAGGGGTGCGCAGCCTGCGGGGGTGCTGGCCGGCGACAGGGAAGAGGGTGCGGCCTGCGGCAACGGGTTGCTGGCCGTGGGGTTGCTGGCAGATAGGAGAGGAGGTCGGTAATTTTCTTGGTGGCCGGGGCTGCTGACAAGGGAAGGCCGACAGGTTTAGGGGATGAAGGGGGAGGTCTGATGCTCGGGGAGGCCGCGGGCCGCCGGCAGTGGCACGTACGGCCTGCTGTGTGGGGAGAAGGCCAGAGCAAAGGAGATGGCCGGTAGTTTTGTGGAGGAGGGGCCGTCTGCAGTTGTGTAAGGGAGAGAGAGGGTCATGCGGTAGTTTATAGGGAATGATGAGGTTTCGCCGGCTATGGGGGTTGGTCGGAGGTGGCCGGCGGCGATTGTGCGGTAAGGGAAGAAGTGGCGGCTGCGTGGGTTCCAAGGGGAAGTGATGGCTAGGTTTAAAAAACCCTAGGGTGAGTGTTGCATTATAATGAGAAAAGTTGCTATATGGGGTTGTAAAGGGGGTGCACTTAGGGGTTGATTGGAGAGAGAGTGTGAGAGGGGGAGGGTATGACTAGTGTGGCAAATAGCTTAGGAAGATATTTGATGATAGGTAGGATCCACTAGGATTAGATTTGATTTAGTGATTAGGAAATTTTGAATTTTGAATTAATCTAGGGCTAATCATAGTTTAAAGATGATTAGGGTGAAGGGTCAGTCTAACGGTGTCCGAAAAATACAAGAAAAATATCGGGACGGCCGTGACGACGAGAGGATAGAGAATACGGTGGTCGGTCACGAGCTAGGGTTACGAAAAACGATAACAAAAATAAAAGATCGAACATCGAAGTCTAAAGGTTAAGACACATCTTCATTCAAAGCTGATTTGTGGGAGAATGACCCGTGAAATGACGTTCACAAAAAATTCCACAAATAACTACTCTCCCTAAGGATCACAACGATATATAACTTCGTTCATTTAGGATACAAGAGGAGGTCACAATAAATACGCGTACAAAAAAGAAAGTACGCGCAGAAAAACACACAGTCGAAAAACGACCGTTACAAATGGGAAGGAGCTTGCTGAGCTGATTTGGTTGGAATTGTTGACATGGGAAGGGCTGGAAGTGCTGGTGATAAATTAGTAGGAGGAAGATATGTAGTAAGAGAACTATAGATAGGAGGTAAGGAAGAATCATTTGTGAGGGGAGAGACGTTATGGTACAACTACATGTTTCTGCAGAAAGAGACGATGAAGATGTAGTGATTGGCGACAACAAAATGTGCAATGTGGCTGCCATGGCGGTCTCTACTGGTGGTTATTGTACAACAATGGGCCCTGGCATTGGTGGTATAGAAAGAGAAGTTAAAGGTAAATTCCAATTATTAAGAGATGTAGACAGAGTTGAAAAATCAGCAGAGGATGTTTTTAAAAAAGGAAACTCAGTTTCAACAAATCGAACATGACGAGAGGTGTAGATTTTATTTGATATAATGTACAAACAAAAATAGGTACTTTGATTGAGATAATAACCAAGAAAAACACATGGAGACGATTTGGGTTCAAGTTTATTAGAATTGTTTGGTTTTAACCAAGGAAAACATAGACATCCAAAAACTTTAGTTTAATGTAATTAGGTTTCCGAGTAAAAAAATTTTCATAAGGGGAAGCAAAATGTAGTATAGGAGTGAGAAGCCGGTTAATTAAATAAACCGTAGTTTGAAAAGCATATGACCAATATTTGTGAGGGAGTTTTGCTTGATGAAGAAGAGTGAGGCCAGTATCGACAATGTGCTTATGTCGTCTTTCAGCAGTGCTATTGTGTAGAGGTGTGTGAGGTGGTGTTTTGAGATGTTGAATACCCAATATGCTTATGAAGTCTGTTAGAGCAGTATATTCTCTGCCACCATCCGAGTAGACAGAAATGATAGGTTGTTTAAAAAAAATTCAACCATAGCTTTGTATTGACGAAAAATAGTGAACACATCAAAGGATAGAGCCAAACATATTTAGTAAAATGATCAACAAAAATAACGTAATAATAAAAACCATTATTAGATTGGACAGGAGAAAGGCCCCAAACATCAGTGTAAATTAAATCAAGAGACCCATGGCTTTCTAAAGTGGATTTGCCAAACGGTAAACGATAGATTTTATTGCATAAACACGATTGACACATTAAATTGGGAGGAATAAAGGAAGATAACGACACTGATCAAGATTGAACCAGATATTTTATTACTTTTAGGGGTGGATGACCAAGACAGTCATGCCAAATTATCGGGCATGTAGAAGCAGTGACACCTATAGAGAGAGCCATGATTTGGCTAGTATTTGCACCTCCTGTAGTTGGCCATTCATAAAGATCATGCCGATTCTTTCAGTGGAGTAGAGGAGTCTCCATACACAAATCCTTGATAACAAAATAAGAAGGAAAAATTTCAATAGAAGTTTGGTTGGATCAACAAAATTTAGAGACAGATGTTAAATTTTGTTTAATAGACGTCACACATAAAACATTAGAGAGATTGAAAGAAGGAAGAAAAGAAACAGATCCAGTATGAGTTATTTGTAAACCCGAACCATCACCGATTTGAATGTCATCAGGACCCTTATAAGGTTGATGAAGAGTCACGTTTGACAACTGAGAGGTAACATGGTGAGACGCACCAGAGTCAACTTTCCATGGATTTAGAGCAGTCTGGGATGTGGTGACGTGATTTGCAGACAGACGATGAGGGTGAAGTTGAGGAAAGAGCTTGAAACATATTTTGGCATCATGTCCATGCTTGCTACAGAACTGACAAACAACTGGCAGGGAAGTGGATGGGTTGGGTTTGTATTGTTTGTTGGCAAGAGCAAGATTAGGAAGTATGTCAGGTGTCGGGGATGGAAAATTGGGCTTTGGAGTGTGATGGGAAGATGTGAAATTTTTGGCTATATTGGTAGTGGGAGGAATGTGATCAGAATTTTGTGTCATTTTGAAGAAGGAAAGTCTCATGATCGATAATCTTATCAAACAATTCTTCGAACGGAACAATAGAATCTCAAGTTCACATGGTAGTAGTAAGGTCCTTGTAAGCAGGGCCGAGAACACTGGTTGCATATATAAGAAGATCAGCATCACTTGGAGGATCACCACGAGCAGTGAGCACATCTGTAATTTGTTTGATAGAGAGAATAAAGTCAGTTATAGAGAGAGAGCCATGAGTAACCGTAGTGAGTGTATCCTTGAGATGAATCATATGAGTGGTAGATCTCTTGGCATAGAGGCAAGCGAAACGAGCCCATGCTTCCTGACTAGTAGTTGCAGAAGAAGACAACAGTATAACTGCTTCACTCAGAGATGCAATAATTGCATGTAAAATTAATTCATCTTGTCGACACCACAGAAGATAGGCTGGGTTGGGAATAATTTGATCATTTTGAGCCAATGTTGGAGAGGGACATGGGAAGGTTCCATCGAGATATCCTAAAAGATCCAGACTAATGAAAAGGGCATTAAATTGAGCTTTCCATGAAAAAATAGTTGAGAGACGTGAGCTTGAGAGGCAACTGAGCAGCAGCATTGATGGTTATTAGATTTTGAGATTTGGAATTTGAAGAGATGACAACAATTGTTGATGAATTGCTTGTAGCCGAGTCAGATGCCATTTAAAAAAATAGAGGACAGGAAGACACGAAAAGGGGAAGGATCTAACTCGTTAGAGGAAGGGCTCCGATACCATAACAGATATGTATTTTGAATGTTAATTCATTTCATTGCTTCATTTGGTTTACAAGGGTTGTATATATATACACATTGTAAAACAGAAATGCCTAAATACAAGGAAGTATGAAACAAACTTTCAAATAATAAATCTATTGTTATAACTAATAGGAGAGAATCTGTGGTGATAAGATATGGGCTGATTTTGTTGAAGCTTGCACCGGTTGTTGAGATATTGCTGTTGTGGTTGATTCTGCTGAATATACTTTGATATCTTTGATACTTAAAACATAGGACGCCTAAAAATAAAAGATCAGAGGCTTGGTATCCTTTTCATTAAGGATCCTTGGGGTTAGTCAAAGGGGTTTATACTTGGGTATCAACAAGATAATCAATAAAACATGGATACCTAAACATAGTGGGTTCAAAAAATTTCATCCAAAAGGAACCCAACCACACTTAGAATTTATTTTCCTAGCATGCAGATACAAACAATTATAAGATACACGCATATTTTTTATAATTTTGTCTATACAAGCATGTTTACCAATATCGGCCAAATTTTTTGGAACCCAAATCATATCATGTAATTTATGCTTAGGCATGTAATATTTCCTAACATAATGATACATAAATTAATGATTAGAAAAATCCAATCTATGAATAGAACTATTAGCAACATTGGATTTCACAATCTTCTTGCATGCAAAAGAACTATACACGAAAGCCTAATTCCTTTTAGCACATTTAGCATGCAAACTAACATGATTCTTGTCATTATGAGCTCTATTATCAAATTTAAATTTAGAATCATGCAAACATGAAGAAGTAGTACCTAAACTAACATTGCTCTTAAGATTATCAAACTTAAGAACAATTCCTCATGCTTCAGCATACTAAAATATAAATCATTCATAAGCACATCAATCCTAGCATTGTAATCATTCATGAGAAAGGTATTTTCAACAACTAATCTTTAATTATCAATTCTAAGTTTTTCAATAAGCAAATTTGCATTATTCAACATATAGGTAGAAATAATATGCCCATGCATCAAAGTATCATACTTTTCATTTAACCAATCATAATCAGCCATTAAAGCACTATATTTATTCTTCAACTTATCATGATCAATAATCAATGAAGTATGATTCTTCTTTAAACTTTTAGGATCATGCTTCAATGAACTAAATTTACTTTGCAGCAATTTGTAATTCTTTACTAAATTATTGTAAGCATCAAGCAATTCATCATTATCATGATCATCGTTGGAGGTTAAATTTTACATTATCAATACCTTATGCCATAAAGCACACATCAAGCATGTGCCATATTTGATTTGCACTTGTAGCTCCTGACACATTACTCAAAACTGTGTTCGATAAAGAGCAAAATAAAAATTTTAGTGCATCATCACTAAGAGTGGCCATTTGTTTCTCTTCACTTGACCACTTGGAGATAGGTGTTGTGGGTTTGCAAAATGGTTTCTTCATGAGACTCCACATATTATAGCCAATAGATGTGATGTAATACTTCATTCAGTTCTTTAATTGACTGTAGCATATGTTGTCAAACATTGGGGGTCTCGATGGATCTTCTCCTTGTAGAAACATGTTGCTTGTTGACGCCATCCTATAACCAAACTCTGATACCACGTGTTGGATCCTGAGATGGCAAGGACTTACACTAGGGGTGAATAGTGTATATCTGGTTGTACTCGACTACTGTACATCTAGTGGTTGGCTACAGTAACAAAAATAGTTGACTCTTGGAACAATAGTTGTTGACTATTGCAAGAAACAGAAAGTTCTGAGGGCTGACAACACCCCAGTAGTCGATTCCTATACAACTAGTAGTCGACTACTTTTTTAATACATAGTTTTGTATCAGAAACCACTAGGATACACTATCTAAACCATTTTAAAATATTTTATGGGTGTTCCTAAGTATGTGTGAGACATATGCAAGGTATAGAAATATTTTAATGATAAGAATAAAAAGATACAACAATTTACATATAATATCTTCAAGCTGTTGAATTGTTGTAGAATTTGTTGGATCTGGATCTAAGCCTAGAGGGGGGGGGGGTGAATAGACTAATAAAAATTCTCGTGCAACCCACGAGCAATCACAGGCAGTTATAGCAGATGCAGAGTAAATAATAGGCAATCACAGAGTACACAACAGATTTACCCTGGTTCGGTCGTCCCCACGACCTACGTCCAGCCCCCAAAGCAGATACTAAATTAATAATGTAACATGTACAACCATAAAAGCTAGATCACCTCCTCTACGCTTACCAGGCTCTCAGTACCCCACTCCACTAATGTTCAACAAAACTAATCCTAGTATAAGCTTTCTACTGACTAGTCCCAACTAGTCAAATCCCGCTTGTCTAGTACCATACTAGACAAAACCCCAAAACACAAGTATGGTAAAGTTTTTCCTACAAAGATCGCTACACTAATAATAATAATAATAATAATAGTAATAATAATAATAATAATAATAAAGAGTTTAGGAAATCTCAGTTTGTGCAGTCATAGTCGTCTCTGTCAATCAGCTCAGGTCAAATCAAATCTGACTGGAGTAGTCGTCTCTAACTCTAGAGCAACTTAAGTGGCGGCTTTGGCCCCTCTCCTTGGATGTTGCGAGCTTGGCACTCCCCTTGGATTGGTGGTGCAGCAGTGCATGGGTCATTTTCACTAAATGATGAATTATGCAATGAACTTACATGTGATGATGTGGAGGCCAAGAAACACATATGAGCTGTTTCTCTTCTCTCTTCTTTGTCATCTGATGATGATTCGTCGGAGGTAGAATCATCGCTTTGACAGAAGGCTGCATATGCTTCCTTCCTTGGTCGTCGAAACTTATTCCGTCCATCGTTCCTTCTCTTATTGTTCTCTCTGATTTTGCCACGATCTTTGATGTCTCGGTTGTTCTTCTCCAAGGGACAATCTCTTTTTCCATGCCCGGGTTTATTGCAACCAAAACAAATAATACTGTCAGTAGGACGGAATGATCGTTTACCATGCTGACTTGTCATGAAGTCTTTGAAGTTTTTCGAGACCAAGGCCGTATGATCTTCTTTGTCGGTGTAGTCGGAGTCTTCTTCTTGTGCTTTGAACCCAAGGTTCTTTTTCTTCAGTTTTTCTTCTATCTTCTTATCTTTCTCAAGCTCTATCTCATATGCCATGAGATTTCCCATTAGCTCTTCAATGGTGAGGTCTTCAATTGTGAGCTTCTCGAATGGCCGTTGTCTTCCCTTTCCATTCAGGTCTAAGAGATCTTAATATATTCATTACCTGATCATATTCAGATAGTTTTTTGCCTAGACCTGCAAGCTCGTTTGTGATGTTAGTAAAGCGAGTATTTACCTCGGTAATACTCCCTCCTTCTTCTATTTTAAAAGATTCAAATTTAGAATGTAAAACGTTAATTCGAGATTCTTTTACCTTCTCGGTTCATTCGTGACTTACCTGAAGAGTATGCCAGATATGATGTGTCGTCTCACATTAAGAGACACGATTGAACTTATTACCTGTTACTACACAGAATAATGCATTCATGGCTTTGGCGTTGAGGTTGGCTTTCTTCTTTTCGTCGGCAGACCATTTTCTGTTGTCGACTTCAATGGGTGTTTTGTATGGATCCTTAGTGACGATCCATGCTTTAATGTATAGTAACTCTAAATGAGTCTTCATGCGTATCTTCTAGCTTGCGTAGTTTGTTCCATTGAACAACGGTGGTCGCATGGTGTTGAGTCCTTTAGAGTGGAAGGATGTTGATGCCATCGTCTTTTAAACTCACTCTGATACCATGTGTTGGATCATATGGATGGCAAACAACACTAGAAGGGGGGTTGAATAGTGTTGTATGAATTATAAAAAAAATTCGTTGATTAGTACAACACAATAATTCCCTTCCAATGTTTCCTAAGAAACCAAGTAGAGTGATCTACGATTGGTTCTTAATCAACAAAGTAAGATAGAGCAATTACAAAGAATAATTACAAATAGATAAATATTATAAACAGAGAGATATTAATATAGTGGAATAAAGAAAAAAACTTTGCAATATATTAACAAATGATTACAAAGATGATGTATTAACAATAAATGGCTATCTAGCACAATTAAATAAACAAACGCAGAAAGCATGCAAAGACAAGAGATTTTTATCCTGGTTCCCCAGAACCTGGGTACGTCCAGTCCCCGACCAATCCGGTACGAGATTCAATCCAGTATTGCCTTGGCAATACAATTACCTAGCTTCACTCGCAAGGATTTCCAACGACCTAGTATTCCTACCAGGATTTCCAACTACATAGACTTGTCTAGGATTTTCACAACCCTTATCACAAAGGGAATCCCAAATAAAAACAAAGATCCAATTCTCCACAATTTTTGATGGAGATTGCTTTACACCCAATACGAATTCTATAGCCAAGATAATATTGCAATTTGTGCTTATATGGCTTAAAGAATTCAAAGTGATCTTAGATCACACAAAGAATATATTTTGATTCGATGTGATCTGGATCCTTTTGGTTTTCAAAAATCCTTCAAAGAATATTAAATCAAGAAAGAGGGATTTTGAAAAATGATTTTTAATAGACAAAATAAAATAGATCTCAAAAAGGAATTTCAGATTAAAAAATATGAGATCAGAAATTTAAAACTAGAATTTTGATATGACGATGAGAGCGATTGAGAGCGACTTGAGAATTTCAAAAATATAACTTTAGCTTAAAAGATGATAATGAATTGGTGCTTTGAAATTTTCTCAAGGAGCTCTATTTATAGATGTTACCACCTAAAGGCCGGCCCGTGAAATTAAGGCCCATGTGCATGGGGGCCCAAGCAAACACCTCACCTACCCTCCTGATGGGACACTCGCCTCGCCCGCCACAAGCTCGCCTCCAAGATCAACCAAGAAGCTCGCCTGTCTGACCTACAAGCTCGCCATGCTGAGGACAAGCTCGCCTACCCTCCAACAAGAAGCATCGTTCGGAGGAGCCGAGCTTAATCACCGATCTATTGCTCGCCCCCGAGGGCAACCAAGCATAAATATCTCTGACAGTGTGACATAGGCTCACCTCCTCTCCATTAATGCCAGAGGTGAAGGGCAAAAGCTGATGGCTGCCGCTCGCGTCTCATTAATGCACCTGACACCTTTGACACCATTAATGCAGAAAATATTCCTGACACTGCTCGCTGACCTATCGCTTCAGCATTCGAGTGCCAGCTGGGTTGATTCGATAGCTGATGGGACAGTGAACAACCGCCTTTTAGCCCTATAAATAACCCCCTCATGCCTATATAGAGGGGGTTGGTCAGTAAAATCTTCTAACTCACTTCAATACATAAGGTCGGATATCTTTTACATATCTACGCCTTCCTCATAAGCCTCGCAACGCTTCGTCGATCTGTCTTAAGATCGTCAAGCACGCCTGACACCTACTTTTTACGCCACCAGCTGACTTAGGCATCAGAGAGGCTACGGGCTGACAGCCAGCCCCGCCTTTTTGACAAGTTGTTGATTCTCACAGGAAGCTCTCTTCAGCTATCGGGAGACGGTGACCTTCAGGTGACCTTCAGGCGACCTCGGATCATTCACCTCTGAAGCGAGTTCCGAGTCGTACTAACCTCTCCATCACCCAAAAACTTGTAAATTATTGTACCTGTGATTCCTACTTCAAATAAATTTCATTTTGTGTGGATCTGACCCGCAACAGTTGGCACCATATGTGGGAACGAGGGTTACACCCATGTCAGGATCCACACATCCTCAACTCCATGGCAAGTCACCCGACGTCACACCCCCTCCACCTCTGAGGAGGATGGGTCGACTTGAGTCCATCATCGACGACACTCTAAGGCCACCCCTGGTCGAAGAGCCACATTCTTCGAGAAGGATTTCTCCGAAGAATCAACCCCTTGAGGGATCGACCGTGGCCATTTAGGACGCAGCCCTTGGCATCTACAAGAGCTTACAGAGCTTCACCAGGATGATGGAGGAGTGGACCGTTGCCCACCAAGCGGGACCATCTTGGGCAAAAGGCCCCTCCGAGCTCCAATGTAAGGAGAGACCTCCTCCCCCAATTTGATGAGGAAGCAACAATACAGCAGAGGCAGTTCGAGGAAGAGAAGGCAGCCCCTCTACAGAGGGAGATCCATAGAGAGGAGGAGGTCGCTCATCAGAGGCGACTACAGGAGGAAGCGTCCCTTTGACGGCTTTGCCTCCTCTATGTTGAGAGAGAGAGAGAGAGGCTTCAAGAGGGGAGCTGAGGAGTCCCCCTGGCATCGGCCTTGATGGAGCGAAGGAACGCCTACTGGACCATCATGTAGAGAGCTATTGTCGTGGGAGATCACCTAACCCGAGGTGCGGGGGTGTGAATTTCGTAGCAGGAGCCCCTAGCGAGATCACCGCCCTCCTAGACATGGAGACATGCAGAAGAGAAGCCGTGACCATAGTCCTATCCCTTGGGAGAGAGAGGGAGGAATGCCTTTGAGTGCCGAGGTGGCTCATCTGGCGATTCCAATCGGTGGGATAGAGAGCCGACACCTCCCCTGGCCCAAAAGAAGTCAATCTGTTGACCCACAGGGTGATCTCAACCCCGGTACCACATAGGTTCAAGCTACCTCAGGTTGAACTTTATGAAGGTTTATGCGATCCCTTGGAGCGCGTGCAGTTATATCGGGGATTTATGGAGTCCAAGTGGCTGGAGACGCCCTCCTTTACCGAGCTTTTCGTACCACCTTGAAGAAAGCAGCGATGGAGTGGTATAATGGCTTGCCCGGTGGCTCCGTAGATTCCTTTGGCGACCTCTCTCGGCCACTAATTCTTGGCAGGGCGGAGGAAGAAGAAGGCATCGGACTATCTGTTCATGGTGGTCCAGAATGAGGGAAGACCATCCAAAACTTCTTTCAATGATCGAATAAAGAGCGACTCAGCATGACGAGCTGCGGGGACGAGCTCTTCATGGCAGCATTCAATATTGACGGTACCACCGTGACAATGGCCACGACACCGATGACTACTTTGCCTTGAAGAGAGATATTGAGCGGCTGATCCAGGGCGGGCATCTTCAGAGATTTGCCGACCCAGAAAGACCCGACTGCGGGAGAAGAGCAGCTGCAAGGCCTGATCAATCGACCCACGATGCCGAGCAAGTGGCCCTCCACAGGCCCGAGCCGGTTGTGCGTGTGGATGTAATATGCAGCTGGCCGGCCCAGGGTGGCACATCATCGTCGACGAGGAAGGCGTACGCTCGACAAATCCTGACGGCGGATGTCGGCGAGGGGGCAAAGCGAAGGAGAGTGGCTCTTCCCCCTATCTCCTTCTCTGATGACGACCTGGAGGGGGTCGAGCTGATGCCATCGTCATTGAAGATCTCGTCGGGCCGGTGATTGTGAGAAGTCTCCTGGTCGACACATGAAGTTCATGCGACGTCTTGTTCTTCTCCACGATTCTGAAGATGGGGCTGGACCAGACGGAGCTGAAGCCATGCTTAGGCCCGATTGTCGGCTTCACCGGACACTCGGTGCCCATTGTTGGGGTGACTATGCTGTCAGTCACATTGGAGGATAGGCCCAAGGTCGTCACTCGAATGACGCAGTTCGTTGTCGTCGACTTCGCTCATCAATGACATGCTCCAGTGGAGGATGTAAAGGAGGTACCGATGGTGGAGGGATCGGATGAGACAATGTCGATTGGCATGAAGCTCACCGTGGAGCTGAGGGCGAGTCTAATTGACATCCTCAGGGCAAATGTAGACATATTCACATAGTCGCCCTCAGACATGCCCGGAGTCGACCCAGACGTGATCGTCCATGAGCTACATGTCGACCCCCGAAGAATGCCCAAACCGATAAAAGAAGAGAGGGGCATGAGGCGAGAAGAAGCAGGCAGTGAAGGCGGAGGTGGAGCCACTCTTGGATGCCAAATTTATTAGAGGGGCATGCTATCCTGAGCGGCTCGTCAATGTGGTCATGGTGAAGAAGCTGAGCGACAAATGGTAGATGTGTGTGGACTTCACTGACCTTAATAAGTCGTGCCCGAAAGATAGCTTCCCACTGCCCAGGAACGACCATTTGGTGGACAACGCCTCCGGTTATAAGTTGCTGACCTTCATGGATGCCTTCTCCGGCTACAATCAAATCCAAATGGAGCTCCACGATGAGGAGAAGACGTCGTTCATTACTGACCAAGGGATGTTCTGCTACACCAAGATGCCTTTCGGTCTGAAGAACGTCGGGGCGACCTATTGATTCAGGTTGAATATTGCATATTGAACCCCCCATTTAGCCCTATTTTGTGCTCATTTGATGCTAAATGGTTTTCTAATAAGTTCGTATTTTATATATATCATCATTATTAGAGAAATCATCTTATTTGAGCACAAAACAGCAATAAACTGAGAATTTATGTAGTTTTTATATTTTTAATAGCTTGGTCTCGATCTCACGATTCCAACGACTATTTATTTGTATTTTTCTGAGGTCTGTGCTAATTACTATGAATTTTTGAATGTAGAATACCAATTAAATGGGGAAATACGCAAGTAAATACGAAAATATGGCAGCATGAATCTTGGCGGCCACGCGGCAGCATCTCAACCATCCGCGCCTCATCCTACGGCTTCAGCAAATGCGGGCGACGTGGCAATATAATTGACGTTCGATCTCGATCCAACGGTCCGAAAGAGCTGCTCTCGATTTCAAATTCCATGCGACGTGGCATCATCTGGCCCGTTGATCTACGATCCGACGGTGCTACCAAGAGGAAGACGCGGCAAAATCGTGTCCGATGATCGACGATCCAACGGCTTCAAACACGCCCGCATCTGAGTCGTATTCGGCGAGTGCTGGGGACATGTGGCACGCATCCGTTGAGTTGCCGCCTCATCCAACGGCTACCAACGAAGCGGGCGCGGATCGAAGGAACGAAGCGGGCATTGCATGCTTTTTAAAGCGCACGTGGCGTCTCCATGTTCAATCCCGCTTGGATGAGCGGTCCTCATCTGCGCCGATGTTAAGAGCGGGTTCGGGTGCATTTTAGAGCGGGTTTTGAACCCGTTAACCCTATTAAACCCGCAATGAGCCTACATAAGCGTATTTCTAGGGGTTTGGGACGTATTCTGGCGTATTCATGGCGTATTGGAGGCTCTAGGAGCCGTATTTCTCCTCTGAAAAATTCTGTAAAATTCCAGAGGCTATTCTTCTTATTTCCAGAGAGTTTTGGTGTTTATATTGGAGATTTGGTGATAAATTCTTAAACTATACCTCGTATTTGATGCTTTTCTATTGTATTTTGCTATTAGAATGATGTATTTTGCTATGAAACTTGATTTTTCTTGCACCATGAGTAGCTAAATTCTTATTGTGCATGGTATGGTGTAGTTAGGGGATATGATTTGTGTTCGTTTGGTTGAATATTCGCTGTGCTAAATTGTTAATGTTGATAAAGTTATATTCTTTGTTATTAAATCTTCTCTTCATTTTCCAAAAGAACATGTTAGAGTAGATGATCACCCCACAAGGGTGAGTTTTGATTTCCCCAAAAGGGACTTTCATATCGTATTTAAAAGAATAAAACTTTAGCAATGATCTTATTGAATTTTGTGCTTGAACCCCCAAAAGGGTATTTTCCGATGAATTGCTCCCAAAAGGAGAATTCGTTGAGTTATATTGGGTATTTTCCGGTGAATTGCTCTCAAAAAGAGAATTCATTGAGTTATATTTAATCAACCAAGTTAATACGAATCATGGATCCTAATGAACCCATACCATGTGCATACTTTTCATAGATATTTTTATAAACAAAAGTTTCTTTTGCTCGTATTGTTCACGAATTCACACCCACGATCAAACTCAATCCACACCACCACCATCTAAAGTGGTTAGTTTCTCTACGTTGACTTTCTATTTGATTTAAGCTTTGTGGTTGCAACAGATTTTCTCCCGAGGATTCGACATCTGGACTCCCAGATTATATTACTTGTACGGACTCTTTCGCTTGAGAGAAGCACATTTTTGGGCCTACCAAGTTTTTGGCGCCGTTGCCAGGGAGGAATGGTTTGTTACCACGGTTTATTTCATTCAGAGGACCTTCGGTGAGATCTTTCCACTTTACTGTACATAAACTTTTGTTTTTTTTATTTTTATTTTTTAATGGAGTATATGAATATCTATTGCACAAATAATTGGCATGATGCAGAGTATGCTAATGCACACAAACATAGGATGGAGAAGCTCAAGATCGTTAATTTTAGTCAGACTGATTGTGAAACTTTCTTTCAGGCCTGGAGGAGGTTCACAGACATAATATCGAGCTATCCGTAGCATGGGTACACAAATGAAGAGCTTATGGAGTCCTTCTTAGATGGACTACGACCGCAGCTGCAGGAATTATTGGGAGGCATGACGCCGACATAGGCATGGGAATACATGGAATCTCTGCAAGAAAATGAAGAAACCATGGAAGAGACTTCAGAGTGCGATTCAACGGAGCCTTCGTGCCTCGATCAAGGGGAGCAAAGCGTAGACGTACCTTTGCAATCCTTGAAAGAGGAAGTTTACTTGATTATTTATACACAGGAGGCTACATCCCATCAATTCCAAGAGAATTTCCTTGCTCGGAGTCGGCAGATTCAGAAATCCTTTGAAAATATTACTCTGATTTCCACTTTCTTAGAAGAAAATAATTCTTTTGAAATTCAACTTCAAGAATCTAATACAAGTTTATCTTCTATTGCAGGAAAATCGAGCAAGCCATGTCACGTTGAGGACACGAATAAAAATATCTACATGGCAGAAAGTGTGTGCAAAAGAGAGGACGAGCTAGCAATTTTGGATGAACGAGAGGAGGAGACAACTAGGGACAAGGGTTTTGAGATTATCGCCATGGAGTCAGAACCATGCCCTCCTCCAGTTTTATCCCAAAATCATTTACCCCTCTCCCCAACGATCGAGCATCATACCGAGAGTACTGCATATCTTTCAGGGAGTAGTCGTCAACTTGCTTTAATTTATTTCAACTATTTTGACGACTACATTTGGAATAATTTTATTAAGAAGAATCATAGACTAAAATGGATTGACGTGACTCATCTCTTGCAGGATACCAGAGAACATCTTATAGAGACGCTGGGAGTTACGTTGATGGGATCCAGTTTAGCATTGGAGGAAAATTACTCGCCGAGGAGCGCAAGGAGCAAATTGAACAACTTCCTCCATAATTAAAGATTCGGGATCCGCCATTTGATCATGGTGTGTTCTTTCCAGTAGTGTAGTTTTCAAATGCTTTCTAGGATGCTTGCTTGAATAAACTCGTGCCCCTTTCGACATTGAGGACAATGTCCATCTTTAGTTGGGGGGTGTGTATGAGACCTTAGGATTTTTTTTTGAGAAGAATAAATCACCATGTCTCATCATTTAAAACTCCTTCATATGCCACAAATACGGATGATTATACATTGATTGAGTTCTAAAAATTGTTTGTGGCTTGAGTTAATTATTTTCCCTTCATGGAATTACCATTAATATGATATTCATGAAAATTTTCATATGCCATGATTAATATCTCGAAATAGTTTGAATTTATTTCATGCATGCTAATGTGATGAAAAAGCTTAAGTATACATGATTTATTAGAACAGTCTTCAAGTTGAAGAGGAATTTGGCCATTGTTATTAATGTTTATGATTCAAAGAATTGGTGTTGAGTTGCTTACGAAAAAAAACAGAAAAGAAAAGAAAAAAAATGAATGAAGAAAAATGAATGAATAAGCATGTCACTAATAAATAACTTGGTTGGCTTGAGTAGTACAGTCCGAGGGGTCCTTCTTGGCCTAATGCCCTATTATCGTCTGATTTGGGAGCCATTGACCGGAAACTCACTCATTTGATGGAGCGATCCAAGTTATACTTTTTTTCCGCAAATGTTGCTTGATGCGCGTTACGCGGAATTAATAAAAGAAAAGAAATGATGAATATACTAAGCAGCTTCAATACCCATGTTTTGATTAATTGTTTTGATCGGCCAATTCCTTGGAAACGATAGGACTAGAATATAACGACGTGTTATACTTTCGCTTGCGCAAAACGATGCTTGCATGTTATTTATTCAAATTAAATTAGAGAAAATATCGTGTGATTGATTTTATGCATGGATTGTGTATATTGATGGTCTAAATCATGTTGGAAAGCGTATTATTGGGCCATGCCATAAGCAATTGATAGAATTTATTATTTTACTAATCATTCGTATTCATCGCTCTTTTTTGCTAGAGACTAGCAAAACGCTAGTTGGGGGTGTGATTCGGGTTGAATATTGCATATTGAACCCCCCATTTAGCCCTATTTTGTGATCATTTGATGCTAAATGGTTTTCTAATACGTTCGTATTATATATATATAATCATTATTAGAGAAATCATCTTATTTGAGCACAAAACAGCAATAAACTGAGAATTTCTGCAGTTTTTATATTTTTAATAGCTTGGTCTCGATCTCACGATTCCAACGACTATTTATTTGTATTTTTCTGAGGTCTGTGCTAATTACTATGAATTTTTGAATGCAGAATACCAATTAAATGGGGAAATACACTAGTAAATACGAAAATACGGCAGCACGAATCTTGGCGGCCACGCGGCAGCATCTTAACCATCCGCGCCTCATCCTACTGCTTCATCAAATGCGGGCGACGTGGCAATATAATTGCCATTGGATCTCAATCCAACGGTCCGAAAAAGCTGCTCTCGATTTCAAATTCCATGCGACGTGGCATCATCTGGCCCGTTGATCTACGATCCGACGGCGCTACCAAGAGGAAGACGCAGCAAAATCGTGTCCGTTGATCGACGATCCAACGGCTTCGAACACGCCCGCATCTGAGTCGTATTCGACGAGTGCTGGGGACACGTGGCGCACATCCGTTGAGTTGCCGCCTCATCCAACGGCTACCAACGAAGCGGGCGCGGATCGAAGGAACGAAGCAGGCATTGCACGCTTTTTAACGCACACGTGGCGTCTCCATGTTCAATCCCGCTTGGATGAGCGGTCCTCATCTGCGCCGATGTTAAGAGCGGGTTCGGGTGTGTTTTAGAGCGGGTTTTGAACCCGTTAACCCTATTAAACCCGTAATGAGCCTATATAAGCGTATTTCTAGGGTTTTGGGACGTATTCTGGCGTATTCATGGCGTATTGGAGGATCTAGGAGCCGTAATTCTCCTCTGAAAAATTCTGTAAAATTCCAGAGGCTATTCTTCTTATTTCCAGAGAGTTTTGGTATCTATATGGGAGATTTGGTGATAAATGCTTAAACTTATACCCCGTATTTGGTGCTTTTCTATTGTATTTTGCTATTAGAATGATGTATTTTGCTATGAAACTTGATTTTTCTTGCACCATGAGTAGCTAAATTCTTATTGTGCATGGTATGGTGTAGTTAGGGGATATGATTTGTGTTCGTTTGGTTGAATATTCGTTGTGCTAAATTGTTAACGTTAATAAAGTTATAGTCTTTGTTATTAAATCTTCTCTTCATTTTCCAAAAGAACATGTTAGAGTAGATGATCACCCCACAAGGGTGAGTTTTGATTTCCCCAAAAGGGACTTTCATATCGTATTTAAAAGACTAAAACTTTAGCAACGATCTTATTGAATTTTGTGCTTGAACCCCCAAAAGGGTATTTTCCGATGAATTGCTCCCAAAAGGAGAATTCGTTGAGTTATATTGGGTATTTTCCGGTGAATTTCTCTCAAAAAGAGAATTCATTGAGTTATATTTAATCAAACAAGTTAATACGAATCATAGATCCTAATGAACCCATACCATGTGCATAATTTTCATAGATATTTTTATAAACGAATGTTTCTTTTGCTCGTATTGTTCACGAATTCACACCCACGATCAAACTCAATCCACACCACCACCATCTAAAGTGGTTAGTTTCTCTACGTTGACTTTCTATTTTATTTAAGCTCTGTGGTTGTAACAGATTTTCTCCCGAGGATTCGACATCAGGACTCCCAGATTATATTACTTGTACGTGTAGTGCCCTGTGGTAAATACTGCACACGTACTAGAGGGGGGGGGGGTGAATAGTACTTAAAATAATTAAGAGAGTTATTCCTAACTATTGTGCAATGAACAAACGACAATGCGGAATAAACAACAATCAACAAGAAATAAACATACACAAACAAAGTATGTAACGGGTTCGGATCCACCCAAGTCTCCCTGACTTGTTCCCGGTGATCCTACGTCCCAACCACCCGGATCCCCTCCGGATACTTGAGTTAGAAACCCTAACTCAAGATTTATCACTATGAAATTCTTGTGAAGAACCTTCACAAGACCAAATCATACAAATGACATGTGACTCCCACAAACCGGGATCACACCCTCTCTCACAACCGAGAGACACACTTCAAATAACGATTGAAATGAAATAAAGAACACTCACCACAAAATCCTATGCCTTGAGTAAACTTACCAAATATTAGGGCAAGAAGGATTTTGGGGAAGATGATGACACCAAGCCATAGCTCCACCAAGATGGACATCAATAGGTGGCTAGGATGAGGTTGGTGTCCTTGGATTCAAAGCCCTTAGCTTGAATGGCTCACAATGGAGAGAATCTCTCTTGAGGATATTGGCTCAAGGAGTGAAGGGAGAGATTCTTGTGAGGAAGAGAGAGCTTGGAATTAGCTTGAGAAAACTCTTCTCTTAGGTCTGAAAATACTTGGATAATGGACCTCTAACCTTACCTCAAATGAATCAAGTTTGTATTTATAGAGGCAAGGAAAATCGTGTTGGAAAAGTTCCCAACGGCTCTTTTCTGAACCCAACTAGTCGGTCAAAGAACAACCACCGACCGACTAGTTCATCAACTAGTCGGTCGGTCAATCAACGTAGACCAACTAATGGAAGAACAGCCAAGAAGTCGAAGTACAGGCAAAGACAACTAGTCGGTCTAAGAAGACTTGCCGACCGACTAGTTTCACAACTAGTCGGTCGGTGAATGTTCTTTGACCGACTAACAGTCGAAATAGAATAGGCAGACTTCAAGTTGACTTAGTCGGTTTAAGAACAAATGCTGACCGACTAGTTTCTCAACTAGTCGGTCGACAAACGTTCTTTGACCGACTAACTCGAAACAGTAGCTCAGGCTGAAATTGGGAGATGAAAACTAGTCGGTCTGAGAATGATTCATAACCGACTAAATCGTCATCTAGTCGGTCGGTGAGCCTTCTTGGACCGACTAACTGTAAACAGTAGATAGCCAATATTGAGCAAGGGCATCTAGTCGGTTCATGAAGGATTGCCGACCGACTAGATCGTCATCTAGTCGGTTGGTTCTCCTACTTGAACCAACTAAGATGCACCGGAAGCCGAGGGAAGAAGCACGAAGCTTCGGGAAAGTTTATAATGGCTTCAAGGATAATCCTAGCTCTAAGATATGAGTGAAATGAAGATTATAAAGTAAGTCCTACTCAAGGCTTAACATTCTAATCTATGAAGCTAGAAGACTATAAAATAAACCTTACGAGCCGTCTTCAAAGCTTCAATCTTTATTCCTCTTGACTTCAATCTTGCTCCTTGAGCTTCAACGAAGCTTCGGGCACATGATCATGCGTATTAAGAAATCTTGAGATGTCGCTTTAGATGTTCGTATTCTTTTGGCGACGATCTCTATAACTGTGCTCACAAATAAGTTAGTATACATTATTTATTTTTGCTCATCATCCAAAACCAAATCCGGGGATTCATATCACAACAGTACGGACTCTTTCGCTTGAGAGAAGCACATTTTTGGGCCTACCACCTATCAGCGGATGGTGGACAAGATCTTTCACCACCAGGTCGGCAGGAACCTGGAGGTCTATATTGATGATATGCTGGTGAAGTCCAAGAAGGTCGAGGACCATCTCGTTGATCTTGAGGAGACCTTCTAGAAAGTGCTGTGCTACAATCTGCGGCTCAACCCGGCGAAGTACATCTTCTGCGTTCAGTCTGGTAAGTTTCTCGTCTTCATGATCACGAAGTGAGGGATCGGGGCTAACCCCGACAAGATATCCACCCTCATTAATATGAGCGAGCCAAAGATGATCAGAGATTTACAGAAGCTGAATGGCCGGATCGCCGCACTGGGAAAATTCTTGTCAAAATCCACCGAAAGGTCACTCCACTTCTTCAAAATCTTGCGGGAGGCCATCTACGTCAAGAAGGGCGTGAGGAAGGAAGTGGAACGGGATGACAGCTTTGCCTGAGCCTTCGGCGAGCTTAAAGCCTATCTACAGAGCCCACCACTGCTCGCCAAGCCAGAGGAAGGAGGAAGCTCTGTCTCTATCTCGCTACCACCAAAGAAGCTGTTAGCTCGGTCTTGATCAAAGAGGAAGAGGGGATTCAGTGATCGATCTACTATGCAAGCTGGGTGCTCCGGGAGGCGGAGACCTGCTACAGCTCGATTGAGAAGGTCGCCTATTGCTTAATATTGACGAAAAGGAAGCTCCGGCCCTACTTCCAAGTGCAGTCCATCATTGTCTACACAAACTTGCCGCTTGAGAAGAATTTGAGGAGGCTAGAGAGGTTGGGCAGGATGTTGAACTGGAGTGTCGAGCTCAGCGAGTTCGACATCATCTACAAGCCCAGGGCGGCGATCAAGGGTCAAGCATTGGAAAACTTCGTGGCAGAGTCCACCATCAAAGAGATTGGCAATGCAGTGCCCGACGCCCTATCGGACAACAACATCAACAGCTCATCGACGAGAGTCCTCCATCTACTTCTGCACAATCCAGAGGCGAGCTGTGGATTGTTCATGTCGAAGGGTTGGCCACGGGGTCAGGAAGCAGAGCCGACATCATGATTAAGACCCCGAAGGGAAGCCTGCTGGAGTACACCGCACTCTGCTTTAACTTCTTGACGACCAACAATGTCGTGGAATATGAGGCCGCTATCAATGGGCTGAAGCTCTACAGGGAACTGGGGGCGACGAATGTGTTGTTAATCAGTGACTCAAGGCTCATCGTCCAGCAAATTGAAGGAAGCTTCGAAGTAATGGAAGATCTGATAAAGTTGTATCAAAAGTGCACCCATGCCGAGCTACTCAAATTCAAAAAGGCTGTAGTCCAGCACCTCCCGAGGTCGAACAACCTCCGTGCCGACGCCCTCTCCAAATTGGCATCCTCTTCTACGATCGAGATTTGGAAAGCCATCTACATCGAGAACCTACTGACACCAAGCCTCGGGGGGCGAGATACTAAGCTTCAATCGGGAGCAGTCATGGATGGGCCTGATCATCACCTACCTACAGAGCGGAGCCTTGCCAGAGGACAGACTGGAGGCATGAAAGATCGAGCGATGGGCCTTGACATTCGTGATCTTTGGTGGCGTGCTCTACCGAAAGCGCTGCACGAGATACGACGTCTTGCCCTATCTGAAGTGCCTTGGGCCAAGAAGGGCGGAGGAGGTCGTCCGTGAGATCCACGAAGGGCTCTGCAGGAACCACTACAGAGGCTACACCCTGGCACATAAGGCAATCTGATAAGGCTATTATTGGCCGACCATGGTGAAGTATGCCACCAACTATGTCAAGAGGTGCGGGGAGTGCCAAAGATTCTTCAAACATACAACGGCCCCGTCGGCTGATCTGATCCTGATCCTCAGCCCGGTCCCATTGGCCAAGTGGGGGCTCGAAATCCTTGGCATGTTTCCCTTGGTAGCAGGAGGGAGGAAGTTTCTTGTCGTCGTTTTCGACTATTTCACAAAGTGGATCAAGGTAGAACCGATGGCGCGCATCACCTGGGTGGACATAAAGAACTTCGTCTGGACGTCAATTATATACCGCTTCGGGATACCTTGCTCCATAGTGACAGACAACGGGAAGAAAATTGACTCCGTTAACTTCAGGAGCTTTTGCTCTAACTGGGGCATCAACCTTCATTTTTCCTTCATGGCGCATCCACAGTGCAACGGCCTCACCGAAGCAGCGAACATTTGCATCCTAGAGCCGCTGAAGAAGAAGGTCGGCAGCACCCCTGGGTCCTTACCTGACGAACTACCTGGCATCCTTTGATCCTACCGCACGACATACAAAGCGTTAACTAGCAGGAGCCACTTCATGCTGGCTTATGGGGCGGAGGCGGCCATCCCGGTGGAGGTTGGTGAGCAATCTCTTCGGCTGCAGTACTTCAACGAAGAAGCCAATGAAAAAGGCTTCGACATCAATATTGAGCTCGTCGACGGGGTAAGGGATCGTGCGCTAACAAGTTTAATCAAGCACAGCCAAAGGATGGCGAGGTACTACAACTCCTGCACCAGCAAGTGAAGCTTCAGAGTCGGCGACCTCGTCCTCTGGGACGCCATTCTCAGGCCCGAGATCGGCCGACACGTCAAGCTCTCTACAAAGTGGGAAGGCTCCTACACCATAACAGACGTCGTGGGACCGACGACGTATTTTTTGGCAAATAGGGAGGGCGAGGAGCTGGCACATCCTTGGGTTGCTGAGCACTTGCTCAAATTCTTTCAATAAATGCACTTGTATATGCAGTCTAATTTTTTTATACATCACTGTGTTTGTACACTCAGTAAGTTGTCTGGATTTGCATTTCAGCCCTCCCCTACTCGGTGAAGTACAGTTATACATCTGAAAGCCCAAGCCATCGCAACACGCACACCTCCGGTGTAGCTCGCCCTCCAACGGAGGCCGCGGGGTCGGCTCCTCACTATCCCCCCGACAGCTTGCCTCTCAAATAACTCCTGGGCAATGTGCCCACCAACAGAGGCCGCAGGATTGGATCCTCCCTATCGCCCCCTCTCGGTAGTACGCCTTCAAATTCGGAGTGGTCATGCAGGGTCAGTAATGGCCCAATACCCGCTCGAATTGAGGTTGATGGGTCGGCGACGGCCAAATACCTGCCTTCTCAAAGAACTTCGGGGCAACACACCCACCAATAGAGGCTTCAGGGTCGGCTCCTCCCTATCGCCCCCCTCTCAGCAGCTCGCCTTAAGATTCGGAGTGGTCATGCAAGGTCGGCGATGGCCCAATACCTGCCCGAATTGAGGTTGCGGGGTCGGCGACGGCCCAATATCTGCCCTCTCAAAGAACTCCAAGACAGTGCGCCTATCGATAGAGGCCACAGGGTCGGCACCTCTCTATCCCCTCTCGATAGCTCGCCTTCAGATCCGAATGATCATACGGGGTCGACGACGTCCCAATACCCTCCCGAATTGAGGTTGCGGGGTCGACGACGACCCAATACCCTCCCCCTCAAAGAACTCCAGGACAACGTGCCCACCAACAGAGGCCACGGGGTCGGCTTCTCCCTATCGACTCCATCTCGATAGATCGTATTCAGATCCGAAGTGGTCAACCGGGATCGGCGACGGCCCAATACCTGCCCGAATTGAGGTTGCAGGGTCGACGACAGCCCAATACCCGCCCTCTCAAAGAACACCAGAGCAGCATGCCTACCAACAGATGCCACGGGGTCAGCTCCTCCCTATCGCTCCCCTCTCAATAGCTCGCCTTCAGATCTGGAGTGGTCATGCAGAGTCGGTGACGGCCCAATACCCGTCCGAATTGAGGTTGCAGGGTTGGAGACAGCCCAATACCCGCCCTATCAAAGAACTTCAGGGGTAGCAAACCCATTAACAGAGGTCATGGGGGTCGGCTGCTCTATATAGTTCCCCCTCTCGGTAGCTCGTCGTAAGATCTGAAGCGGACCTGTAACTCCACAACATTCTCCTTCTCCTCAGCCTTGGGCTCATCAATCGTAAAATGTTGGGGACATACAAATACAAAAGCACAGTTTGCACAATGGACAAACCGAACAACAACGACAATGAGAAAAATTTCAAACTTTATTTCATATTGACTTTGTACATCTCAGGGTCAAAACAAAAAACAAGACTCCAGGCTCGACCCCAGGGCCGGCCTTACATTTTCTCCCAAGCCTAGGGCACCTCGCCTCAGTCGCCACTCCCTTGATTGTTGCCCTTCGGGGCCTGGGATTCTACCTAGTCGCCTCCATGGACTTCACCGACCGGAATATTTGCTACCTCGGCCTCAGAAATGGTAGAAGCCTCCGCTTCATCATCAGATGCCGTTGACAGACGGGTGAAGTCGATCTCCATACTAGGGCAAAGCTTCCCCAACCTCGCCTTTGCCCTCTCAAAGCCGCCCTCCAGACTGTCATCAAAGACCTCTGCCCTCATGGCCTTCAGCACGGGGACAAGCTTGTTGTTCTGGTACTGAAGAACGGCCTGGACCATGACCTTGTCCATGTCAACCTTCGCCAGCTCAACGTTCTTCTTCGCCAGCTCAGCGATCCTCACCGCTGCCGCCTCTTTTGTAATGCCCTACGTAGCTACTGCACAAGTACTAGAGGGGGGGGGGTGAATAGTACTTTAAAATAATTAAGAAGATAATTCCTATTTATCTTGCAAACTCAACCAACAATGTGGAAATGTAAATATTGACAACAAAGAAATGCAATCGCAAACAGACGATATAACGGGTTCGGATCCACCCAAGTCTCCCCGACTTGTTCCCGGTGATCCTACGTCCCAAACACCCGGATCCCCTTCGGATACTTGAGTTAGAAACTTCTAACTCAAATTTGCACTATGAAATACTTGTAGAAACCTCTACAAGATCAAATTATACACAAATGAAATTGTGACTCCCACAACCCGGGATCACAAACAAACTCTCACAACCGAGAGTAAAACACTTGCAATATCAAAGTAAATGAAATACGAAATGCTTACCAACAAAATCCTATGCCTTGAGTAAACTTAGGATTTAGGGCAAAGAGGATTTTGGGGAAGATGAAGGCACCAAACCCTAGCTCCAAGATGTTGATCAGCTATGGAAGCCTAGGAAGATGTTGGTGACCTTGGATCAAGCTCTTGGAATGGCTCACAATCAATGTGAATCTCTCTTTGGAAATAAGAGTGGGAGAGAGATTCTTTAGAAATGAATGAGCTTTGAATGAGGATTAAATGCTTCTCTTTGATTCTCTAAACTTCAATAAATATCAGCCTTGAATGCTATGAAAGAAGCCCTTCAAGTATATATAGGATAGAGGAAAGAGAGGGCAAAATTCGTGGCATTTAATGCTCCAACGGCTCTATTCTGAAGCAGACTAGTCGGTCAAAGAAGGATCACAGACCGACTAGTTCATTAACTCGTCGGTCGGTGATTCAACATGACCTGACTAAGAGGTGAACAGTCAATAGAGAAGTTCATGGAATATAGAACTAGTCGGTCCAAGAAGACTTGCCAACCGACTAGTTTCACAACTAGTCGGTCGGTGAGTGGTCTTTGACCGACTAAGAGATGAAATCAAAGTGGCTGAATCAGCTAGTCGGTTTAAGAACAACTTCCAACCGACTAGTTTCTCAACTAGTCGGTCGGTCGTTGTGCTTTGACCGACTAACGGTAAACAGTAAGTTAGGTTGTACAGTGGAAGCTCAACTAGTCGGTCTAAGAAGGATTTTTAACCGACTAGTTTCACAACTAGTCGGTCGGTGAACCTTCTTGGACCGACTAACTGTAAATAGTAAGTGAGCTGAAATTGAGAAGGCATTCTAGTCGGTTCAAGAAGCATTGCCGACCGACTAGATTGCCATCTAGTCGGTTGGTTCTTCTTCTTGAACCAACTAACATGCATAAGAAGCCGTGAATCGAAGCACGAAGCTTCGAGAAAGTTTCTATGGGCTTCTAATAAGATCCTAGCTCTAAGATATGAGCGTTATGAAGATTAAAACGTAAGACCTACTCAAGGCTTAACATTCTACGAAAAGAAGCTAGAAGACAATAAATAAAACTTGACGAACCTTCTTCAAAAGCTTCAATCGAATCTTCATGACTTCAATAATGGTCTTTGAGCTTCAACGAAGCTTCAAGCACACGATCACGTGCTTTGAGAAGTCTTGAGATGTCGCTTTTGATGTTCATAGAAATTTGGTGACGATCTCCATAACTGCGCTCACAAAGAGTTAGTTCATGATATTTATGTTTGTTCATCATCAAAACCAAATCCGGGGAATCAATACTCAACATTCTCCCCCTTTTGGTGATGACAAACCAACATAAATAATAATAAAAAATAATGATTCAAATGAAATTTACTTACTCCCCCTGCATTGATGACACGTTAATTCCAAATTAAATAATAATCATACGCATCAAGCAGACGAGGAAAGTAAAAAAAGTGAATCCAATTATTGAAATATCGGATTTATAATCCATTTTTATATCTTAACTCCCCCTGAATCTAACATATCAAATTAGATTCACGGTAAATTGCTTTAAATTATCATTTAGCACATCGTCATTATTAATTCTCTCCCCCTTTGGCATTAGCAAAAAGAGCGGGAGGAGATCAACGACAACAATGGCTAAAAATATAAAAGCACGGGAGTCGTAGAATACGACCACGGTCCAAATGACACCAAAGGAAAACACGAAGTAAATAAAAGCATGCCAACGATACCATAGTCAAAAATCGAAAAATAAAATCATCAAAACTCAAATCAATTTCACGTATTGAGTTATGGAACATACTCTCCAATATCAACATTCTTGATGAATTAAGTGCATGGAAAACAATTCTATGTTTTCATAGAAATAATTTCTATTAAATCAAATGTAATCGTCGAGCGAGAAAGTCAACATCAGAGACAAAATATAATGTGCATAAAAGAAGTAAAAGGCAAAACGATGTATATATATATATCAAACATGGTACAACAAAATGTATACAACTGCCAACATACAAAACAACGATCGAATGATCGGAGCACATCATACAACATATATCTCACAGACATCAAAATGATCATACAACAGAAGTGTATCATCAAAACATCAAAAATACATCAGAAATACATCAAAATCCAGAACCACCCAAACTATCCTACCCCACACTCTCACTACAAAGTATATCATCCAAAGTGCATAGGGAGAGTCCTCCAACGCAAGCTCAGGAGGCGGAGGCAGGGTCAGCAGCAGTAGCAGGCTCTGCAGAAAGGGTGGTGGTCACCAGGTCAACAGGAGTGTCCACAGACGGGAGAATCGCAACGGGAGTGGTCTCGGGAGCACCAGACGAAGTATCCACCGAAGGTATGGTGGCAGTAGGTGTGCTCCAGGGAGCACCGGCAGAAGTAGCAGCAGCAGCAGACTTACCCTCTGGGGCACGAGCAGCAGATCCAACAAGCTCCTGGAGCTCAGCCTCATCCATCTCCTCGTCGTCAGAAACAGAAGGAGGAACCTCGAGGCCCAAGTGAGAGCAAATGCGAGCTAGCATCGCCTCAGAACGAGCACAAAGAGACTCCACACGTCTCAACGAAAGTGCAAACTCAGCGAGAGTAGGAGCAGGAGGAGGAGCAGAAGCTGAAGCTGAAGCAGAAGGGGTCGTCTTCTGAACATGACGAAGCACCGCAAGAGACTTCTTGACGGCCGTCGCATTCAGAGGAGGACCAAGAGGACGCTCATCATCGGGAGGGAGAGGGACCTTGAAGTGACGGAAGACAAGGGTCAAAAGGCAAGGGTATGGGATGTGAGCTGATTTTGTGGACTTTCAGATACATTCGAAAGAGTCCATCTTATCAAGGATAATCCTAGCCCAATTGATCTCGCTCCCCATGAAGAGAGCGTATATCAGCTTAAGGAATGGCTAGGATGGCAAGCTTGATGAGCCGTACTTTGGAAGGAGGCACGACTTCAGGATAAGATTTAAGACCCATGCGTTTGGCTTGAAAGATTTTGAAGGGACGCCAATCATGGCGGGAGGGATCACATGGAACATTTCGGCGAGCATGGCCTGGTCAAGGTCAGAAATGTCATTAACAGAGATATCGACAGGGAGAAGCCCAGAAGAGGAGACACCTATCAAATCCGATAAGATTTCTGCCGTGAGGATAATCGGTGTCCCCAAGACAGTCGTCTCAATGGAATGTGTCTCGCATAGAAAAGCTTGACAAGACGGGGGTACGGGTGAGGGTTCGCCTTAGGGTCATGGAGAAGATAATCTATGAGACCGCTATAAGAAAGAAGATCGGCGAGATGTGGAAAATCAGAGAACTGAACGAAGTGCTCCAATAGAAATGGACAGTGCTCAATACGGTTGTAAGCCGCGAGACACAACGGGTCATCACGACACAACGATATATCGACACCGCCCACTGGAATGGGAGCCTTCCCCTTAGATGGACGAGTGCTAGATCGAGGTGGAGGAGTAGGAGCCCTAGCGGTATGCTCGGACTCCGGGATATACTCAGTGTCAGAATCAGAAGCGGGATGAGAGGGTGCATGAAATGTAGGTGGCATGGATTGAGGAGATCGGGCTCTAGGCTTATCTATCACTGTCCTCTTCTTCTTAAGAGGAGGTGAAGAAGACGATGGATGGGTCGATTTGGAACGACGTTTGGTTTGAGGGGGGTCCGTAGGTGGAGACTCTACGGTAAAAGGAGACGGACACGAGGGTTCGATGGGGATACGTGTTTTCGCCATAATCGAGACGAGACACGCGCAATCAAACTTAGAACTCGAAATCTAGGTCGGAATGAACCCTAACCACAAACCCTAAAACTCGAACGGAAATCAATGAAACATAGGTCTAAAAGCTGAGAGGGAGTGATAGAGAGTTACCCTAGGTGAGGAGAGAGAGAGATCGATGGGGAAGATGGCCGAAAATTGACGCAATCAACGGTGGGAGATGAAGAGTTGAAGGGGTTATTGAGCTGGGAGAGTTTTTCGCACCGACTAGAAAGAAAACTAGTCGGTGCGGAGAGATTTAAAAACGATCGGAATTCGAAAAGACACATCAGTCCATGCGCAGTTAGTCGGTCACAGTTCAAGCGCTGACCGACTAGATGATGATCTAGTCGGTCGGCCAATGACCTTGAACCGACTAAGTGCAAATAGTAATTGAAGCCAAAATTAGGGCTTTAGTTAGTCGGTTTGCGTTCATTCACTGACCGACTAGAACGCAATCTAGTCGGTCGGTCAATGAACATGAACTGACTAAGAGAGTCCAAAAATTTGAAATTTAGAAATTTTGAGTTCTCTCCTACGCGCACTTGGACGAAACATCGTAATACTCTCATATATCATTATACTACCCCATAAAACATCGAAAATCTTAAATACGACGTTCATGAATAATTCGAGCATAAATTCCGAAAATTCACACAAAAATTCCAGAAAAATCCCAATACATCTAGCATGAGCATATATAAACAAAATTTAATATCATGCAAGATTATTGAACAAAATGAATCCTAAATCTCGGATTCACCCATAATCCCCAATTCTCGACGCAACCGCACAAAGGAGTCTTCCTTGAGTGGTTTAGTGAAAATATCGGCGATTTGCTTCTGGGTTTCAACGTACACTAAAATGATGTCCTTTTTAGCAACATGATCATCTAAGAAATGGTGTCAGACATCTATGTGTTTAGAACAGGAATGGTGTATCGGATTCTTAGAGAGACATATTGCACTTTGGTTGTCCACCATGATAGGGCAAGTATCGCAGTTTATACCAAAGTCTTTAAGAGTGTGTCTCATCCAAAGAACCTGAGCACACGCAGCACCGGCGGTAATATATTACGCCTCGGTGGTTGAAAGTGATACGGAATTCTGCTTCTTGGAAAACCAAGAGACAAGAGAATTTCCGATAAAATGGCAAGTGCCACTAGTACTTTTCCTGTCGGATTTGCATCCCACATAATCAGCGTCACTATATGAGATTAACTCATATGTGCTAGACTTTGGATAAAGTAATCCAAAGTCAACTGTGTAACTTAAATAACAGAAAATACGTTTTACCGCTACTAAGTGAGATTCCTTAGGTTGAGACTGATAACGAGCACATAATATCGGGCCTACTTGCGGTAAGATATAGTAAACTTCCTATCATACCTCGATATAGACGAATGTCTACATCTTTGCCACCCGTATCTATATCAAGATGTGTAGTCGTGCTCATTGGAGTCTTCTTGCCTGAGGAATTCTCCATTCCAAATCGCTTTATCAACTCCACCGTGTACTTGGTTTGGTGGATGAAGATTACATCGTTCATTTGGCGAATTTGGAGACCTAAGAAATATTTGAGCTCACCCATGTGGCTCATCTCAAATTGATCCTTCATCACATTAGAAAACTCTTCGCAAAGAGTGAAGTTAGTAGCACCGAAAATGATATCATCAACATAAATTTGAACTAAAATAATATCATTGTTCGAATACTTAACAAATAATGTAGAATCAACTTCACCCATTTTAAAACCTAAATCCAAAAGAAAATTCTTTAGACGGTCATACCAAGCTCGAGGAGCTTGTCTCAAACCGTAAAGTGCTTTCTTAAGTTTGAAAACGTGATTTGGAAATTTTTCATTTATAAAACCCGAAGGTTGAGAAACATAAACTTCCTCAACAACATCTCCGTTTAAAAACGCACTTTTTACATCCATTTGAAAGAGTTTAAAATCTTTATGGAATGCAAAAGATAACAATAATCTAATGGATTCTAATCTAGCTACCGTAGCAAAGGATTCTTCGAAATCTATACCTTCCTCTTGCCGATAGCCTTGAGCTACTAACCGAGCTTTGTTCCGGATGACGATTTGGTTCTCATCGGTCTTGTTCTTGAAGATCCACTTCGTTCCTATAACGGTGTGGTTCTTCGATGGCAATGGAACAAGCTCCCAAACCTCATTCCTCTCAAATTGAATGAGTTCCTTCTCCATGGCAAGGATCCAAGCACTATCTTCGCATGCTTCGTTAATATTCTTTGGCTCTATTGAGGAGGCAAAGGCACAATGAGCGAAGTAGTTGACTTGAGATCTCGTCTTGACACTATCAAGGATGTTGCCAATTACTTGCTCATGGGGATGGTCACGAACTGTATGAAGCCGTTTGGGAATTCCCTGATCAATAGGAACATTCTCAAAAGACTAATTAGTAGGGTTAGTAACATTAGAATCAATAGAATTAGAATTACCAATTGAATCACATAGGACATCCATGGAGTCATCATCATTAGTAATTCTAGTAGGGATAAAACCTTCATTAAATGAAACATGAAGTGATTCCTCGATCGTTGAGGTTCGTTTGTTGTATATCCGGTAGGCTTTGCTACGGGAGGAATATCCAACAAATATCCCCTCATCGGATCTTGGATCAAATTTGTCCAAACTACCATACGTGTTTTTAATAAAACATTTTACACCGAAAACTCGAAAATGTTTAACTTGAGGCAATCTACCAAACAACAATTCATAATAAGTTTGTTTGGTGCCCGGCCTCAAAAGTATCCTATTAAACACATAGCAAGCGGTATGTACCGCTTCCGCCCAAAATTGATGGCCAAGTTGGCTATCATCAAGCATAGTGCGAGCACATTCCACTAGCGTCATGTTCCTTCTCTCAACAACACCATTTTGAGGAGGTGCGCGAGGGAAGGAAAATGTGTGAGTAATACCAACTTCATCACAAAAATTTGAGAAAGACTCATTCTCAAATTCCCCTCCATGATCACTACGAATAGTGACAATGGTGGTTCCAATGAGATTTTGTACTTTCTTAACAAATATTGTGAAGTTTTCAAAACCATCATTTTTATTACTTAAGGAAAATACCCAAGTAAATCTAGAAAAGTCATCAATGATGACAAGTCCATATCGTGCATTTCCTAATGAAGCAACTATAGTTGGCCCAAAAAGATCTAGATGTAATAGCTCTAGAGGCCGCTTAGAAGAAATGCTTTTCTTAGGTTTAAATGACGATTTTGGAAGCTTGCCTCGTTGACACGAGTCACAAAAGCTTTTCTTTTGAAAGACAAGCTTAGGGAAGCCTCTAATAGAATTTAACTTAGAAAGTTTAAAGAGTGTTCCAAAGTTCACATGACCAAAACGTCGATGCCATAAGTGTTGTTCACTTGTGTTGGCAATGAGACATTGTTCATGTGATTTTGGAAGATCTAGGATATATATATCCTTATGGCGTGTGCTAGAAAATAATAAATCATTATTATCTTTTCTCAAAATATGGCACATTCCTTTCGCAAAGCTAACTTTGTAACCTTTGTCACAAAGTTGGCTTATTGAAATAAGATTGTGGTTTAATCCTTTAACAAGGTAAACATCACTTATTAGTGGTTTAGAAGGATTACCAACTTTGCCAACACCTATGATGGTTCCGCTCTCGTTACCTCCAAAGACGACTCGGTTTCCATTTGTAATGGGCACCACTCCGGAGAGCAATTAAGCATCACCCGTCATGTGTTTTGAACACCCGCTATCGAGTATCCAATTATTCTTGGAGCTAAATTTGGATTTGTTGCTCCGTTTCTTTTTCTTGAGTACCTAAAGATAAACATATCATTCCATGGTACCCAAGGTCATTGGGTCCTAAAAGATTAGACCTTTGGAAGCCAAGTCCAATTGGACTTAGACTTCCCCACATAATCATCATTATGCACACCATTCATGAAATAATAATTCATGTAAGCTTGTTTTTCATGCATGCTTATGATCTTCGAACTCCAAATAGTGAAGATTTTGGGAGCCCTATTCCTATTGGGAGCATGCATGCGTTGTTGATTTCTACGTGATGCATGTCGTGGATAGGCACATGGCACATGATGAAATGGTGCATGATGATAATTGTTCATATGATGATGTGGGTGAACATATGCATGTGGAGGAACACGTGCGTGAGGGTGTCTCACATGGTGTGCACGTGCCCGTGGATGTGGTGCATAAAAATCATCATATGTGTGAACATGTGGAGTAGGATGTGTGTTCCTACGTGGCATGGTATTGGTGTACATATAAGCATGACCCTTCTTTGGAGGTCCACCCAAAGTGGGTTTCTTTCCAAATGAGGGTGTGTATGAGGTGGAAGCACCATTGGTAGATGAACTACCAATGGAGTGTTTGCTACCACTCGTTAAGGCATCGGAAGTTGGCCTAACAAAGGTAGTGGACGACTTGGATGAATTTCCCATCTTATAACCTAAGCCAATACGATGATTGGCCGGAAGTAAGTCATTTAGGATATTATCCAAATGGTCCTTACCTTTATTGAATTTATTAATTCGGCCTAATGTGCACTCATACTTCTCGGTGAGAGAACGCATAGAAGCATCCAAGGTGGACACTTGCGATGTGAGCACATAAATACGAGATTTGAGATTCTCATTCTCAATACTCAAAGTTGAGTTTTGAGAAGTCAAATCCGCTATCTTGTGTTCCTCCGAATCCTCAATATGAACATGCTCAAGTTGAGATTTGAGATTTACAATCTCATTTCTCAAGTCTTCAACAACGGTGTCGTTGTTGATGACGATAGGTTTAGATGATGTTTGAAGACTAGCTAGCTCATATTTGGTCTTAGTATATCTATTTACTAATTTAGAATATTTAGACCAAATTTGCTTATTAGCTAATCTAAGGTCATCCAAAGTTACCTCATCGCCTTCATCCTCGCTATCATCGGAGGAAGATCCTTGATCATGTTCCTCTCTAGCCATGAAGCTAATGTGTGCTTGCTCCACTTGCTCATCATCCGACTCTCCACTTGAGGAGTCATCCTCGGAGTCGGTGAATGTGCCGACAAGTCCTTTCTTGTACCCTTTCTTGTACATCTTTAACTTGTCGAACTTTGGCGCCTTCCACTTCTCCTTTTGCTTGTTTTGAGGATAATCCGCTTTCATGTGTCCTGGCTTATTGCATTTAAAGCATAAAGGAGCGGAGGCGTTAGAAGAACTAAATTTTGATTTGTTCTTGAAAATACCTTTCCGGAAGAATCGGTTGAACTTCTTTGCCATGAGGGCAATGGATTCCAAGTCCAACTCGTCTTTCGGTTCTTTATCATCGATAGATGTAGATGTAGATGGAGCGGCCTTGAACGCACTCGCCTTTTTCTTTGGCTCTTCTTGCTTCAAGTAAGACTTCATCTTGTCCTACAACTTTAGTTTGCTATCCTTGCGTACCTCATATGACATCAAGGTACCCATTAGTTGAATAACAGTATATTTACTCATATCATTACCTTCCTCGATGGCGAAGGTACGCTTTTCCCAACAAGAAAGAAGTCCGTCAATGATCTTTGAGACTTTCTCCTTTTGGGTGTAGGTCTTTCCAAGAGCCTCCAACTCGTTGGTGATGTCAACGAAGCGAGCATAGTACTCCTTCAACTTCTCACCCTGTTGCATATGAAATAACTCATAATCTTTATTTATAACAATGAGTTTGGAGTCTCTTACCCTACTCGTTCCTTCATGCAAGATGAGGAGTGAGTTCCATATTTGATATGCACTCTTACATGTGCATATCTTGTTGAAGTCCTCGGGCTCCAAAGCGCATTGCAAGGCATTCATTGCCTTGGCATTGCTTACCTCCGCGGCGACCTCCGTGGTAGTCCACTTAGCGAAATCTTCTTCTTCGAGCTCGACGTACTCTGTCAACGTGGCTCTCTGATCACTCCGTGTTTTACACCTTTTTTCCGCATGATTGCATACCATTTAGATCGCTCAAATCACGCTTTTCGCGATTTATCGACAATATTGCGATACTTTTCACGATTTGTTGTTTTTGTCGTATTTCAGGAGATTTGGAGCGATTTGGAGTGATCCCGAGATACACCTACTCCAGAGTGTCACCGATGACTTCCCCGAGGGGTATTTTGCTATTGGAGAGGAGTGGAAGAAGAAAGAACGTCGTAGGAGCGACGAGGAGGCAAAAACAATCAGAATGGGCATTTTTGGTGTCTCACTCGGCCGAGTGAAGGAGTCACTCGGCCGACCAGCGAGACCCTGCTCGGCCGACCAGATCGGACACGCTCCAAGCGTGCACTCGGCCGAGCATCATAAGCCACATCGGCCGAGTGACGAAACCCCGTCCGCCCGAGTGGCACTCAGACGACGCCCATCAAAAAGAGCCAACTTACTATTTTTCGTCAGTCTGAGCATCAGAAGACCCACTCGGCCGAGTGGCTATTGTCGACCGCCCGAGTGTAGAGAAGCCCATCGGCCGAGTGACGACAACTCACTCGGCCGAGCGACGCCCGAAGTGAAGACCCCCAAGACCCCAGACTTACTGGAAATTCTCAGGGTCTCCCACTCGGTCGAGCGACTTTTGTCACTCGGCCGAGTGAGCCGCGCTGCCTGTAGCGTAAATTGCGATTTTCAAGCTGCGCAGGGGCATTTTGTTCACGGTTTTTTGGGCAGTTTGGGGGGTATTTAACCCCAGTTTTTAACCTAGGTTAGAGAGCTTTTTCCCTTGCTTTTTGCAGCTTTTTAGATTAAACTTTTTAGCTTTTGATTCTAGTGTTTGGAGAGGAGAGAAAAGTTTATTTTTGTTGGATTCTTAGAGAACTCTATTGGTTTGTCTCACTCTTCATTAAAAATCTCATTTTTATTGCTTATTTGAATATTGCCATGAATTCCATTGTTATTTCAATTGATTATTTTTGCATTTGTGATATGAATTGTGAGTAGTCCTAACGTCTTGGGGCGTGGGGATGAACCCTACGAGCCCAATTCCCGATTTGTGATGATTTGGTAGAAATATTGCTAGAATTTCTATTAGGGTTAGTTTTGGATCGATATACTACGGATAGCTAGGTGTTCACATCGATTGGGATTTGCAAGAGATTGGATCCCAATTCGATAGGAAACCCTAGAAATCTGAATTGGGTTGAAATTGAGTTTCCATAGTATCGGTTTGCAAGAGATTGGACCGATACTAGGGTTCTCAGTTGCAAATCCATACCGATACTCGTTTGCAAGAGATTGGACGGGTAAGAACTATCCCAACCTAGGTCGTGGCCCGAGTTTGCACGAGAGTGGGCTCGGGACGCGATTGAACGATGATGTTGATCCTAATGCTAGCTTGCCTAGGCTAGGGTTTGCAAGAGATTGGACCCAAACCTAGGATAGCTATAGACCGGCAACAGCGCGAGAGCGTGAGCTAGGTTTTACATTCAGTTGCAACTAGTTCATCCGAAATTCTACCCTAACAATTGTGATACCAATGAATCACATTGACGAGATATGGTGAGTAGCGGGGATTCCCGAATCCTTAGGCGTCTTTATTTGATTTTATATCTCCATACTTTGTCTGACGATTGTGACAGGATCGCCACAAGGCAAATTTCCTCTTTTCTGTTCCTATAGCCAGGTTGTTCGGAGAAGGCACTGTCATACGTCCTCCCTGAGTTCGATACCCACTCGCCGCTACACCGTGCGATTGCGGTAAAACTACACGGTCACCCTTTTGGGTTACAGTTTGGAGCGATCAAGTTTTTGGCGATGTTGCCGGGGAGGCGATTGTGTTTGATCCTACCACCCTAGCTATTTCTTTCTTTTTGTTTTATTTCTTTATTTTTATCTAACCCTTCCATTGTGCTAATCACTTCTTTGAAACTTTGTTTTCCCGTGCATGTACACGAGATCCACTGCGGACCCCATTGATATATTGGTTGATCCTAAGATCGAGCATACATTGCGGAGAATCAGAGCGGAGAGGAGATCCGATACGGAAGGGAGGTTTATGAATGTCCGGGAGACGCCTGAAGAGTTAGCGGCAAGAATGGCGAGGATTTTTCCATTCGAGATAGGCTCCGGCCTAAGACTTCCTCCACGACCTCGTCCATAGCCATGCCGGAGTTGGCGGCCGACAAGAATTTTGAGTTGAAGACTGGGCTTGTGGTTCTGATGCAGCAGGATCCATTTCATGGGAACGCCCATGAAAATCCCCACTACCATATCCAGCTCTTCCTATCAAAGTGCGCCGCCTTCCAGATGCCGGGCGTTACACTGGATGCCATCAGACTGCGCCTCTTCCCCTTCACATTAAAGGATAAAGCTCTTTATTGGTTGAGGACGCAAGTTGAGGGGGTCTTTACCACATGGGATGAGTTGGCAAGCGCGTTCATCGACAAATTCTATCCGCCTTCCAAGACGGTAAAGATTAGGAGTGCTCTCATGTCCTTCAAGCAAGGACCTCAAGAGACACTCTACGAGGCTTGGGAGCGCTTCAAAGATCTGCAACATCAGTGCCCCCACTATAGCATTGAAGATTGGGAGCTAGTCCATAGCTTCTACAATGGTCTCCAACCGGGGACCAAGCAGATTATTGATGCCGCGGCAAATGGTGCCATCCTATCGAAGACTCCCGACGAAGCTACGGCCCTAATTGAGGAGATGGCCTCAAACAATCAACAATGGGGCGACGAGCGAGGACACTCTTCGTCCTCCTTGAAGCCATCTAGCATCTATGAGGCAAAGGCCGTAGCGGAGCTGACCAACAAGTTTGATTCTCTCCACAAGGTAGTGGAGAGACTGGAGAAGTATATCACGGAGCCCCAAGGAACCCCATCCACATCCGCACCAACAAATCAAATGTGTGATTGGAAAGACCAATCTCAAGCTATGTATTTGGGAGGAGAACAAGGAGAGGGATCTTTGGAGCAAGTTCAATACGTCGCGGGGAACCAAGGATATTGGGCCAATCCGGCCACTAGAAACCATCCCGGTTTCTCTTATGCCAATAATGAAGGAGCATTGAACCCGCCGCAACAACTACCTCAACAAGCTCGACCACCACCACAACAACAACAACACTATCCACCGAGGGGGTCTCCGCAACAAAATTTCCCACCAAAGCAACAAGTTGGACCCTATAGGCCGCCCGGATACAATCAAGGGTGGAGAAATCCAAACCCCCCACAAGCTCAACAACGATCTGAATTTGAAGCTAAGGTGGAGGAGTTTATGGTCAAGCAAAAGAAGATCAATGCTTCCTTGAAGGCGGGCCAAGACTCTCTTACAACTGTCGTTGGACAAATTGCAGAGCAACTTGCGTTGCTAAATCGAAATAGTTAACAGTTGCCGGCACAACCCGAGCAAAATCCACGGGGCACCACCGTGCATATCAACGCCGTGGTTGTGGTTACTACGAGAGGCGGGAAGGACACCACCCCCGTCATGATTCCTACCGATGAGCCCGTGGTGGAGAGAGTAGAGCCAAGTGAACCTATCATTGAAGTTGAGAGAGAGAAAGAGCCGCAAAGGGAAGAAAAGTCCAGAGCGGAGCAATTGATTGAAGAGAGACGTTTTATGCCACCGATCCCATTCCCTCAGAGTCTTGCTAGAGCAAAGATGGAGAAGCGACTAACCATGTTTCTCGAGTATTTGAGAGGGGTAAGCCTCAATATCCCCTTCCTCGACGCTATCGTGGAAATCCCGACATACGCCAAGTTCCTAAAAGATTTGATTACGGGAAGAAAGAGGAAGGAGAAAATCATGCTCGCTGAGGAGGGCTCTTGGTTCACCAAGAGAGAGAAGGAGCTGGCTAAATTCAAAGACCCGGGGAGTTTTCGAATTCCTTGCACCTTAGGCGGCGTCCCTCTATAAAAGGCATTAGTGGACTTAGGGGCTAGTGTTAGCCTCATGCCTCTTTCTATGTTCCTAAGACTAAACACCAGCACAAAATTGAAGCCTACCGACATGCGGATACAACTAGCCGATGGTCGGATCACAAGGCCGGTAGGGATCGCAGAGGATATCCCGTTACAAGTCCCGGGGGGCATATGTTTGCCATGCAACTTCGTGATCATGGATGTCAAGGAGGAGGGAGATACGTCGCTAATACTTGGGCGCCCGTTCCTCGCCACCGCCGGTGTCATTGTCGACATACGAGAAGGGACTCTAACATTGAATGTCGGCAACATCGAGGTGGAGCTTCATATTCCCAAGGCAATGAAACATATGCCTTATCATGAGGAGCTGGACTATATGGACCTCCTAGACGAGGTCATTGAGGAGGCGATCCCCCATTCCATCGGCGCTCTATTCAAAGAAGATTTTGAGGAAGGGCCGGACTTAGGCCAAGAAGAAAAGATGGAGCATTCCCCCGACCTCTCCATGGAAATTGATGAAGGCGACGCTGATGTCACGAGGATACGAGAGCTCTGCAAGCTCTCAAAGATGAAGACTCCAAGGAAAGCCCCACCGATACGAAAATCGGTGTCACCGGTGAACCCGAGGCCCGGAGCAAGCACTAGCTTGGGGGAGCCACCCCCCAACACTACCCGAGGCAAAGGAGCACCGAGGAAGAACGCCCCGCCACAACATCCAAATTTAAGCGTTCTTCCCGGAAAATTTGACGGATGCATCTCATATGCACCCAATATCCCGCATTGAATTGAAAATCAAAGTGGGTCGAGCTCAAGACCTTAAACGAGCGCTTGTCGGGAGGCAACCTGACGGTTATCGCTTTATTTTTACTTTTCCTTTATTTTTGTTTTAGAAATTATTATTTTTTTGAGTCGTTTGCCCAAAAATTTCGTGATAACGGGTCCTATTTCTCTTTGACAGGAGAGGAGAAAGGGATATCTATCATTAGGAGGATGAATAAGGCGATGAGGAGCGCTCCAGGAATGCGCTCGATGCTTAGGAGGAAGATGAAATCGACTGGAGGAAGAAAAACAGAGTTTAGAGCCCAAACGAAGCCAAACAGCAGAAAACAGGGTTCACTCGGCCGAGTATACTAGTCACTCGGCTGAGCACATAAGTTCGTCTGCCCGAGCGGCTCACGAACGAGAGAAGTCTGTTGTACCCAACTCTCTGTTTCTTTTCTTGATTTCAGTATAATTGCCACTCGGCCGAGTATATAACTTCACTCGGCCGAGTAAAACTGATACGCTCCTAGGGCGAGTCTTGCCGAGTAGCTTGAGCCACTCGGCCGAATGGACTTATTCCACTCGGCCGAGGATGGCAAGGCCACTTGGCCGAGTCATTAGCGGGGAGGAATTTTCCAAAATATTTCCGTTGTGTTCCCTCGGCCGAGCGACTTAGTCACTCGGTCGAGTCGTAATTTTTTCTATAAAAGGGGGAGCGGGGCGGCGCGTTTTTCGAAACGATTTAAACCCCAAAATCCCGACCTTTCGCATCCCTCGCCCCCGATTCCCCCCTCACTCGCCCGATCACTCGCCCCGCCGCCGCGCTCGGCCGACCACCGCCGGCCGACGCCACCTCCTCCTCGCCCGAGTCGCCGCCGGCGACCACCTCGCCGGCCGAGCTCCGGTACCCTAATTTTTTGCTTATTTCTCCTCTTTTGCGTATTTTTCGACGATCCATGTGTTTAACGAGCCCCAAAACCAAATCAACTTCATTATCTCTCTATCATACCCCTAACCCCCATACATTTTGAATATTACTCGCTGATATCTCCGTTTGATGTGCAGGGTATATTGGGGAGCTTAGGGGAGCCCAGGGGAGCTTCCGGGGAGCGATTTTGGCTTCGTGGAGGCGTCGTCTTCGCACGCATCCACTTCCTTGCTCTTGCGGCGTGTCACGGTATACTCGTTCCATTTATTTTTGCACGCCGCATTTTTACTGCTTTTGGTGAGCACCCGGGGCCCACATGCCGCCCCAGACACGGCCGCGCACCAGGAGAGCTTCCGCCAAGCGGAAGCGGTCGGATGAGCCCGGCCCCTCCTACGAGGTGGAAGACTCTCCTCCGCCTACACCACCACACCCTGTTCACCCCGCACAGCCTGCAGACCCCGCACACCCCGCACAGCCTGCAGACCCCGCACAGCCCGCACAGCCACTCCCTGCCATCCCACAGCCACCACCACCGGCTCCACTTGTCGGGCCGCTGGGGATTACGTTTCGGGACGACGCACACCGCGTCGTTTTTGAGCGCATTTCCCAACGCTCGATTGTACCCTCCAGGTTCGCACACCTTGCAGACCTAGGACGCCTGGGGGTACTCGAGGGGATGCTCACGTTGTATGACAATGTGGGTTGGCGAGATTTTTTCCAGGTGTCGGCGGACACGTTCGTCCGCCCGACACTTGAGGTGCTTAGTTCTATCGCCCGGACCGACGAGGGATGCTCGTTTAGGTTCATGGACCGAGAGTGCCAGGTCACTCTCGGTATGATGAGAGCTTTCTTTTCGTGGCCCGATGTCCCCGGGGCCGACCGTGGTTACGCCCCCACTCACATTCCCCCACCTTCCTTCGATTCCGGTGCTTTCTGGGCCCAGATCACGGGTTTACCAGCTGCCTTTGACCCTAGTAGGGCCAAGGCCTCGGCCATCGTCCATCCCTGCCTCCGCATAGCTCAGCACCTTATGGCGACTACCTTTTTAGCGAGGTATGAGCCTGGGACGATGTCCACGCCGGAGCTTTATATGCTCTATACGATGACGCGCCCCAGAGCTCTAGCTAGGGATAGTGACGAGTTGGTCACCGCCGTCGTGATTGATATCACGAGCTGGTTTTTGGACCGCATCATCGTATCGGTGGGCGCTCGCTCACCGATATGTTGTGGCGGTCTGATCACCCTGCTCGCTCTTATGACCGGCGAGGACCTTCCTGCTGACCTGCGACGAGCCCCGGGCCCCACTTCACTGTCTATAGACGTCATGGCCCGGATGAAGATGCTACGTCCGCACGGTCAGTGGCACTGGGTTTGGTTGCACGGCCCCTACGGTGCGGATTACATGATCCTTCCGAGCCAAGCTCGGACACAGATAGCACCAGCACAGGTGGACTGGCTTCCGGCGATGGATCTCCTGATCCCCTCCGCCTACGTGCTTGAGGCCGAGGAGGCTGAGCAGGCTGAGCAGGCCCACGCTGCACACGCTGCATCCGCTGACCCCGCTGCCCCTGCCGACCCCGTGGCCCCTCAGCAGCCCGATATTTCTGCTGCTCCCGACATCTCTGTCCACACTTCTGCCGGTGTCGGGAGTACCCTCGCTGAGCCCACCTCCACTACCTCCACGCCCACCTCCACTACCACCACAGCTGGCCCTCTGTCCGTTGAGCCCGTTTCCTCCGCCCTACCCGAGCGCCCACCTACGATAGTTGAGAGCGGAGAGCCCTCTTTTGCTGCCGTCGTGGAGACCGTGGTTGCCACCTCTGTCTCCACCGCAGCCGTTTTTTCTGAGAGTGTCGTGACGTCTGTTCCCACGTCTTTGTCACCGACCTCTCTGGTCGCCTCGTTGCCACTTTTATACTCCACTTCCGTTGCTGCTGCTTCCACCTCATACCTGCCTGTGCCCCAGCCTCGCACTGAGGCTAGGCCCACTCTTGTGAGCACGGCACCTTTCCTCCACATGCCTGCTGAGCCTATCCACTACACCACCCGAGTCCGCCAGCCCCGTCTTGCACAGCACAGACAGGTGCGTCCGCCTGCACCACCTCCCCTTGACACTGTACTTCAGAGCATTCGTGCTCTCGAGGGGGCGGTGAGTGCCCTCAGAGGCGACCTTAGGACCATGTCTGCCACCGTCACCACTATGGCCAGTCGCTTCGACCTACTTCCGGGCATTCACTATTGCCTCACTCAGATTCTCGAGCGGCTTCCTCGCGTACCCACACCCACCCAGCAGGTACCCACCCCCACCCCTACACACACCCAGCCTGCTACCACACCCACACCCACACCCACACCCACACCCGCACCCACCCAACAGACTGTTCCCCCGCCACCACCACCACCACCTCCGCCTCAGGACGGAGACGGCGCAGCCCCACCCTCTTAGGCACCCTTGATGCCATTGATTCTTTTTGCCGTCATGCTGCCCGTCTCTGCTGGGTCCTGATGATTTTCGCCCACCCCACCTCCCCTCACTGTTTTGGGTCCACATTTTGTTCATATATTTCTATATCATTTTTGGGAGCGAGGGAGAGATTTTTGGTGTCACACTTTTATATCTGATTCACTCCTCTATCTGCATGCATCATGTCCGCATCATATTTTTCTTTTCGTTATATTTTTATTTTATTTTATTTTATTTTCTCTTTCCTCATGCATGCATCCTCACCTACCCCTCACTTTACACGTCTCTCGGTGTGCCACACTTCGTACATTGAGGACACTGTGCACTTTAGCTTGGGGGAGTGAGTTCTCACGTTCTTTTCGATTTACCACCTTTATTTTTAGTTTTTTCTCGCCATTTTCTGCATTTGCACTCACTTTCATCACTTTTTCCTTTTTTTACCATGCATCACGTTTTTCTTATTTTCTTTGTGTGCTGCATTGTAATTAGTTTCATTTTCCCTTTATCTTTATTTCTTTTTCATCTCATGCTAGAGATGACTTTTCTGTGATGATGATGACGTGGAGTTAGCTTTCTCTATATGCATGCTATATTTGTCATGTCTTAGATTTTATTTCTGATATCATATGCTGTGATTTGCCTTGCATTTAGAGATAGTAACCCACACTTTTTCCGCATGAAAATGGATGAAATTTTATTATTAGCTGAGTCTGAATATTCATATGTATGCTATCACAGAAAACACACCAAGATTCACGCATTGAATGCTTATATCTGGAGTACCGTTTTCTTTTCCTATATCACTTCTATTTGCATGATTTGTACATTTCACTTCAGGATGATTGATTGATGTTAGCTATGATAAATCTGGATTAGTTTAGCTTTTTTGTGATCAAAACCGAGTAGATTAGATTACCCTGCTGAAGTTGTCGTGCACGTCCTATAGAGTGAACTGAGAGACATATTTATTTCTTTCTCCACATATCTTGAACATCAACTCTCTATTTTAAAATCATTGGTGAATCTCCCCTTAGCGATTCTAATATATGGCATTTCCCCCGTTATTAAAATCCTAGCTCCAAATTTCCCAAAACCAAAAAGAAAAAGAAAAATTCTTGTATATCCTTATTTCTCTTTGATTTGGGATCATTGTGTATATATGCTATTAAAAAAAGAGAAAAAAGAGAAAAAGAAAAGAAAACGAAAAGAAAAGAGAAAAGAACCTCAATAAACGATCCCATCTCATGTTCTCTCTTTCTTCCCTCTTTTAGTTTTTATTTTTATTACTTTTGGAGCTTCATAAAAATGGGGATGCAAATATTGTTTTTTGTGCCACCACGCTTATAGATAAGCTTGGGGGAGGGAATCCAATGACGTGTGAGAGAGTGACTACTTGACGGTGCACGACAACCTAGGCTAAGTAATATTCTATACTCCGTGAGATTGTTTTAGCTTCACGAAATCCAGGAATCTATGCCTAGCACTCATTTCATGAAATCCACGCTTTTCTATTCTTTCTATTCTATTGCGTGATATTCTTATACTCCTCATAGAAAGCATTCAATTGAAAAGTGTGTGATCTGCGATATTGTATACCGCTTTAAAAGATTCAGACGATGTTAATTCTAAAATTATTCTGTTTTTCATGCTATATCAATATTCTTGGGTTTTCTATTTCTATTTGCACCATTATACTATGATATCGAAATAAAAGCCTTTGACATGTGTTTTACATTCGGTGCATGCTATATGAGTAAGCAAAACCCACGTCCTGAGAAAAATGTTCTAGCAGCTTCCCTCTTCGCTTTCTTCTTTCTTCTTCGTTTTTCGTTTTTCGTTTTTCGTCGTTTTCGTTTTCTGAATCCACCGGGTTCACCTTTTACTTATCTTCCTCGAGGACGAGTAAGAGGTAAGCTTGGGGGATTTTGATCACTCCGTGTTTTACACCTTTTTTCCGCATGATTGCATGCCATTTAGATCGCTCAAATCATGCTTTTCGCGATTTATCGACAATATTGCGATACTTTTCACGATTTGTTGTTTTTGTCGTATTTCAGGAGATTTGGAGCGATTTGGAGTGATCCCGAGATACACCTACTCCAGAGTGTCACCGATGACTTCCCCGAGGAGTATTTTGCTATCGGAGAGGAGCGGAAGAAGAAAGAACGTCGTATGAGCGATGAGGAGCAAAAACAATCAGAATGGGCATTTTTGGTGTCTCACTCGGCCGAGTGAAGGAGTCACTCGGCCGACCAGCGAGACCCTGCTCGGCCGACCAGATCGGACACGCTCCAAGCGTGCACTCGGCCGAGCATCATAAGCCACATCGGCCGAGTGACGAAACCCCGTCCGCCCGAGTGGCACTCAGACGACGCCCATCAAAAAGAGCCAACTTACTATTTTTCGTCAGTCTGAGCATCAGAAGACCCACTCGGTCGAGTGGCTATTGTCGACCGCCCGAGTGTAGAGAAGCCCATCGGCCGAGTGACGACAACTCACACGGCCGAGCGACGCCCGAAGTGAAGACCCCCAAGACCCCAGACTTACTGGAAATTCTCAGGGTCTCCCACTCGGTCGAGCGACTTTTGTCACTCGGCCGAGTGAGCCGCGCTGCCTGTAGCGTAAATTGCGATTTTCAAGCTGCGCAGGGGCATTTTGTTCACGGTTTTTTGGGCAGTTTGGGGGGTATTTAACCCCAGTTTTTAACCTAGGTTAGAGAGCTTTTTCCCTTGCTTTTTGTAGCTTTTTAGATTAAACTTTTTAGCTTTTGATTCTAGTGATTGGAGAGGAGAGAAAAGTTTATTTTTGTTGGATTCTTGGAGAACTCTATTGGTTTGTCTCCCTCTTCATTAAAAATCTCATTTTTATTGCTTATTTGAATATTGCCATGAATTCCATTGTTATTTCAATTGATTATTTTTGCATTTGTGATATGAATTGTGAGTAGTCCTAACGTCTTGGGGCGTGGGGATTAACCCTACGAGCCCAATTTCCGATTTGTGATGATTTGGTAGAAATATTGCTAGAATTGCTATTAGGGTTAGTTTGGGATCGATATACTACGGATAGCTAGGTGTTCACATCGATTGGGATTTGCAAGAGATTGGATCCCAATTCGATAGGAAACCCTAGAAATCCGAATTGGGTTGAAATTGAGTTTCCATAGTATCGGTTTGCAAGAGATTGGACCGATACTAGGGTTCTCGGTTGCAAATCCATACCGATACTCGTTTGCAAGAGATTGGACGGGTAGGAACTATCCCAACCTAGGTCGTGGCCCGAGTTTGCACGAGAGTGGGCTCGGGACGCGATTGAACGATGATGTTGATCCTAATGCTAGCTTGCCTAAGCTAGGGTTTGCAAGAGATTGGACCCAAACCTAGGATAGCTATAGACCGACAACAGCGCGAGAGCATGAGCTAGGTTTTACATTCAGTTGCAACTAGTTCATCCGAAATTCTACCCTAGCAATTGTGATACCAATGAATCACATTGACGAGATATGGTGAGTAGCGGGGATTCCATATTCCCTAGGCGTCTTTATTTGATTTTATATCTCCATACTTTGTCTGACGATTGTGATAGGATCGCAGCAAGGCAAATTCCCTCTTTTCTGTTCCTATAGCCAGGTTGTTCGGAGAAGGCACTGTCATACGTCCTCCCTGAGTTCGATACCCGCTCGCCGCTACACCGTGCGCTTACGGTAAAACTACACGGTCGCCCTTTTGGGTTACATTTTGGAGCAATCACTCTCCATAGTGAAGCACTCCGGAGGAACGTTTCCATCCGACATTTCTAGTACCCGTAATTGGTACCGTTGAAGAAGGGAGGCCTAGTCGAGGAGTGTCCTTCCATCACCGAAGAAGCTCCTTCACGGTTCCTGAAGGTGCTATAATCTGAAGGTGGACGAACGGTCTTGTTGTCGTTGGAAGACATAGCTAGGTACTTGGCTCTGATACCAAATGTAATGCCCTACGTAGCTACTGCATAAGTACTAGAGGGGGGGTGAATAGTACTTTAAAATAATTAAGAAGATAATTCCTAATATCTTGCAAACTCAACCAACAATGCAGAAATGTAAATATTGATAACAAATAAATGCAATCGCAAACAGACGATATAACAGGTCTAGATCCACCCAAGTCTCCCCGACTTGTTCCCGGTGATCCTACGTCCCAAACACCCGGATCCACTCCGGATACTTGAGTTAGAAACTTCTAACTCAAATTTGCACTATGAAATACTTGTAGAAACCTCTACAAGATCAAATCATACACAAATGAAATTGTGACTCCCACAACATGGGATCACAAACAAACTCTCACAACCGAGAGTAAAACACTTGCAATATCAAAGTAAATGAAATACGAAATGCTTACCAACAAAATTCTATGCCTTGAGTAAACTTACGATTTAGGGCAAAGAGGATTTTGGGGAAGATGAAGGCACCAAACCATAGCTCCAAGATGTTGATCAGCTATGGAAGCCTAGGAAGATGTTGGTGACCTTGGATCAAGCTCTTGGCTTGAATGGCTCACAATCAATGTGAATCTCTCTTTGGAAATAAGAGTGGGAGAGAGATTCTTTAGAAATGAATGAGCTTTGAATGAGAATTAAATGCTTCTCTTTGATTCTCTAAACTTCAATAAATATCAGCCTTGAATGCTATGAAAGAAGCCCTTCAAGTATATATAGGATAGAGGAAAGAGAGAGCAAAATTCGTGGCATTTAATGCTCCAACGGCTCTATTCTGAAGCAGACTAGTCGGTCAAAGAAGGATCACAGACCGACTAGTTCATTAACTCGTCGGTCGGTGATTCAACATGAACCGACTAAGAGGTGAACAGTCAATAGAGAAGTTCATGGAATATAGAACTAGTCGGTCCAAGAAGACTTGCCAACCGACTAGTTTCACAACTAGTCGGTCGGTGAGTGGTCTTTGACCAACTAAGAGATGAAATCAAAGTGGCTGAATCAGCTAGTCGGTTTAAGAACAACTTCCAACCGACTAGTTTCTCAACTAGTCGGTCGGTCGTTGTGCTTTGACCGACTAACGGTAAACAGTAAGTTAGGTTGTACAGTGGAAGCTCAACTAGTCGGTCTAAGAAGGATTTTTAACCGACTAGTTTCACAACTAGTCGGTCGGTGAACCTTCTTGGACCGACTAACTGTAAACAGTAAGTGAGCTGAAATTGAGAAGGCATTCTAGTCGGTTCAAGAAGCATTGTCGACCGACTAGATTGCCATCTAGTCGGTTGGTTCTTCTTCTTGAACCAACTAACATGCACAAGAAGCCGCGAATCAAAGCGTAAAGCTTCGGGAAAGTTTCTATGGGCTTCTAATAAGATCCTAGCTCTAAGATATGAGCGTTATGAAGATTAAAACGTAAGACCTACTCAAGGCTTAACATTCTATGAAAAGAAGCTAGAAGACAATAAATAAAACTTGATGAACTGTCTTCAAATGCTTCAATCGAATCTTCATGACTTCAATAATGGTCCTTGAGCTTCAACGAAGCTTCAAGCACACGATCACATGCTTTGAGAAGTCTTGAGACATCGCTTTTGATGTTCATAGAAATTTGGCGACGATCTCCATAACTGTGCTCACAAATTGTTAGTTCATGATATTTAGTTTGTTCATCATCAAAACCAAATCCGAGGAATCAATACTTAACATCTTTCTCCGATGCCAGCAGCTTCTCGACAACGACCCTCCGAGCCTCTTCTTTGCAGGCCCTCTCCTGCAGCTCCCCGACAGCCTTGTCCAGCCTGGCGGTCTCATCCTTCTGGGTCTGATAATCCCCATGGACCTTCGCCAGCCTCTCGGTGGCGTCTTTTAGCTTTGCCTCGGTACCCTTGAGGGAGACCACCTTCCCCTCGAGCATCGCCTCGAGCCAGTTTACCTCCGACAAGTGTCATTGAAGAGACACCAGAGCGACGACCGCCTATAAAGAAGATCAAGTCACAAGCATATTGGAGAGAGAAGAAGTTTGGTATCTTGGGTGAATGGCGACGAACCTGCATGCTATGCCAGATGGCCGTGTCGTAGAGGCATTCTGCACCAACCTCCCACAGGGCCTCTCGGTCCCTCAACAGCACGCTATTCTCTGCCAGGTGGGCCGTCACACCAGCCTCGCCAAAGACAGACTCCTGGCCCCCCACCGGGTAGCACGGCAGGACGACCGACTCTGTCAGAATGGCGAGAACTGTCTCCTTTATTGACTTGAAGGTTGCCAGTGCGGACTCGCAGCTCGGATGTCCTGGCTTTCCCAGCCCGTACGACGGGCATCTGTAGGGTCAGGTCACCACTACAGGATGGCTGGTAGTGGTTGACACCGTCGAAAGTCTCAGTGGGGTGGCCGAACTAGTGGATATAGTGGCAGGGGCGCTGATTGGTGATGTGTCCATATTTTCTACTATTTTTATACCATCATTTCATTGCATCCCATGCTATTTTTGCATCCAAATCCCGCATTTTACTACGATATTGCATTTCTGACGATATATTCGAGTTTCATAGTGTTTTTTGAGTTTTCAGGGATTTCAGAGCGATTTGGGACCCCCCTTGGGTATGGACACATCCAACATGCTCGTGAGCTCATTGGCGAGGCTCTGGAGGAGTTTGCCACACTTTCGGAGCCATTGGAGGAGAAGAGAGAGCAGAGGAGAGAGAAGAGCATTCAGCAGCTCTTGGAGAGCTTTTCCCATACTGCTCGATCGAGCAGTTCAGATGCTCGGACTGAGCAGTATCAAATGAGAAAGAGGAGGCTGATACGGTCTGGCTCAGACCGAGCAGTTCATCTTCTCGGTCGAGCAGCTTCAAAATTCCAAAGCCCAAGTGAAGAAGTGACACGGCCCGAGCAGCTCTTCAGTGACCGAGTCAGCCTCTGCTCGGACCGAGCTGAGCTGACTCGGTCTGGACAGGCAGAGCAAGGATTTGGAGATTTTTCGACTCCCTGTAGTGCTCGGTCGAGCAGCTCACCTGCTCGGGCCGAGCCACCGAACGAGCAACGCATTGCTCGACCGAGTCACCTACTCGGTCGGTAATCCCAATGCTATTTTGGGAAGAATTTTCTGAGCCGTCGATTGGGCGATTATGGGCGATCGAAGCTGGGAGCTATGCGTGACTGAAGGGGGACTCATTCGAGGATTTTTTGGGAGGGATCTTTTAAGCAGCAGCTGAGCGATTTTGAGAGATTATTCTAGGTTAATTTTTGTAAGAGAATTTTGGATCGAACTTGGAGATTATCATTTTTATCATGGATTGTTTTTGTGCTTGGGATTTTGGAGCTATTTCTAGATCTATAAATTGCAATTATCTTCGTTCTTCGCTGTAATTTTTTTATCCCTATTTTATTAATCCGCGATGATGTGTTCGTATCTAAAAATTGCATCTTTATCCGTTAACAATACCATGAGTGAGTAGATCTTTCTAGGGCTGATGGTTTAGCCCTAGGATCATATAGGGAAAACGTAGATCTGGATCCCTACGTTGAATTAGGGATTTAGGGAAGTATTTCGGTCAATCTTACCGAATCCCTAGATAACCTGTATTGAGATCATGCCCACGGTCTGTGAAATTGATGCACTCAAAGGGTATCTCTGGGATTCGAATAGGAAAATCGGTAGATCCAACCAAGGCTCGTGACCATGCCCGGCTCGTGCCTTGAGGAGATCCATCGATGAACTATATTCTACGTTGACGACTACCGCCATTGTGTCAACGAGAGCCACCGAACTATCCCGCAATTCTAACCCACGAGAGTGGTACGAATTGGGAGATTAATTCCATAACCCTAATGCAATGCAAGGATCCTATTCCAACGTCGACACCCAGTGATCCTAGTGGTGATCCATAACGCCCTAGCTCCTTTATTAGTATTACAACAACAACACCCTAATCAAATCTTCTACCCCGATTGCTATCTCACTCCGAGACTTAGAAATAAACTGAGAATCCATTAACACTATCACCGTCCCTGTGGGATTCGATATCATTTATACTATAACTCGACACCGTCTGCTTGCGGATTGAGCCCGGAATTGAAGCCTAGGGGCCATACCACACCTGGCGATCGTGACACCGCCAGGTGGAACCTATGTGAAGGTTTCGGGTGCGTCAAGTTTTTGGCGTCGTTGTCGGGGATGGCAATAGTATTCTATCTCAGTTTGTTTTTATTTTATGAAGTTTGCTAGAATTCTAATCATTTCTCACCTTTCCATCATTTTTATTCTTTTTATTTATTTCGGTGCTACTGACGGTATTTGTCACGCCCCGCTTCCCAAAACAACGGAGGTGAAGCGTGACTAAGGCCCGCTTAGGCCGGGCGAGAAGCCCGGACCCAATAAGCATCTGTGTGGTACTCCAAGTCGAAGGTACAGGTCCCTGCATGTTAGTACAGAACAATAAAAGTACGAAAGAGAAATACAATCATTTTATTCCAAATTAAATATCCAAAGTACTGAGAGTCTAAGACGCCCGAAGGGCTACAACTGCAGAAAAGGAAACTACCGGTGCAAGCACCCAACCTAGACAGGAAAACAAAAAGGTGCTACGCACCCAACAACTAAAGTAGAACCTCCGGATCAGCAGTGGGGATCTCTAACTCTGGTCGTCCTCGGGCACGTACTCAGGATCGACGTCCTCCGGCTCTACGTCCTCTGGTAGCTCGGTCTGGTCGTCGTACTCCGGCTCGACACCTGACGTACAGCACCAAAGAAAGGAACTGTACGTCAGGTAATGTCTACAACAAAAGTCAGACTCCACTGCAAGTGTACTGAACTATTAAACATCGTTTTACTGGTTGATTAACATGCTGGGGTTACAACAAGGTAGCAAAAGAAGTACGTAGCAGGAAAGTAAAGCGTAGCAGGCAGTAGCCGTAGCGTGTGCTACCGACTACGAGACTAACCTAAAGGTGTCAGGACAAGACGAAGACAGACAAGACAAGTAGGACACGACACGTCACGACACAACACGAAGGGTTCACGCCTTACGGGTTGAGGGGGATCAGACCCTCTCCCTGTGCAGACGCTCAACCCTACCCCAAACCCCAGAACTCAGGACAAGAAGTACAGAGATCACTTCCGCTAGGGAAGCACCTGAAACGCCCGAAGGCTTTTTGTAACACGGAGATCACTCCCGCAAGGATAGCATCTGAAACGCCCGAAGGCTTTTTGTAACACGGAGATCACTCCCGCAAGGAGAGCACCTGAAACGCCCGAAGGCTTTTTGTAACACGGAGATCACTCCCGTAAGGAGATCACCTGAAACGCCCGAAGGCTTTTTGTAACACAGTGACAAGACATGACCAGTGTGTATAACAGTGACAAGACACGACCAGTGTACGGGAGAGTTATTCTAGGGTGTCCACACGTACACACACACAAGATAATCCTAAAGTGTCACAAGTTGTTGTTCGTCGGACTTAGACTTCGTCGTCAAGTCTAAGTCGTCAGGGTGACCCAGACGCTATCATTTCACGTCCGAAAACTAAACACTCACAGTCTAACAGTTCTAACAATTTAAGACCAAGACGCGGTCAAAAACGCAAGTGGGTACACTTGCCTGCGGTGGCGAGTGTGTCGTCCGTCCAGGGCGTCTCGTCCAGTCGTCATGTACGCGGTAGTCCGTCTGAAACAGTCACGGCGACGGTGTCAGGTCGCGATTTTAGAAATTCCTATTTAAGTTCATTTCTAGGTTAAGCATGGCTACCCTAACCGTCACGAGTCAAGTTGTCCGATCAGCCTATCCGACGATTCTATCCTATGTGCACAGTCAAATGTCCAAACGTCGGCCTACGGTTACACATCGATTTAAGAGAGCAGAAATTAAATTTAATGAGTTACGTTGCCGTTTTTAGTTAGGTTTTCAGTTTTGGCTACGGTTTGGGTTGCGCTACAAGTTTCGGGAACTAACCTCTCCGGGGTTTGGTGCGAACGGGAAGTAGAGTCTGAACGGCGACCGATCTGAGTGGCACGGCTACGGAACATCTTCTAGCGGCGTCTCGGCTATGGGTAGCATAGCCAGACACACTTTGGTAGTGGTCAAAGAGTACAGACAGCGGGCTAGGGGCTGGACAGCGAGCAGGAGCGTCGGGAAGGCGTTCTACGGCTTCCGGGAAACTGTAACAACAACTCGGGGTTAACGGTTCGTCGAACGCTACGCCTACGACGTCGAGAGTCGTAAGTGATGCTCGTGCCGTTGGAAGACGCCCCTAGGGGATGCAGGAGGCTGTCGGATGACTCCTACAGTGAGAGGAAACGGCGAGATCGCAGCGACGCGTCGGGACGACGCCAAACACGCAAAACAGCAAGCAAACGCACTGTTTTCAGCGGATCTGTAACCTGTGGTCGCTGTCAACAGTGAGAGAGGGCAGAGGGGGATCCACGGCGGCGGCTAGGGGCTGCTGCGGTGGCAGCGGCGGCCGTTGCAGGCTGCTGCTGCTGCTGTTGCGAGTTTCCGGCGGTTTTGCGGCTGTAGCGGCGGCGACCGGCGGCGTACGAGGTCGCATGCGAGAGAGGGTGGTCGGGGGAGGCTGCCGGAGTTGATCGACGGCGGTCTGGCCCTCCGGCGTGGGTAAGGTCGAAGGGGAAAGGGTTTAAGCGTGGGTGAGGGTTTATTTTCTAGGGCCGGCTGCGGGAAAATTTGTTGGCTGTGAAAAAGAATTGCAAACCTAGGTTTTCTTTATAGGAGTGGGGCCCACGTGAGTAGGAGGTGGGGGCTGCCAATTATTTAGGACTAGGTTAATATTAGGGTTAAGTTGTTAGGGTTAAAATTGTAATAAATTGGGTCTAAACGCGCACATAGCTCAAACGGAGCCCAAAAATTATAAGAAAAATACCGGGGCGACCGGGACGACGAGAGAAAGAATTCAGAGAAAACGGATCATAATTTCGATGACGAGAAACGAAGTTAAAAATAAAAACGTCTCGTGCCAAAAGCGAGAAACGCGACGTCTCTTCAGAAAAAGTCAATTTGTGGGAGAACGACCCGTGAAATGATGTTGCAAGCCAACACCACAATTGTAGTACTCTCAGAGAGGGTCACAATGACATATCACACAATAATGTTCCAAAACAAGTAGAGTCAAAAATAAACACGTGCACGACCAAGAGCACGTGCACAAAGATAGCACATTCAGAAACCGACCGTTACAGTATTTATTTGAGTTTTGTTGGTGCATGAACACTCGCTACAAGGGATCTACCAGAGAATTATTATTCGATCCCGAGATCGAGAAGACAGTGAGGGCTTTGAAAGCCTCTAGTAGAAGTTCATCTCCCTCCGCTCAGATGGCGGAAAACAATCCCCCCCCTCCTCCTCGCACCGGGTCCATCAGGGACCACATGAAACCAACATTTGGGAATAACTCCTCCATTCTTAGACTGCAACTGGTGGTAGCGAGCTTCGAGCTCAAGACGGGGTTGATTAATCTGATGCAGCAGGATCCCTTCCACAGGCATCCACATGAAAATACCAACCATCACATTGACACCTTCCTGGCAAAGTGTGATACGTTCAAGGCAAAGGACGTTCGTGATGATGCTGTGAAGCTGCGGCTTTTCCCGTTCACTTCAAGGGATAAAGCCTCATATTGGCCCGGGCCCACCCTCCCAACCATTTCACCACCTGGGAGAAGCTTGCGCTTGCATTTGTAGATAAGTTTTATCCACCCTTGAAGACGGTCTGGATCCGTGGAGCTATTTCTAACTTCAAGCAGCCCCCACAGGAGTCACTTTACGAGGCATGGGAGAGGTTCAAGGACCTCCAACATGGTGTCCTCACCATGGGATTCAATCATGGGATTTGGTGCAGAGCTTCTACAACGGGCTCCAGCCTAGCACTAAGATGATCATCGATGCTGCGACGCAGGGCGCCCTACTTGATAAATCTCCTGAGGAGGCTATAGACTTGTTGGATCACATAGCGGTCAACACTCAGTAATGGAACGATGAACAGACTGTTGTGACCCGGACTCCTGATGTCAAGGTCACTAGCCACTTGGATTCTCACAACGAGACCTTGTGCAAACTGGTGGCCCGCATTGAGTAGTGTCTAGACTCCATCTCTGCTTCACCCAGCACATCGTACCATCCTGTAGAGGAGTATATAGACTAGGGATATATCCCTAGTGAGGCCCACTACAAGGGTGCTGAGACATCTGAGACCGTACAATACGTCCAAGGAGAGGGACGAAATCAGTGGCAGCATCCAGCTGCCAGGAATCATATGGGGTTTTCTTATGGAAACCCAAGTGGGGGCTGCAACCTCCGTAATTTTAGAGACCTCCACCCCCTCCTCAGCAGCAGCAGAACCAACAGCAGGACGGATTTAGGCCAGCTAGGCCTTACAGGCCGTCGGGATATCAGTTCAACCGGCCGCCTCAGCTGAATTATGCGCCAAATCCATCCAAGTCCAATCTTGAAGCCACACTGGAGACTTTCATGAGTGGTCAGATCCGCTTTAATCAGGACACATCGAACCAGTTCAAGAATATAAATTCTTCACTCGATGAACTGAGGGGGCAAATGTCGTAACTTTTGAAGAATAAGGGAAGATTTCCCTCCCAGCCGGAGACAAACCCGAGAGCTCGAGCTAATGCCATGGTTTCAGTGACCACACGTGGAGGACGGATGACTGACCCCGTCATGGTCCCGGTGCTGAATAAGGAGAAGGTCACCATCGAAGAAGCTGTTGATGACAGCAATAGAGAAGAGGCCACTGAAGGGCTTATCATTATTGAGGAGAAAGCGGACACCCCTCCCGTCACGCCTACTACGACACCACCTCACATTGATGCATCCAAGAGTAAAGTTTCCCGACCCCCCCCCCTCCATACCCACAGAGGCTAGCCCTAGACAAAATGGAAAAGAAGTACTTCAAGTTCATGGAGTTATTAAAGGGAATCCAGCTGAACATCCCGTTCATGGATGCCATCACAGAGATCCCGATCTACGCAAAATTTCTGAAGGATCTTATCATGGGAAAGAGGAAGCCCGAAGAAATCAAGCTATTGGAGGATTCCACCTCCGTTATCAAAAATCATCTCCCCGGAAGATGCCGGATCTGGGGAGCTTTACCGTGCCGTGCTCCATCGGAGAGATGCCTATCAGCAGAGCATTGATTGACTTGGGGGCTAGCATTAGTTTGATGCCCCTCTCCATTTTCAAGATACTTCAGACGGGAAGTGAGTTAGAACCGATGAGCATATCCATCCACCTCGCCGATCATTCCATCACCTACCCGGTGGGAATAGCAAGGGACGTCATCCTCCAAATACCCCCAGGACTATGTGTCCCAGTCGACTTCATCATCATGGATATGCCTGAGGGAGGGAGCTCCCAACTTATACTCGGCTGCCCCTTTATGGCGACAGCCGGTGTTCTCAACGATGTCCGAGAGCGGACCCTCTCTCTCAACGTGGGAGATATCGAAGATGAGTTTCGGTTACAAAAGCCGATGAGAGAGCGAGCTCATGTGGAAGGGGCCAGCTATCTGGAGCTTCTTGAAGATGAAGCCATTGATGATTTTACTTCTGAGGGGATCCTGAAAGACCCAATGAAGACAAGCATCAAGGATAACGGCGACCCAACCTACAACAAAGTGGTCGTCGCGTACATCTGAGTATTGGATGAGGAATTGCTACATCGTTCTCCAATTCATCAAGAACTGGAAACTACGTGCCGCTCAGAGAAGAGTCTTGAAGCAGGCGGAAACCAAATGCCGCTGGATTGCAACACCGCGAAGAATGACGCGCGACCACCATGTGCACCAAACGATAATTGACATATTTGAGGGAGTCGAGCTCACGATTAAAAACGAGCGCTTGTTGGGAGGCAACCCAATTTCCTAGATTTCTGATTTCTTTTTTTTAGTTTCTTATTTTTTATTCATATTTCGTGTTTTTTGAGATAAAACCATAAAAATCACAAAAATTTGATGAGTTCATCTTTTGTATAGGATGGACAAGTGTGGGTATGCGTATCGACATTATAAACAGAAGGAAGCCGGAGGAGAACATCAGATTCGAAGATTTGGGGAGAAACCAAAGAAAAATAAGAGGAGACAGGAAACACAGGAGACTCGACCGAGCAGCTTCACTGCTCAGTCGAGCAGTACACACATGGAAAAAGGAAAGATGGATTGCCATTTTTACACGGTCCGAGCAGCCTCCTGCTCGGCCCGAGTAGAAATGGACTCGTCCCGAGTAATCGATTACTCGATCGAGTACTACAGGCCTTCGAATGTGAGGAGAAAACATCACTCTGCCAAAACGACCCGATTATTATCGGCTCGGCCCGAGCAAAATCGACGCGGACCGAGCATCATACTACTCGGTCGAGCAGACAAGGGAGTTTTTCGCATCAAAATTTTGTGAATTTCGATTTTGACTCGGTCGAGCAGCCTAGATGCTCGGACCGAGTCGGGTCGGGTCTTTAACCCTTACCCGCATCGTTTTTATCTCCATCGATAAAATTATTTTATCCTAAGGGTAAAAAAATTTTAACCCTCCCCGAGCCCACCTCTCTCTCACTACTCGTTCAGCCCTCCCCCCTTCGTCGACTTCCTCCTCCCGCTCCGTCGCCGGTGCCGCCAATCGCTCCGCCCAACTCCGGTGAGCCGCCCTATCCCTCTCTTTTTCTCTTCCTCTATCTCTCCGCCCCTTACCTCTCTCCCCTCTCTCCGCCCTCTTTAGTCGACGGCACCATCGACAGCGCCACCGCCGTCGACCCACTCTTCCCAAAACCCTACCCCGGTCTTTCAAACCCCCCCCACTACCCGCCCCTCTCCCTCTCCCATCAGATCGCCGTACAAACCCCCATCTTCGATCGACTGTGCCCTAGGGCACGAACCGAGCAGTGATAATGCTCGGTCACATCCCCTGACCGAGTAGCACGACTCGGACCGAGCAGTATAACTGCTCGGTCGAGTATCCTAAATTTTGCGTATCGCCCATTTTAAATCAATTCTCTGACGTTTTGATCGTATCCATTTGCAGGTACTCTATGATTACGTCAGTAGCAGCTGTAAGGACTAGCTTGGGGGATCTTTTGGGCACTCGCATCGTTTGCATTCCCCGCATATATGGTACACTCGTTCCCTCATTTATTTTATATACCGTAGACACGATGGTTCGCACACGTGGATCCACCACATCCCTCGTTTGCGGAAAGAGGCCGTCATCTGGCGCCTCCTCTTCCCGACCCCTGCGTCATGCCCGACACACATCCACATATACCACTACCTCCCGTACTACCACCCCTTCCACCACAGCTCCCGCCACCTCCACTACCATCCCCACCACCACCCCACCTGTCACGACCACCGTTATCCCCTCTACAGCAGATCCTATCCTCACCACAGCACCATCCACCGCCTCTACCTCATTACCCCCACACTTAGTAGGCACCAGGGATGCCCTGCCAGCACGTCTCCGGACATATGGCATCACGTTTCGAGATGACGCACACCGAGAGCGGTTTGTTAGGCTCTCTCAACGCCGTCTCGTCCATACTGTGTTCATAGACGTGCCCGCACTTAGATCTTTGGGACTCCTACAGGGAGTTCATCATCTCTACTGAGCGATCGGTTTCAATCGCTTCCTCGGTGTGCACTCTCCCACCTACTCACACATAGCACTCGAGGGTCTCAGCACTCTGGCTCTCAGCCCAGCTAGTGATGGCATCACCTTCCGCCTCATGGACCACGACTGCACTTTCACTTTTGCCATGATCAGGAAGTACTTCCACTTCCCTGCCGTACCAGAGCCTAGAGCAGCCTTTTTATGCTCTTTGACGTTGACTCTTTTGATTCTCGAGAGTTTTGGGAGCGTATCTTTGGCCTTCCTCAGTATCGTCCTAGCCGGGCGAAGGCATCGTGCATCGTGCACCCATGCCTTCGTTACGCTCAGAGGCACCTAGCTTCCACCCTCTTTTGTAGGCATGAGGTCGGGACCATGCCCCTCCCTAAGGTTACCCATCTTATGGTTATGACCCAGCCTCTTCGATTTCACCCTGACGGCTCCCTACGACCCTTCATGCTCTCTGACGCAGCCCACTGGTTGTGTCACCGCCTTTACCAGACAGCCATCACTTACCATCCCCTACCGACATCTGCTGTGGTGGTTTCTTCACCATTTTTGCTAGGATGCTTGATATTCACCTTCCTGCCGACCTTCCCCGACCTGTTGGCCCGACACGCTTGACCATCAGCGTGCTCGAGCATATGCATATTATTCGACCACACAGGGATCATCACTGGCTATATCTCGTAGGAACCCACCATATCCCCCACATGGTTCTCCCCACCCCTCACCTCACGCACATCCCTGCTATCCAGCTTGATTGGATGATTCCTCAGGTCTTCCTACTCCCTCCCGTACACATACTCGAGCCCCCGGAGCACCCGTCGAGGCAGCCGCCGATGACCCGGTCCTATGCTCCCCGGTGTTTGAGTTACATGAAATTGCTGCTTTAGTTGCCGGCCTCCCATCCCCACCTGCCAACCCATCATCTTCTGCATCTGTTCCTCCCACCACCGTCGTATCCACCGTATCTACCACTGCCGAGTCTTCGGGGACTATTCACACCTCCTGCCCTGAGACTCAGATTTCTTTGCCTGCTGTATCGGTGCCAGAGAGCACCGATTTACCTTTTACTGACGACCCCATAGATCTTGATTCTCCCATGCACGACCCAGCCCCCACCCTCCCACCTCTTTCGGACCATATAGCATCAGTTCCTATCTCTCTAGGTCCACACATTCCACTTTCTAGCACCACTTCCTCCTCACCTGTGGCCATTTTCACGGAGTGTGTCTTGACGTCTGTCCACATCTCTGTGTCGATGACAGCTCTTTCTTCTGCCACCGCTGATTTACCATCGAGCTCACCCTCTCCTACCTTCCACGCTCGACACCGTACCTCAGCTGCATGGGACCGATTCACTAGAGTGGTGATGATGTGTCCATATTTTCCATCATTTTCATATCATTATTTCATCGCATCCCATATCATTTTCGCATCCAAATCCCACTTTTTACTACGATTCTGCATTTCTGATGATATTTCCGATTTTCATAGTGTTTCGTGAATTTTCAGGGATTTTGGAGCGATTTAGACCTCCACTTGGGTATAGACACATCCAACGTGCTCATGAGCTCGTTGGCGGGGCTCTGGAGGAGTTCGTCACACTTCAGAGGCCATTGGAGGAGAGGAGAGGAGAGAGAGAGAGAGAGAGAGAGAGAGAGAGAGAGAGAGAGAAGAGAGAGAGAGAGAAGCCCCAGGAGCATTCTACAGCATTTCCCAGAAAATGCTCGGATCGGGCCATATCAATTATAGCAGCGACGAATACGGGCAGACTTGGATCGAGCAGCTCATCTGCTCGGTCGAGTCGCCTCAGATTACACAGTCCGAGCAGCACCCGAGTAGAGCCCGAGTATCAGACCGAGTCGAGCCTACTCGGACCGAGCAGAGATCTACTCGGTCCAGGTAGGACGATTTCAAATTCTCTAAGCAGCCGAGCAGCTCACTTGCTCGGGCCGAGCCACTGACCGAGCAGAAGCTGCTCGACCGAGTCACCTACTCGGTCGGCTATTCCAGGCGCATTTCTGGAATGATTTGAACGCGCCATGATGCACGCGATTTGGGGAGCGACTGAAGCGGGCGATCTCGGGCGGCTGTGAGAGGACTTCCAGGATGCAAAGTTTAGGAATTTTTAGAGGGAGCTCTAGGCGATTCTTTGAACGGATTTTTGGAGTTATTTTTGTAGCAATTTTTGGATTAAACAGTGGAGATTATTACTCTTGTTCTTGTCTACGTTTGCTATTGAAATTGGGATTTTTCTATGGATCTATTGTTCGTCCATTCTCGCTGTAAGTTCTTTTAGCCCTAATCTCTCGATTGATAAAATGTTTTCTTCTGTGGAATTGATGTTTTTGTCTGCTACTATTACGATGTGTGAGTAGATTTATTCTAGGGTTGATGGGTTAGCCTTAGGATTCTAGGGGAAAATGTAGATCTGGATCCCTACGTTGAATTGGGGATTTGGAGCTGTATTTCGGTAGATCCTACCGAATCCGTAGATAACCCGTACTGAGATCATGCCCACGGTCTGTGGAATTGATGTGCTTAAGGGGTATCTAGGGATTCGAATAGGGAAATCGTTGGATACAACCAAGGCCTGTGACCATGCCCGGCTCGCGCCTTGAGGGGATCCATTGATGAACTATATCGCTACGTTAACGGCTACCGCCATTGCGTCAACGAGAGCCACCGAAATACCCCGCAATTCTAACCCACGAGAGTGGTACGAATTGGGGGATTAATTCCCTAGCCATAATGCAATGCAAGGATCCTATCCTAACATCGACCCCCGACGTTCCTAGTGGTGATCCCTAAAGCCCTAGTCCCCTATTATTGATATTACCATCACAACAACCAACCCAAATCTGTTCCCCTGACAGCTATCTCACTTCTACATTTAGAAATAGACTGAGAACCTATTGGCACTATCACCATCCCCATGGGATCCGACATCTTATATACTATTACTCGACACCGTCCGCTTGCGGATTGAGCCCGAAATCGTAGCCTAGGGGCCATATTACGCCTGACGATCATGACACTGCCAGGTGGAACCTAGGTGTAGGTTACGGGTGCGTCAGGTGACTCACAGACTCATTCCTCACCCTCCGACTGACTCACGTACTTCTGACGCTCGCCTGACCGTGTTAGAGGAGTCGACTTCCCGCTTACAGCAGGAATTCGAGGACTTTGTACGCTCGACGGTGACACACCGATTTAGAGTCGAGTCGGACCTGACTTCTATTATAGACCTGCTTCGGTACCGTAGCCTACCTTCTGTTATCCTTGCACACGCTCTGCCACCCAGGCCAGACACTGTGACCCCCTCTACACCACTCCATGCTTCACCTTCTCAGGCTTCTGTAGAGCCTGTTTCTACTACTTCTGAGCCGGCTGTAACATTAGATCCCATGTCTGCCCTGGTTTTACTTCCTGCTGAGCCCTCCACTGCCACCGTTGATCTCACCACTGGCCCTCCTCATGACTTCCCATGAGACCCTCCACCCACCACTCCTGGTCCACACCAGAGGGACCCATCACCAACCACAGAGGGTGGTGCCTCTACTTGATGTAGTCCTTACCCGCTTCTACATCCCCTATTTATTTTGTGCCCATCCGTCTGTTCGGGGCCCTAAACTTACATAGCTTTGGGGAGGAGCCACACATGCATCATAATTCATTCAGCACTGCATCATTCGATGTTTTTTATTTTATTCCTCCTTTTGAACAGTTATTTTTATTTTCCCCTTCTTAGCAGTGAGGACACTGCTAGGTTTAGCTTGGGGAATGAGCGCTACCGCTTTATTTTTGATTTTTTCTTTTACATTTTCTTTTCTTATTTTCAGTCTTTATTTCATTTTTCCACCGTTTTTTCACGTCGTTTTCTTTTTTCTCATTTTTGCATCATATTTTCTATTTTCACCATGCATGCATCTCTTTTTCTCTATTTCCCTCTTTTCTCCGCCCTTTCTCTCTTTATTTGCTAGGGATGTTCCGCATGATGATATCTCTCATGGCCTTATTAGTCTTTTACGATGCTCATTTTCGATGACATGCTATTTGGATGAATTTCAGTTTTACTATCTATATGCAAGCATTTCTTTTGCTGATCTATCTGATTTAATTCTTGAAATGAATTGAAAATCGAATGCATGAATTAGTATCTAGTATGATCTATGTTGGAAAATGCACCTAGGTTCACGCATCACTAGAATGTTTTTATCTTGTTCACTTCTGATTGCATGCCTACTGCTTTGGTACTATTTACTGCATGCCCTTTCAGTATTCTATTAGAGAAATGAAAATATCAATGCTATCTATGAGTTTAGTTGGGGCTTTATTTTATCAAACCGTTGTGCACCATCTTATGAGTGAACCGAGAGTCGTACTATTTTCATTCTCCACATATCTATTTATTTTTCTCTACATATCAGTTGGTTACACCCCCACAGCTATCTTTACCGCATCTCACTTTCCAAACCCAAAATGAAAAAGTATAGCTTCTAAATGAAAAAGGAAAAAAAAGAAAAAAAATGTGTATATATTCTTATGTGAAAAAGAAAAGAAAAAGAAAGAAAATGAATAAATATTGTTTTATATCATTTCATTAGAAGCTATCATTTATTTTGGGAAGAAAAAGAAAAAAATTCATATCATTTTCCTTGATGTGACGCCTCAAGCTAAGCTTTAGGGGTAAACCAACTGATCACATGAGTGAGCATGATATTAGAGTGGAGACAGTGCATAACGGGGACATTTAATAACACCTAAACTTTACAAATTGCTTTAGTATTTGGAGATTTTTCATGAATCGAAATGAATATCTGAATAGCATGACTTTTTCTATTCTCTACAGCATGTTGTGTGATTCCTTTATGCTCCTTGTGTGTCTGTGATGGAAAGGGCGTTGCCAACTTCTTTATACTAGACTCTAGGGATTGCATGAGATTGATATGATTTGATGGCGTTATTTCAGTAGATCCCTATCATGTGCCTATATTGCATGCTAGTCATATGATTTGTAAAACTAGAAATTACCAGTAGCATGTATGTTTATCATTCAGAGCATCGTGATGTACTAATTATGCCTAAGATCTGACCGATCATCCCCAGCAATCTCCTCTCACTTCTATTCCATTCTCTTTTTGTTTTTCCTTTCTTTCTTTCTATTTTCATTTTCTTATTCCTTTTTGTTTTCCTCCCGGCGTACCGATTATTCGTCTTCCTCGAGGACGAGTAAGAGGTAAGCTTGGAGGATTTTGATGTGTCCATGTTTTCTACTATTTTTATACCATCATTTCATTGCATCCCATGCTATTTTCGCATCCAAATCCAGCATTTTACTACGATATTGCATTTCTGACGATATATTCGAGTTTTGTAGTGTTTTGTGAGTTTTTAGGGATTTTGGATCGATTTGGGACCCCACTTGGGTATGGACACATCTGACATACTCATGAGCTCATTGGCGAGGCTCTGGAGGAGTTCACCACACTTTCAGAGCCATTGGAGGAGAAGAGATAGCAGATGAGAGAGAGGAGCATTCAGCAGCTCTTGGAGAGCTTTTCCCAGACTGCTCGGTCGAGCAGTTTAGATGCTCGGACCGAGCAGTATCAAATGAGAAAGAGGAGGCTGATACGGTCTGGCTCGGACCGAGCAGTTCATCTGCTTGGTCGAGCAGCTTCAAAATTCCAAAGCCCAAGCGATGAAGAGACACGGCCCGAGCAGCTCTTCAGTGACCGAGTCAGCCTCTGCTCGGACCGAGCTGAGCTAACTCGGTCCGGACAGGAATAGCAAGGATTTGGAGATTTTTCGATTCCCTGTAGTGCTCGGTCAAGCAGCTCACCTGCTCGGGCCGAGCCACCGAACGAGCAACGCATTGCTCGACCGAGTCACCTACTCGGTCGGTAATCCCAAGGCTATTTTTGGGAAGAATTTTCTGAGCCGTCGATTACGCAATTGTGGGTGACTGAAGCTGGGAGTTGTGCATGACTGAAGGGGGACTCATTCGAGGATTTTTTGGGATGGAGCTTTTGAGCAGCAGCTGAGCGATTTTGAGAGATTATTTTAGGTTAATTTTTGTAAGAGAATTTGGATCAAACTTGGAGATTATCATTTTTATTCTGGATTGTTTTTGTGCTTGTGATTCTGGAGCTATTTCTAGATCTATAAATCGCAATTCTCTTCATTCTTCGCTGTAAGTTTTTATCTCTATTTTATTAATCAGCGATGATGTGTTCGTATCTAAAAAATTGCATCTTTATCCGTTAACAATACCATGAGTGAGTAGATCTTTCTAAGGCTGATGGGTTAGCCCTAGGATCCTATGGAAAAAACGTAGATCTGGATCCCTACGTTGAATTAGGGATTTAGAGAAGTATTTCGGTCAATCTTACTGAATCCCTAGATAAGCCGTACTGAGATCACATCCATGGTCTGTGGAATTGATGCGCTTAAGGGGTATCTCTGGGATTCGAATAGGGAAATCGGTAGATCCAACCAAGGCTCGTGACCATGCCTGGCTCGTGCCTTGAGGGGATCCATCGACGAACTGTATTGCTACGTTGACGGCTACTACCATTGCGTCAACGAGAGCCACCAAAATACCCCGCAATTCTAACCCACGAGAGTGGTATGAATTGGGGGATTAATTCCATAACCCTAATGCAATGCAAGGATCCTATTCAAACGTCGACCCCAGCGATCCTAGTGGTGATCCCTAACGCCCTAGCTCCTTTATTAGTATTACAATAACAACACCCCAATCAAATCTTCTACCCCGCTATCTATCTCACTCCGAGACTTTGAAATAAACTGAGAATCCATTAACACTTCGTCCCTGTGAGATTCGATATCATTTATACTATAACTCGATACCGTCTGCTTGCGGATTGTGCCCGGAATTGAAGCCTAGGGGCCATACCACGTCTGGCGATCGTGACACCACCAGGTGGAACCTAGGTGTAGGTTTTGGGTGCGTCAATCGGCGGGCCCTGATACTCGGCGGTCACATGGCTGACTGCAGGCTCCTCCGGATTGAGGTTGACTACTCTGCCAGTTGCAACCTTGCTCAAGCAGGATGAAGGAGCAGTGGCCACAACCTCCTTCCTTGACTTCTTGATTCGCTCCCCTTTCTCGGCCCAAGCGGTGTTGGATGCCTCCGAACTCCGCTTCTGCCCGACCTGTGTCGAGCTCCTTGAGGCGGGCTATTGGCACATGCCCTTGCTCGGCGGCTACTTTGATGGCGCCTCTCTTGCCTTCCTTATCACCTCCTCCATGGACATGCTCATGGCCGCTCCTGCAAAAAGAGAACATATCAGGGTGCGCTTTTAAGATGATGTTTGCGGCACATGGAGTACCTTCAAACCAGACGTGTTGGGTGATCATCTCGTCTGTGACCAGGTCTTTGAAGACCAGGTTCTCCCTCGGGATCTCCTCTAGATTTTTAGCGTTCTCCAGGTCGCTCCCCTCCAGGACCACTTTGGAATTCACTGAGGGATTCAGCGTCCCCCAGTTCAACCTCAGATCTAGATCCACTGGAGTCGAGACAAAGGCGAATCTCTCCTTCTAGTCCCTTACCTTGCCCGGCAGCTCGAGGATGAGAAGCATGCCCCTCTTCGCACAAACGTAGTAGTAGTCCTCCTTTCTCTTTGGCTCAAAGAAGTGCTGGAAGAGTGGCAGCATCGTACTTATTCCATGTGCAGAGTAGAGGATGAGGAAGTCGACCATCGTGCTGATGGAGTTCGACATCAATTGAAAGAGGGGGAGCTCGAGGAAGTGGAGGATGAGAAGAAGGAAGGGATGGAGCGGGAAGTGGAGCCCCAAGGAGAAGGTCGGGTAGTACATGATGACCTCGTAGTCTCTAAGGAAGCAAACCCACTGGTTAAGCTCGGGGAGGTAGACTGTGTAGGGAGCCGGATGTACTTGGCACCGATCTCTGGGATCGCAGAGAGTAGCAGCTGAGACATTTGGGCCAGGATTCTCACAGGGACCGCAGCCGTGGTTCCACCACCGCCTGTGACCGTGGCAACTTTGGCGGCCTTGGCAGTCGACTTGGGTGTCGTCCTTTCTTGGGGTCCCTCATGATCACCGACGATAAAGCAACAGACTGTTCAACTGCCGTGTCTCCCTCCGACCTGGACATCGATGGCATATCCGATACCATCGGTTTCCACTCGGTGGCGCCACCCATGCCCATCTCCTCGGGTGTTGGTCAATGTGGACATTTGAAGAGGAAGAAGCTGCAGAAGAAGCAGACGAAGGCATTGCTGGGATCGAGAGTATACCTAAAGAAGAATGAACAGACGAAGCTTCGACAAACAACGACGATCGATGGCAGCTGCTCTCGACGATGCAATGGGGGAATGTGAAGTTTCGAAAATTCTGGTAAAAGCCTTTCCCGCTCTCTCTCCGTCTCTATTTAGGGGAAGAGGTGGGTGATCACCACCGTCTGAATTGGACCACGTGGCGAGATCTGACTGGGTCTGGGCTGGCACCTCAAATTCTCATCCAATCACCTTAGCCATGAGTCATCTGTTCAGCTAATGGGCGCCACGAACTCTCCCCGTCACCGGATCACCATCATTACTTTTGAGATTCGACAGTCAGGCCTCATTAAGTGCAGCTGACCAGCTTTCTTCCAGTGGGAGTACGAGTCATCATCCAAACTGAAGCTGGACTGGCCGCATCAAGCTTGAATGACGGGGGCAATTATTTCAACCTGTAGGCCACCCGTGAAATTAAGGCGCGTATGCACTAGGGACCCAAGCAAACACCTCACATACCCTCCTGATGGGACACTCCCTCGCTCGCCACAAGCTTGCCTCGAAGGTCAACCAAGAAGCTCGCCCATCCAACTTACAAGCTCTCCGTGCCGAGGACAAGCTCGCCTGCCCTCCAACAAAAAGCATCGTCCAGAGGAGCCGAGCTTAATCACCGATCTATGGCTCACCCCCGAGGGCGACCAAGCATAAATATCTCTGACATGGTCTTATTAATGCACCTGACACCGTCTGACACCATTAATGCAGAAAATATCCCTAAAACAGCTCGTTGACCTATCACTTCAACACTCGAGGGCCAGCTGGGTTGATTCGACAACTGACGGAACGGCAAACAACCGCCTCTTAGCCCTATAAATAGCCCCCTATGCCACCATAAATGGGGTTGGTCAGTTAAATCTTCTAACTCACTTCAATACACAAGGTCGGATATCTTCAATATATCTATGCCTTCGTCATAAGATCGCCATGCTTCGTCGATCTGTCTTAAGATTGCCAAGCGTGCCCGACGCCTGCTTTTTATGTCACCAACTGACTTAGGCATCGGAGAGTCTACGGGCTAACAGCCAGCCCCGTCTTTCTGACAAGTTGTTGATTCTCGCAGAAAGCTTGCATCAGCTACCTGGAGATGACGACCTTCAGGTGACCTTCAGGCGACCTCGGATCCTTCACCTCTGAAGCGAATTTCGAGTCGTGCTAACCTCTCCTTCACCCAAAAACTTGTAAATCATTGTACCTGTAATTCACTCTTCAAATAAATTTCATTGTGTGCGGATCTGACCCGCAACAATAGAGTTTCTAAGATGAATTTGAAATTCAAAAGACATTTGACTTTGGCCCATAAATCAAGGAGATGAGAGAATTGAGGGAGCAAAGTCAAAAGGCAAAAATGCAGCTGGTATTCGACTCCCAGATGAGGTAGTCGACTCCCAGAGAACTTTCATTGAAAAATCTGCTCACAGCTGGTAGTCGAATCCCTTCTTTGGTAGTCAACTCCTTGAGCATTTTTTCACTGAAACTTAGCTAGAAAAAGAGTAATCAACTCCCGGGTATTGGAGGTTGACTACGAAGATTAAATCAAATAGCTAATGCTCTCAACGAGTTTAAAAATGAGTTTTCAAAAACTTTGTTTCGAAAATGTTTTGTGTGGGTGCAATTAAACTTGGCTTTAACATAATCCTAAAAGACCAACTCACACATTAGACATAAATGAAGACGTTTGAAGCTGATCAGATGTTGATGCGTGCTTTCACTTTGAATTTGAGCTCCTGTTTCATTAGGCTTGAGCACGTTCCATGCGCTTTATCTTTGAGCTTCATTTGTGCTTGACTTAGAGCTATCAAATTCGTCTCCATCCTCTGAGAGTGGTTGAGCTTCATCGAAGTATGCGTAAAGCTATTGATCGCACAACCTGCACACTTTAGAAAGTGATTATAAGTACACTAACATCATTTGGTGTGCTCATCATCAAAACTACTTAGGGGTGGGATTCAATTTCCCATCACTCTCCCCCTTTTTGATGATGACACCAAATGAAAAATAAAATGAATAATAACATAAATAGAATGATAAGAAAGATAACTTACTCCCACTGCTTAGATGAGGTATGATGTACTGTTGTACTTATACTCCCCATGCATCAAAGCCGGTTAGCATATAGCATTTATTCATTTTCATGTTTTTGCATTACCAAATTTTCTCCCCTTGTCATCAATCAAAAAGATGACAAACATGATAATGTCGAAGTAAGTTGAATATAACTTTAACAATTAAGAAAATTTCAACCATCAATCATGCATTTTATCATGTAGAGAAAAAATTTCAACCACATATTTATATCTGCAAAAAATGGTTAGTAGTTCAAGATATATATAAATAGGATGACATGAATGATATATCATTGCTTTAAACACATGTCATAGCATAATCATAATCATTGTTCCAACTCCTAGAGTTGATATCATAAGGCCATGTTCACCACACCATAGTAAAAATTATTACAAAACCAAATTGCATTGTTTCAAAAGAGCATCATTTTTAATATATAAACCAAACGTATTTAAGAAGATCCACCATTCTTCTTCTCCTTCTTCAGCTCCTTGATCTCATCAAGGATCATACCAAGGGTCTTCTCGGTCATTTCGTTGCTTTGAGCCACAAATTCCTTCAAGTTATCTACCTTCTGGTTGAGCTTTTCAAAGCCTTTCTCTTGAGAAATCCTTAGATTCTCAATTTTCTTCAAGAGCATGTCTTGAAGCTCAACGATGTAATCAGGCACATCCTCAGGTGACACTCCTTCTTATTCTTCACTTTCATCCTCTTCTTCATCTCAATCAACAACAACAGGTTTCTTACATTTCCTCCTCGAGGTTGAGCTAGCTTCATCGACTAGCTTCTGTTCTAGATCATTTTGATCAAGGTCTCTGTGAAGACCCATTCAGCCAAGTGCATGCACATCAAACACATGGGCAGGTTTCAGAACCTCAGTTTCATTGTCCAAAGGAATGTCATAGGCATGGAAAAGGATGTTAAGAAAGTGACCATGAGCTAGAGGGGATGCAAGTCTATTTGAAGCAACAGATGAAAGCATTGAGTCCATAATAACTCTGTACCAATTGAATCGAATATTCCCAAGCATAGCATAGATGCACTTAGCTTGCTTCTCAGACAGAACAGAGTGACTGCCAGACTTTTGGGTTATATTGAATGATAAAGTATTTGCCAGAATTCTACCGGGATAGCGAAGATCCCCACACGATAATTTAGTTAGGAAAAATTTTCCAGGCAAGTACATTTTATCCAATATATCCCGATCGGTCATTTCTATCTCATCTAGCAGTTTTCCTGTAAAAGAAATCCCTAAAGCCTGACCAAATGATTTAACAGTGATAGCAAGCTTGGTGTCAATGACTTTGGTGATGAAACGAAATTTAGCAAGGTCGGTGTCCATGTTAGCATAGAATAAGTGGACAAGTCTTGGATAGCAGAGATACATGTTATCAGATGAACACAGATTATACAGATTTTGGAACTCTAGGATACTATCAATTCCGTAGCTTTCAACATCCTCAAGTATGACAAATCTCGCATGGAGAATTTGCCTGTTGTTGATATAGATAAACTTATCATAATTAGTGGATCTAAAGAGATATGGTTCAATGATCTCTCTTTCACTTAGAGAGGATTCATTGATCTTCCTCCTCTTTCCAATCACTTTCTTAAAAGGCATGTTGATAGTAAATTGAAATATGAAGGATTTCAAAGAGGCAAAATGAAGTATTCAAGAGAGGAGATAAAGATTATACCTTTATCTTTGAAGTTCTCTTTGAAAGAAGATGAGGGAATGAGAGCTCCTAGGAGAGGAAACAAGAACCCAAAATATTTTTCAATTGAGATGATCGCAAAGGGGGTAGTCGACTACCTAGGGCATGGGTTGAGGGTGTTTTAAATGTTGGGATGAAGAGAAGTGATGAATGATATCCTTTGGATCTTGAGAGTGAAGGGTTAGGATCAATTCTCTTAGTGGGTTTAAGTCATTCCTTGGATGAACCAAATAGGTTCAACAAAACCCAATAGGAGTTAGTCAAAAATCAGGAAATCAAACACAGATTTTCGGCTCAGCACTCTCGTAGTCGATTCCCTGGGGGTGGTAGTCGACTCCCTACTGGGTTGAGCAGTTTTCTCATCCCGAGGGGTTTTTAATGCAATGGTTTGAATGTTTGGTCAAAAATCTTCACGAGCAAATATAATCAACATATATAAGCATTTATATGAAGAAAAAAAATCAATAAATATTTAAAAATTAATATAATTAAGTTTTACGAAGCATTTTATTTTCTTCGCAAGGCGTTGATATGATTTGTGTTCCACCTCCTTGGCTTATAGTACTTGAAAAATATGAGCGTTTATGGTACTCTTTATACATTGAGTCCAAGGGGTTAACCTGTAGGAAACCAAACCCAATAAGGTTTAATTCCTTCAATAGAAATATATTTATAATTTTTATTAAATGAACACTCTGAACAAAATCGACCACATACCTTTTTCGCTTTTGATCTGTCAAGTTCTTGGGAACACATATGCTAAAAAAATTTGGGTTAGTATGATGCATCCTAGTATGCTTATTCCTTTTCTTGGTATGATTAGAATCATAACCAAGTCCGGTTTTGCTAGATGATGCTTTTTGACTAATTATTAAACTAGATTTTCTTTCCCTTTATTGAAGTTTTCAACAATCTTCATCGTAAAATCATATTTGTATTTAATAGACACGAGAAGATTATCCAAACCTTCAATTTTCACTTTCATTGATTGTACATCCTTTTCTAATAAATCATTCTTTTCTTTTAAAACAACATTTTCTTTAAGGTCTTCTTATTTTTCTTTTGCATCCTTTTTAACTAATCTAAGAGTTCTTCTATGTTCTTTAATGAGCTTTTCATGCATTAAGCAAAGCTCCTTATATGTTCCTCTATAATCCATGTCTTCATCATCACTTGATGATGAATCATTTTCACTAAATGATGAATCATGCAATGAACTTACCTGTGACGCTGTGAAGGCCAAGAAACACAGATGAGCTGTTTCTCTTCTCTCTTCTTTGTCATCTGACGATGATTTGTTGGAGTAGAATCATTGCTTTGATCGAAGGCTGCATATGCTTCCTTCCTTGGTCGTCGAAGCTTATTCCTTCTTTCATTCCTTCTCTCATTGTTCTCTCTGCTTTTGCCACAATCTTTGTTGTCTCGGTTGTTCTTCTCCAAGGGACAATCTCTATTTACATGCCCTGGTGTATTGCAACCAAAACAAATAATACTGTTAGTAGGAAGGAATTATCGTTTACCATGCTTACTTGTCATGAAGTCTTTGAAGTTTTTTGAGACAAAGGCAATATGATCTTCTTTGTCAGTGTAGTCGGAGTCTTCTTCTTGTGCTTTAAACGCAAGGTTATTTTTCTTCGATTTTTCTTCTGTCTTCTTGTCTTCCCCAAGCTCATCTCATATGCCATGAGATTTTCTACTAGTTCTTCAATGGTGAGGTCTTTTACGTTGTGAGCTTCTCGAATGGTCATTGTCTTACATTTCCATTCGGGTCTAACAGATCTTTATATCCTCCTTACCTGATCATATTCAGATAGTTTTTTTGCCTAGACTTGCAAGCTCATTTGTGATGTTAGTAAAGCAAGTATTTTTTTCGGTAATACTCTCTCCTTCTTCTATTTTAAAAGATTCAAATTTAGAATATAAAACGTTAATTCGATATTCTTTTACCCTCTTGGTTCCTTCGTGACTTACCTGAAGAGTATGCCAGAGATGATGGGTCATCTCACATTGAGAGACATGATTGAACTCATTACCTATTACAGCACAGAATAGTGCATTTATGGCTTTGTCGTTGAGGTTGGCTTTCTTCTTTTCGTCGGCAGACTATTTTCCGGTGTCGACTTCAATGGGTGTTTTGTATGGATCCTTGGTGACGATCCATGCTTCAATGTCTAGTGACTCTAAATGAGTCTTCATGTGTATCTTCCAGCTTGCGTAGTTTGTTTAACTGAACAATAGTGGTCGCATGGTGTTGAGTCCTTCAGAGTGGAAGGATGTTGATGCAATTATCTTTTAAACCCGCTCTAATACCAAGTGTTGGATCCTGTGGATGGCAAACAACACTAGATGGGGGGTTGAATAGTGTTGTATGAATTATAAAACTTTTTCATTGATTGGTACAACACAATAATTCCCTTCCAATGTTTCCTAAGAAACCAAGTAGAGTGATCTACGCTTGGTTCTTAATTAACAAAGTAAGATAGAGCAATTACAAAGAATAATTACAAATAGATAAATATTATAAACAGAGAGATGTTAATACAGCAGAATAAAGAAAACAACTTTGCAATATGTTAATAAATTATTACAAAGATGATATATTAACAATAAATGACTATCTTGCACAATCAAATTAACAAACGCAGAAAGCACACAAAGATAAGAGATTTTTATTTTGGTTCCCCACAACCTGGGTATGTCCATCCCCTGACAAATTCGGTACGAGATTCAATCCACTATTACCTATCTTCACTCGCTAGGATTTCCAACGACCTAATATCATTACCAGGATTTCCAACCACATAGACTTGTCTAGGATTTTCACAACCCTTTTCATAAAGGGAATTCCAAATAAAAATAAAGATCCAATTATCTACAATTTTTGATGAAGATTGGTTTACACCCAACATGAATTCTATAGCCAAGATAATATTGCAATTGGTGCCTATGTGGCTTAAAAAATTCAAAGTGATCTTATATCACACAGAGATTATATTTCGATTCGATGTGATCTAGATCCTTTTGTTTTTCAATAATCCTTCAAAGAATATTAAATCAAGATAGAGGGATTTTGAAAAATGATTTTTAATAGCCAAAATAAAATAGATCTTAAAAATGAATTTCAGATAAAAAATATGAGATCAGAAATTTAAAACCAGATTTTGGCTATGACGTTGAGAGCAATTGAGTGCGACTTGAGAATTTCAAAATTATAACTTTAGCTCAAAAGGTGATACTCAATTGGTGCTTTGAAATGTTCCTAAGGAGCTCTATTTATATAGTTTCTGAGATGAATTTGAAATTCAAAAGACATTTTACTTTGGCCCATAAATCAAGGAGATGAGAGAATTGAGGGAGCAAAGTCAAAAGGCAGAAACGCATCTGTTAGTCGACTCCCAGATGAGATTTCATTGAAAAATCTGCTCACATCTGATAGTCGACTCCTCTCTTTGATAGTCGACTCCCTGAGCACTTTTTCACTGAAACTCAGCTAGAAAATGAGTAATCAACTCCCGGGTGTTGGAGGTTGACTGCAAAGCTTAAATCAAATAGCTAATGCTCTCAACAAGTTTAAAAATGAGTTTTCAAAAAATTTGTTTCGAAATCGTTTTGTGTGTGTGCAATTAAACTTGGCTTTAACATAATCCTAAAAGACCAACTCACACACTAGACTTAAATGAAGACATTTGAAGCCGATTAGATGTTGATGCGCGCTTTCACTTTGAATTTGAGCTCCTCTTTCATTAGGCTTGAGCACGTTCCATGAGCTTTATCTTTGAGCTTCACTTGTGCTTGACTTAGAGCTACCAAATTCGTCTCCATCCTCTGATTGAGGTTGAGCTTCATCAGAGTATGCATAAAGCTATTGATCGCATAACCTGTACACTTTAGATAGTGTTTATAAGTACACGAACATCATTTGGTGTGCTCATCATCAAAACTACTTCGAAGTGGGATTCGATTTCCCATCACTCTCCCCCTTTTGATGATGACAACCAAATGAAAAATAAAATGAATAATATCATAAATAGAATGATAAGTAAGATAACTTACTCCCCCTGCTTAGATGAGGTATGATGTACTATATATATATATATATATATATATATATATATATATATATATATATATATATATATACACACACACATATATATATATATACATATATATACAGATATATACATATATATACATATATATACATATATATACATATATATATATATATATGATGTCATAAATGATATATCAATGCTTTAACATGTCATAGCATAATCATAATCATTGTTCCAACTCCTAGAGTTGATATCATAAGTCCAAGTTCGCAACACCATAGTAAAAATTATTACAAAACCAAAGTGCATTATTTCAAAAGAGCATTGTCTTTAAAATCTAAACCAAAAGATCCGCCGTTCTTCTTCTCCTTCTTCAGCTCATTGATCTCATCAAGGTTCATACCAAGGGTCTTCTCGGTTATTTCGTTGCTTTGAGCCATAAATTCCTTCAAGTTAGCTACCTTCTGGTTGAGCTTTTCAAAGCCTTTCTATTGAGAAACCTTTAGATTCTCAATTTTCTTCAAGAGCATGTCTTGAAGCTCAATGATGTAATCAGGCACATCCTCAGGTGGTGCTTCTTCTTCTTTTTCTTCACTTTCATCCTCTTCTTCATCTGAATCAACAACAATAGATTTCTTACCTTTCCTCCTTGAGGTTGAGCTAGCTTCACCGACTAGCTTCTCTTCTGGAACATTTTGATCGAGGTCTCTGTGAAGACCCATTCGGTCGAGCGCATATGCATCGAACACAGGGGTGGGTTCCAGAATCTCAGTTTCATTGTCCAAAGGAATGTCATAGGCATGGAAAAGGATGGTGAGAAAGTGACCATGAGCTAGAGGGGATGCAAGTCTATTTGAAGCAGCAGATGAAAGAATTGAGTACATGATAACTCTAGACCAATTGACTCGAATATTGCCAAGCATAGCATAGATGCACTTAGCTTGCTTCTCAGACAGAATAGAGTGACTGCCAGACTTTTAGTTTATATTGTATGATATTGCCAGAATTCTGCTGGGATAGCGAAGATCCCCACATTGTAATTTAGTTAGGAAAAATTTTCAGACAAGTAAATTTTATCAAATGTATCCCCATCGGTCATTTCGATCTCATCTAGCAGTTTTCCTGTAAAAGAAATCCCTAAAGCCTGACCTAATGATTTAACAGTGATAGCAAGCTTGGTGTCAATGACGTTGGTGATGAAACGAAATTTAGCAAGGTCGATGTCCATGTTAGGATAGAATAAGTGGACAAGTCTTGGATAGCAGAGATATATATTATCAGATGAAAATAGATTAGACAGATTTTGGAACTCTAGGATACTATCAATCCTTAGTTTTCAACATCCTTAAGTTTGACAAATCTCTCATGGAGAATTTGCCTTTTGGTGATATTGACAAACTTTTCATAATTAGTGGATTTAAAGAATTATGGTTCAATGACCTCTCTTTCACTTAGAGAGGATTCATTGATCATCCTCCTCTTTCTAATCTCTTTCTTAAAATTCATGTTGATAGTAAACTGAAATATAAAGGATTTCAAAGAGGCAAAGTGAAGTATTCAAGAGAGGAGATAAAGATTATACATTGATCTTTGAAGTTCTCTTTGAAAGAAGATGAGGGGATGAGAGCTCCTAGGAAGATAAAACAAGAACCCAAAAAATTTCAATGGTGATGATCTCAAAGGGGGTAGTCGGCTACCTAGGACATGGATTGCGGGTGTTTTGAATATTGGAATGAAGGATGTGATGAATGATATCCTTTGGATCTTGAGAGTGAAGGGTTAGGATCAATTTCTCTTAGTGGGTTTAAGTCATTCCTTGTATATGAACCAAATAAGTTCAACAAAACCGAATATAAGTTTGTCAAAAATTAGGAAATCAAACACAACTCGGATCAGCACTCTGGTAGTCGACTCCCTAGGGGCGGTAGTCGACTCGCTACTGGGTTGAGCAGTTTTCTCATCCCGAGGGGTTTTAATGCAATGGTTTGAATGTTTGGCAAAAAATCTTCACGAGCAAATATAATCAACATATATCATCATTTATTTGAAGCAAAAAAATCAAACAAATATTTAAACATTCATTTAATTAAGTTTTACGAAGCAATTTTATTTTCCCGCAATGCGTTGATATGATTTGTGTTCCTCCTCCTTGGTTTAGAGTACCTGAAAAATATGATCGTTTATGGTACTCTTTATACATTGAGTCCAAGGGGTTAGCCTTTAGAAAACCAAACCCAATACGGTTTAGTTCCTTTAATAGAAATATACTTATAATTTTTTTAACTGAACATTCTGAAAAAATCAACTGCGTACCTTTTTCTCTTTTGATCTGTCAAGTTCTTGGGAACCCCTATGCCAAAAAAATTTGGGTTAGTATGATGCATCCTAGTATGCTTAATCCTTTTCTTGGTATGATTAGAATCATAACCAAGTCCGGTTTTGCTAGATGTGCTTTTTGACTATTTATTAAACTATCTAACTTTCATTTACCATTATTGAATTTTTCAACAATATTCATCATAGAATCATATATGTCTTTAATAGACACGAGAGGATTATCCAAACCTTCAATTTTCATTTTCATGGATTGTACATCCTTTTCTACTAAATCATTCTTTTCTTTTAAAACAACATTTTCTTAAAGGTGTTCTTCTTTTTCTTTTGCATCTTTTTAACTAATCTAAGTGTTCTTCTATGTTCTTTAATGAGCTTTTCATGCATTAAACAAAGCTCCTTATATGCTCCTCTATAATCCATGTCTTCATCATCACTTGATGATGAATCATTTTCATAAATGATGAATCATGCAATGGACTTACCTGTGATGATGTGGAGGCCAAGAAACACATATGACCTGTTTCTCTTCTCTCTTCTTTGTCATCTGACGATGATTCATTGGAGGTAGAATCATCGCTTTGATCAAAGGCTGCACAGGTTTTCTTCCTTGTTCGTCGAAGCTTATTCCATCTATCGTTCCTTCTCTCATTGTTCTCTTTTCTTTTGCCACGATCTTTGATGTCTCGGTTGTTCTTCTCCGAGGGACAGTCTTTTTTACATGCCCTGCTTTGTTGCAACCAATAATAATAATACTGTTAGTAGGACAAAATGATCGTTTACCATGCTTACTTGTCATGAAGTCTTTGAAGTTTTTCGAGACAAAGGCAATATGATCTTCTTTGTCGGTGTAGTCGGAGTCTTCTTCTTGTGCTTTGAACGCATGGTTCTTTTTCTTTGGTTTTATTCTATCTTCTTCTCTTCCTCAAGCTCTATCTCATATGCCATGAGATTTTTCATTAGTTCTTCAATGGTGAGGTCTTTTACGTTGTGAGCTTCTCGAATGGCCGTTGTCTTCCTTTTCCATTCGGGTCTAAGAGTCTTAATATCTTCATTATCTGATCATACTCAGATAGCTTTTTGCCTAGACCTGCAAGCTCTTTTGTGATGTTAGTAAAGCGAGTATTTACCTCAGTAATACTCTCTCCTTCTTCCATTTTAAAAGATTCAAATTTAGAATGCAAAACATTAATTCGAGATTCTTTTACCTTCTCGGTTCCGTCGTGACTTACCTGAAGAGTATGCCAGATATGATGGGTCATCTCACATTGAGAGACATGATTGAACTCATTACCTATTACAGCACAGAATAGTGCATTTATGGCTTTGTCGTTGAGGTTGGCTTTCTTCTTTTCGTCGACAGACTATTTTCCGGTGTCGACTTCAATGGGTGTTTTGTATGGATCCTTGGTGACGATCCATGCTTCAATGTCTAGTGACTCTAAATGAGTCTTCATGTGTATCTTCCAGCTTGCGTAGTTTGTTTAACTGAACAATAGTGGTCGCATGGTGTTGAGTCCTTCAGAGCGGAAGGATGTTGATGCCATTATCTTTTAAACCCGCTCTGATACCAAGTGTTGGATCCTGTGGATGGCAAACAACACTAGATGGGGGGTTGAATAGTGTTGTATGAATTATAAAACTTTTTCATTGATTGGTACAACACAATAATTCCCTTCCATTGTTTCCTAAGAAACCAAGTAGAGTGATCTACGCTTGGTTCTTAATCAACAAAGTAAGGTGGAGTAATTACAAAGAATAATTACAAACAGATAAATATTATAAACAGAGATATATTAATACAGCGGAATAAAGAAAACAACTTTGCAATATATTAATAAATGATTACAAAAATGATATATTTACAACAAATGACTATCTTGCACAATTAAATAAACAAACGTAAAAAGCACGCAAAGACAAGAGATTTTTATCCTGGTTCCTCACAACCTGCGCACGTCCAGTCTCCGATCAATCCGGCATGAGATTCAATCCACTATGACCTTGGCAATACAATTACCTAGCTTCACTCGCTAGGATTTCCAACGACCTCGTGTCCCTACCAGGATTTCCAACCATCTAGACTTGTCTAGGATTTTCACAACCCTTATTACAAAGGGAATCCCAAATAAAAACAATGATCCAGTTCTCTACAATATTTGATGGAGATTGGTTTACACCCAACACGAATTCTATAGCCAAGATAATATTGCAATTTGTGCTTATGTGGCTTAAAGAATTCAAAGTGATCTTAGATCAACAAAGAATATATTTTGATTCGATGTGATATAGATCCTTTTGTTTTTCAAAAATCCTTCAAAGAATTTTAAATCATGATAGAGGGATTTTGAAAAACGATTTTAATAGCCAAAATAAAATTGATCTCAAAAAGGAATTTCAGATAAAAAATATGAGATCAGAAATTTAAAACCAGAGTTTGGCTATGACGATGAGAGCGATTGAGTACGACTTGAGAATTTCAAAAATATAACTTTAGCTCAAAAGATGATAATCAATTGGTGCTTTGAAATGTTCACAAGGAGCTCTATTTATAGAGTTTCTGAAATGAATTAGAAATTCAAAAGTCATTTGACTTTGGCCCATAAATCAAGGATATGAAAGAATTGAGGGAGCAAAGATAAAAGGCAGAAACACATCTGGTAGTCGACTCCCAGATGAGTAGTCGACTCCCAGAGAGATTTCATTGAAAAATCTGCTCACAGTTGGTGGTCGACTTCCTTCTTTGGTAGCCGACTCCTTGAGCACTTTTTCACTGAAATTCGGCTAAAAATGAGTAATCAACTCCCGGGTGTTGGAGGTTGACTAAGAAGATTAAATCAAATAGCTAATGCTCTCAACGAGTTCAAAAATGAGTTTTCAAAAAATTTTGTTTCAAAAACATTTTGTGTGTGTGCAATTAAACTTGGCTTTAACATAATCCTAAAAGACCAACTCATATACTAGACTTAAATGAAGACGTTTGAAGCCGATCTGATGTTGATGCGCGCTTTCACTTTGAATTTAAGCTCATCTTTCATTAGGCTTGAGCATGTTCCATGAGCTTTATCTTTGAGCTTCACTTGTGCTTGACTTAGAGGTACCAAATTCATCTCCATCATCTGAGTGTGGTTGAGCTTCATCGGAGTATGTGTAAAGCTATTGATCGCACAACCTGCACACTTTAGATAGTGTTTATGAGTACACTAACATCATTTGGTGTGCTCATCATCAAAACTACTTAGGGGCAGGATTCGATTTTCCATCAGGCAGCACCATTGCATGGATGAACAACAGTAGTGCATGGGCAACAAGCCGCAGTGCGTGGACTCCAAGCAGCAGTGCGTGGGCAGTGCGTGGGCTGCTCCTTGTTGCCTTGTGCAATGTTATGAGGAACCCTTGGATGATAACTTGCGGCCTTGGTGACTCCTCAAAGAGATATTACTTGGCTAGGGAGCTTTGGGAAGATGGCAAGAAGATGATAGGTGTTAGGATTGGCGTGCTTGAGGCTAAAGGTAGATTGCTAGGGCTTGCTTGCTTGCGGTTAGGAAGATGGGCAATAGATGCTTGGAGCTTTGTTGCATCAAGGAGATGTAGTATGGCAATGGAGTTCTCTAGCAACTTTCACAAGGAAGAGGATGCAATGGAGGCTTGCTCTTGGATTGATGCTTATGGCCAAGGAGAGGCTGATGGAGTTTTGCAATGGGGATGATGAAGCTTGCACAATATGTTGTTCCCTTGCAACTTGCGCACCTTTAGTGAGGAGGATGATGTCCGAATTTTGTCTCTTTGTTTTGGTTGCCCTCTCTCTTAAAATATTTCTCTTTGAAAATGAGTTTATATAGGAGAGGATGAGATTAATTAAAATCAAATAGAATCCCATACTTGATGGAGATTGGAAGGAATCCAATAGGATTTGAATGAATCACCATGGATATGTAGTTTGAATATGGATGGCTATAGGATTTGAATTTGAATAGGTATATGATTTCATTTAAGATTTCATTTAATCTCTTATATTGATTTGCATGAGATTCTCCATATCTCTCCCTCTTTGACAAGGTCTTCATTTGTATGGCTTTAGGATTTGATTCATGTACCAATTGATTTGAATCAATTCAAATATGGATTTGAATTGATTTCCTCCTTATCTTCCTATCTTTGACTTAGTCCAATATGTGTAGCCAGTATCTCCATCTTTGACCAAGTCCACTTTGCTAATGAATGGCAATTTCTCCATCACTTTGACTTAGTCTCCTTTGGAGTATTTGCGAGAGTGTCATTCCTAAAAACACTTAGCACAGACATTAAATCGTTCACACACGTTTGTTATCATCAAACACGAAGTCATCAATCGTTGTATCCAACAACACGTTGTATCCAACAATCTCCCCATTTTGATGATGACAAACAAATATAAGATTTGAGCAATAACGATTCATAACATATTATTGTGACTTTTGTGTGTGAAGTGTGTTGATGGAGGATGTATGTAATATGCAACAAGTATGACTATAATGTTCAAGCATATAAGCATGCTACAATGATGTTCAAGCATTCAAATATGAATGCATGCTCCCCCTTTATTCATGCTCCCCCCTGAACATGTATTCCCCCATTCATTAAGTACATATTCATTATTCATTAATGCTCCCCCTTAAACCAATATTCATATATGCACAAACAAGCATTAATGCACACCAAATATGCACCAATATTCATATATGCACAAACAAGCATTAATGCACACCAAATAGGTACACCAGATCTTCTCAATAATTCTCCCACTTTTGTTATCATTAAAAGTGTGTATATGAAGTTAAATTCATACCACATGCAAAACATTGAGCATTATAAATTACGACATACACTTGCATGTAGACATCCGCATAATCACTTCAAATTCAATGAAAATTATAACAACTTCTACACCATCGTGTAAGCATGATGATTAAACATTGAAGCACATAAGGAGAACTTTTAAGAAATTCACCCAAAACTAATCCACATTTTTCATTAAACATGAAATCACCTAGGATTGTTTTTTGCCATCTCATTAAAAATGAGTTCAAGGTACCACACCCAAAAACATAGCCTATAAGGATCCTTAGATGGGGATGGCATTGCTTGATGAGTATAACACCAACGCTAAAGATTACCTGTAAAGCATATGTTGGATACTCGTGGGTAGTGTACTTGCTAAGGATTGTATCCATTTTTCATACGGAGCTATTTTCTTTATTTTTCAATTTTTTTATTTCATATTCAATTCTTTTGTGCTCAATTTTTATCCATGGCAAGACACATCATATCCCTTAGATTTTCAGTTATTTGTCATCCTGCATTCACTTTCCAATATTTCATAAAGATGTCTCCAACTGCACAACAAAATTTAATACTCGTGGAAGTGAAAGTGTAGGTGTAGAAATCATATTATTCAAATCATTGAACATGTCATGCCTACTTAGAAAATCAAACATACACATGTAGCTATAACAATAATACTGTTGGGGGATATGCCCTCAGATCATTTGTATTTGATGCAAATGATAATTTAAGCTTAGATAGGGACTATTTTGCATTTGATGCAAACCGGATTAAATGTGTCGTAAATAGTTTACGACAATATTAAATGAAATAAACACAAGGAAAAGTTCATGGGTAAGACGGGAATGTCACGGTCAAAACATAGGTTCGAACGGCGTCCAAATCGGACGCCAAACGCTCCAGATATGACCAAATCAATCACAGGCCCTAAACCATTGTAATTTCAGTCGTATGGGCTGATTTAAATTAAATGGAGATAAAAGGGAAAGGGAGGGGAGGCCCGCCTTAAAGTCCGGCCCATTAGGCCGGGTGTTGCCTTTCAAGAGAAACAGGCGCCCCTCTTTGGGGCGTCGCACAGCAGCGCCCGCAGGGCACTCTCTACACCCTGCCTGGCGCGAGCATGGCACGCGCCTGTAGGCACGTGCTAGGCATGCTCCAGTGCAGGCACCCTGTAGGGGCATGTGCCTGGTACGCGCATGCGGGTGCGTGCCTGGCACGTGCCCTTGGGGCTGTGTGCACGCAACAGTCGCGTGGGGCCCCTGTGTTGGCCATACACCTATGGTTGCGAACCCTAGGTGCCTTTTCTCTGTGACGGCTGCTTGTATTTGCGGAATACAATGTTTGGGCTGTTCTTTGGGCGATCAATTGGAGGGTCAAATGGACTTCGATTGACTCGCCGTTTTTTCCTATGCGTTCACCATTGAACGCCCTTCGAATTAATAGGTTGTATCAATCATGAAGCTCAACGATGATAGAGTTAAAATTCACAGAAGTTTAGCCTTTGTGAAAGGCAAACTAAATTGAATTTATTAACTCCATTTAATAGTCCCACATCGGTTGTGGAGAAAAGGGGAGAGTCAGCCACCAATATAAATAGGGGTCTCCCTATTCCTCCAAACTCGTACCAAGCTCTCTATCTGAACGTCTCCCAAAAATGATGGAGCACGCTCGGATCGAAGCATAAATTAATTATTCTTCTCCCTATATTTCTGTCTTACTCCTGAAAGGCTCTAGCAAAGCCACGAAGGAGTTCGGATTCAGATCCAAAATCTTGGCGAAGGCTTTCACTCGCGTGAAACTTTCTTCGTCGCGTGGTTGGCTCAGCGACACGAGGATTGCTCGCCTCGGGATGCGGAGCGGTTCGAGGATTCGAGGAGCGGCTCGGCGTGGGACAGGGAGCGGCTCAGAAGACGGCATGAAACATCTTGCCTGCCCCAGGGCAAGATTTCGGGTATGTGTTTTAGAAGCTTTTGTTTTAATTATTCGCAGTAGTTTAGATCCCTCTTGGGGTGGTCAGATCCACCACGAGTTGGCAGAGATCCTGGCTAAGGGTCTGGTTCCTTAGGGCTACATGTTAATTATATTAACATATATTTTTCCGCTGCATTTGTTTTTGCTTCTGTGTTCCGTCCGGCTTAGGACGGACACGGATTTGTGCCCTAAGGGTCCACCAAAACCCTACAGTGATTTCAGAGCCATGTCTGTATGTTGATCTAGGATTACGATTAATTAATTGGAATGCTTTTAAATAAATTTAAAATGTTTTAAAGTTATGAGATAAATTTTAAAATGTTTTAGATGCCTTTTAAAATGTTTTTAAAATTTATGTGATATTTTTACAGATGATTTTAAAAGCCTAAAAACTTTATGCGATAAGTTTAAAGTGATTTTAGATGATTAAAAATTTTAGATGATTAATTTTTAAGCATAAATTTTTTTAAATGATGTTTTAAAATTATGTGCTATTTTTAAAACTGATTTTAAAAAAATTTGAAATTTTATGCGATAAATGTTTTAGAAGCATGCATATCATATGATCCTTTTCAAAATATTATATTTTTATGAGATAAAAATTAAAATGTTTTAAATTCATCATTTTAAATTTAAATGTTAAATTTAAGAAATGCTTGCAAAATTGTTTATTAGATAAATAATTTTATATTTAATTGTTAAATGTACTCTTTTATGCGATAAATTAGTGTAACTTTATGTTAATGGATATTGTCACTTATTTGATAACACAAGTCAACCCTCTTAGGTTAGCCATTAAGAACTCGTTAAAATTTATGAGATAAATTCTAATGACATGCTATGTTTTAATAAAACATTAACAACACTTTAAGACCTAATTCCTGATTAGGGTAGTCCCTTTAATGAATATGTTAATTCTAATTGTTATGATATTAATTCTCATTAAAGAACTTCGCTTTTAGCGTTGTTAATAAATTTATTAAAATCCTAATAACGATTAGGATAGCACGTGAACCTTTTAGTTGATAAGGATTTAATAATAGTTATTAAACAAGTCCTAAAATTTTGAATAAGGATTCAACTAGTTGATAGGATCAATTAGTTGTTAATAAAAGTGATTTAGTCTATGGCACGCATATAAAAATGACAAGCTTCATTCAATGGACCATGATCCAGTCAATATGCTTGGCTAAGTTTGTTGGATCACCCTAGCTATTCTAAGGGATAACTGATCCTGGATTAGTCAATTCCCTGGCTGTGTTCTGCTGGATCGTAATGACGCGAATCATGACTATATGACACCCTGGACTATATCTAAGTCAAATATGTTAATAATCTTCTTCAAGATTAGTCGTAGCCTTCCTTATTTTAGGGGTTGGCAACTATAGGACCAGTGTTCCAGTTGTTGAGCTACACTCAAGCTGTGACATGGCAACCTTGTAGAAACCAACTTCTCTATACATAAGATGAAATCTTGACTTGTCTCAAACCGTCGTGTCATGAATACACCGGGCGCTGGCGTAAGTCAAGTCAATGATGTAGTCTGGCTAGACTTGACTCAACCCATCGTGTCGTGACAACGAGCAGTAGAGTAAGTTGAGCCATAGATGTAGTCTAAGACCTGACTCAAACCGACGTGTCGTGAATAAACCGAACGTCGGGGCAAGTCAGGCTAGACGTGAAAACAAGGGTCCGACTAGACTGGTTATTGTGATTTGGATGAGCACACTCATGATCACAAATAGCTAGGGGTAAAAACCGATAAGAGAGTCAAACTGATATGATTGATGAAGAGTCATCTACCGATCACAGAGCCAAGCAACTTGTTGAGCTACACTCAAGGTTGTTAGTCTCAGGGTGATTGGATCTCTTACCCATTTATTAATTTGATTAAATTGTTCATTATTAAGACTTAAAATGATCGTAAAATTAGTGGGAGGGTATAGATAGATAAAAGCCAATCTACCTATATTTAATATTGAACATATGCTAAACTAGGGTAAGTTCTAAGTTTACAAATGGAATCAAAATATAATATTTTAATGAAATAAGATAACTGGTCAAATAGGTTGATTAATCGAATATCAAGTTAAATTCTAATTGACAGAATTAAACTATATTCTCGTTGACATTAAAAATGACCATCTAAAGAACAGACTTAAGAAATATGATTTCATTAAGTTCTGGGTCCAACAACTAAATTCACGCTACATGTCACTCGCCTCTATGTGGGACAGCTTGAATATATAGGATATTCAAAGTATGTGTCTCCATATAACTTGTTGAGCTACACTCAAGGTTGTATGAAAAAACAATTTTGATCCGCAAAGTTCGAGAATTCGATCAAACTGTTTGAGTCGAATACGAGTGCATAGACGGTTCAAGGCTATGTATCCCAACCGGATCTTAAGACAAGCAACTTGTTGAGCTACACTCAAGGTTGCAAAGGCGTTTGGATACATGAGATGCTTGCATCGCTATTCATTTATGTTGGGCTATTTAATATCTAAATGTGATTTAGAAAAAGAAGAAGGCACTCTGGAAAGTCAATCGAGTTAAATAGTTTAATTTATCATTAGTAAAGGTATAAGTAGAAAGGAATGAAAATGTGACATATTTTGATGTCACGATTTCATAATTATTGTTATACAAAAGGTTAACACATTTTGACGAATGTCATCACATTGCTTCTGAAGCAATGAGTAATATGTATAACGATAATATATGTATTAAATGTTAATATATAAATACACAAGATAGTAGCAAACTCATATGGAAAAATAGATTAGGCCGTATCGAGAGACTAAGCTTCACAAGTCACATAAAGAGGGGTCTGACCTCTCGTATTATGAAGTCTACGGACACTTGTGAATCTTATCCTCTTCGATATAATGGCCGAAACCCATCTGTAAGACAGTGGGAGAATGAGTTGTCAAACTCAGTCTCGTACATACTGATGTACCCGAGTCTAGATTAACCAAAATAAGTTATTAGTATATTTTATTAAGACACGTGTTCTTGATGAAACACAAGTCTGATAAAATAAAGAACAAAATGACAAAAGTATTTAAACTGATTCGATTAGATCGAATGGTCAAACACTTAGCTATATAAAATCTTGTGTATCTAAAAGAAAATATGATTTTTTTTCTCAGGTCAAGTCTATTAACACATCAGTGTGTTAAAAAGTATGAATCACACTTAGTTAAACTTGGTGCGATCTATAGCAAGTGACTCTGAGTTAAGTACTCCCTCTGGGATAAGTCCCAGATAGTAATGCCTAGGTTTTGATAATGTTCTATTAGGACATTATCAATAAGATATTCATTAAATCAATCGTAAAGAAGTTGTATGATTACTCGAATCTCGTGAGATGAAGAGTCGAGTTAGACATCATAATTGATGATGACTTAGTCAACTTCTAGGATGAAATTCGGAGTAGTAACTCCGATTTATAACTTGATGCAATCAGAATAGGTCCGTGTGTGTAAATAAATTTTGAAATTTAGTTTAAGTGCCCAATGAATATGTTTCCTCATTTTCTGCAAGTAAATCTTCAAGTTAGAAGATTGCAGAAGAAATGAAAATAATAAAGTACAATTATGTTGGTTGAGAACGGTTTTCATCCGAATTCCTATAAACGGATTATGTTGAATCCGTCTCGCCAGCAGATGTGTACGGATCTACTTGGACCGAACTCGATGTAAATGCTCATGATGACCATGAAAACTGGAACATTCGATTATACGTTTGTTTTTCTAAATATGACTTAGACGAACCAACTTATATGAACCACAAAGAGTGTTTTCAAGGTCAATGGGAGCAAACAAATTACATGCGAGGCATCAACGGGATGGAACATATGTTTTGACAAAGTAATCAAAGAGTTTGACACTTTATCAAAAATGATTATGAACCATCTTAAATTAACCAGCAACATTTAAAATTATTATCGTAAGGTACGATGAACTGGATAAGATCCAGGGAAATAAAACATTATGGATTTCGAAAGACCAACTGAATTATTTGAATGAGATTCAAATGGTTGGTCCAACATGAACATAAATACCCCTTAAGTCTATAGAGCAGACGGTTTAGCACCACTCACGAAGGCTCTACTACATGAAGTCTAGAAATACTTATATGTAAAAACGGTATTAGATATCAAGATAGATGGGCCTGAGTGCAAGTGGGAGATGTAGAGAGATGTATGTCCTCAAGGCATACATCTCTGTGTAAACAATACAAACATCTTGTTCGAAATAACAGTAAGCTGTTTGGTACTAATTTATCTAAGTTATATTATAATGTAGTAAACATTAGATATTAACTTAGGTAAAATACTGAGACTTTATGCAAGGTCAAACATGTATCGAGATGAGTATCTCGATCATGGAGAAATGTTTGACCATCTGTAGCATAAGTTTAAAAGGGTTCATGGTCGTAGATGTTTCGAAACAAGGATATCGAAACATCGGATAGATCATCATGTCTTAGTCTTCACCGTATAGCGGTGACAATGATCTCATGGTCGTTTTGACGTGGCGAAGTCGAAGACGAGACACGGGTGCTCATTAGAGAATGAGTTCACTGAACGATCTACAAGAGCTATCATATGGTTATATTGACCAATCTGTCAATGATAACTCTTTGTGATGATAGGCAAGTTGGTCTTTTGACTTGAGGTTATTTTACGAACCTGTACGTGAACGGTGCCACTTAGATCACTGACCTACCTTCGAGGCTAGGCCTGTCGAAAGGTTTTTGATTGGGTGTCACTTGAAGCATACGAAGAGAATAATGACCAAGAGAGGATTCGTTTCTCCCTGTCAATGGGAGTTAGTGTCGTAGAGTTAGTTCGGTCTTTAGTAAAATCTCTGATCAGAGTATGTTGGAAGAAGTCCAACATTAGTTGACTAAAGTCGATAGAAACTAACCGGATTCAAGTTATTGGGGGTGACTGTTTGACCGTACCCTATACTTGATCTACACGACATAGTTTAGACGAATAGACTAAAACTACAGAATTCATCACGGACACAGTCAGGGTGGTCCCGATAATACTCATGTCGATGAGTCAACCACATAATTATGATTCTGAAGCAGGGACGGCAACCACTGCTCATGGTCACTGCTGTATAGTGCTTCGAGCCCAACCTGTTGTAAGGGTCAGGCTGTACGGTCTCATACAGAGTGCGACCTTCGTCAGTAATAGGTAGAAATTGGTTAGGGAGAATATTTTACATTATGATGCAAGGGATAAAATATTGCAAAGGATGTTTGCAATTATCTCCTGCATTCAGGATAAATGATCCTGAGTGAAAGTGGGAGATGTTGGCGGATATGCCCTCAGATCATTTGTATTTGATGCAAATGATTATTTAAGCTTAGATGGGGACTATTTTGCATTTGATGCAAACCGAATTAACAGTGTCGTAAATATTTTATGACAAAATTTAAGGAAATAAACGCAAGAAAAAGTTCACGGGTAAGATGGGAATGTCACGGTCTAAACCCAGGTTCGAACGACGTCCAAATCGGACTCCAAACGCTCCAGATATGACCAAATCAATCACAGGACCTAAACCATTGTACTTTCAGTCCTATGGGATGATTTAAATTAAATGGAGATAATAGGGAAAGCGAGGGGAGGCCCGCCTTAAAGCCCGGCCCATTGGGCCGGGCGTTGCCTTTCAAGAGAAACAGGCGCCCCTCTTTGGGTTGCCTGACAGCAGCGCCCGTAAGGTGCTCTCTGCGCCCTCCCTGGAGCGTGCATGGCATGCGCCCCTGGGGCTGTGCACGTGCAATAGCCGCTTGGGGCCCTTGTGTTGGCCCACACCTAGGGTTGCGAACCCTAGGTGCCTTTTCTCTTTGACGGCTGTTTGCATTTGCGAAATACAATGTTTGGGCTGATATTTGGGCGATCAATTAGAGGGCCAAACAGACTCCGATTGACTCGCCATTTTTTCCTATGCGTTCACCGTTGAACGCCCTTCAAATTGGTAGTTTGTATCAATCATGAAGCTCAACGGTGAGGGAGTTAAAATTCACGGAAGTTTAGCCTTTGTGAAATGAAAACTAAATTGAATTTATTAACTCCATTTAATAGTCCCACATCGATTGTGGAGAAAAGGGGAGAGTCAGTCGCCTATATAAATAGGGGCCTCCCCCTTCCTCCAAACTCGTACCAAGCCCTCGATCTGAGTGTCTCCCAAAAATGCTTGAGCACACTCGGATCGAAGCATAAATTAATTCTTCTTCTCCCTATATTTCTGCCTTACTCCTGAAGTGCTCTAGCAAAGCCACGAAGGAGTTCGGATTCGGATCCGAAATCTTGGCGAAGGCTTTCACTCGTGTGAAACTTTCTTTGGTGCATGGTTGGCTCGATGACACGAGGATTGCTCGCCTCAGTATGCAGAGCGGTTCGAGGAGCGGTTCGAGGAGTGGCTCGGCGTGGGACGGGGAGCGGCTCAGAAGACTGTGCAGAACATCTTGCCTGCCCCAGGGCAAGATTCCGGGTATGTGTTTTTAGAAGCTTTCGTTTTAATTATTCACAGTAGTTTATATCCCTCTTGGGGTGGTCAGATCCATCCCGAGTTGGCAGAGATCCTGGCTAAGGGTCTGGTTCCTTAGGGCTGCATGTTAATTAGATTAACATATATTTTTCCGCTGCATTTGTTTTTGCTTCCGTGTTCCGTCCGACTTAGGACGGGCAAGGATTTGTGCCATAAGGTTCGACCAAAACCCTACAAATACTACAATTTCTACAAGGATATGAATGTCATTCATTAATACCACTTTAATGATTCATAAGAAAATATACATTAAGCACCAATTTTTTTTTGCTTTTTGTCCTTTTCGTTTTTTCTTTTTTCTTTATAAAGAACTAAACAAGCTAAAAAGCAAACAAACTAGCACACAAATAAAACTAATCAAGCACACAACACAAATTCTATGAAGGTATGCATTAAGTGCAAAGTAGAAGCCATGCCTTCGCATTGTCGTTTGGCTAAGGAACTAAAAATTGCGACGTCCAATTAATAGTTCCTCGCCACCTCCATCTTACCTATACATAAGATATTATGTGTGACCTTAGAATCCGACAAGATCCACTTATGTTAGTCATCAAATTTCCCAAATTTGCTTGAATTTGATATTCATGTTCCTATATTTGCAATTATGAGAAATATGACCAAGACTAGCACATGTAAAGAACTTTGCATAAATATTTTTAACTTTTGTAGGCTCATTGTGAATTCTCTTATAATTAGACTTTTTAACATGTTTTAAATCATATCCAAGTCCACATCTATTATTGCCATAAAGTTGATTTTTAAGAATAATATCCAACGATTGTTTTCCAATAGAAAATTTCTTTAATGACAATTCTAGACTAGTGACTTTGGATTTCAATAAAGCATTCTCATTCACAAGAAAAGTGCATTTACTAATAAAAGCTTTCTTGATTTCCTTTTCTTTCGTTTCAAAATCAATCATTTTTCTTTTAAGCTTATTATTTAGCATGCACAACTTTTCAATAAGCCATTTATTTTTAGTTTCAAGCTTAATCAATTCTTGTTTATACATGCTAATATATCTTAATAAAGTAGGACAAGAAAGACAATCATTTTTTATATAAGCTAGCTTTTTCCTTTTTCAGCAAATCAATTGTAGAGTTACATGCAACAAGTTTTTCTGTCAGATTTTTAATTTCTTTAGACATGTCACAGGTTTTTTGTTGCATTTCAAAGTTATCATTTATATAGGCATCTAAGGTGGATTCTAGCTCATCAATTTCATCTTGCATTCCCTTACAAATATTCAAAAGTTCAATTTTAGTGCAAGATTTTACCTCATCATGTTTTCCCATCAAGCAAAGGGAAGTGTGAGCAATCTCCTCAATCTCATCTTCGCTATCGTCATCCCACGTTAACTTTAGAGCTTTTCCTTTCTTTTCAGCACTGTTGCTCGTTTCTTGTGGGCAATCCTTCATACGATGTCCCTTGTTCATGCATTTAAAAAATATGACTTTTCAGTAGTAATCTGTTCAGAAGAATTTCTAGAAGGTTTAGAGTTATTAGACAGATTAAACCTTTTTTGCATTTCTACTCTTCCTTGAGGAGTCCTGATGTATTTTTTGAAATTTCTGACCATAAGTGCTATTTCTGCATCATCATCATCATCATCATCATCTTCCTTAGCTTGAAGAGCTAGAGGTTTGGGAGCTTTGGCCTCTGGTTTCTTCCTTAATTCAATGTTCTACAGCTCAAGCTCGTGAGACATAAGTTTCCTATCAAGTCCTCCACTCTCATCTTTGATAGTTCTTTAGCTTCTTGAATGTCAGTGACTTTAGGACATGACGAACTTGGCAGTGCCCATAAGATTTTCCTCACCGACTCCAAACTAGAATATGGCTTACCAAGGGAGCTAAACTTGTACACGATGTCTATGAACCTCGCAAACATCTCTAAGATGGATTCTGATGGAAGCATGCAGAAGCTCTCGTACTATGTACTCAGCAACGCAAGTCTAGACTCCTTCACCTATGACATTCCCTCATGCGTCACCTCCAGTATATGCTATATTTCCTACGTAGTCTGACAATATGAGATACGATTAAAATAAGATTTATCTAAAGAGCATATATACGCATTCATAGATTTACCATTAAGAGAATAAACTCTCCAATCAGCATCATCCCATTTAATTTCAGGTTTAAGCAATTCAGTGTCTTTAATTTTAATAACAGGTGGCTTATAACCATTTTCAACAATGTTCCATATTTTGTAATCAACAGACACTGAGTAGATTTTCATTCTACATTTTCAATAAGCATAATCTACACCATTAAATTTTGGGGGTCAAGATATGGACTGATCTTCAACAAAAGCACAACCAATAGAATTTATGGTCAAACTAGCCTAGATCCTCTAACCTGCTCTGATACCACTTGTTGGATCTGATCTAAGCAAAGAAGGGGGGATGAATATGCTAATAAAAATTCTCGTGCAACCCGCGAGCAATCACAGGCTGTTATAGCAGATGCAGAGTAAATAATAAGCAATCACAGAGTACACATCAGATTTACCATGGTTTGGTCGTCCCCACGACCTACATCGAGCCTCCAAAGCAGATACTAGATTAATAATGTAACAGGTACAACCATAAAAAGCTAGAGCACCTTCTTTACGCTTACCAGGCTCTCAGTATCCCACTCCACCGGTGTTCAACAAAACTAATCCTGGTATAAGCTTTCTATTGATTTGCCCCAACTAGTCAAGTCTTGCTTGTCTAGTGCCCCCACTAAATAAGACCCCAAAACACAAGTATGGTAAAGTTTCTCCTACAAAGATGGCTATACTACTGCACAAAATATAATAATAAATAGTTTAGGAAATCTCAGTTTGTGTAGTCGTAGTCGTCTCTGTCAATCAGCTCAGGTCAGACAAGTCTGACAGGATGTAGTCGTCTCTAACTCTGGAACAACTCAAGTTGCGACTTTGGCCCCTCTCCTTAGATTTTGTGGCCATGGCACTCCCATTGGCTTGGTGGTGCAGGTGTGCATAGGTCGGCAGTAGTAGTGCGTGGTCGACAGCACAAGTGCATGGATGAACAGCAGCAGTGCATGGGCAGCAAGCCGTAGTGCATGGACTGCAAGCAGCAATGCATGGATAGTGTGTGGGTTGCTCCTTGTTGTCTTGCGCACTGTGATGAAGAACCCTTGGATGATAACTTGCGGTCTTGGTGACTCCTCAAAGAGATGTTGCTTGGCCAGGGAGCTTTGGCAAGATGGCAAGAAGATGATAGGTGTTAGGATTTGCTTTCTTGCGGCTAGAGGTAGATTTGTAGGGCTTATTTTCTTGCGACTAGGAATATGGGCAATGGATGCTTGGAGCTTTGTTGCGGCAAGGAGATGTAGTATGGCAATGGAGTTCTCTAGCAACTTGCGCGAGGAGGAGGAGGCAATGGAGGCTTGCTCTTGGATTGATGCTTGCGGCCAATGAGAGGCTAAAGGAGCTTTGCAATAGGGATGATGAAGCTTGCGCAATATGTAGTTCCCCTTGCAACTTGTGCACCATTAGGGAGGAGGATGATGGCCGAAAATTGTCGCTTTGTTTTGGTTGCCCTCTCTCTCAAAATATCTCTCTTTGAATATGGGTCTATATAGGAGAGGATGGGATCAATTAGAATCAAATAGTATCGCATAATTGATGGAGATTGGAAGCAATCCTAACTTGAATAGGATTTGAATGAATCACCATGGATATGTAGTTTGAATATGGATGGCTATATGATTTGAATTTGAATAGCTATAAGATTTCATTTAAGATCTCATTTAATCTCTTATATTGATTTGCAAAAGATTCTATATATCTCTCCATCTTTGACCAAGTCATCATTTGTATGGCTTTATGATTTGATTCATGCACCAATTGATTTGAGTCAATTCAAATATGGATTTGAATTGATTTCCTCCTTATCTCTCCATCTTTGACTTAGTCTAATATGTGTAGATATTATCTCCATCTTTGACCAAGTCCACTTTGCTAATGAATGACAAATTCTCCACCACTTTGACTTAATCTCCCTTTGAGTATTTGCGAGAGTGTCATTCCTGAAAACACTTATCACACACATTAAATCATTCACATACGTTTGTTATCATTAAACACGAAGTCATCGATCGTTGTATCCAATAACACGTTGTATCCAACAGACTTGATTTCTCATCCTCTTGTCATTGAATCCATCCTCTTCAATTCTTTACCTTAGTATCACACTTCCATTTGCCAAATCTTGCTATGATATCTTCTATGATTGAGAAATCTTGAGCAAAATCACTTGGTCTAATTTATCTTGTCACACTAAATGAATTTCATTGGACTACTAAATAATGTTTATACATCAAAACATGAATTGAGGTATCCAATACTCAACAATTTTACCCTATCAATAACATATTTTATAATTTGTACTTAACGTTTAAATTCTTAAATGTAACATATAAATCATTAAAACCACTTAACAGTTTCATCATTATCAAGGTTAGAATATACCTCATCTTCTTGTATCATAATACACATGTATGCATGATCAACTTCTTCTTCTTCTTCTTCTTCTTCTTTTAATGAAAAGTTCATATCATCTCATATGGATATAATGCCTCCTCCTTCTTCTTCCTAGGAAACTTATTAAACTTGTTCACATTTGAATTCTTTGACTTTAATAATAGTAAATTCATCTTCATATTACCTGCCATATTATAATTATAACATAGAGGTAACTCATTAATATTAAACTTATTTGACACATTTACCTTTGAGGTATATCTTTAATTTCTATGTAAGTATATCAACGTTTTCTTCTTCATCTAAATCTTCGATGTCAAAAGATGCATTGAATGCAAGAGCCTATTCTTTGGAATTTTCTGGTCTCGGATCTTTATGTTGAATTTTGTAGGTCGTGAAATTGCTGATTAGATCTTCAATGGGCAGAGTAGAGAGTTCATTTGATTCCTATATTATTGTGATCTTCTTCTCCTATTTTAACGTAAGTGCACGAAGGATCTTCCTGATCATTTTAACTTGAGTACAATCACTACTACAAAATGGACCTTTAACAGCGCTTAAATAAGGCCTTTAATAGCGCTTTACAAGCGCTGTCTATCTCGCCGCTGCTATAGGGGGGCTGGTTTTAATAGCGCTTTACAAGCGCTGTTAAAGGGGTCCTTTAACAGCGCTTGTTTGTGCAAGCGCTGTTAAAGGGGTGGCCTTTAACAGCGCTTGTTAGTGCAAGCGCTGTTAAAGTGGGGCCTTTAACATCGATTCTTTAGTGCAAGAGCTGTTAAAGGCCCCCCTTTAACAGCGCTTGTTTGTGCAAGCGTTGTTAAAGGGGGGCCTTTAACAGCGCTTGTTAGTGCAAGCGCTGTTAAAGGGGGGCCTTTAACAGCGCTTCTATAGTGCAAGCGCTGTTAAAGGCCCCCCTTTAACAGCGCTTGTTAGTGCAAGCGCTGTTAAAGGGGGGCCTTTAACAGCGCTTCTATAGTGCAAGCGCTGTTAAAGGCCCCCCTTTAACAGCGCTTGTTAGTGCAAGCGCTGTTAAAGGGGGACCTGTAACAGCGCTTCTTTAGTGCAAGCGCTGTTAAAGGCCCCCCTTTAACAGCGCTTGTTAGTGCAAGCGCTGTTAAAGGGGGGCCTTTAACAGCGCTTCTTTAGTGCAAGCGCTGTTAAAGGCCCCCCTTTAACAGCGCTTGTTAGTGCAAGCGCTGTTAAAGGGGGGGCCTTTAACAGCGCTTGTTAGTGCAAGCGCTGTTAAAGGGAGGCCTTTAACAGCGCTTCTTTAGTGCAAGAATATGACACATCCAGTAACTATACTGATAGTGAATAGATTCCAAGGAGAATGTTATTCTGGGATCCAACCCGTGGTGTGATGCTAGTAATCTTGCATCTCTACACTGACAGCAAGATGATATTAACCACAAGGAGGCGAAAGCCTACATAGATCATTCAACAATATAATCATCCAGTAACTATATTGTTCCAATCATTCAAAAATAAAACATGTGCCTACATAGATCATTCACAAACTTCTAAACATAAGTTCCCCTAGAAATATGTACAGCGGGTCAATTAAGAAGCTTGGGGTGTGCTGATGATGGTAGTTGTAGCAGGCTAGGAAAATCATCGAAGCTAATCAGGTCTTCCAGCGCAAATACATAATCATCAGCCGATGACGACGCCGACAATGGGATGTTGCCGCTGGAGCCCGATTGATGTGCAGCACTAATATCAAACACCCCACAGCTGCAGCTGCTCCCCATTTCATGATCATTAGCCATCATCCCCATGTAGCCATGCTCCTCCTCTGGCTGCACCAGTGATCGACTTCGCATAGCCTCCAACTCCAACTCCAACTCCAACTCCAACTCCACCGAATTCTGTACTTATAGATTGCATAGCCTCCAACTCCAACTGCAAATAGGCCAAGAAAAACAACCCACAAAAAGCTCCAGCCAACCTCTGAGGATGCTTCCTTGCCTGCAACAGCACACACGCAATATCAGTAACTTCCCACCAGAACAAAGAGCAGTATGACCTATATTTATGAATGAGCAACTTCTTCCTGACGTATAGGCGTCATGCAATTAGTAGACACTATTCGTTTACTAATCATTACAAGTCGAAGCCGGCAAAGTCAATTATCATAATACATATACGGTTCTGGTAGGATGGGAAGAAGTGAGGTTCTGGTAGGATGGGAAGAAGTGAGACCCTGACGCAGCACATTAGAGTTCTATTGCAAGCCTTAATTAGGCCAAAGATGAAAGTCAGATATACTCACTTATGCATGTATCATGTTATTTCATGTACAGCAGATTGCCACCGCAGCTGCACTCATAGCTTCCCCATGTGTTCTTGCATCTGCAGCCTGAGCATTGACATGCAGTCTTCTCTTTGCATTCATCAATATCTGGAAACAAGTTGAAGGCATCTGCAACCTGAGCATTGACATGCAGTCTTCTCCCATTTCTTCTTCCAAAAGATCTAAGCTAGGCCTGTAAAGTAGTTAAAAATGAAATCAACAAGTGGAAAGTGCCAAGGGTATGGGTCTTACATGTTGCAAAGAAATATATGTTAAAAAATGTACAAGTTTAGGACTTTACCACAAGAATCTGAGGCTTGACTGAAAGGCCTTGCTGTTTGATCCTGAGGCGCAGTTCCTCCTCAAGTGCTCTAACTTGGTCCAAAATGTACACAACCTGTCATTTCATTTCATGTCACACATAGAAGCAGTCTTGTTCTTAAGCATTTGTTCGGTTGCAGTGAACACAGAGGGATTTTAGTGTATGCCAGCGATATATTTAGAAAGATGATGATATCGTATGCGGAATTTAACAAAGAATGTTTGTTCTTTCCGTAAGCATTCAGGCAATGGCTTGCGACCAAGACACCGGATGACAAGCTGTTCCCTTGTGCATGACACATCTTCATCCTCACATCCTTTTCCTCCTCAATTTCGGGTGTACACGTAGGAGTTGGTACTTGTTTATATGCCTACCGCTTGCCCGCCAGCTGGGGTTCAAGGCTTCGCCGCGCTTCTCTGTAGCATGATTCTGATGCGCGTGCAGCGTTCAAAGGGGAGAGGCCTGGAGAGTGCATGAACATAAATGAATCAATTGGATGCAAGCAGGTACAGGTGACAATGAAGGTCATTATATTAGTTTTCTTAAGTTTAGCTTCACTAGACCATCATAAAGATAATATTGCATTACACAATGAAAGCATGAACTAATCCTTCAATTGTAATAACTAATATAATTGATAATGAAATTGCAATGTTTCTTTCATATGAATACTATATATTGTTTCAAATAAATATTAATAATATTACATATACACAATATGGAAAGTTGGGTTTGTTTTTCTGTGACGGTAAACTTATATTACAGTTGCATACTTATATGACTGAATTCAAGTAAATTTTCTAGTTAACCTGAAATGAAATTTGAATTCAAGATTCTGAAGATATTACCTCATTGGAAATTGGGTTTGTTTTTCTGTGACTGTAAACTTATATTACAGTTGCATACTTATATTAATGAATTCAAGTAAATTTTCTAGGTAAGCTGAAAAGAAATTTGAATTCAAGATACTGAAGATATTACCTTACAGCTTCTCAATAAATTTTACTTAACCAATATAAATTAGCGTGCTTGTGTGCGTGCAGAAAGTTTGAGCGCATGCAAATGTACATGTAAAGAAATTAACAATTTACACACAATCGTAGACAAGAAGTTTGATTCAATAATTAATTCACAAAAGACATATAGGCATTTATTATTAATTATCATTTAATAAAGACATGCTATTGGGAATTGAGGTTGTCAAATGGTGTATATAATGATGTCAATGTCATTCATTAAATTTGATTGTTATTTTAATATTTACTAAATAATTATTAAAAAGTGATATGTTAGTCGATGGGATCCCAATTAAAATCTCATAATCTCATCTCTAGAGGAGGAGGGGAGTTGGAGTTATAATAGTAAAAAATTTGTTGTTATAATAACAGGGTATTCTGGTTATTCGTTTGATAATAAAGAAATGAGTGAAATCATTTACCTGAATTAATGAGGTTGCATTTTTATCTGAAAGAATGATGTTGGCTAAGTTGGTCAGAGGTCCACTGGTCAAAATTGTGATCTTAGCACTTGCATTCACTACTCTTGAAACGGACCACCAAACTTCCAAGGCCAGGGGCTGTCTAAGTTCAGGATGATCAGTATCTCTTGGAGCTCCATGCTTCACAGAATTTTGAGCTGTATATCTGCCCAAAAAACATGCAGTTAACTTGCATATTAGTGAGATCTTTAAAAAATAATTACAAATTTATTAACGATGCATTTCAGATATTAACAAATCAATAAACCTCATAATCACAGTACATCATGTAGCAATTTCTGTCTATTGGATTCTGTTGTAGACCAAAATTTGTATTATGAATAGCTGTGCTCTTACATCTTTTCTTATATACCTTTTCTATTAAAGAAATCATCCTAAAGGTTATAGCTGTCCATGCAGGTTCAGAATCTTCCTTATCAATCTGGGCGCTTCAATTTTAGTACACAATTTCCCTTTTATCATAAGACATTCTACAGGCCTGATTTCAAACAACAGAAAATGGGAAAACCTGTCATTTTTGATATGGACATGAGTGCTGGAGACTTCATTTCCCTCATATACCTCTTGAAAGTGCCAGTGGAAGTAATTGACCTGAAGGTAAACTTGCACTCAACTATTTTGTTTTAATGAGGTCTCTGTTACATGTATTCATTAACTGGACCATGTCAACAATACATCCTGGATTTACTACATGATGCTCTTAGAATTCATCTACGAAGAGTATTTCTTTCTGAACAATTCATAATTACTTGCCCTCTTTACTAATGACATATGTCTACTAATTGTGATGACATCTATTGTTGCAGCATTTGCCCAGCCAACAAATGCTGCACGAAATTTGTTGTTGCCAACAGTGAAACTGAGCCAGTCAGTTCATGGAAATCAGGTAATTCATCTGAGTACATAAAGTGGAGCATAGCATGTAACAAGAAAAGAATGAATACAGACGAAGAGAAGAATGAATACAGACGAAGTACGGATAAAATCATATCAACAACACAGTACATCTACATATCAGGCAAAACAGGCATTCCAAACTAATGAATTTTTGACAAATGTGACTGTTTGAGAGAACTATGTGTGTGCCAATAGAAGAATGACAACAGAGAAAATATACATATTAGACGAGTACATTCCGAACTAATAAAGTTGCTTATTGCTGTGCACTGTGCCCAGGAACAAAAAAAATGAAACTATAGTCTATGATTTTATTAATTCTATACTCAATTTTCCACATGGTTAGACAAACATAAAATGAATATACCTTTCAGGTGTAAATCCAAGACATGCATAAGCATCTAATTGTCACATGTGGATAGAACACATGCATGTCTGCAAGCATATGGTTCACATGTCAGTGGAACTATGTTGATCAGAAATTATATAAAAATTTATAGAATGATAAAAACTATAAAGCTCGTGAAAAGAACAAATACATTGATGGCTGACAAAGAAAATTCATCACCAGAACTAGGTCTGACATTATAATCTGGCAACCAGCGTCATACCCTCCTCGCCTCTCGCCGTAGCCTGCAAGATCAACAACCGCACACATCAGCTATGCCATAGAAAGGGAGCTAGCATAATTATGAAAATATATCCTACCTGGAAAAAAAACAGCTTCTGGATAGTCGCACTGTGAACATCTCACACTCTTACATGCAGGGCAGCGTTGGGTCAGCTGCGACGTCCTGTAAGATATGTGTGTGCTCGCTGGCTGAGTGATGGACTTCATTTCTATATACGCAGTAGTTGTCAGCAGCCTCCTGAAATCAAAATTTAAGAAATCAAATTGGATGATCGTGGACTTCATTTCTATATACCCAGTTGTTCTCATGTTCTTGTAGCATATCCAGCCACAAGATCTGTCACGATGGCTAAGGAAACAGGGTCATTTGAGACAGTATCCACGCCAATACCATCCTAATGATAAGTGTTCAAGTATTTGCTATCGTTTTGCTAATTTTATCTTCTAGCATCTCATAACTTCTTCTCATTGTAGAGCTTGTCCATGAATTACCATCCATTGCCAATTTGCCATCCTTAGTTCATTGTCCTAGATCCATGCAACATAATGGCTAGAAAAGGCAGTAGATGATGATTTGTCAGCATTTACTACCTCATGATACATGGAAACTAATAATTGTTACGCTAAGCAAAAAATGTGATTGTCTGCATGTGAGATGTCCTGCATTCCTGATAGGCTGATACAAGGTAGCATAACTCGAAAACCTGATATTTTGTTGGAACAATAAGCAAATATCCAAACTCGCATTGTCCCTCTCAAATGTTTGAAGACTCTTTATGACGCTATCTAATTCTCCGAATTAGAATTACTTGCGCATCTAGGAAGTATGTCAACATCAAAGGAAATGTCCAGTCTCGTCTTATTTGACATAACATATATACAATGATTTGAGAGTACGTATTGATGTTGAGAACAAGTTTGTCAAAATCGAGGATCCTTTCAAAAATTATTAAGCACAACCAATTGTTTTCCCTCAAAAAAATTCCCCTAAATCTCCCTCTTCAAAAATTATTAAGTCGATCCAAACAATTTCAGCACCCCAAAAATATTTGTGGTAATCTAAACATAATCATTTATGTAATTACAATTACTTTTCATCAAAATTACAACATTATTAATTTTCATCAACAACACTTGAGTTAATTCCAAAATTCTACACTTCACATTTTACAACTATAACAATTACATCAATTTTAATATTTATAAGTATACTATTTTACAACTATATCATAACATTTAATATTTAAATTTGTTACAGAATACACTCACTTATTCTTCAAAGAAAAGAAATAAGGTATACATAAATTACTTACCAAATTTGATTATCTATAAATTTTATTAAGGTTATCTCATAGTTTATACTACATACAAATATACCTTAATAAGATTTTTCATCATACACATTCTAATTCATATTTTCAAGTTTCCATTACAAAGTTAAAATTTAGAAAGAGACTTTCCATCTAGCTGGAAGGACTTGGGAATTAATTTTGCATTAGGGTAAACTTGCATGAGAAAATCCTTAGGTTTTTGCACTGGGAAATAACATTTCTCATTTTGCTCACTAATAAATTATCTTGCTCACAACAGAATAAATAGACTTGTTTTTTAGGGAAGTAACTTTACATTGAGAATTACCTTTACTTAGTTATAATAGGTAAGAGTTTGACTTCTAAAATTATTTTCCCTTGAAATTTTTTTCCATCTTTCAATCCGAGTTATTGATTAGCCAAGATAAAATCTGCATCATTCTTCTACCAACGTGTCTGTTATAATCAATCAGTTCAAAACCATCCATATTTTGTTTTTTTGTGTATCAATAAAAATTCTTCAACATCTTCTCAATTACTAAAGCTTATCTTATTAGTAGTTTTAAAACTTACATTTTATATCTGGAATCACTCTAGCATGCACACGTCAAAATTAAAAATTCTGTTGATGCTTCAGTCCTGTTGAATGTTTTTATTTGTTGTTATATATACAGTCGTATGTTTTATATAATGTTGCTTATGAAAAATCAATAATTAGATGGTCTGTATAAACAATTTCTATAGTCAAATTTTATAGTCAAATTCTATAATCTTTTCAATATTTAAAATTTGTGTTTAAATCATGAAAATAATCTTACATAAGCAGTGCCAATTCATAGTCAAAATTTTCAGGAAACTCACAGTGAAGATGAAGCTATACCCGCGCCTGAGCACGTTGCCCAGGAAGAGGGTTCTTCTCCACATCATCTTGATGAAGCCATCGGACATGAACATCGCCTCCTTGGAGAAATCAAGGCCCTCAGTCACGAGCCGGTAGCAATGGAGCCCCAGAGCCTTGCACCTCTGGAAGGCCATTTTAAGCCTATGCCACGAGAAGCAGGTGGTCGATGAGGAACTCGGTGCCCTCACCCTCGCGGAAGCTCCTGAGAAACAGGTCAAGCAAGCCATTCTCCTCGGCATAGGCTTCATTCAGTATGCTGATAATTACAGTCTTGTTCGCCATGGAAGCTCTCCGTAGGGCGATTCTCCTCGACATAGGCTTCATTCAGTATGGCGTCGGTGTCGGTGATCACCTGTCATGCTTCCGCTTGAGGCCGCCGCCGCCGTCGAGGTACCGCTCGCCCCATGCGTCGATCAGGGCCGATGTCGCACCCTCGCTCCAGCTTTCGTTGCGGCCTCCCCCAACGCCGCCGTTGGAGGGAGATGGGGATTGGATGAGGAGGGCCATGGTTAGGGTTTGTGAGTGGCGCTGGGGGACGGCGGTGACGGCGGAGGATGTGGTGGGCGGTGGCGGGGTTCGGGAAGGTGAAGGGGATTGGGGGTCTTCGTCGCCTTCTCTTTGTTATCATCTACGAGAAGAGGGCAAGGGACAGGAGGCGGGACGAATCGCTACGACGGCTGTTGATGGTGTGCTAGGATTTTACCTCTTCTTCTGCTTCCGAGTTTGAGACAATGGACTGGACGAAGGCGATGCCGAAGAATGAGAGGAGGTAGATGAGGGAAGCGACGACGAAGATGATTGAGACAATCTCGAGGAATCTGACGACGTGGAGGGGTGAGGAGTTGCGGATCTACTCACGCCACCGGTGCATCAGGACGAAGAGGGACGCCATGAACATGAAGGAGAAGAGGAGGTTCGTGTGGCGGATCTCGGCGGATCGCTAGGGTTATGGCGAACCGCTGGGCGAGTAAATTTTCTGTTAGAAATTAAGCGCGATTACAAAAGGGTTTCGGAGCGAAATTGCGAACCGCTGAGCGTAAATGTATAATACCTTTTATAGCGCTTGTTTCAAACAAGCGCTGTTAAAGGGAGGCCTTTAACAGCGCTTGTAGAAAGAAGCGCTGTTAAAGGCCCCCTTTAACAACGCTTGTTTATGAAAGCGCTGTTAAAGGCCCCCTTTAACAGCGCTTGTCTGTGCAAGCGCTGTTAAAGGGGGGCCTTTAACAGCGCTTGCACAGACAAGTGCTGTTAAAGGGGGGCCTTTAACAGCGCTTCTTTCTACAAGCGCTGTGTATTATCTGTGCCTCTAATACACAGCGCTTGCAGAAAGAAGCGCTGTCTATTATCCGACCTTTAACAGCGCTTGTAGAAAGAAGCGATGTCTATTCTCCGACCTTTAACAGCGCTTGCAAAAAGAAGCGATGTCTATTATATGTGCCTCTAATTAACAGCGCTTATAATTGGCAAGCGCTATTAAAGGTCCTTTTTGTAGTAGTGAATTCTTTTCATGAGCGGTCAAGAAATTAGCTATATTTGTGAATTGAGTAAACATCACTGGAATAGTCTCATTATCTTTTATCTTGAATAGTATCAACCTAGAAATAAGCGCTATAATTTTATATTATTTTATTTTATTAGTTCCTTCGTAGGTTACCTCAAGTGTGTACCATATATGGTATGCAAATCTAGACGAAGAAACTCTGTTGAATTTGTTTGTACCCTTGGTATAGAATAATGCATTCATTAGCATAGTATCCAGGGTTACAAATGCTTTTTACGCATTCGTCCATTGATATATGGTTAAATGCTTATTGTAGGGTGATTTCATAATGTTTCATAATCATTGTTGATCGACTACAAATACATCCTCATCATCCTCTTCCAATAACTATAGTTCAATCCATTGAAAAAATGAGACCATGTCTTCGAATAACCTTCAGGTAACTGCTATGATCATGTGGTTATTGTTGTCATCCTTTACCAGCTATACTGATACCAATTATTGGATCCCTATGGATGATCACTTAACTATTAAACAGTGATTATTGCTGTTAAGATAAAAAAAATAGAAATTACACTATGATAAGCAACAAAATTTGAAATTTATTGCAATAAAAATGATATAGACAATCAAAACTGAAATAATCAATCACCAACATGAGAATTTTATCTGAGTTGAGTCTTCCGACTTACTCTAGTCTCCAAGCTTCCATGTTATAGATTTTTCACTTTCACCCTCTTGCAAATCAATGAGAGTAAATCATAAAACTTAGCAACCCACCATTATCAATTGTACAACCAATCTCAACACCTTGAGATCAACCACTCTCAAACCTTGAGAGCAACTTCACCACCCTCAATACCTCGAGTGTTACTTACAGTTAATCATAATTATAAGTCTCCTAAAGCCTTAAACGGATATGCATATGCATCAAAAATATCAAAATATGCTAAAAAGATTTTTCTATTCTATGATATCAAGAACAATGAAGAATATAAAATATAACTTGAAAGAAGTTATTTCTCAAGAGAGTTTCAAAGAATATAGAAATAATTAGCATTGTGCTCTGAATAGAGGTAACAAAGATATAAATAGAAGTGAACTACAACATCCATAACATTTGAAAAAGAGTTGTTGCACCATTAACAAATATATATTTAATGACTAATAGATCGAAACTTCCTTGATTAGTCGATTAATAGCTTTACTACTTTACAAACAGACAGAAAACTAAGTCTATCTTAGTTGACTAATGATACTGCTAGTCAACTAATAGATGTTAGTCTAAGTGGTTGCAATTCTGTATTAACCGACTAGAAATCCTATTGGTCGGTCGACTAATAGTTGAAGGATCAGTCTGTGTTAATTGACTAATGATATTCTTCGTCAACTAACAATGCAAAAGAGTACTGAAAATACTTGTTTTTCTTTAATCCACTAGGATTAGGGGTTAATCTACTAATCAATATGATTTTGAATATCCAGAGTATTTGATGTGTGTTATTCGATTAGGAGGGTTTGTTAGTCGACCAACACTCACAAATATCACAGGTAGAATATGAATCAAGTCAATGTAGTTTCAAATGATTCAAGTCACATTTTCTAGGTTATAATTCTTATGATACGTGATGTGCGTTGTGATTACGGCTTTGCAAATAATCTAAAACAAACATAAAAGATTGCATCAATGATACAACATAATTAAAAAAAATCCATTGACGTGCTCAAATGGTATGTGCTTTGTTCAAAATCAAGAGTCGAAAGGTTTGAGCCTTGACACACCAACATATGTTTCACCTAATGTCGTATAAAACATGTTATCACAGGCATATGGTTTGATCATCATCAAAACAAATATGAGGACATCCAATATCCAACACGACACTCTTATATTGTCACTGGACAACTTCTATTTTATCTTCAACCTCAAATTTCTTTATTATTGTTTTAAGATGCTCTCTATGATTAAGATCATCTTTTCCTAATCTTCCCTCTACTACGAACTCGATGTTGTTCCTAATGATCTTCTTCTCATTATAGTATCAGGAAAGAATATGGGCGTTCCCCATCTTAGGTTATGGATATCAAATGTTATCCTGGCTAGTGGGCAATTACGGTGATGGCATTGGCCTTCAACAAGCCCAAGGGCATGTTAGGTGACTATAATGCTTGTTGGGCCCCAAACTATAGGGCAGTACAAGGCCTGTTGGGCCCCAAACTATAATTAGCAACCCATAGGTGACCACAGGGACACGTCCTTTGGATGGGGCTTAGATTTTAGTGTCATTTGCTCACATGCAATGCAAGTGCATGAAAAAAAAATTTCAAATCCTTGCCAATTCCTTGGGATTGAAGAGTCTGCAGTGAGGAGATGCACCACCTCAGACAGTAAGGCCCAGCTTCAAAGGCAAGGAAAGGAACCGTGCAACAACTCCCACGTCACCTGTCGTCGCCCCCGGGAATCATTTGTCTTGCAAGACTGTAGTGGTAGGTCTGCAGCTTTATAATGAAAAAGCCAGCAAGTAACATGAAGTTAGGATTAGAAGCTAGTGGTTCGTATATATAGCAAGAGTGAGCTTATAAAAGGTAAGATTGGCAAATTCATTAAGATTAGCAAGAGTAACTAGAGATTTTGAGTGAGTGCTGAGATCAGCTGGCAAATTCATTAAGATTATAGCAGGGCATGATGGAGGTTGGTAGTTTGGGTATTTTTTAATTAATCTCTCTCTCAGAAAGTGAGATCATTAGTTATTAGGTGATTAGTTTAGTCAAAATGATTGATATACAATTGATCTATTTCATTAATGGGGATTAATTATGAGTATTAAGTTAGGTTCATTTAGACGAGAGTTTTTAACTGCTTTATCCGCTCTTGTAATCCATCAAAATAAATGGTATGAATCATCAACTGGGGAGGAACCCCCAGCTCTTTATTTATAGCATGTAGTATTGATCGCGCCCCGGCGTACACGTCCCGAGGCGACGGTTGTAGTTTTACCGCAAGCGCACGGTATAGCGGCGAGCGGGTATCGAACACAGGGAGGACGAATGACCGTGCTTGCTCCTAATCAACCTGGCTATTTAGAGGGATAATTGCCTTGGGCGATCCTGTCACAATCGTCAGACAAAAGTGCGAAATATCAAATCAAATAGAGAACGCCTAGGGAATGGGGAATCCCCACTACTCACCGTATTTCACAAATGTGGTTCGCCGGTATCGAAATCGCTAGGATGAGAATTTGGATGAACTAGTTGCAACTAAATGTGGAACCAAGCTCACGCTCTCGCGCTGTTGCCGGTCTATAGCTATCCTAGGTTTGGGTCCAATCTCTTGCAAACCCTAGCCTAGGGAAGCTAGCATTAGGATCAACATCATCGTCCAATTGCGCACCGAGCCCAATCTCTTGCAAACTCGGTCCACAATCTAGATTAGGATAGTTCCTACCCGTCCAATCTCTTGCAAACGGGTATCGGCACGGAATTGCAACCGGAGATCCTAGCATCGGTCCAATCTCTTGCAAACCGATACTTCGAAAATCCGACTCCAACCCAATTCGGATTTCTAGGGCTTTCTATCGAATTGGGATCCAATCTCTTGCAAATCCCAATTGATGTGAATACCTAGCTATCCGTAGTAATTCGATCCCAATCTAATCCCTAATAACAATCCTAGCTCAATTTCTACCAATTCAACACAAATACGAAATTGGGCTTGTAGGGTTCATCCCCACGCCCCAAGACGTGGAGACTACTCACTAATCATAGCAATAGCACAATAATTAGCAATGAAATAGACAATGGAATTCATCACAACAATGATATAAACAATAAAAATAGAGTTTTTGGGGAAGAGAAGTGCAAACCAATGTAGATCTTCAATCAACCCAACAAAAATCCAAGTTTTTCTCTTCTCCAATCACAATTAATAAAGCTAAAAAGTAGACTCAAAAAGCTGCAAAAAATCTGAGAGGTGGCTCCTCAAACTAGGGTAAAAACAGGGCTTAAATAGCCCCAAAAATCGTCCAAAAATCCTGACCAAAACGCCCCTGCACAGCCTGTTTTCCGCAGATTTCGCTACAGGCAGCGCATCGCACTCGGCCGAGTGACAAAAGTCGCTCGGCCGAGTGAAAACCCTGTAATTTTCCAGTAAGTCGGGGCTTTCAGGGGTCTTCAGTTCGGAGGTGGCTCGGCCGAGTGAGTTGTCGTCACTCGGCCGATGGCTTTACTTCACTCGGGCGGACGGATTTACCACTCGGCCGAGTGGGTCTTCTGAAGCTCAGGTGGCCGAAAAAACAGTAACTTCGATACTTTTGAGGGCCTTCGTCTGGGCGCCACTCGGGCGGACGTGGTATAGTCACTCGGCCGATGTGGTCTCCGTCGCTCGGCCGAGTACACATGGAAAACGTGTCTGAACGGGTCGGCCGAGCGGTGTCTCGCTGGTCGGCCGAGTGGCTCCTCCACTCGGCCGAGTGGGACACAAAAAATGCCCAAACTGCTTAATTTGGCCTCCCCGTCGCTCCTGCGGCGTCCATTCTTCTTCCGCTCCTCTCCAATAGCAAAATACTCCTCGGGGAGGTCGTTGGTGGCCGTCTAGCGTAAGCGTATCTCGAGATCACTCCAAATCGCGCCAAATCACCTGAAATGCGACAAAAACAACAAAACGTGAAAAGCATCGCAATATCGTCGATAAATCGTAAAAGACGTGATTTGGGCGATCTAAATGGCATGCAAACATGCGGAAAAAAGGTGTAAAATAAGGAGTGATCAAAATCCCCCAAGCTTGCCTCTTACTCGTCCTCGAGGAAGATAAGTAAAAGGCGAACCCGGTGGATTCGGAAAACGAAAACGGCGAAAAAACGAAAAAAAAAGAAAAACGAAGAAGAATGAAAACGAAATGAAAATAAAGAAGAAAGAAGGAAGCGAAGAGGTAGGGCGCTAGATCATTTTCTCAGGACGTGGGTTTCACTTACTCATATAGCATGCACCGAATGTGAAATACATGTCAAAGAATTTTATTTTGATATCATAGTATAATAGTGCAAATAGAAATAGAAAACCCACGAACAATGGTGTAATCATGAAGAACGGAATAATTTTAAGATTAACATCGTCTGAATCATTTAAAGCGGTATACAAATCACAGATCACACACTTTTCAATCAAACGCTTTCTATCTGGAGTATAAGAATATCACACTATAGAATAGAGAGAATAGAAAAGTATGGATTTCATGAAATGAAAGCTAGGCATAGATTTCTGGATTTCGTAGAGCTAGAAACGATCTCACCGAGTATAGAATATTACTTAGCCTAGGTTGTCGTGCAATGTCAAGTAGTCACTCTCTCACACATCAATGGATCTCCTCCCCCAAGCTTATCTATAAGCGTGGTGGCACAAAAATATTTACATCCCCATTTATGTATACATATAACTCCAAAATCAATGAAGAGAAAGAAGAGAGAAAGAAAGTGAGATGGGATCTTTTATTGAGGATTTTTCCTCTTTTCTTTTCTCTCTCTTTTTTTTTCTTTTTTCTTTTTTCTTTTTTTTTTCAATAAGCAATATATTCACAATGATCCCAACTCAGAGAGAGAGATAATGATATGCAAGTATGTTTTTCTCCCTTTCATTCATTTTTTTTTTGGAATAGAATAGGGGATTTGGAGCTAGGAATTAATAGCGGGGGAAATGCCATAAAATAGAATCACTAAGGGGAGATTCACCAAAGATTTTAAAAGTAGAGAAATGATGTTCAAGATTTGTGGAGAAAGAAATATATATAACTCTCGGCTCACTCTATAAGACATGCACGACAACTTCAGCAGGGTAATCTAATCAACTCAGTTTTGATCACAAAAAGCTAACTAATCCCGATATATCATAGCTAACATCATTCAATCATCCTGAAGTGAAGTGTACAATTCATGCATATAGAAGTGATAAAGGAAAAGAAATCAGTACTCCAGATATAGGCATTCAATGCGTGAATCTTGGTGTGTTTTCTGAGATAGCATACATATGAATATTCAGGCTCAGCTAATAATAAAACTTCATCCATTTTCATGTGAAAAAAAAGGTGTGGGTTACCATTTCTAAATGCAAGGCAAGTCATAGCATATGATATCAGATATAAAACCTAAGACATGACAAATATAGCATGCATATAGAATAAGCTGACTCCACATAGACATCATCACAGAAAATTCATCTCTAGCATGAGATGAAAAAGAAACGAAGTAAAGATAAAAGGAAAAATAGAACTATGCAATGCGGCACACAGGAAAATAAGAAAAACGTGATGCATGGCAAGATAAATGAAAAATAATGAAAAATAAGTGCAAAAGTGAAAAACGGTGTGAAAAACTGAAAATAAATGTGGCTAAACGAAAAAAGAAAGTGAGGACTCACTCCCCCAAGCTAAACGGCACAGTGTCCTCAATGTGCAAGGTGTGGGACACCGAGAGACAAGAAGTGTGAGGGGCAAGTGAGGATGCATGCATGGAAAAATGAAAATAAAAAGAAAGAGAAAAAAAGAAAGAAATGAAAAAAATATGATGCGGACATGATGCATGCACGAACAGGAGTGATATGAAAATAAATACAGTACCAAAAACGCTCCCTCTCTCCCAAAAAGATATATATAGATGTGATCAAAATGAGAATCCCAAGTAGATATGATATGATATGCACATAAAGATATGATCAAAAATATAATCCCAAAAATAGTGAGGGGGAGGGGGGTGGACAAAAGTGCATCAGGACCCAGCAGAGACGGGCAGCACAACGGCAGGAATGGATAAAGGCATCAAGAGTGCCTAAGAAGGCGGTGCCGCGCCGTCTCCGTCCTGAGGCGGAGGTGGTGGTGGTGGTGGTGTGGGCTGCTGAGCTGGGGTGGAAGCGGAAGCAGGTCTAGTGTGTGTGGAAGTGTGTGTGGGAACCTGCTGGGTGGGCTGGGGTACGCGAGGGAGACGCTCCAGCACCTGTGTAAGGCAGTAGTGGATCTGGGGTATCAGGTCGAAGCGTCCAGCCATCGCAGAGACGGTGGAGGACAGGGTCCTAAGGTCTCCTCTAAGACCACTCACCGCCAACTCAAGAGCACGTATGCTCTGCAGTGTAGTGTCGGGCGGGGGTGGTGCAGAGGGACGCACCGGTCTAGGCTGCGCAGGGCGAGGCTGGCGTACGCGAGTGGAGTATGTGACGGGCTCAGCGGGGAAGGGGACAAAAGGTGCCGCACCTGGAAAAGTGGGCCTGGCCTCGGTGCGAGGCCGGGACACCGGCTGGCGAGAAGTGGAGGCGGCGGCAGCAAAGGAAGCGTGCAAAAGAGGCAACGAGGTGGCCAAAGAGGTCTGTGGCACAGAAGTGTGGACAGACGCCACGACACTCTCGGAGAAGACGGCGGCAGTGGAGACAGAGGAATCTCCCGCTGGGGTAGAAGTGTGTGGTCCAAAAGGTGTAGCCCCAGCGGAGATCATGCTAACCATGGTCTCCACGACCGAAACGAACGAGGTCTCTCCGTACTTGACTACGGTCGGCGGGCGCTCGGGGAAGGCAGAAGAAAGAGGCTCGACAGACAAGGGGCCAGTGGCGGAAGTGGGAGTGGTGGTGACAGCCTCGGAAGTGGTGACAGTGGTGGAAGTGGGCTCAGCAAGAGTACTCTCGACACTGGCAGAGGTGAGGACAGAAGTGTCAGGAGCAGCAGAAACGACAGGTGTGGGCTGAGGGGCCACAGGGGCGACAGGGTCGGCAGCAGGCTCGGCAGGGCGTGCAGCAGGGTCTGCGGGGGCAGCCTGGGCCTGCTCGGCCTCCTCGGCCTCGAGCACGTAGGCGGCGGGGATGAGGACATCCATATCTGGGAGCCAGTCAACGTGGGCCGGTGCAATCTGGGTCCGAGCAGGGCTCGGGAGAATCATGTAGTCGGCACCGAAAGGGCCGTGCAACCAGACCCAGTGACGCTCACCATGCGGACGCAGCATCTTCATCCGGGCCATAACATCTATCGACAAAGAGGTGGGGCCCGGGACGCGTCGCAAGTCGTCGGGGAAGTCCTCGCCGGTCATAAGAGCCAGCAGGGTAATCAGGCCGCCGCAGCATATCGGTGAGCGAGCGCCCACCGATACAATGATGCGGTCTAAGTACCATGCCGCGATATCGATCACGACGGCGGGGGACAAGCTCATCTCCATCCCTAGATAGAGCTCTGGGACGGGTCATCGCGTAGAGCATGTAAAGCTCCGGCGTAGACATCGTGCCCGGCTCATATCTGGCCAAAAAGGTAGTCGCCATGAGGCGCTGGGCAATGCGTAGGCAGGGGTGGACTATGGCCGAGGCCTTGGCCCTACTAGGGTCAAAGGCGGCGTGAAGACCTGTAATCCGGGCCCAGAAGGCACCGGCGTCGAAAGAAGGTGGGGGAATATGGGTGGGGCCATAACCGCGATCGGCTCCGGGGACTGCGGGCCAAGAGAAAAACGCTCTCATCATATCGAGAGTGACCTGGCACTCTCGATCCATGAACCGGAATGAGCATCCCTCATCGGTCCGGGCGATCGAACTCAAAACCTCAAGTGTCGGACGGGTAAAAGTATCCGCCGACACCTGCAGAAAATCTCGCCAACCCACGTTGTCGTACAACGTGAGCAGTCCCTCGAGTACCCCCAGGCGTCCAAGGTCAGCGAGGTGTGCAAACCTGGAGGGTACGATCGAGCGCTGAGAGATACGGTCGAAGACGGCGCGGTGTGCGTTATCTCGGAACGTGATCCCGAGCGGCCCGACCAGTGGAGCCGGTGGTGGTGGCTGTGCAGCGACGGGGAGTGGCTGTGCGGGCTGTGGGTGCGCTGCAGGCTGTGCGGGGTGTGCGGGGCCTGCAGGCTGTGCTGGGTGGACGGGGTGTGCGGGAGAAAGCGGAGGAGAGTCCTCCACCTCGTGAGCAGGGCCGGCCTCGTCCGATCGCTTCCGCTTGGCAGAAGCTCTCGTCGACCTCGGTCGTGTCCGGGGCGGCATGTCGGCCCTGAACGCGCACCGAAAAGTGAAAAGTGCGGCGTGTGCAAAAAGAATGGAAAGAGTATACCTGAACACGCCGCGAGTGCTAAGTAGTGGAAGCGTGCGAAGTCCGCGCCTCCACGAAGTCCGGAGCAGCCCGTAGAAGCTCCCCTGGCCTCCCCTAAGCTCCAATAAGCAGCCTGCGCGTGAAAAAGCGATATCAGCGAGTAATAATCAAAATGTATGGAGCAATAGGGGTGCAATGGATAGATATATGAATTGATTTGGGTTAGGGGGGCGTTTAGCACATGGATCCTCAAAAAATACACGAGGAGAGGAGAAAACGGTGAAAATAAGCGAACCGGAGGTGATCGGAGGCGGGGCTGCCGGCGGCGACTCGGGCGGGGTCCGGCGATGGTCGACCGGCGATGGCAGGCCGAGCGGCGGCGCGCGCGGGCGAGTGGCTGTTGGGCGAGGCGAGATCGGGCGAGGGAAAGCTGAGGGGGCGCGGGCGAAGGAGTTTTTTCGTTTTCGAAAACTGCGCCCCCCCTCGGCTTTATATTAAAAAGTTACGACTCGGCCGAGTGACTTTACTCACTCGTCCGAGCGAGGCAAATAAAAATTTCTCCCCGATATCGCTTCGAACGAGTGGCTTTGCCAGGCTCGGCCGAGTGGAGTAAGTCCATTCGGCCGAGTGACTCAAGCTACTCGGCATAACTCGCCCTAGGAGGGTATCCGATTTACTCGGCCGAGTGAATATATATACTCGGCCGAGTGGCAGTTCTTATGAAATGAGAAAAATAGACAGAGAGTTGGGTACAGCAGACTTCCCTCGTTCGTGAGCGGCTCGGCCGGACGAACTTATGGACTCGGCCGAGTGACTAGTATACTCGGCCGAGTGACTAGTATACTCGGCCGAGTGAGCCTTAATTTCTGCTGTTTATCTTCGTTTGGGCTCTAAACTCCGTCTTTCTTCCTCCAGTCGATTTCATGCTCCTCCTAAGCGTCGAACGCCTTCTTTGGGCGCTCCTCGTCGCCTCGTTCATCCTCCTCATGATGGATCTACCTATCTCCTCTCCTGTCAAGAAAAATGGGACCCGTTATCACAAAATTTTTGGCGATCGACTCAAAACACTAAAAATTTCTAAAACAAAAATAAAGAAAAAGTAAAAATAAAGCAAAAACCGTCGGGTTGCCTCCCGACAAGCTCTCGTTTAAGGTCGTGAGCTCGACCCCCTATAATTTTCAATCAATGCGGGATGTTGGGTGCATACGGGATGCACCCGTCAAACTTTCCGGGGAGCGCGCTTGGATTCGAACGTGGCGGCGTAGCGTTCTCCCGCGGTGGTCTCCTATCTCGAATAGTGTTGGGGGGAGGCTCCCCCAAGCTAGCATTTGCCCCGGCCAACGGCTTGACCGGCGGTGCCGATTTCCGCGCCGGCGGAGCTTTCTTTGGAGACTTTAATTTCGAGAGCTTGCAGAGCTCTCGAATCCTCGCGACATCAGCGTCGCCTTCATCTTCATCAGCGGAGAAGTCGGGGGAATCGTCTTTAATCTTTTCATCTTGGCCTAAATCCGGGCCTTCATCAAATTCTTCATCAAAAAGGGCACCAATTGAGTGAGGAATCGCCTCCTCTATTACCTCATCGAGGAGGTCCATGTAGTCGAGTTCCTCGTGATAAGGCATATGCTTCATAGCCTTAGGAATGTGGAGCTCCACCTCAATGTTTCCGACGTTTAAGGTTAAGGTACCTTCGCGTACGTCGACGATGACTCCGGCGGTGGCGAGGAATGGGCGTCCAAGTATCAATGAGGTGTCTCCTTCCTCCTTAATGTCCATGATGACGAAGTCACATGGCAAGCATATTCCACCCGGTACTTGAAGTGGGATGTCTTCGGCGATCCCCACCGGCCTTGTTATCCGTCCATCGGCTAATTGAATGCGCATGTCGGTGGGTTTCAACTTCGTCCCGGTGTTAAGCTTTAAGAACATGGAGAGAGGCATGAGACTCACACTAGCCCCAAGATCTACCAACGCCTTTTGAAGAGGCACGCCGCCCAAAGTGCAAGGAATCCGAAAACTCCCCGGATCTTTAAATTTTTCCGGCTCCTTTTCTCTCTTGGTGAACCAAGAGCCCTCCTCGGCTAGCATGATCTTCTCCTTCCTCTTTCTCCCCGAAATCAAATCCTTCAGGAATTTGGCATATGTGGGGATCTCGATGATGGCGTCAAGGAAGGGAATATTTAGGATAACTCCTCTTAGATACTCGAGGAATTTCGCTAGCCTTTTCTCCATTTTCGCTTTCACTAGTCTTTGGGGGAATGGGACCGGTGGCATGAAGCGCCTCTCCTCAATTAATAGCTCCGCCCTAGATTTCTCCTTGTCTTGTGGCTCCTTCTCCTTTTCAATCTCAATTACCGGCTCAACCGGCTCCAAACTTTCCTCCACGGCCTCCTTAATAGGAATCATGGTGGGGGTGGTGTCCTTCCCGCCTCTAGTTGTGACGGCAACTACGGCGTTGATGTGGCCCGTGTTGCCCCGTGGGTTTTGCTCCGGTTGCGCCGGCAATCTTTGAGTGTTCCGGTTGAGCAACGCTAATTGCTCCGAAATTTGAGCCACTACGGTATTGAGAGAATCTTGCCCCGCCTTCAAAGTAGCATTCACCTTATTTTGCTCGACCATGAACGCCTCCACTCTAGTTTCGAAATCGGATCGTTGTGGAGATTGTGGAGGGTTTTGGTTTTGATTCCTCCACCCTTGGTTGTATCCGGGAGGCCTATAAGGTGGGACTTGTTGCTTTGGTTGGAAGTTTTGTTGTGTAGGTCCCCTCGGCGGATAGTATTGTTGTTGGGGTGGTGGTGGTCGAGCTTGATTAGGCGGTTGTTGTGGCGGGTTCAAAGCTCCTTCATTGTTGGCGTAGGAGAATCCCGGGTGATTTCTTGCGGCCGGATTGGACCAATAACCTTGGTTCCCCGCAACATATTGCACTTGCTCCAAGGATCCTTCTCCTTGCTCTCCTCCCGAATACATGGCTTGAGATTGGTCTTACCAATCACTCATTTGGCTTGCCGGCGCGGAGGTGGAAGGGCTTCCTTGGGGCTCCGTGATGAATTTCTCCAATCTCTCCACCACCTTGTGGAGAGAATCAAATTTGCTCGTAAGCTCCGCTACGGCCTTTACCTCGTAGATGCTAGTCGGCTTTAAGGAGGACGTAGAGTGTCCTCGCTCATCGCCCCATTGTTGGTTATTAGAGGCCATCTCCTCAATTAGGGCCGTAGCTTCCTCGGGAGTCTTTGACAAGATTGCACCATTCGCCGCGGCATCAATAATTTGTTTGGTCCCCGGTTGGAGACCGTTGTAGAAGCTATGCACTAACTCCCAATCTTCTATACTATGGTGCGGGCACTGGTGCTGCAAATCCTTAAATCGCTCCCAAGCTTCATAGAGCGTCTCATGTGGTCCTTGCTTGAAGGACATGAGAGCGCTCCGGATCTTCACCGTCTTGGATGGTGGATAGAATTTATCAATGAATGCATCCGCCAACCCGTCCCAAGAGGTGAAAACTCCGTCAGCTTGCGTCCTCAGCCAATAGAGTGCTTTGTCCTTTAGCGTGAAGGGGAAGAGGCGCAGTCTGATGGCATCGATCGGGACCCCCGGCATTTGGAAAGTGGCGCACTTCGACAAGAATGATTGGATGTGGTAGTGGGGGTTCTCGTGAGCGTTCCCATGAAATGGGTCTTGTTGCATCAAAACCACCAATCCCGTCTTTAGCTCGAAGTTCTTGTCGGCCGCCAACTCCGGCACGGCGATGGATGACGTAGTAGAAGAGGTTTTAGGCCGAAGCCTATCGCGAATAGAAATTATTCTCGCCATTCTCTCCGCCAATTCTTCGGGAGTTTCCCGGTTGGTCATAAACCGCCCTTCCGGATATTGTCTCCTTTCCGCTCTGAGTCTCCGCGCGGTACGTTCGATCTCGGGATCGAATAATAAGGCTTCGGCGTCCGCCGTAGATCTCGTGTACATGCACAGGGAAAACAGAGTTTCAAAGAGATGATTAGTACCGTGGAAGGGTTAGGTAAGAATAGCAAAGGAAATAATAATGGTAAAAGAAATAAAATAAAAAGAAAATAAAAGAAAGAAATAGCTAAGGTGAAAAAGAATCAAACGCAATCGCCTCCCCGGCAACGGCGCCAAAAACTTGATCGCGCCCCGGCGTACACGTCCCGAGGCGACGGTTGTAGTTTTACCGCAAGCGCACGGTATAGCGGCGAGCGGGTATCGAACACAGGGAGGACGAATGACCGTGCTTGCTCCTAATCAACCTGGCTATTTAGAGGGATAATTGCCTTGGGCGATCCTGTCACAATCGTCAGACAAAAGTGCGAAATATCAAATCAAATAGAGAACGCCTAGGGAATGGGGAATCCCCACTACTCACCGTATTTCACAAATGTGGTTCGCCGGTATCGAAATCGCTAGGATGAGAATTTGGATGAACTAGTTGCAACTAAATGTGGAACCAAGCTCACGCTCTCGCGCTGTTGCCGGTCTATAGCTATCCTAGGTTTGGGTCCAATCTCTTGCAAACCCTAGCCTAGGGAAGCTAGCATTAGGATCAACATCATCGTCCAATTGCGCACCGAGCCCAATCTCTTGCAAACTCGGTCCACAATCTAGATTAGGATAGTTCCTACCCGTCCAATCTCTTGCAAACGGGTATCGGCACGGAATTGCAACCGGAGATCCTAGCATCGGTCCAATCTCTTGCAAACCGATACTTCGAAAATCCGACTCCAACCCAATTCGGATTTCTAGGGCTTCCTATCGAATTGGGATCCAATCTCTTGCAAATCCCAATTGATGTGAATACCTAGCTATCCGTAGTAATTCGATCCCAATCTAATCCCTAATAACAATCCTAGCTCAATTTCTACCAATTCAACACAAATACGAAATTGGGCTTGTAGGGTTCATCCCCACGCCCCAAGACGTGGAGACTACTCACTAATCATAGCAATAGCACAATAATTAGCAATGAAATAGACAATGGAATTCATCACAACAATGATATAAACAATAAAAATAGAGTTTTTGGGGAAGAGAAGTGCAAACCAATGTAGATCTTCAATCAACCCAACAAAAATCCAAGTTTTTCTCTTCTCCAATCACAATTAATAAAGCTAAAAAGTAGACTCAAAAAGCTGCAAAAAATCTGAGAGGTGGCTCCTCAAACTAGGGTAAAAACAGGGCTTAAATAGCCCCAAAAATCGTCCAAAAATCCTGACCAAAACGCCCCTGCACAGCCTGTTTTCCGCAGATTTCGCTACAGGCAGCGCATCGCACTCGGCCGAGTGACAAAAGTCGCTCGGCCGAGTGAAAACCCTGTAATTTTCCAGTAAGTCGGGGCTTTCAGGGGTCTTCAGTTCGGAGGTGGCTCGGCCGAGTGAGTTGTCGTCACTCGGCCGATGGCTTTACTTCACTCGGGCGGACGGATTTACCACTCGGCCGAGTGGGTCTTCTGAAGCTCAGGTGGCCGAAAAAACAGTAACTTCGATACTTTTGAGGGCCTTCGTCTGGGCGCCACTCGGGCGGACGTGGTATAGTCACTCGGCCGATGTGGTCTCCGTCGCTCGGCCGAGTACACATGGAAAACGTGTCTGAACGGGTCGGTCGAGCGGTGTCTCGCTGGTCGGCCGAGTGGCTCCTCCACTCGGCCGAGTGGGACACAAAAAATGCCCAAACTGCTTAATTTGGCCTCCCCGTCGCTCCTGCGGCGTCCATTCTTCTTCCGCTCCTCTCCAACAGCAAAATACTCCTCGGGGAGGTCGTTGGTGGCCGTCTAGCGTAAGCGTATCTCGAGATCACTCCAAATCGCGCCAAATCACCTGAAATGCGACAAAAACAACAAAACGTGAAAAGCATCGCAATATCGTCGATAAATCGTAAAAGACGTGATTTGGGCGATCTAAATGGCATGCAAACATGCGGAAAAAAGGTGTAAAATAAGGAGTGATCAAGTATACAAATAAGATACATTTGATACGGTCTTATCTATAAGATAAGCAGTGATCCCAACCGACTAACCAACTCGGTATTATCCCTTCACAACACTCCCCCGTATCCAGCCATAGGTGTGGACTCTGCTCATGAATACTTCAGGATTCTGAGTGTAGTAGGAGTCTCACAAGGGGTGGATACTTCAGGATTATGAGTTGGTGATGTTCGCCTCGTTAAAACCTTTAGCTATGGAAAACCATGTGTGAGAAACCATAGTTAAGGAAAAAGAGGACAAACACTCTCTAACACCCCATGATTTGTACACGCGACTCTGCTCATGAACACTTCGGGATTCTGAGCGTCACAAAGGGGTGGATACTTCAGGATCCAGAGTTGATGTGATTTGTATCGTTAAAACCTTTGGCTATGAAAAACCTTGTAGGAAAAACCATGGCTAAGGGAAAATAGTACAAATTCCATCAACTCCCTCTGATATGTAAAAGTCCTTAGGCTTACAGATCTCTTATGAGTATCTCATCACTCCTATTTACAACATTCCTAAGATATACACAGATTACAAATATTATCACCATTAAGCAGCTGCTGAATCCAGAAACTCTGGAGAGGTGTTGTAACGCCCCGCTCCCCGGGATACCCGATGAGTACGAATTCGTATCAGGTATTCCCGAAGAGGCGGGTGCTACAAAGAGAAATACAAAAGTTCAAAACTCAAGCAGGCCCACTGCGCACTGCTGTGATAGAACTTGTAGCATTCCAGACAACACGGACAAACAAAAAACCAACAGCTCAACACTGATATAATTAAAACACTGATACATATAACAAATATTAACATCACTAATACAAATCTCATATATACAACATGAACCCATCACTTGCTAAAGTACAATAACAACCACCCAAAACTCTCACACTCACACAACAAAACTCAACCTCCAGCCAACTGGGCTATAAGCTTCCAACTCCAAGGATCTCCAATAACCCGCTACCTGAAAAATATCAACGGGGACACGTCACAGCGTGACCCAGTAGGAATTCCAAACCCAACTCACATGGTGCACTAAAATGACATGCTTTCATGCAAAGAACTGGAAACTAACTCATGGCATGTCATGGAAAGGAATAGGCATAAACAAACTTCCTCATCACATATAAAAACGTGAATGACAAACATAACAGAATCACGTACTTACGGCAAGGGAAAAGCCTGCAAAACAAAGTGAGTACCACGATGAAGTAAACATCAACTCTCAACCCATTTTCCATAAAATATCCGAGTGAAACATAACCCATTCATGATGCAGAATAAACCAGTCACTATGCAACATGGACCTTAAGAGGTTAGCAGGCAATTGGGTGAAAGTCTAACCTACAACACGAATCATTATAGAATCACATACTAGTAACCTTTAGCATGAATGTGAAGGAAAGACTATGGAGTTAAATGTTGGCATGCAGCATGGTTCATTATCAAGATGGAACATTAGCAATTTATTAATTCAACATGCAATCCTTAAGCCCTTGAGTAATTTTTAACAACCCTAAAGTATCCACTAGCAAATTTGGGCAATCATTAGAAATTAGCATGTAACTTTAGTGACTTAGCAAGCTAAATCAGAATTTTACCCTAAGGCACAACGTTTATCATAAGTGACTCCTATCGAACTCATGATGCACTTACGATTACGTTTGCACATGAACTTGAATACATATTCTAACTAAAGTTAGCAAACCATAAAGGACGTCTTGTAATATGGCCACTAAACTAATCATTACGTAAAAATTTAAGGGGGTTAGCAAGTGGCATTACGTGTAGTGTTCTTAACTTAAGTTCCTAGGCTTAGGATGTTATGGAAATGCTTACCAAATGCTCACAAAAATTTCGGCAGAGTTTTGCTTGTATTTATCAAAATTTTCCCAATTACAACATAAGTAATATTTAATGAAAAACATGCTATAACCAAAACATATAGTCTTTCTCAAGGAATCATAAGAGAAGTAATAACCAAAATCAAACATGAAATCTAACAAAACTAAATTTGGCCCCTCACTCAATTTAAATTAATTAACACCTTTTACAAAAGGTGGATGCTTCATATTGGAAGTGTGGTGGAAATCCTACAACAATTTCAAGGAAGAACAAGTTTTAGTTCGGCTACAATGCCACGACATGTATTGGTCCGAAAAAAATGCATTTCCATAAAGCTCAAAGGAATAAAACATGGAACCAAGTGCATGCGGCCTAAAGTAAATGTCCAAAGCCAAACTTGCTTAAGGGATTGCTACAAGTAACCATAAGAGAGCTCCAAGCTTGAAATGCAAGTTACTAGTAAGGATAACCACAACATGGATCCAACGTTGCAATTGAAACTTGAGAGGAATAATACTCATATGCATGCCCATAAACTATAGAATAAAGGACATATAGTTCCAAAAACATAGAGCTCAAGTGTTACAACTTGTCATGTAAAAGGGCATATCCACATATCCAACACAAGGCATGTAAAGCATGGAAAGTGAGCTACTAATTTAGCTTCAAGCAATACAACATAAATTTGCATTTTCATAAGCCATGCTCCATTCTCAATAACAACATAAAGTACGCATACACAACATCAATGCACCAACCACATGCTTATGATGTTCTTGATGGCATGCTCCACCCCAAATGATGTAAATGATGCTACACCACAAATGCAATGCAAGGCATACCTAGAGATCCCATTCCTATGCCGGCGTGCAAGTGCAACGTGATTTCTACTCCGATATCAACATGGAGCCACCTAATGGATCAAGAGGTGGCCAACGGCGTATTCACCCGCCTCCTACCGCGGCACTTTGTCCATGTCCGTGCACTCCACCTCGTGTCCTAATCACATCATATCACAATTCCAACTTGCTTTTATTTCATTGAAACATTAACGCCTCTTAAGGCCAACATCAACGCCTCTTAAGACCAACATTTCCATCATTAACAACATCAATTCAACATTGAACATAACATGGAGATTAACATATTCATGAGGCACAAGGTGGCGAATAACATAAACGTGTAAAGAGACACATGACTATCATATATTAAAGCCACAAAATATAGAAAACTATAGGAGAAGATAAAGAAAACACATACTTGCACATTCATTTTCTGGAATTTGCAGGGCAGTCCCAAACAGGGGCAGCTAACTCAATATTTTTGAACTACACTTAAGATTTACTCCTCTTATGAGTTGTAGATATAGGTGTTAAGAATTCACATATCAATTTTCATGATGTTTCACCAAGTATTCAATTTAATACATAATTTACGATGAAGGGTATATGTGCTGAAACTGTGCTGGAAAACAGAAACTGTCCTGAATTGAGGACCAGATTACTTCTAAATGCGGACAGATTCAGAAAAAATGGAAAGCTATAAGGTTGTAGGGCTTGAAGTTAAATTTCAAACCAGACCAAGACCACACCATTTTGTTAAGAAAAGAGGGACTGATCGCTGTTTCCGTAACATGTGTCAAAGTTGAGGAAAAACAGACATGCTGATTTCACGAAATTCCTAACCCAATTTCTAATCCGAATTTGGAAAAGTGTTCAACATGAAAGTTGGAGATAATAGTCCCAAGTTAAAGTCGTAAAATTTCCAGGTCATTTTTAATTTTAGATTAGGAGAAATCATCAACACTTTAAGCATGTACTTCCGCCCAAATTCCCAGCAACTCCAGGGTAGCAAGCAAGCAACTTATACCTAGCAATAAATCAAGTCAACATGTTAATACTTGAGGCAAAATGAATCTAAAACATAGCATCAATTCAATTCAACACTTCCTATAAGTTCATTCGCATAATTCCCATTTCCATATACAAAGAAATTTGAATGAATGATAGCTTCTAACATACGAAAAGAGAGCAATTTCACAAAATTGGTGAACCAAATCATTCATATGCATCATAAAACATAATCATGACATCATATTACTCCACACAACATATGAAATCAAGCTCAATGCATCATGTCAAGGAGATTTCCTTAGGACCCTAAAAATGCAATCTTTATTCATCAATATGCAATGAAATGAAACATGGGAGAGGGGGCTGGATGCTTACCTCTTCCAATTGCATGAAATCCCCCATTGATTGCAATGAATCCATCACAAATCCCCTTCTCCAACTCCAAGCCATAATTTCGAAATTCCCCACATGAATCCCTAAAAATGTCAACTTTGAACTCAAGATGGAAACGGAAGAAACATATGAGTAGGGATTAGAATCCTACCTCAACAAAGATGCAAGTTCCTCTTCCAATTTCATGAAGCTCCTCCATCTTCATCAAGCTCCCAAAAACCCCAAACCATAGCTTCCTCTTTCTCTCCATGAGAACCCCACTTCAACTCCTCTTCCTATTCTCTTCCAATCTCTTCCTTTCTTTATACTTCTTCTTCATTTTCCTTTTTTTGCCTGGGAATAATTCGGCCAGCAAGGAGGCCAACGACAGGATATGGGGGGTTGGGTTTCGGTAGCTCTTGGCTTGGGGAAGAAGCAAAAATAATTAGAAGAATAGAATGATGTAGAAAGAGAGAAAATGAAATAAAAATAAGGACTCATCTATAACAAGTTTTCCATCCCCACTCTTAAACAAAAATCTCTCTTCCCTCTTCCTAAGAATAATCCAAGCCCACCCCTAAATAACCAAGTCTCTTAACTCAAGCCAAACGGCAAAGCCCAACAACCAACTCTTAGCCTACTAAAATTAACTATAAGCCCAAACAATAACACTGATAATATTAATCAATATCACCAATAATAAAAATGATAATACCAAAAATTATAACAACATCCCCAAAAATAACAACCAAACATCAATAATAATAATGTCATTCATTAATAACTATCCCAGCATCACCAATTATCATGACCACACCGTTTTACTATACATTCTCACCAACTAAAATCGCCAAGCACGCTAATACACACTATTAGCATGCTAACAATAATATTACTTTACTATCCAACCATACGCATTCACTTATATATCGGACCATATTATAGTCACCTTATATACATGTAGGAATTTACTATACACACAACAAAATTACTATACGCACACATGTAAACAGTATTTTACACATACTGGCATTACAGTCTATCCACCTTAAAAATAAAGTTCGTCATCAAAATTTCTAACTTAGGATAGCTGAGGGTGAATAGAGATATACATGTCACTCTGTCCCATCATATAGATAAAGCACATTCATATACCAACACTTTTACTAGTTCAAATACACACAAGTATAACATTTCAAACATACCCCCATGCACTGCCATCCTGAGATATACAGCCACCTATGTCACCATGTACACATTTGAAGATACACACATATGTCATACATAGAGTCTGACACATCAACATCCATACACCGAGATATCACTATATCTATCTTAACACTGGTGTAAGTGTACCCGCTTACAAACAGTCATGCAACCGTATACATCTGACATATGTACATATATCAAACACACAACTCTAATATGCCCAGGGCATGCCCACTCATACCTAAGTGGAACACAAGGATCCATACAGACAACACACTATATCCATGTACATAGTTACGACATTATACAAATACAACAATACCCTATCTACAAACGGCCGAGAGATCAATCAATTATATAATCCCATGATACACATTACTCATAGGCTACCATCTATTAACACATAAACACATGCACCTGTAGACCCAGACATACAATCAGGTATGTCCCTTAATATCCATCCAACATTCACATGTATATCAGCATACAAGATTCACCATATCAATACCAATACACGTAGATAAACATATAAAACTATATTCATCCACATTCAGGTGTAAGCATACCAGCTCATAGCCATGCATGTATCATATACTCATCATATACACCCACTCATAACAATATTACTATCAAGAAATACCCACACATACATGGGTGGAGCTCAGGGATCCACTCATGCAGCTGTACGCTCTACCTGTGCATATCACATACAAGATATAGCTACAACACAGTACATCCATACTCTACATGCATCTCAGTCAAGTATATAACTCAACTTACACGCTACCCATACGTCAACCACTTATTAACTCATGAACTTTAAATACAATCACATAGCCATTTAATCATTCGTACATATATGTAGTCATATGCTCATAGTCATAAGCATATGAGTATATCGTCTCAATATACTCGACAGACCATTCAATACTTATATAGCTATCAACACACCTGTACACACACACACACACACACACATATGCATAAACATACATACTCAATCAACACTCTAATGTCCACCCTCAGGGGTTCTACACCTTAAGCTTCGGCTATTCAGGTCCCATCCCAAGTCTGGACTCTACCCACCTTAGGACTCAACTACTCTCGACACTGTGGTACTACACGTACTAATCCTACACAGCCGCAGTGCGGTGACCTACATGGGCCACCAAAATGTAACGCCCCGCTCCCCAGGATACCCGATGAGTACAAATTCGTATCAGGTATTCCCGAAGAGGCGGGTGCTACGAAGAGAAATACAAAATTTCAAAACTCAAGCAGGCCCACTACGCACTGCTGGGATAGTACCTATAGCATTCCAGACAACACGGACAAACAAAGAACCAAAAGCTCAACACTGATATAATTAAAACACTGATACATATAACCAATATTAACATCACTAATACAAATCTCATATATACAACATGAACCCACCACTTGCTAAAGTACAATAACAATCACCCAAAACTCTCACACCCACACAACAAAACTTAACCTCCACCCAACTGGGCTATAAGCATCCAACTCCAAGGATCTCCAATAACCCGCTACATGAAAAATATCAACGGGGACACGTCACAGCGTGACCCAGTAGGAATTCCAAACCCAACTCACATGGTGCACTAAAATGACATGCTTTTATGCAAAGAACTGGAAACTAACTCATGGCATGTCATGGAAAGGAATGGGCATAAATAAACTTCCTCGTCACATATAAAAACGTGAATGACAAACATAACGAAATTACGTACCTGCGGCAAGGGAAAAGCCTGCAAAACGGAGTGAGTACCACAATGAAGTAAACAGCAACTCTCAACCCATTTCCCATAAAATATCCGAGTGAAACATAACCCATTCATGATGCAGAATACACCAGTCACTATGCAACATGGACCTTAAGAGGTTAGCAGGCAATTGGGTGAAAGTCTAACCTACAACACGAATCATTATGGAATCAAATACTAGTAACCTTTAGCATGAACGTAAAGGAAAGACTAAGTAGTTAAATGTTGGCATGCAACACGGTTCATTATCAAGATGGAACATTCGAAATTTATTAATTCAACTTGCAATCCTTAAGCCCTTGAGTACTTTTTAACAACCCTAAAGCATCCACTAGCAAATTTGGTCAAGCTTTAGAAATTAACATGTAACTTTAGTGACTTAGCAAGCTAAATGAGAATTTTACCCTAAGGCACAACGTTTATCATAAGTGACTCCTATCAAACTCATGATGCACTTATGATTACGTTTGCAGATGAACTTGAATAAAGATGCTAACTAAAGTTAGCAAACCATAAAGGATGTCTTGTAATATGGCCACTAAACTAATCATTACATAAAAATTTAAGGGGATTAGCAAGTGGCATTACGTGTAGTGTTCTTAACTTAAGTTCCTAGGCTTAGGATGTTATGAAAATGCTTACCAAATGCTCACAAAAATTTTGGCAGAGTTTCGCTTGTATTTATCAAAATTTTCTCAATTACAACATAAGTAATATTTAATGAAAACATGCTATAACCCCAAACATATAGTCTTTCTCAAGGAATCATAGGAGAAGTAATAACCAAAATCAAACATGAAATCTAACAAAACTAAACTTGTCCCATCACTCAATTTAAATTAATTAACAACTTTTACAAAAGGTGGATGCACAAAACATAAAGTTCTACATATAACTTCATATTGAAAGTGTGGTGGAAATCCTACAACAATTTCAAGGAAGAACAAGTTTTAGTTCGGCTACAATGCCATGACATGTATTGGTCCGAAAACAATGCATTTCCATAAAGCTCAAAGGAACAAAACATGGAACCAAGTGCATGCAGCCTAAAGTAAATGGCCGAAGCCAAACTTGCTTAAGGGATTGCTACAAGTAACCATAAGAGAGCACCAAGCATGAAATGCAAGTTACTAATAAATATAACCACAACATGGATCCAACGTTGCAATTGAAACTTGAGAGGTATAATACTCATATGCATGCCCATAAACTATAGAACAAAGGACATATAGTTCCAAATACATAGAGCTTAAGTGTTACAACTTGTCATGTAAAAGGGCATATCCACATATCCAACAAAGGCATGTAAATCATGGAAAGTAAGCTACTAATTCAGCTTCAAGTAATACACCATAAATTTGCATTTTCATAAGCCATGCTCCATTCTCAATAACAACATAAAGTACGCATACACAACATAAATGCACCAACCACATGCTTATGATGTTCTTGATAGCATGCTCCCCCATATGATGTAAATGATGCAACACCACAAATGCAATGCAAGGCATGCCTAGGGATCCCATTCCTATGCGGGCGTGCAAGTGCAACGTGATTTCTACTCCGATATCAACGTGGAGCCACCTAATGGATCAAGAGGTGGCCAACGACGTATTCACCCGCCTTCTACCGCGGTACTTTGTCCATGCTCGTGCAGTCCACCTCGTGTCCTAATCACATCATATCACAATTCCAACTTGCTTTGATTTTATTGAAACATTAACGCCTCTTAAGGCCAACATCAACGCCTCTTAAGACCAACATTTCCATCATTAACAACATCAATTCAACATTGAACATAACATGGAGATTAATATATTCATGAGTCACAAGGTGGCTAATAACATAAACGTGTAAAGAGACACATGACAATCATATATTAAAGCCACAAAATATAGAAAACTATAGGAGAAGATAAACCAAACACATACTTGCACATTCATTTTTTGGAATTTACAGGGCAGTCCCAAACATGGGCAGCTAACTCAATATTTTTTAACTACACTTAAGATTTACTCCGCTTATGAGTTGCATATATAGGTGTTAATCATTCACATATCAATTTTCATGATGTTTAACCAAGTATTCAATTTAATACAGAATTTACGGCGAAGGGTATTTGTGCTGAAACTGTGCTGGAAAGTAAGACAGAAACTGTCCTGACTTGAGGACCAGATTACTTCTAATTGCGGACAGATTCAGAAAAACTGAAAAGCTACAAGATTATAGGGCTTGAAGTTAAATTTCCAACGAGACCAAGAACACACGATTTTGTTAAGAAGAGAGGGACTGATCGCTGTTTCCGCAACATGTGTCAAAGCTGAGGAAAAACAGACATGCTGATTTCACGAAATTCCTAACCCAATTTCTAATCCGAAATTTGAAGAGTGTTCAACATGAAAGTTGGAGATAATTGTCCAAAGTTTATGCCGTAAAATTTCTAGCTCATTCTTAAATCTAGATTAGGAGAAATCATCAACACTTTAAGCATGTACTTCTGCCCAAATTCCCAACAACTCCAGGGTAGCAAGCAAGCAACTTATACCTAGCAATAAATCAAGTCAACATGTTGATACTTGAGGAAAAATGAATCTAAAACATAGCATCAATTCAATTCAACACTTCCTATAAATTCATTCGCATAATTCCCATTTCCATATACAAAGAAAATTGAATGAATGATAGCTTCCAACATACGAAAAGAGAGCAATTTCACAAAATTGGTGAACCAAATCATTCATATCCATCATAAAACATATTCATGACATTATATTACTCCACACAACATATGAAATCAAGCTCAATGCATCATGTCAAGGGGATTTCCTTAGGACCCTAAAAATGCAATCTTTATTCACTAATATGCAATGAAATGAAACATGGGAGAGGGGGCTGGACTCCTACCTCTTCTAATTGCATGAAATCCCCCATTGATTGTAATGAATCCATCATGAATCCCCTTATCCAACTCCAAGTCCTAATTTCGAAATTCTCCCCATGAATCCCTAAAAATGCCAACTTTGAACTCGAGATGGAAACAGAAGAAACATATGAGTAGGGATTAGAATCCTACTTCAACCAAGATGCAAGTTCCTCTTCCAATTTCATGAAGCTCCTCCATCTTCATCAAGCTACCAAAAATCACAAACCATAGCTTCCTCTTTCTCTCCATGAGAACCCCACTTCAACTCCTCTTCCTATTCTCTTCCAGTCTCTTCCTTCCTTTCTACTTCTTATTCATTTTCCTTTTTTTTGCCTGGGAATAATTTGGCCAGCAAGGAGGCCAACGATAGAATGTGGGGGGTTGGGTTTCGGCAGCTCTTGGCTTGGGGAAGAAGCAAAAATAATTAGAAGAAGAGAATGATGTAGAAAGAGAGAAAATGAAATAAAAATAGGGACTCATCTATTACAAATTTTCCATCCCCACTCTTAAACAAAAATCTCTCTTCCCTCTTCCTAAGAATAATCCAAGCCCACCCTTATATAACCAAGTCTCTTAACTCAAGCCAAACGGCAAAGCCCAACAACCAACTCTTAGCCTATTAATATTAACTATAAGCCCAAACAATAACACTGATAATATTAATCAACATCACCAATAATAAAAATGATAATACCAAAAATTATAACAACATCCCCAAAAATAACAACCAAACATCAATAATAATAATGCCATTCATTAATAACTATCCCAGCATCACCAATTATCATAACCACACCGTTTTACTATACATTCTCACCAACTAAAATCGCCAAGAATGCTAATAAACACTATTAGCATGCTAACAATAATATCACTTTACTATCCAACCATACGAATTCACTTATATATCGGACCATATTATAGTCACCTTATATACATGTATGAATTTACTATACACACAACAAAATTACTATACGTACACACACAAATAGTATTTTATATACATGTAGGTATGCTAAGTTTCGTCGCCTCTGATGTAATCTTTAGACTATGTGGTCAGCTCTACAATACTTTCTTCTATCCTAATCGTCACTGGGATGTGATGTACCACCAGGCGCCCTCAATTATACCATTGGTGTGGTGAGGATCTCAGAATGATAGGATGATGTTGCCTTCATAATTTGCTTTGCAGATCTGCAGTAGATGGCCATCCCATTGTGGATACACAGTCTGTGATTTCACAGTATAAGGATCAGACCTGTTAACCTGCATTTGCATAAACATGGATGATGATACTTTATAATTAAGGCCAAATCTTTCGACCCTTGGAGGAAGCGCAGAAGATGCTTAACTCCGGTCTAATGGCCCTTTTAGGTGCCTGATTATCTCTGGCTAATGAGTTTGCTATATCCGGATGCATGCAGTTAGCCATGTGTGCCTGATTATACTTAGATAAGGGGCTTTATGACCAATTATATCCTCCCCCTCTTCCAGCAATCGGAAGGGGTCTTTTTGTACATCCATAGAGTGTACTACCATAGGTGTGCTTCGGATGACAATGGTCCTTTTAATTTCTTCAAAGCACTTCTGGGCGTATGTAACAGGATTCTATCAAGATAATAAATCTGTGAACCATGACTTAATTTATTTTTGCCTAGGTTTTTCATTTCATGTTTAATAGTCAGGCTTGAACAGATATTTTCAATTTTCTCTTCAGGAGATCTGATGAGATTTAAGTTGTTTACAGCTATGATCTCAAATCATGTTCTTTGCTTAGATGCAAAGACAACCCTCAGTAGGAATCATTGCTTTGTCAAGTGATTCTCTTAGTTGTACATTATTTGTTATTCTTATTTTTTTCTTCAATAGAATAGACGTCCCAAAGTTTATTCAGGCATTTAAGGAAATATGGAGTTTATCTTTATCAAGATATCCACAAAGGTATGCCGTCACAACATCCAATAACCGCATATCCAAAATTTCCGTTATCAAATCGTAAGGTATTCGCATCTGATAACTTAGGAAGACCGATGCATCATTTATGAGTCATGATAATTTTAATTTATTCGATCCCTAGTTTCAGCGAAATTTTTATTGGGCTATATGTTGTACCTTATATCATACGATTTTGTATTTATTTTTTCTTATGTGTGCAACACTTATTTTACACACATGTTTGACACCTTTTGGCGTCTGGACTTCAGGTCAGAACATTTCACGTTTCATAAGTGAGTCCAGCTCATCTTTTGTTGCCCCGTTCCACATTTGGCCAATCTATACGTTGGCATTTTAGCAAAGGAGTACGGAATGATATTTTATAAAAATAATCACTTTTGCGATGTATATGGCAATATGATACGTGAATACATTGTCGACAATTATGTTCTTTCTGTCCAACACCTCTCCAGTACATACAACATTTACTTTCAATTTCATTTTTTCTCGGCAATTCCTCTGCAGTGGATTTCGGAAAGGATAAGGGTGTGGACATGAGTTCATTGTCATGTGGAAGTATTGTTTCAAAGTCTCCAAGTATTATTATTTTTCTTAGATTTCTGTCCTTGGAGCCTAGTGGTTTGCCTCTTTTCTGTTGAGGATCAGCCACTTCTGCTGCTAGTGGATTGCGTCTATTCTCGAGGATGTCAATCTTAGCTGGGGTATTTGCAGCAGGGATGTGTGATCTGACAATCTTCTGGTTGTAAGTAAATGATTCCGGTAATTTATGAACAGTGTTCTTTATGTGGAGGATCTTCAGGATCTTATCTTCATATTGTATTGTTACTGGATCATAGTGGGTCAAGCTTTTTGTATCCCATGTTATAATTTGCTTTACGCCAGATTTCCACTATATGGGTCCATTTTGGGGAAACCGTCTCATCAAAATCACAGTCTTCAAGATGTGCCTTAAATACATTCCCCGTTTGGGGGTTCTAGGTATCTTATAATTGAGAGTGAGTCAAACCCTACATAGATATCTAGGCGACGTTGAGGACCCATTTTTGTCATCTGTGGTGGTTCGATGGGGATTTAAACTGCACGGCCGAAGATTCTCAAGTGAGAAATGTCCAGTGGCATTCCATATGCAAGTTTCATTGGAGACTCTGACCTCCAGAGGGTCTTACTTTCATTTACGACGCAACATGCAGAATTTTGCATGTCCCATGCATCCAGTGGTAATCGGGATTTTATTAATAATGGACGTGCAATCCATTGGAGTCTATTTATTAGTGACTCTGTCGACCCATTATGGGTATGAACATGCGGCACTGTATGTTTATTTTCTATTCCCGTTGCTTGGCAGTACTCTTGAAATGACCGGGAGGTAAATTCCCCAACATTAACCAGACTTATTTTCTTTATTTGATTGTTTGGAAAATATGCCCGCAACATTATTATTTGTGCCAATAGCTTTGAAAAAGCTAAGTTGCGGGTCGATAGTAGACACATAAACGAATATTTTGAGGATGCATTTATCAGTACCATAGAGTACCGAATTAGCCCACTAGGGGGTGGATTTGTCCACATCAATCTCCTTATTTACTTTCGAGGAAGCATGGAGATTCTATTATCATATTTTAATAGAGATGTCATTGTAATTTTTTTCCCTTATAGCAAGGGATGCGAGGGAATTCTCCCTTCTGAAGAATCTTCTTGTTCTTCAAATCATACCCATAGGATAAGATGCGGTGCATCATCACTGATTCAGGATGTCCAAGTCTATCATGCCAAAGTAAAAAACTTCGTTGATGTTGGGCACTTCAGGTGCTCCGTTAAATTTGCTTACTCTCTCCGAATCTTTGTATGGTAGAGGCCTGAAAGGCTCTCAAAATGTTCAAGTATGGATTTTACTCCTTTTTTCTTGAGACGTTACATACAGTAATTCTTTTTCATTTACATTTACTGTTTCCAAATGGAATCTGTTGAAACGGATGTCCTTGAAACTTTGTAAGTTTCGGTTGGAATTCGGAGAGATTAGTGCATCCTTTATTTTTGTGTCATTTGGGAGAAACAGTGTTGCGTTTCCAGAACATTCAATATGACCCTGATATTGGGCTTTGTATTGAAGGATCGTATGTGTTTATTTATTGTCTACTAATCAGTTATGCGAGCAGTTCATCTATTAAAAGATGAATCATATAGGCACTTTTTCAGAGAAACATTTTCATTCAAAATCAAATTACATAATTTCATAAAGCTCTCATAACATGAAATGTTCTTAAAACAAGTAGCTAAGATAAAAATAGAAGGCTAATCAAGCAGGTCTTCATTTTCGAAGTCGTAGCTGTAAACTTGACTGGAGCATCAGACGTCAACAGGTTTGTTTCAGATTTATTTTTCTTGTTTTCTTTATACAAATCCTGGAGATGCTGCGGAGTTCGTTACACTCTAGACCAGTGGCCTTTCATGCCACAGCTATGGCACTGGTCTTTCCATTCCCTCTTGGGTGGGGTGCGTCATTTTTATTTTTGTCATTTTTGTGCCAGGTGAACTTCTACTTACTTTCATTTCTTCACTGATAGACTTGGCCCCTAGCCCTTTTGTTCTGTCCCCCTTTCTGTGGTCATTCTTTTCGTTTATTGTCTCTCTTCTTTTTGGAAAAAGAAGATGCATTGTGAGCTTCTGGTTGGGGCAGTGCTAGGGGGTGCATGTTTTGAGTGGCGAGGAAAAGCTCTCTGTTTTGTTCTGTCATGAGTAAATATGACAGCAGCTCAGAATACTGGGTGAACTTGCATTCATGGTATTGATACATTAGTATCGCATCTTTCTTATTGAAAGACGTGTACGTCTTTTCCTGCATGCGATCTTCTGAGACTTTTTCACCACACAACTTCAGGCATGAGGTGATACTAAAGAGAGTTGAGTCGTACTCAGCTATGGACTTAAAGTCATGTAGTCTCAGGTTCTCACACTCATATCGTGCCTTTGGTAGTATAACATCTTTCTGATGTCTATACCTATCCTCAAGGGTCGTCCACAGCTTAAATGGATCTTCGATCGTAATGTATTCAGCTTTTAGGGTCTTGTCCATATGGCGGCGAATATAGATATTTGCTTGCGCCTTTTCTATACCGCTTATATTTTCATTATTAGTCACAGCAGAAATGAGGGACTTAGACCGTAAATGAAACTTCACATCGAGCTGCCAGCTCAGATAGTTTCTTCCTGATGCATCCAGCACTTCGACATCGACACTTGCGATTTTAGCCATTTTATCCAGTAGAGCACAAATTTGCATGAATTAATAATTTAAAAAATAAACATTTTCATGCGGAGGCAATTTTTATATGAAGAGCTAATTGCGTGGATCGGCCAGTCCCACATAAATAAAAAGTCCAAAGTCCATTACAGTCCATATTACACAAATGAAAGCTTTAAAAAAGAAATTACAACTTTGGAAACCCCGTAGGTCCCATATAAGATCTTCAGCTTCAAGTATGGCCTCTGTCTCCATGGAAAGTGGCTTCGGTCTTGGACATTTACGTAAATTACTCACTACAATTTCTCTCAAAAGTAAAAGAAAAGTACAAGAATTAAAATGTGGGACTTAAATAGCCGATCCAAAACCGCAATTTAGCCATCCATGCAAAAATTTGTGCTCATCAAACATTTTCAGCAGACATTTTCATTAGACATTTTCATCACAGGCATCACATGCATTTATATTCACAGAGAGGGATAAACAATTTAAATACTTAATAATTATTGGACCACTGGGCAGCATCATATACCGTTAGGTTAGCTGATTAACGGCAGAGCGGTCACATGATCTTCCTAATTATTAAGTTTTAATATTTGCACAACCAAATATAGTTTATCTACAGAAAAAGCCTAAAATGATGCGTATCATATAGTTATGATCCTACAAAGGTATCATATAATGCAAGGGTTGTGCTAATTGGGTTTGTTCAAAAAGATTGAAAAGAGCCCAAAATATAACATGTTCTTCGTGAAAAAGGAAGCAGTTTTCCTTTTTAAATTATTTCCAAATGTCCCCAAATGTACCCAATTTTATCATGATTTTTCATGAATTTTTAAGTCCCCAAATGCTCTTTTAAATCAATTTTTAGTCCCAACAAGCCTTTTAAAGCTTATTTTAGCCCCTTTTAAGTATAATTTGCCCCCTCTTTCTTTTGTTGTTTTTTCTTTTTTTCGAAATACTGGCCTGCGGGCATGAAGCCCGTAGCGTGGCTGCAGGCTTTAGGCCCGCAGTCTCAATTTTTTTGAATAATAGGCATGCAGGCCTGAGGCCCTCAGTTTGCCTGCGGGCTTCAGGCCCGCAAGGCTTTACTTTTATTTGTGGGCTTTAGGCCCAAAAGAGTTTGGGGGCGGTGGCGGCTAGGGTTTGCCGCCGCTGCCGCCCCGTCATTGCGCCCTCCGGGAGGGGCGACCGCCCCACCGTAGTGAGGGCGGCAGGGGGCTGGGGGACCCCTCTCCGTCTCCGTGGTAGGGGTAAGAGCACCGCCGCCCTTGGGGGGATCGACGGGGCAGGGGCGTCGCCCCCTTGGGGGTGTTTGTCGACGGCCTGAGCGCCGCTCCCCCTTCGGGGGGAGGTCGATGGAGGCCCAAGCGTTGCCCCCCCTTCGCGGGGGAACGGTGGTACCCCCCTTCAGGGGGTAGGAGGTAAGTTCGGTGGCCTGAGCGCGGCTCCCCCTTTTTGGGGATGTCGATGGTGGCCCGAGCGCTGCCCCCCCTTCGGGGGGGGGGGGGGGGTAAGTTCGGCAGCTGGAGTGCCACTCCCCCTTCGTGGGGGAGGTCAATGGCAGCCCGAGCACCGCCCCCCTTCAGGGGGGTAAGTTCGGTAGCCTAAGCGCCACCCCCCTATGGGGGGTTGGGGTGGGGGAGCGGCAGGGCTAAGATAAGGCAAAACCCCTATTTTTCTCTTATTTACAGATTTAAAAACATGTTAAAACATGATTTTTGGGCGATTAGCCCTAATTCCACTTCGATCTTGCAAGATCTATGGAGAATACTATCACACGTATGATAAAAACGACATTTTAGCGAGATTTACCTTTATATCCGTCCTCCGGATATAGCAATGGTTGAATGAAGCCTACACAGATGACGATGCTCGTTTGATAAAGCTTGACATCGTGCGCGTGGATATCTCGCCTTTCTTTGCTTTCGCAGCAATCGATTTTGTGTGGAAAATTTGTTTAGAGGCTCGTGCTGATAACGTGTTATAAATCATCAACTGGGGAGGAACCCCCAGCTCTTTATTTATAGCATGTAGAGGAGCGTATACAGATAAGATACATTAGATACGGTCTTATCTATAAGATAAGCCGTGATCCCAACCGACTAACCAACTCGGTATTATCCCTTTACAACAATGAATATATTATCTTCTATAGGATTGGGAGTTTGTATCCTATTCAAACAGTGTATCCTACCACTGTATGAACTCTTTATATCCCTTATAAATAAAGGCCTGAGATCTTCCCCAGAAAGCCCTTCACAACACATTATCAGCACGCTCTTCCTGAAAGAGAGGGCCTGGATGTTGCAAAAGTTTTGAAGGATGACGGTGGATTGCTTGCGCACGGACAAGAAATCAAATCCCAACGTCCATATTCTTCGACCTTGAGGTATACCTAAAACATATCAATTTTTTTATCATGATCATGCTGCCTATGGTATAGAATACCCAACATCAAACACTGCAAACAAAAAAAAGTTAGGGGAAAGAGTGGCAGGCTCTGGCCACCGACCCTAAGGGAGCTGCCACCGGCCGCCAGCCCAACCATCAAGGGGAGGGGGCACCGGCCAATCGTCCGCCGGCCCCAGCCAAATCAACTTAACAAAAAAATCTTGGATGTAGGCCAACGGAACCCACGTTGTTGTCATCCCCTACCACCCCCAACCCCTATCCACCACTGCAAGGGTGGATGCGGACGCATGTAGATGCCAACATTGGTGAAAAACCCTAACTAGGGATTTTACAAAAAAACGCTGGCGGCCCGAAGCCATCGACACCCGACCGCCGCCCTAGCAGTAGAGCGACAGGCGGTGGCGAATCCCCCCTCCCATGCATGCATGTTGCCGCTGCTAGTAGCGTCAGTAACCACATCCCCTACCCTTGGTGTGCTACAACCCAAAACCAAAGAAAGAAAAACCTTTTTCACCATAGGTCGAGGCACACAGCCTTGCTACGGGCCGAGGCCCAGTACGAAAAAGAGGGGTTTGGTGTGAGCCCAAGACCGGAGCAACTGCCTGTGCGTTTCTGCCCACTGGCCAAAAAAGCACAAAAAAAAGCTGGGGATGGGCCGTCTTGGCAGGCCGAAGGCCGTAGATTTGTGGTGGGCCTCGGCCCCCATGAAGAAGAAAAATGAATGAAAAAAACAAATGGAAAGGGGCTAATGAGCCAAAGGCCCGTAGCCCTTGCTGCGAGCCTCAGTCCCAATAACAGGGTAAAAAGAAAAAAACAAAAAATATGACAATGGGGAAAATAAAAGGTGGAAATAAATGGGAAAATAAAAGAAAAAATAGGGGGAATGAAATAAAAACTTTTTTCTTACAAATAAGTAATATCTGGGCGTAACTCAGTTTTTAAACTAGTCAATGTGCTCCTAATTTATTATTCAGCATATTATTCATTTGTAATGCCTGCTTTGTGATCATATTAATATGCTTCACATCACATAATATCTGTCATGAATTCAGTGATAATTTTAGGTTAGGGAATAATTTTTAGTCTCAACTCGAACGTGCTCAAAACCTTTAGGAGCTATTCGAATCGGAGACTTGGTGTGAGTTTCAATGAGGAGGGCTGCCCTCTATTTATAGAGGGAGCCAGCCCCTCCTCCTCTGCTACGGGCAATATGTGACTAAACGTTTGGGATTTAAATATAATTTTATAGAAGTGTAAACTTCTTAAATTAACCATAAATCCATCTTTGAGCTTTGACTTTGAAATCATATATCAAATTGAAGATCTCGTGACAACGATCTCATAGAAAAAACGGCGCTCAATTCCGATATAATTTGAGACATCAAATGTCGAAAAAAATTCTGAAAAATCGGATTTTCGAATAAAACAACAAAAAGCGCAACTCGAGGAGAGGCTAGGCCAGTGCGTTCAGATCGCGCCACTTTGCGTCATCTACACGCTCTGTGTGGCATGCGCTCCGTGTGGCATGCGCCTGCGTTAGGGTGTAGTCCACGCACAGCACATGCAGGCCCCACGTGGACACCACCTGCGTGCCCCCGAGCAGCATGCGAGCGGTCTGCCCAGTGGGTCGGACCCACTTTTGCGGTCCGACCCACTATTCCCTGGCAGGTCCGCTAAACTTCCTTTGTCGTTTTTTTGTTTCCATACTCGTTTGAGCTCCAATTTCAGCGCAGGTTCTTCCTGTGGTTTTCTCAGGAAGTCCCCTTCATTCCTATGCATCATAGTCTGTAGATGAATATGCCCTCGGATCATTTGTATTTGATGCAAATGATAATTTAAGCCTAGATAGGGACTAATTTGCATTTGATGCAATAGAGATTAAATGTGTCTTAAATTTTTAAGACCATATTAAATCATATAAACGCAAGGAAAAGCTCACGGGTAAGACGGGAATATCCTGGTCTAAACCCAGGTCCAAACCGCGTCAGAAACAGAGTTCAAACGAACTCAATAAGTCTATTTAAAGGCGTTTAAATAGAAGCCCAAAAACCAGGCACAAGACTTTTTTGTTTTTGTTGTTTAACAAAAAAAAATGTCGCATGTCTTTGGCGCCTGGGCAATTGCCCAGGCGCTGGGCAAAAATTGCCCAAAAAGGGCAGGCCCAGGCCACGGGACTGGGCCCAAGCCCAGGCGCCAGGCGCCTGGGCCCAAGCGGGCCCAGGCGGCCTGTGCCTGGGCACATGCCCAGGCGCAGCCCGCCTGGGCATGTGCCCAGGCGGTCCCCACCTAGGGGCCTGCGCGGGCACAGTGCTTTGTGGGGCCCACTCTGTGGGCCCCACAGCTAGGGTTCTGAACCCTTTGTTTGCTTTGGGCGGCGGCTCAGTTTTTGCGAATTACAACCCTTTGGCTGATCTTTGGACACTCAATTGGAGGGTCAAACGAACTCCGATTGACGAACGGTTTTTTCCTATGCGTTCACCATTGAACACCCTTCGAATTGATAGGTTGTATCAATCTTGAAGTTCAACGGTGAGGGAGTTAAAATTCACGGAAGTTTGCACTTTGTGAAGTGCAAACTAACTTGATTTTAATTAACTCAAATTAATAGTCCCACATCAGATTTTGAGAGAAGGAGAGCAGTCAGCCGCCTATATAAATAGGGGTCTGCTCTCTTCCTCAAAACTCTTCCCAAGCTCTAGATCTGAGCGGCTCTCGTAAATGTTGGAGCACGCTCGGATCTAGGCTTAAATTAATATTTCTCCTCTCCATATAAATTTCTGTCTTGCTCCTGAGGGCTCTAGCAAAGCCGCAAAGGAGTTCGGATTTAGATCCGAAATCTAGGCGGAGGTTTCACTCGCGTGAAACTTTCTTCGGCGCATGGTTGGCTCGGCGACACGGGATTGATCGCCTCGGGATGCGGAGCGGTTCGAGGAGCGGTTCGGGGAGCGGTTCGAGGAGCAGCTTGGCGTGGGACGGGAGCGGCTCGGAAGACGGTGCAGAACATCTCGCCTGCCCCAGGGCTGAGATTCCGGGTATGTGTTTATTAGCATTAGTTTAATTTAATCGCAGTAGGCTAGATCCTTCTCGGGATGGTCAGACCCATCCCAAGTCGGCATAGATCTTGGATTAGGGTCTTGGACCTTAGGGTTAAATGTTAATTAGATTAACATGATTATTTTCCGCTGCTATTTCTGTCTATGTTCCGTCCGACTTAGGACGGGCATAGAGTTTTTGTGCCCTAAGGGTACCGCAAAACCCTTCATAGTCAACATAATACCATGTATTTATTGTAAATTATATGTAAATTTCCCAATAGCATTCTCCTAATGCTTATATCGCAAACCTTTTGCGACACTATTAATTCCCATTTAATATAGACTTAATGTCACAAACCCTTTGTGACTAAATTATTCATGTGCACCAGAGTGCACTCCTTCTTAATACTTCCTATTACTAAGATGCAAATTCTACTCGGTGTGAGACCTTACAGTCTGACCCTACTACAGGTTAGGGCTTGAAATCCCTAGACAACGGTGACAATGAGAAGCAGGTGTCGTCCCTGTTTTGGTATCATAATTACGTGATTGACCCATTGACAACAGTGTCATTGGGATCACTCTGAATGTCTCAGTGATGAATATCACAGTTTCAATCCCTTCATCAAAACTATGTCACTGTATAACCTAGGGTATGATAAACTGTCAACCCTACTAGCAAGCATTTGTCAGTATGCTTCGGTCTTTGGTATATCCATGTTGTACTTCCTACAACATACACCGGCTGAGGGTTTTCAGCAAGAATCATACTGAGCCTGTGCACTAACTTCCTATAGATGGAAGAGACGAATCCTCTCTTGATCACTACTCCCCTCGTACGCTTTAATAATCACCCAACCTAAGACCTTTCAACAGGTGATGACTTGAGGCTAGATCAAATATTTAAGTGACACCATTCACACACATGTTAGTACAATGACCTCAAGTCTTAACGACCAACTTGCCTATCATCACTAGAGAGTTATCAATGACAGTATAGTTAATGTTAACTATTTTATAACTCTCTATTGTGTCGTTCAGTGGACTCATTCTCCAATGAGCACCCATGTCTCGTCTCTGACTTCGCCAGGTCGAATAATTATGAGATCATCATCACCCTTTAGGTTAAGACAGAAACACATTGGTTTTTCAGATGTGTCGATATCATATTCTTAACACATCTATGATCATGGACGCTTTAAGACTTAAGTTACCATTGGTCATTCACTTCTCTTAATCGAGATCTCCATTAGATACGTGTATGAACTTACTATTAGTCTAAGGAAATTATCCAAGTATTTAAAAAAAATTTTATTCATACTAGGATAATTAGTACCGATTAAATTCGAACAAGATGTTCTCTCGATAAATTGCCTTGAGGGCACATATCTTCCTACATCTTCCACTTGCACTCAGGCTATTTATCTCGATATCTCATACCGCTATAACATATCAGCATTTACGAACGTTCGTATGTCAGAGCCTAAAGAATGGATCTGCTAAAACGTATTTATTATGCAGTATTATAGAGTCTATTTACTATACACCCTTGATCACACAGGGGTAATTCTACGAAAACGTCTTTGGGTCTCATCCAACAACTTTTTCCTCTTCTATACAGCTAACAATTAGCATATACTACTGTATATAAGATTTATCATTTCATTCTAGTCAGTCATACTATAGCATATTCCAATAGTCATGTGTCATTTCTATCCAGCACATTAATGACACCAAATATTCTATATCTCTGACATAAACAAAACCTTTTTGATTGTATGTCATATATAAAATGTTCTATAACTTGGAACTTTACTTAGCCCATAATAGAAGTAAGCAATATGCTATCTCCCACTGACTTTGAGAAATATCTGGTCATAATACTTCAACCTGGCTTTCTAAATCTCATTTAGAATGTTGATTATAAAGTATTGACCTGCCCTTTTGTGCTGAATGAGTTAAAACGGAATGGTATTGTGTTTGGTTGTTTGACAAATATGTTATATCAAAATCCATTTATTGGAGTCTTGATGATAACTTACTCAATCAAAACTATCCACACTTTCTATTTATTTATCTGCATTAATCGTCTAACTTGAAGTTTCACATGCAGACAAACATGAACTTTTCTTGTGTGTGCATTATAAAGATCGCATCTATTTGTGCGCCTGAAAAATGACTCGTTGCTTTATATTGGTTAAATAAATACTGCCTACTCATGTCAATCGCATCAATTCAGAAACATACACATCAACTCAGAAAGCCACCATAGTATACACATCAAGATATTCCAAGGCCAAAAAATGACTTTATTCATGGAAATTGTTCAAAACATTTTCATTCAAAATGTATTTCATTTCAATCATTGTTCAAGCTCACAATACCTCATTTATTCAAATTAAAATCCAGACAATATCCTTGATATCTCCGAAGTCCTTGATGGCACCAGCAACAACGATTACTCTCTTTGCTAACCGTACCACGAACTTCACCCCTCCACAGCTTTAAGCACATATAGACAATAGACAGATGTTTAGTATACATACTGGTATCTCATACCACGTATTAAGCATTATGAAAAATTCATATACTCTGTAACAAGATTTATACCTGAAGTTAAGGCATCACCATGCCCCTTTTTCTCTGCAAAGTAAACCTTGCAGTTCCTCTTCCAGTGTCCAGGCATATGGCAATGGAAACACTCAGACTCAGACGACGTCCCTTTCTTCTTCTCCTCCTTCTTGCCCTTGGCAGGTTGAGGGATCTGCCTCTTCTTACATTTGACCTTGGACTGATGAGAAGAAGCAGAGCGGACAACCAACACTGGTAGTTCTTTCTGATTCTCTCCTCAAACTGACAAAGCAAGTTCAGGAGGATAGGGAGTTTCACCTCAGTGGCGTTCATTATAAAGTTTGTAATGAACGAGCCAAAAGCAGGAGTCAAAGACTTTAGAATAATGTCAGTGCTCATCTCATGATCAAGGACAAATCCTGTAGGGATCGTCTAACCCTTGCAATACTAACAACACACACTAGAGGGGGGGGGGTGAATAGTGTAATGGCAATAAAATTGTCCAAATAAAATTTAACTTGCAAATGCGGAATTATAAATGCAAGAGGAATTAAATGGCACAATCAATCCAAACGCAAACACAAAGTTTTACCCCGGTTCCCCAAACTTGGGTACATCCAGCCACACCAATATTCATTATAATCCCACACAGAGAAGTGAATACAAATCTCACAAGGAGATATCCCACAAAGAGGATTTATGCCCTACACAAGGACCCAACCAATCCTACACAAGGATCAAGACTCCCACACAGAGAATCACTAACTCCCACTCAGAGATTTAGGGTTAGCCCTACACTAGGACACTCGAACTCCCACACAGAGAGTTGATTCCCACAAAGAGAATTCCCAAGTCCCACAAAGAGACAACCTCTCACAAAGAGAGAAACTCCCACAAAGAGAGTATCCTAATCTCACAAAGAGAAATAGGAAAACAATTTACACCCTGTAAAGTAAATACTCTTACATATGCCTTGAGATGCTTACTCATGAATGAATGCAAGGCATGGAAGAGGATCTCCAAGTGTTGGAATATGCTTGAGAGCACTTGGATGATTTCCCTTGAGCTGGACTTCAATGCATGAAGAAAGATGAATGCTCAAATAGAGGGAAATGAAGGAGCTTGAGAGCGGCTTATTGATCTCTTGAGATTTTCTATGGAGTCAAGAGTTTATCAAATGTTGTCAAGAGTATTCAAGAAAGGCAGCACACTCATATATATATGAATCCTATATCAAGCCCAAAACCCCAAAGAAACAGCCAAATAAGCAAATCTGCAACGGCTAGAAACTGGGTGAAAACGACAGGAACAGTCGACTGATGATCATAAGACAGTCGACTGATCAACGGCAAGAAAATATCCAACGGCTATAATCTGAGCCATGACAGTCGACTGACGAAGTCAATACAGTCGACTGACAAACAGGACAGGCGCCTGTTAATCCTTCAGCAGACAACTGCTGCAGGGGATGGATCGAAACAGAGAGCTGCACTCTTTCTCCAATTCTTCGCACCGGTGACTGATGTTAACACTACAGTCGACTGTCAAATAGTGAGGCGACCGTATATTCTTCATCAGTCGACTACTGTAAAGTATGGAGAGAAGACAGAGAGATGCAGAGATTGTACTTACGCCAGACAGGAGACTGTTGACTAAATCTCAGGCGACTGTAAATATACAGGCGACTGGGAACTGATTTACAGGCGACTATGCGTAAAGCTCAAGTTTGAGTCAATAGAAATGTTGACTTGAGCAATGCATATCAGGCGACTGTAGAAGGATCTACAGGCGACTGGAAATCACCCAGTCGACTGTGTTTCCCTCATCAGACGATTGACGGAAAGAGTGAACCTATTGGGTTGGATTCTATGATAATCCTAAGGTTCACTAAGATGGTTAAATGCATGTGCATGAATGAGCAAACCATCTAGCAAGGCATTACATCAACCCTAGACTCAAAAGAGAGAGAAAGCAATAAATTAAATTACATGGATTACAATGCTTTCAAAAGAGTCTAAGTCTTCAATCTATGATGCCTTTATTGCTCTCCATCATCTCCAAGCTTTGGCACTCCTTGAGTCCAAACATTGGCCATTCTTCACAAGATGTCCATCCTTACACCAAGTGATTAGTCTCCAAGAAAGATATCCTTGAAATAAACTGAGAGACTAAAACATGAGATCCATTAGCAACAACATAATGTTGTGATCATCATCAAAATAAGATTGGTATGAAACACCAATACTCAACAATCTCACCACTTTTGATGATGACACACATTATGTAAATCATAAAGAATTAAAGCACAATGCTAATGATCTCCCCCTAGTTATATGCACCAATTAAATAATGAGCTACACAAAGGTAAATACTCATAAACCAATAACAACATGGTGACATATAATAGGCATGGGTTACATAAACCAATTGCAAAGAATAAAGGCATACAAACATGAATGGTTTATCTAAACCCATATATCTCTCCCTATAGAGATATCTCTCCCCATATGCATATGTATATATCTCCCCCCTATAGATATGATTACATAATGCATATATCTCTCCTCCTTGACATCGTCAAAAAAGGTGGACATCAAAAGTATCCCCCTTTGTCATCTTAACCAAGATGTGACAATATGCAAGAAACGAAATATATGTATGATACCAAATTTGAAAAATTTCGTGGGTATCAATTCACTATCCCATGCTCCCCCTAGATCATAGAAATGGTCAACTTTTGACTTCGAGGATCTAACACCAATTAAATAATGGAGCCATGGGCCATAAGTGTATCAAAGCAATAGATATGGAAAAATCAAGCTTCAAAGATACACACGGATATTGCCAAAAAAGATATGAAACAAGTTGGCAATAAACAAGAGGTTTGGTTTGAGACCCAAAATAACCAAATATAAATAATGGTCTCAAATAACCTCCGAAATGAGAGTTAAAATATGTCTTAAAATAATTTAAACATATAATATATTAACTCCCCCATTGACATACACATGGATCATGCATACATGTCAATGAACCCCAAGGTTCCAATTTTCATGAAAAGAAATAAATTTGAAAAATATTTTCAAAATCATGAAACACACACAATCAATGGGTATGCTTAAAATAAACATAGAAGCACAATACCCATGCAATATGCAAAAGTGTGAGGAACCTAAACATTAGGTAACCAAACCCAAGAGGAGTTTGATTTCCGAACATAATCACACGAGGTGATCACATCCCTAACTAGAGAGTTAATGTAGCTATTTCTCTCTTGCACACTAGCCTTAGTGGGAATCCATAAACTCAAGGACTTCCTAGACAATGGTTTTGCATTTGCAAGAGGGAAGGATGTGGCATGCTTAGGTGTAGAAACAAATTTCTTAGCATGCAAAGAATGAGGATTTTGCTTCTTAGCAAAAAATGAAGATTCTTCATTCTTCCTCATCACCTTGTGATCTACATGCTTCTTGTTGGTGTTATTGTTGTACAAGAAGGCATGGTGATTCTTCTTAGGTGCTTTAGCAATATTTCTTGAATTTGCACCAAAAGAAGAATTAGAGGTAGGTTTGGGAACCACATTTTGAACATAACCCAAACCTCCTCTATGATTTACCGGATGTTGTTTTCCAACAAATCGTGGAGTGAATCCCTAGAATACACAAAGTTTATGAGCTTCCAAGATTCCTCTTCACATTTCAACGTAAGTTGTTGAATGTGAGCATCTAAGCTAAGGTTTTGAGCAATGAGATTTTCATTAGAAGTGCTCAATTCCTTAACTTGAGAGAGAAGTGTGTCTCTCTCACAAGTGTCATAAACATGCCTTTCATCATGAATATTTACATTAGATGATTCTAACTCATGCACCTTATTCATAGCATTATCAAGTTTAGCTTTCATTTTATCATATGAATCGATGCACTTACTTGCCAAATTGGAGGCCACACTAAGGCGGTATTCAAGCTCCTCATAGGATGGCTTTTCCTCCTCGGTTTCTTCATCACTTTCCTCCTCGCTTGAGCTACACGAAGACTCTTCCCCATTAGCCATGAAGCAACTTTCCTCTTTGGAGTTGAGCCATGTCTCTATCTCTTCATCGCTAGAGTTAGATGAAGTTGATGAAGAATCATCAAAGGCAACAAAACACCTTTGATCGTGCTCCTTGTCATCCTCTTCTTCATCATTAGATGTGTCCCCATCGGAATCATCAAATGTGCCAATAAGTCCCTTCTTTTGGTTCTTGACCTCGGACTTGGCTTTCCAAAGTTTCTTCCCCTTACCCTTACTGGTATCTATGTTCAGTTTGGAAGGGCATTCGGTAGCCACATGACCTATTCCACTGCAGTTGAAACAAACCAACTTGTTAGACTGTGAGACCAACTTTGATGAAGACATACCTTGATTTTCCTTGAGGAATGCCTTGAAATTCTTGAATTGCTTGGCAAGCTCGATGTAGTCATCGTCACTAAGAACTTCTTCTTCACCACTTGGAGCTTCTTGTTGGAACTTCTTTTTCCACTTGAAATACTTCTTCTCACCATGCAGAGCAACGCCCTTTTTCTTCTCGGGCTTGGTTGACTGGATCTCTTCCTTATGTTGAAGTAGCACTTCATGAGAGATCTCCAATGTATGCCAAATACTATTCGCCGATTTGCACATGGAGATGCGATCGAACTCATCCGGAGTGAGGGCGCAATGGAGAACACACATAGCCCTAGCATTGACTTTGATCAAGTCCTTCTCCGCTATAGTTCTCAAGGCCACGGGAGTAGAAGGCTCCTCGAAGGGTGACTCCGTTATGTCCCAAAGGTCATGACTCTTTAAGTAGACCATCATCCTGATCTTTCAACTTGGATAGTTGGTTCCGTTGAAGAGCGGGGGTCGGACGGTAGAGAGACCTTCTTCATGAGGCGCGGAAGTAGCGTTGAATGCCATCGTTGCAGTAAGCTTTAACCTCGCTCTGATACCAATTGTAGGGATCGTCTAACCCTTGCAATACTAACAACACACACTAGAGGGGGGGTGAATAGTGTAATGGCAATAAAATTGTCCAAATAAAATTAAACTTGCAAATGCGGAATTATAAATGCAAGAGAAATTAAATGGCACAATCAATCCAAATGCAAACACAAAGTTTTACCCTGGTTCCCCAAACTTGGGTACATCCAGCCACACCAATATTCACTATAATCCCACACAGAGAAGTGAATACAAATCTCACAAGGAGATACACCACAAAGAGGATTTATGCCCTACACAAGGACTCAACCAATCCTACACAAGGATCAAGACTCCCACACAGAGAATCACTAACTCTCACTCAGAGAATTAGGGTTAGTCCTACACTAGTACACTCGAACTCCCACACAGAGAGTTGATTCCCACAAAGAGAATTCCCAAGTCCCACAAAGAGACAACCTCTCACAAAGAGAGAAACTCCCACAAAGAGAGTATCCTAATCTCACAAAGAGAAATAGGAAAACAATTTACACCCTGTAAAGTAAATACTCTTACCTATGCCTTGAGATGCTTACTCATGAATGAATGCAAGGTATGGAAGAGGATCTCCAAGTGTTGGAATATGCTTGAGAGCACTTGGATGATTTCCCTTGAGCTGGACTTCAATGCATGAAGAAAGATGAATGCTCAAATAGAGGGAAATGAAGGAGCTTGAGAGCGGCTTATTGATCTCTTGAGATTTTCTATGGAGTCAAGAGTTTATCAAATGTTTTCAAGAGTACTCAAGAAAGGCATCACACTCATATATATAGGAATCCTATATCAAGCCCAAAAACCCAAAGAAACAGCCGAATAAGCAAATCTGCAACAGCTAGAAACTGGGTGAAAATGACAGGAACAGTCGACTGATGATCATAAGACAGTCGACTGATCAATGGCTAGAAAATATCCAACGGCTATAATTTGAGCCAGGACAGTCGACTGACGAAGTCAATACAGTCGACTGACAAACAGGACAGGCGCCTGTTAATCCTTCAGCAGACGACTGCTACAGGGGATGGATCGAAACAGAGAGCTGCACTCTTTCTCCAATTCTTCGCACCGGTGACTGATGTTAACACTACAGTCGACTGTCAAATAGTCAGGCGTCTGTATATTCTTCATCAGTTGACTACTGTAAAGTATGGAGAGAAGACAGAGAGATGCAGAGATTGCACTTACGCTAGACAGGTGACTGTTGACCAAATCTCAGGCGACTGTAAATATACAGGCGACTGGGAACTGATTTATAGGCAACTCTGCGTAAAGCTCAAGTTTGAGTCAATAGAAATGTTGACTTGAGCAGTGCATATCAGCCGACTGGAGAAGGATCTACAGGCGACTGGAAATCACCCAGTCGAATGTGTTTCCCTCATCAGACGACTGACGGAAAGAGTGAACCTATTGGGTTAGATTCTATGATAATCCTAAGGTTGGTCGCCGGTTTCGGAGGTTTTTTCGCGAGCGCAAAGATGGTTAAATGCATGTGCATGAATGAGCAAACCATCTAGCAAGGCATTACATCAACCCTAGACTCAAAAGAGAGAGAACGCAATAAAGTAAATTACATGGATTACAATGCTTTCAAAAGAGTCTAAGTCTTCAATCTATGATGCCTTGATTGCTCTCCATCATCTCCAAGCTTTGGCACTCCTTGAGTCCAAACATTGGCCCTTCTTCACAAGATGTCCATCCTTACACCAAGTGATTAGTCTCCAAGAAAGATATCCTTGAAATAAACTGAGAGACTAAAACATGAGATCCATTAGCAACAACATAATGTTGTGATCATCATCAAAATAAAATTGGTATGAAACACCAATACTCAACAAATCCTAGCTCAGCTACGTCCTCAACATAACCGTACATCTTGATTACATGGTCTTGGACAGGGTCGTTCGTCATCTTCGTTCCCCAAAGGTTGCAGGTGGTCTCGAATTTAGCAGTACGAGACTGCTTACCATATAACTGCTAAGTATTTAAAAGCATGCTCTGGACATCCATATGTTCATGCTTTCGTTGGAGCTCATTATTCATCGAGACTAGAGTAAGGCACCTTGCCTTCTCTTCATCCTTTTGACATAGCTTGCCCGACTCCTTTTGTTCTTCGGTGGCTTTGTCGTCGGGTTTGTTAGGAGTAGTTTTTGTCTGTATATAACCGATTCCAGCTAATGAGAGAACTAGTTTAATGTTCCTCCACCAGTCCTTATAATTGGTTCCATTTAGCACGTTCTTCTCGATGATAAACGTAAGTCCTGACTCTAAACTGCATTAGATAGAATTTTGAATTAGCATGTGTTCTTTATAGTTTTAAAGGTTTTTATTAAACTATGTTCTCCCACTATTTTAAAGATCTATATAAGCCATAATAATGAACAAATTTATTAAAATTTAAAAATTTGTGAGAGATGGATCCAACCACCCTGAGCTTCACAACCTTGAGGAGACTCAGCAATTTGATCGGCTTTGTAATTGGTAGACGAACTCTTCCTCGATCATATCACCTGTGACTCACTATAGGTTTTTGCCCCTAGTCACTTATGATCTTAATGTGACTCAACAAACCATAATGAGCAATCTAGTTGAACCCTTGTTTTCTTGTTTAGTCTTAACTTACACCAACACTCGAGGAGACCCGACGCGACAGTTTGGGTTAAGACCAGACTACATCTTATGAATGATGGTATCAGTTTATAAAAGATACCATGTCATAGCTTGAGGAGACTCAACAACCATGACGGGCGTCTTTTAGTCTCCTAATCCAAAAACAAGGAGGGCTACGGTTAATCTTAAAGAAGATTTTAAACGTATTAGAATAGATTTAATCGATGGTTTGCATAATGATAAATCGCATCATTATAGTCCAGCGGAACACGAATAGTGATTTGGCTAGGCCAGGATCACTATCCCCAGTCGAGCTAGTGTGATCCACCACACTAGTCAAAAAATGCTAGACCAGATCATGATCCTTTAAGGATTTGAATTATTTATATTTGTTACATCGATTTAATGTGGCTTCATTAAAACTAATTAATCTTATCAACTAGTTGAATCCTAAACTTCGAAATTATTAGGATTGGTTAATAATTTTTATTAATGGCCTTATCAACTATAAGGAATTATCGTGATATCCTAATCATCTATTAGGGATTTAAAATTCAAGTTACAAACAATTTAAATCATAGCCTTTTTCAAAATTATTATTAGAACAATTAAAATAATAATTGTTGGAAGGGCTACCCTAATCCAGCACTAGGAATTTAATATCTGCAACAATTTTTAAATCATAGCATGTCCATCTAAAATTTATCTCATAAGTTTTAGAGAAGCTTTTACTGGTTATCCTAAAAGTTTTTCTTTGAATTATCACATAATAGTCAAGAAATAAAATAACCATTTAAATTCAATAAAAAATTTATCACATAAAAAATTAGCATGTATACTTGCAACTTAGCATATCTCATAAAACTAAGTTACAACTCCATTTTAATAATTATCTCATATTATTAGCATGAACAATAACTAAAAATTATCTCATAAAGTTTAGCATGCAACTTAAAAGATTTATCACATAAATTTTAAGCATAATAACAAGCAGCTAAAATTTTATCTTATAAAATTAAGTTGTAGCATGTTTAACAATTATCTCATAATTATTAAAACTGGATAATCATATTATCAGCATGTTCTTAACAAACATATTATGCATTCATATCCTATGCAGAAATTAGATTAAAGTAAACTTAGATTCTGATACCAATGGATGGTTTTGATGGACTATCAGGGCATAAAATATATGCTCGTCCTTTGTCGGACAGGCGATAGAAAAAGAAAATAGCAGCAAAAAAAATTATTAAACACTTTAATAAAAGCCATAAGGATATTATTAACCATAACCCGGAAAATCTACTATCTTGGTGTGGGTCTGACCAACCCAAAAGATAGATCAAAACTACTGCAATAATATTTATATATATGAAAACATAAATATAATGACATACCTGGAACTTCGTTTCTGCAGAATATGAAGCGTCATTTTCAGCAACTTTCTTTCGCTCACTGAGCAAGCTGCCTCCGTGCCTTCAAAACTGGACCACCCGAAGTGAGCCAACACCTTGCCTCCGAGCCAATCACTCACCGAAGAAAGTTTCATTTGAGTACGATCCATATCAAAGACTTTGAATCTAATCCAAACCTCATTCTCGCCTTGCTAGGACGTGAATGGAGGAACGAACGATTTTAAAAAGGATGGAATAATGTTCAGTCTCAGCTTGAGCATGCTCAATACCTTTAGGAGCTACTCGAATCGGAGACTTGGTGTGAGTTTCAATGAGGAGAGCTGCCCTTTATTTATAGAGGGAGCCGGCCCCTCCTCCTTTGCTACGGGCAATGTGGGACTAAACGTTTAGGATTTAAATATAATTTTATAGAAATCTAAACTTCTTAAATTAACCATAAATCGATATTTGAGCTTCGACTTTGAAAGAATATTTCAAATCGAATATCTTATGACAACAATAGCATAGGAAAAAACGGCGCTCAATTCTGATATCATTTGAGCCTTCAAATGTTGAAAACAATTCTCAAAATTCGAATTTTCGGATAAAATAGCAAAAAACACAACTTAAGGAGAGTCTGGGCCGGTGTGTGTAGATCGAGCCACGTGGTGCGATCTGCATGCTCCATATGGCACGTGCTCGCGTTGGGGCGTAGCCTACGCGCAGCACGTGCGGGCCCTACACGGGCACCGCCGCGTGCGCCCGCATGCGCTCTGCCTAGTGGGTCCGACCCGCTGTTCCTCGGCAGGTTTGACCCACCAGGCGTGGGTCTGACCCACTAGCCTTCTACTGTTGTTTTTGCGTTTCCAGACTCGTTAGAGCTCCGGTTTGAGCTCGGTTTCTTCAAGTGGTTTTCTCAGGAAGTCCCCTTCAATCCTATGCATCATAGTCAACATAATACCATGTATTTATTACACATTATATGTAAAGTCACCAATATTATTCTTATAATGCTTATATCGTAAACCTTTTGCAACACTATTAATTCACATTTAATATAGACTTAATGTCACAAACTCTTTGTGACTAAATTATTCCTGTGCACCCGAGTGCACTCCTCCTTAAATTTCATATTACTAAGACGCAAATTCTACTCAGTGTGAGACCTTACAACCTGACCCTGCTATAAGTTCTATGATCTAGTCTTGAGTCATCACTCGTTGAAAGGTCTTAGGTTGGATGACACTGGAAGCGTATGAGGGAAATACTGATCAAGAAAGGATTTGTCTCTTCCATCCATGGGAAGTTAGTGTCACAGGATCAGTACGGTTCTTGGTGAAAAACCTCGGCCGGGGTACGTTGTAGGAAGTACAACATGGACATACCAAAGACCGGAGCATGTTGACCAATGCTAGCTAGTAGGGTTGACAGTTTACCATGCCCTAGGTTATGCAGTGACATAGTTTTGACGAAGGGACTAAAACTGCGGTATTCATCATAGACACAGTCAGAGTGATCCCGACGACACTTTTATAATTGTGTCAATCATGTAATTATGATACCGAAACATGGATGACACCAGTTGCTCGTGGTCAGTCATCCATGTTTCGGTATCATAATTACGTGATTGACATAATGACAAAAGTGTCATCGGGATCACTCTGACTATGTCTGTGATGAATACCGTAGTTTCAGTCCCTTCGTCAAAACTAAGTCACTGCATAACCTAGGGTATGGTAAACTGTCAACCCTACTAGCTAGCACTGGTCAGTATGCTCCGGTCTTCGGTATGTCCATGTTGTACTTCCTACAACATACCCCGGCAGAGGTTTTTCACCAAGAACCATACTGAGCCTGAGACACTAAATTCCCATGGATAGAAGAGACAAACCCTTTCTTGATCAGTACTCCCCTCATACGCTTCCAGTGTCACCCAACCTAAGACCTTTCAACGAGTGATGACTCGAGACTACTAGCTAGCACTGGTCAGTATGCTCTGGTCTTTGGTATGTCCATGTTGTACTTCCTACAACGTACCCCGGCCGAGGTTTTTCACCAAGAACTGTATTGAGCCTGTGACACTAACTTCCCATGGATGGAAGAGACAAATCCTTTCTTGATCAGTACTCCCCTCATACGTTCCCATGGATGGAAGAGACAAATCCTTTCTTGATCAGTACTCCCCTCATACGCTTCCAATGTCACCCAACCTAAGACCTTTCAACGAGTGAAGACTCGAGACTAGATCATAGATCTAAGTGACACCGTTCACGCACAGGTTTGTACAACGACCTCAAGTCTTAAGGACAAACTTGTCTATCATCAATAGAGAGTTATCAATGATAGTATAGTTAATGTTAACCATTTGATAACTCTTTATTGGGTCGTTCAGTGGACCTATTCTCCAATGAGCACATGTGTCTTGTCTCCGATTTCACCAGGTCGAATGATTATGAGATCATCATCACCCTTTAGGTTAAGACAGAGACACAATGGTCTGTCCAATGTACCGATATCCTATTCTCAACACATCTATGACCATGAACGCTTTAAGACTTAAGTTACTATCAGTCATTCATTTCTCATAATCGAGATCTCCATCTAGATATATGTATGACCTTACTATAAGTCTAAAGAAATTATCCAAGTATTTAAAAAACATTTTATTCATACTAGGATAATTAGTCCCAATTAAATTCGAACAAGATGTTTTCTCGATAAATTGCCTTGATGGCACATATCGTCATACATATTATATAATGCCCAAGACCGATGGCCATTTTCCATGGAGGTAGAGGCCACCCCTGATGAAGAAAAATATTTTTGGGACCCATGTGGTTTTCAAAGTTGTATTTACTTTTTCATTTATGTAAAAGGGACTGTATATTTTGGACTTTGGACATTATTCTTTTGTGGTGACTGGTCGATCCACACAATTAGCGTATTCATTTTAAATTGCATTTGCAAGATATATATTTTTTCATTATTATTAAATCATGCAAAATTGTGCTTTTCTAAATAAATGGCAAAAATCACAAGTGTTGATTTCGAAATTCTGGAAGCATCTGGAAAGAACTACATCAGTTGGCAGTTGGATGTCAAATTCCATATGCGAGCTTAATCCCTAATTGCCACAATTACAAAAGAAAGCTCTGCACAAACATTGAAAAAGCGAAGGCTATACTATATATTTGTCGCCACGTGGACAAGACCTTAAAGGCTGAATACCTTATGATCGAAGATCCCCTAGAGCTGTGGACTACCCTTGAGGATATATATAAACATCAAAAATATGTTATACTACAAAGGGCCCGATATGAGTGGGAGAACATGAGACTACATGACTTTAAGTCCGTAGCTGAATACAACTCAGCTCCATTCAGCACACCTCTTGCCTAAAGTTATCCGGTGAAAAAGTCTAATAAGAACGCATGCTAGAAAAGACTTACATGTCTTTTCATGAAAAAGATGTAATATTAATGCAGCAATACCATGAACGAAAGTTCAGTAAGTATTCTGAGCTGCTAGCATGCTTATTAATGGCTGAACAAACTAGAGAGCTTCTCCTTGCCACTCATAACATGCGCCCTCCTAGCACGACCCCTCTCCCAAAAGCTCACAATACATCTTCTTCCAAACAGAAGAAAAAAGGGATATTTCAAAAGGGGTGACCAAATAAGAAGCAAGTCAGAGGACATAGCCACCAGAACAACAAAAATGCTGGGAAGATAAAGTTCACATAGCGAAGAAATGAAAATAATGAAAATGCAGCACCTTCACCAAAAAAGGATTGGGAAGACTAGTGCCATCTTTGTGGCATGACATGCCACTGGTCCAGAGCGTGCAGAACTTGATGTGTCCATATTTTTCATGTTTTTATCGCATGTTTTCATATCATTTTCTCTATCCAAAGTTCACTTTTATATATATTATCGCGCTTTTCACGATATATTCGATTTTCGTATAGAATTGTGGATTCTCATGAAATTTGGAGCGATTTGGAGTGATTACGACATATGTACACATCCGAGATATCCCAAGCATCTCTGGAAAGGTCAATAGGTGTTCAACGAGGTGGAGAAGAAGATTTGATGAGGAGAAGAGAGGAGAAGACGAGAAGAGAGAAGAGAGCTCAAAGGAGTTGACATGCTGATTTTCCCAGACCACTCGGTTGAGTGCCTCAGCACTCGACCGATCTGGCACACAGATTGAAGTTACTTCATTTGAGTGATGCATGCACTTCAGTTATCTTTCCTGGCAGACTACAAGAGCCAAGGGCCATGGTTCCAGACAGACTTCGGTTGAGCTCCCAGCTGTGAAGTGCATGCATCACTCGACCTAGTAGGAACACTACTAAGTCAGATCATCTCGGCAGCTACTTCGTATTCCAACTCCTAATCGAGGAAGGAGAGCGCATATGCGACTCGACCGAGCACTGCGGCCACTCGGTCGAGCTGAGCCTAAACAGAACACTGATTTCGAAGGCATCTCCAACTTACAGTAGCTTGACCGAGTAGACCAGCGACTCGACCGAGTACTGCAACTACTTGGTCGATCAGAATCAATAACAGAGTTATGATTTGAGCTTAAAGTATCAACCACAGTGGCTCGGTCGAGTAATGTAACTTCTCAACCGAGCAGCATATATCAGAAGTGAACAGGGATTAGAGGAAGCAACTGACCGTGTCATCACTCGACCGAGTGGCACCGCTACTCGACCGAGTAGGGCGTCGCAGCCCAACTAATTATAGGCCCAAGAAGCCCTTTTTCCAAATTTTTGTGGGGTCCATCCCCATTGTATTTAAGCACTCTTTTTACCTAAGTTTAGGAGAGGCTATTCAGATATTACTATTTTCTAGTTCTTAGTTTTCTTAGAGAGTTTTTGAGCCATTGTCATTGTTTTGAAGACAAAGTTGATATTTTTATTATTGCAATTTACTTGGAATCTCTTGATCTTGATTCTCTATGATTATTTGTACGTCTTCAGCACTTTGGTAATGATCTCTCATCTCTCTATGCTTGTTTTGATGTCTTTCATTGCGATCATGATTTTGATACCGCTATGAATTATGAGTAGTCGTTTCTAGAGATAATGGATTAGCCCTAGGATCTTAGGATTTAGATGCAAAGTTAGGATTTTTACGTTGTTTTGGTATAAAATGGAAGTGTTTTGTTGATCCAGCCAAGTTTGTAGGATATCTCATATAAGGTTTGTGATCCACGATAGTGGCACACATCTTGGAAGGGTATCCTATGAACTTAATTAGGCACGTTACTGAATTCAATTAGAGTTCGTGATCCATGACAGTGGCATGCACTTTGATGTTTTCCACTGACATCCTATATTACTAATTGATGATCTACGATATTAGCATCAATACGAGCCCTCAAATCACAAATCGAAGCTCGAACCCACAATGGTAGCGTGAGTAGAGATTGAGAATAATTGTCATTTGTAATGCATGGATTGCGTGTAAGGCCATCCACGATGGTGGGGCTAAGCATGGGATACGCTAGACGAGTGGCACAACGATATTTGGCCATGAGTTCTACATTTTAGATGCGACAATCTCTCCATAATAAAGCCAATTCAATGTAGAAATTGTAACCTAGCACTGACATCTGACGATCCTAGCGGTGACTCCTATTGTCCTAGTTTTTATTCTATTTTAATTGAGATAGTAATCATTCGTGACAATCTTTCTGGGTACACCAAACTAGCATTGTTTTGAGACTTTGAACAGACCCAAGACTATATAAGCATCTGCCACCCTATGTGTTCGTCATTTTTCTATACTACAAAGCATTGACACCGTGTACTTGTAGTAAGTTTCCTGAGTTAAATCTGGAGCACATTAGAACTCCGGAACACCTACAAGATTTGTACCAAGAAAGCTTGAAGAAGAAATCAGAGTCAAATCTAATGGCTAACTACTCCCAAGCTCCAGCGCAGTTTAATGCTGCGGATTTTGAGAATGATGACTTTTTCGATTAAATGTCTTTATCTTAGTTAAATAAACATTGTCATGGAGATCATTTTTTTCATAACTATGTATGGTTTTATTTCCATTGAATGAATTAGTTATACTCTTATGGTAGATAGATTGCTCTCATGACTAGCTACTAAATTGCCAGGAGTATTTTTACATTGCAATTAAATACCTATACTTCTATGCACTGAAATAAATCAATATGAAATGTTTTTCCATACATGCTATATCTTGATATAAAATGGTTATGTTTTGCATTGAAGTTTTTTATACAATGATTATACTTGCTACAAGTTTGACTCATTGAAATTGTCAAACAAATTATGGATAATTAAACCATCTACATGATCACGCATGAAATATGCTATCAAAAACATCTCACCCAATTTATAGTCCCGAAGTACTATCTTGGGACGTCTGACTTGAGGATCAAGCATTGCAAGTATATAAACTCCTGAACAAAACATGAGGATGCTCAGTACTCTCAGAAAATATGGAAAAAGAAAAGTTTCAAGGATCGATATGAAATTCATAGTGAAACTAACAAAATAAATAAATACAAATCTAAATATTCATATATTAGGACTCAAGAAAATTAATGGCATGAAGACCATACTTGAGCATTTGAATGTACCTCCAAAAGGTCCATATAATATGAAATTCGAAGAATGGAGCAAAATTAACGGAGTATACAAATGAGCCTGAACTCGTAAACGTTTATGCTTCGATATGAGTAGTGTAGACACCCAGGATCAGTTATGATGTACTCCATCATACCCCAATCCCATTAAAATAATCTGAAGAACACGAAGATTCTTCAGAAGGGCGAATCTTCATTATTATGGAGTGAAAACAAATCTCCATTAAGAATAAATAATAAACATTTTTCCTTGAGAGTACTTAAGGGATATTTATGGAATTATCCACTCCTTGAAGGACCGATAAAGTACCTTTCCATACTTATCATCCTCTAAATGGTCATAATTAGGACTATTATCCAACAGTAGTCCATCTTTTTGAAAGCGATTAGGACAAATTATAAAAATTACGGGCACATTGGATAATACTGGGATATAAATAATAATTTACAACTGGAATACAAGTTGAACTCCATAAAGCATGTGTTCACACCTAAAATGGGTCGAATGAGTCGATTATTAAACCAATCCCAATGGATTACACATCCATTGACTTCAGTTGTTGGTGACTACATAGCGACATGCAATATTGCATGCTGCTTAATAAATAAGAATTAGACCCTTTAAGAATCAGAGTTATTTTTCAATACAGCTAGCATACTAAACACCACCAAATATCTCTCATTTGAGGATTTTTGGTTACACAGTTTCCATCCTCATAACACTGCCACAGAGAATAAAATCAGGACTTAAAATGCCATCTTGGAATCTATATAGGGCTTAATTCACCCTAGATACCTTGTACCCCCAAACGAGGGAGGCGTTAAAAAGCAAGTCTCGAAGACTGTGGATAGATGTGTCCACATTCCCAGTACTAGGCTGACCATTGTTGAAGCATCAAACTCCACTGACCATTTAAAATATCAAAAATAAATAAAAATCTATGATCCGAAAATTATGAAATGTGATAAAGAGATCCTAAAAATCCTCCACATTCAAGAAAACTATTCAATAATTATCAGACATAGTTACTGACAACAAGAAAATTTGTCAGAGCACACATCCCTGCTGATAATACTCTAGCTATGATTGACATCCCCAAGAATAGATACAATCCAACAGCAGCAGAAGTGCACGTTCCTCAACTGGAAAAAGGTAGAACACCAGACTCCAAGGATAAAACTCCCAGAAAGAGGAAAACACCTAGAGACCTTGAGATAATACTACCACATGACAATGAGATCATATCTATACTCTCGCCCCTCTCAAAATCACATGAAGAGGACAATACAGGAGAAACTGAGATATAATTAAATTTGTACGTATAGGGGATGCGTTAGACAGAAAGAACACAAATTTTCGACAATATATTCACGTATCATATTGCTACTTTCATCGCAAAAGTGACGGTAATTATATAATATCGATCCATGTTAGAGATTGGCCAATATGGAACGATGCAATTAAAGCTGAGCTGGACTCTCTTATGAAATGTGAAGTGTTTGGACCTGAAGTCCAGACAGTAAAAGGTGTCAAACCTGTGGGCACAATGAGTATTGTATAAATATAAATAAGTATAAAAGTATATGCTATAATGTACAGCTTATAGCTCAAGGATTCTTTGCTAAAACTGTGGAGTAAATAATCAAGTTGAGCTTAACTTACTTATATGAATGATGCATCAGACTCCCAAGTTATAAATTATGAATAACTTACAATTTGGCAAAGAAAATTTTGGATATGCTATTATTGGATGTTATGACAGCATATCTTTATGGATATCTTGATAAATATACTTTCCACATTTCATAAATGCCTAAATAGACTTCGGAACGTGTATTCTATTGAATAGATAATAAACATTGTACAACCAAGTAAATAACTTGACAAAGTTGTTGTCTTTGCATCTTTATAAAGAGCAAAGAACAAGATTTGAGATCATAGTTGTAAACAACTTAAATCTCATCGGATCTTGACTATCAAATATGATATGAAATACTTAGGCAAAACAAAGATATGCCAGGGCTCATAGATCTATTATCTAAAAGATAAAATCATGTTACATTAAACTTCATACAACCATAGTGTGTTGAAGAAATTACACAAGGACCATTGGCATCCACTAAGCACACTGATGGTAGTACGTTCACTGGATGTACGTAAATACTACTTTCGTCAGCTGGAAGAGTGTGAGGATATCCTACGTCCTGAAGTCCCTCATCTAAGTGCATTTGGAGCACATCTCCATCTAGCAAATGGCACGCATCCCGATATAGCATTTGCAGTAAATTAACAAGCCAAATAAAGTGTTGCACCTACAAAGCACCAATGGACCAGAGTTAAGCATCTTCTGTGCTACCTCCAAGGGTCGATAAATTTGGGATTACATTATAAAGAATTATCTTTCATGCTTATGCAGATGCAGGTTACGAGTCCGACCCCCATCATGGAAAGTCACAAAATGGGTACATACGGTGGGACGGTCATCTACTGTAGATTTGCAAAGCAAACTATGAAGGCATCATCATCATATCACTCCGAGACCCTTACCATCCAAGAAGCAAGTCGATAGAGTGTATAGTTGCGCACAGTGGTACATCACATCCCAGTGACGTCTGGGTCAAAAACTAATAATTTGGAGTTGACCACATAGTCTGAAGATCACGCCTATCCATACTTTGAGGAGACCACATTAGAGGCAACAAGACCAAGCACACCTCTCCAGCGCTCTTTTGAATCTAGCACCCGCCTAACAATGGTGATATTTGTAATTTGTAAATATTTTTCGGAATGTTGTAAATAGGATTGAAGTAAAAAAACCTAAAAGATCTGAATGCCTAAGAGCCTTGTACAGATCAGGAGGAGCTAAAGGAGATTTGTACTCTTTTTCCTTAGCTATGGTTTGTTCCCACATGGTTTTCCATATCCAAAGGTTTTAACTAGGCAAATCCCATTAACTCATGATCCCGAAGTATCCACCCCTTGTGATACTCATATGATGATTAGAATTTCGAAGTATTTATGAGCAAAGTTCACACTTATGGCAGGATAAGGGGGAGTGTTATGAATATATTATCTTGTATAGGATTGGGAGTTTGTATCGTATTCAAACATTGTATCCTACCATTGTCTGAGCTCTTCATATCCCCTATAAATAAAGGCATGTGGTCTCCCCAACAGTACTTCGCAACACAAAATGATTTATTATCAGCTAATTACACCGTTGGGTTAATCATTATTGATGTGTGGACGTCACATGTTGCTTCCATTAAGAATAATTGCAATTTCAAGAGATTTAGCCCTAATATGTTTGATTTATGATTTGAAGTCACATGTTTTCTATTAGATGTTATGTTATCATGAATTCTTCCTCGTCTATTTTCATTTCTTCTTTTCTCCCCAAATATTATAAGATCCCATCTACCCAAACCATTGAAAACGTTAGGTTTTTAATGCTTAAATTAAAAGTTTAAACTGAGAAATTGTTTTTTACCATAACCACTAGAGAATAATGGGTATCACTTAACATATGAGATTTCTATTTTATATACAATAGCATGATACTTTTTCTATCACAAAAGGCAGTGAGATAAATAGTACATCACATGTGATCCTTCATATTATGTTGAGAAGAATGTGTCACATCTTTGTATATGTGGAAATATATGATACAAAACACTAAAAATATCTCAAAATTAATCTTGTATTTATGATGATTTTTGGATTTTTTTGGATATTTTTGGAACCCAAATCCAAGATTTTCTAAAAGCCGATCTTGCTTTAATAATTAGGGATTTTGTGTCAACAGTACAGTCTATTGTTCACGGTCCAAGCATATAATGAGTGCCTGAACGGGAGACAGATGTGCACCACGCGACAACATCGCACGAGTTTCACAGCATCAGACGGTTGAGAGAGTGCAGCGCACAGAGCGAGTGCAGCATCGCGGGGTTCAGATCAGAATACGACTCGGATTCTGAATTCCAACCCTGTTAGGATTCCATTATATTTATACATGTTTTGGCTAGGATTTTGATGCAATTTTAAAGTGATTTTCATTTTAGATTTCCTATATAAATTTTTGGCTATCTATAGAAAATACAGAGGCCAAATTGAGGCCTATGAGAGGGTTGTTTGATATCGTTTCTCCATAGTTTTTTCTCCAAATTCTTAGCAGGTTAGTTTATTTACTTCAACTAAACTCTAAAACTTGTAATATAAGATTATTGAAGCATTAGTGTTCTCCCCAATGGACTTACACCTAGTATTGGGTGGAACGAATATAAATCTTGGTGTCAGATACATGTTTATCTCTTATTTTGTGTTACTTTCATATATATTGTTGTGTTGCCGATTTGCTGGAGAAAGTCATCTGGTTTGTTCGTTGCTTCTAATAATCTTGGAATTCCACTGTGCTATTGATTTCTTGATAAGCCTATCAAGGGGCATAGGAGCCGAAGAAAGGTGATCCAATCACCCAAACAATTGATATCAAAGTATAATAATTGGTTTCAGAGCAAGTTCATGAAACAAGTCCAAGGCGATGGCAGAGAGTTTTTCTTAAAAAAAGTGGCACAACCAGAAAAGTAATTGGATTACGTTCATATATGGGTGGCCCGTATGCGATGGTTGGATGAGTGCAATACAAAATTGATAAGTTTAATGTCAATGAAAACTTTGAGATTTGGAAATACAAGATGAATGCAATCTTGATGAATGATCGTGTCCACAGTGTGGTATACGACCCAGAGACTTTACAAGTGGATATCTCAAAAAGGTAGAAGATGGAGATGGAGGACTTGGTGATGATAACCATTTGTTGGTTCTTGAGTTCAAGACCATTGTTGTTTTGATGATGATCAATATTATGTTGTGTGCTAATCTTCTTATATATTTTAATCTCAGATTTACTAATGATCATGTTGATGGAGATAAACCATATTGGTGATGGGTTGATGGAGTCAAGGCTTTGGAGAAAAAAGCATTGCGTGAAGAATAAAGATCTCAAACTGTAATTTTATATTTTCATCTTGTGTTTTGGATTTTCTTTCATAGATTATATGTATCTTAGAATAGATGCACACACACTTTTATTACGCATCATTTCCATCATATGGTTCCTTAGAAATCATGTAGAACCCATCATATTTGATCCTATGCCCAAAACGCTCTTTGTAGTTCTTTCTAGAGCAGGACAGACGCCTGGTAGGTGTTCACCAGATGTCTGTCCCAAAGAACTATTCATAGTGTCTTTGGTATAGGATCAGACGTCTCGTATGTCTTCACCAAACGTCTGGCGTGGCAACTTTTTGTTCTAGCTTGACACAACCATAGGTCAGGTAACTGATGCTCTATGACCAGCTGTCTGTACAGTTGTTCAAACATCTGATATATGAACTCCAGTCGTCTGTTCAGTTGAGCCAACTTTCTTATGCTCTCTATCTCTTTGGACCCATATTTGGCAGCCATCTGAAGGAGGCTTACCAGATGGCTGCACAATCGATCAGTCGTCTGGTAAGTTTTCATATGACGTTTATCGCTTGGAGATTGGAAAATAACTTTTTCCTTCTATCCATCTCATTCTGCCAATCGTCTGGAGTTATGCTCCCAGGCGTCTGAGCAGTTGATCAGCCGCCTACGAAGTCTTCTCCAGACGTCTGGTCGACTCCAAAAATGCCTGTTTATAGCTGTTGGGTGCGATTTTTGAGGAGCCATTTTCTTGGTTTTAGTGCAGATTGAGGGTGTTTATAAGCTTGGTTTTGTGGAAGATTTTTTCACTATTTCGCATTCAAAAGAACTCATTCTTAGAGCTAAAATCCAAGAGCATGTTTCTCTCTCCCTTTTGTTTCTTTACTTGGTTAAAGTGTTCATGATTTGAGCTTGCATTAAGACAGAGAGTTTTCGAAGTGCTTCTTCTTCTTCTTCAAGCACTTGGTGGTTTCAATCTTCCATGCCTTCATACACACATTGGTAAGATCTATCAAGGCATATGTAAGATTGTATTTTGTTTCATTTTATTTGTGAAGCCTAGTTCTCGGGTAATGAGAACATTGTGGGGGTTTACTCCACTTAGAGGGCTTACTCCATATCCCAGTTTAGTGACTGTCTCGGTTTAGGGATTATACTCGTGAAGAGTTTGTGTGTGTCACGGTTTAGGGAGCACCGGTGGAAAGCCACCGATCGATTTTACGAGGGTGGTACTAGATTAGGATCACCGATGTAGGGATCCGAACCCGGATACGTATGGTGTTTGCATTCGCATTGGCATATTTTCCTTTGTGGTGGTGGTGGTGGTGGTGGTGTTAAGCGTATAATTTTTATTTTCGCTGCGTTGTGAGTTTAATTATTAGTAACTTTTTAATTGCACATATCTGCTTTCCATTACACTATTTATACCCTTGTTTAGTTATTGTGTAGCCATAGGTCCCAACACCATTCAGCTCAGTTTATCAAACGAGATGATGTATCATGTGTCTGAGGAGACTATAGCCAATGGATCATGTAAAAAGCTCGAGAAGCTGCATCTTAAAAATTCACTCACCACCAATATGATCTTGTTGAAGACTTCCTTCACTTTAAAGCTATGAGACATTACCTCATTGACGGACCAATTGGATACCTTCAATAGATCAGTGAAGAAAATGAGGGCCATTGGCTTGATCGTAGAGGCAGATCATGAGATGATGATTTTGCTCATGTCATTACCAGAGAGATTCACAACGTTTATCAACACCATGATTTATAGTCGGGATACTCTCAGTCTTAAAGATATGAAGGTATGGCTTTACAACGAAAAGTTGAGAGATCAAATGGGAGGAGATGGTTTGAGCTAAGGAGTTTCAGAAAGCCATGAACTATTTGGTTCAAGGCGAAGCAATGCGAAGGCAAAAACAAGAGGAGATCAAGATCAAGGACTATAAACACTACGTGCTATATTTATAAGAAACCCAGAAACAGAAAGAGAGACTAGCTAAAAAGGATAAACAGACACAAGAAAGATATGCCAGCATCTGTGTTAGTTGTAAGTATGCAGATGGAGGAGGTGAGGAGCGAGGAGGTCTTTGATGTGATCACAACATGATTGTCAAATGTTAAGAATCATGCTTCGGTCATGGATTCATGGGCTTCTTTCAATATGAAGCCAAATAGGAAGTGCTTTTACACCTACTAGAGGAAGAAGGATGGATCAGTCTATATGAGAAATAATAAAGAGTGCAAGGCTGTTGTGTTAGGATATTGAGTCACCTTAGTTAGAATTTGATGATGAACAAATGTGGCGTTTAATCATCTATGAGTGCAAGTATAAAGAATCTAAAACAAACCAAAGTGTACTCATGAGCCTATGAGTTCAACAAGAAATTGTAATCAAACGATTCAGACAATGAGGTTGAAGAGTCAAGATTGCATCAAGAAGCTTAATGTAAATTTTATTTGATGTAATTTTCATTTTACCTTGTCTTAGTATGTTAAAACCTTAGTTGAAGCTCTCTCTCACTTATGAACTGACTAACAATATTTTCAAATTGTTTAGAAATATTTTCAAATGATTTCCTAAGTTTTCTAAGTCAAATCCCGTGTTTGTAAGCCAATTAGTCGACCAGTCTCAAACCTAATCGACTAGGTCCGATAAATACTTTATAGGTTAGCAAACAGGTCAATCTAGTCAACCAATGTTGATGAGCTAGTCGACTAGTCAATTATCTATAGTCGACTAGCATCATGTACTATAGTCGACTAGAAAAAACAGAGCGCAAGACAACTTTATGACACGTTTAGAATAGAGTACTTCAATTAGTCGACTAGTAATGGCCTAGTTGACTAGTAAGTATACACTAGTTCATGTGTCCATATTTTCCATGCATTTACTGCATCATTTCATATCATTTTCATCTTCCAAAGTTCACATTTTCATATGTTATCGCGTGTTTAACATTATATTCGATTTTCGTATAGATTTATCGATTTTCAGGAAATTTGGAGCGAATTGGTGCAATTATATGACATGGACACATCCGAGCCGTCTGAAACATCACTGGCAAGGTCCAACAAGTGTTTGGCATGGTGAAGAAAAAGATTGGAGGAGAGGATGAGAAGAGAAGGAGATTTTAGAGCTCTAGAGGCATTGGGAGCTGTTTTCCTAGTCAGCTCGGTCGAGATGCTCAGCACTCGACCGAGTTGATGCACTTGAAGTCCCAGCAGATCGGATACACCCGGCTCGACTGAGCAGACATGTCACTCGGTCAGACCAACTCGACAGCTACCATTACTTAGCAGAATTTTGAGAGCCCAAGGCCACTCTGTCGAGCAGACCATGCTCGACCGCGTGGAATCAAAACAAAGAAAAGATTTCAAGGGTTTCTCCATCCACTGTAGCTCGACCAAGCAAGCATGAAGACTCGACCGAGCAGAGCTTTTACTAAACCGAGCACAATCAAAACATTACGCTGATTCTGAAGACCTTTCAAGTCCACTGTAGCTCGACCGAGTGGAGGGGCGACTCGACCAAGTAGCACGTATCATCCCAGAGCCAAAGAAGTAGCAAAGCAGAGCCGCATGTCCAGCTCGACCGAGCGTTGCAACTACTCGACCGAATATGGCGCCGTGACCTGACTTACTAGTGGGCCCAATTGCACATATCTTTAGATTTTTGTGGGGTCCATCCCCTTGTATATAAGCACAATTTTTACCATATTTTCAGAGAGCAAGTTATTTTGCTTAGTTTTAAATTTTGTTTAGTTCTCTTAGAGAGTTTTCATAGCCGTAGCAATTTTGTAGAAGACAAAGATTGGATTTTTATATATTTCTTTTGCTTGGAATCTTGCGATCTTAATTCTCTGTGATTGTCTACCGATCTTCGACGTTTTAGTAATGATTTCTAATCTTCTATTGCTTGCTTTAATATTTTCTATTGCGATGATGACCTCTCTTGCTTTTATTAAATTCTCCATTGTTATTTCAATGATCCATGAGTAGTCTTATTTAGGGCTAATGGAGTATCCCTAGGATCTTAGGATTTAAATGTAAAGTTAGGATTTTTATGTTGTTTCGGTATAAAAGGGATGTGTTTTGGTTGATCTAGCCAAGTTTGTAGGAGATTCCAAATAGGGTTCGTGACCACGATAGTGGCATGCACTTTAGATGGATATCCTATGAACTTAATTAGGTATGTTAGTGAATCCAATTAGGGTTCATGACCACGATAGTGGTGCGTACTTTGATGAGAATTACTGACATCCAATATTGCTAATTAATGACTACGATAGTAGCATCAATGAGAGCCACCAATACACAGATCAAAGCTCTAATCCACGAGGTGGCGTGAGCACAGATTGAGAATAATTGTCGATTGTAATGCACAGATCATGTGAGTCTATCCACGAGATGGGGCTACACAGGATACGTTAGACGAGTGGCACAACAATAGTTGGCCATGAGTTCTATATTTTAGATGTGACAATCTCTCCCTAATAAAGCCAATTCAACGTAAGAATTCTAACCTAATATTGAAATCCGACGGTCCTAGTGGTGACTCCTATTGCCCTAGTCTGTTTATATCGCTGGTAACCTTGTTAGGAGATAATCGTGACAAACATCTTTAAATATGCATGCTGACATTGTTCTGAGATCTAGAAAATACCCAAGACTATTTAAGTATCACCTCCCTATGGGATCGATATCTTTCTATATTACAAAGCTTGACACCGTGCACTTGCGATAGTTTCCGGCTGTAAATCCGGAGCGCATCAAGCTTTTGGCGTCGTTGTCGGGGAGGTAACAGTTTATACTTGGGTTTATTTCTTTATTGAAGAACCTGTTAGTTATTCTTACCATCTCTCATCTTTTCATTTTTTATCTTTTTATTCCTTTGCTACTGAAATTTTATCTGAGTTGTTGCTTGTGCATGAACAATCGCCTTGGTGGTTCTAACGATCCATTAATATTTGACCCCAAGATTGAAAGAATAGCAAGGCAACACAGAGCAGAAAGGAGGAGACTTATTTTTCAGGATTTAATGGCAGAAGCAACTAATACTCCTCTGCGTACTGGCAACATCCGAGATCATTTGCAGCCCAACTTATACAGTATATCCTCTATCATGTGACCGCAGCTATCGGCTGGAAATTTCAAATTGAAGACGATGCTGATAAATCTGATGCAGTAGGACCCACTTCATGGGCATTCACACGAGAATCCCAACCATCACATAGACCTCTTCTTGGCAAAGTGCGACACTTTCCAAGCGAAGGATGTGAGCAGCGATGCGATTAAGCTCAAACTATTTCTGTTCACTCTGCGGGACAAGGCAGCTTATTGATTGAGGATGCACCCCACAAATACTTTCACGACTTGGAAACTATTGGCCTTGGCCTTCATCAACAAGTTTTATCCACCGTCCAAAATGGTGAGGATCATAGGGGCGATCACCAACTTTAAGCAACCTCCAAAGGAATCATTATATGAAGCTTGGGAGCAATTTAAGGATTTACAACATAAGTGCCCATACCACAGTGTACCGGATTGGGACCTTATTCAGAGCGTTTACAATGGTCTCAAGCCCGACACCAAAATGATCATCGACGCCGCTGCGCAAGGCGCACTATTATCCAAGCCACCAGAGGAGGACACCTCATTGTTAGAACAAATGGCCTCGACCAACCAACAATGGAGCGATGAATGCTCGACACTTAGAGGTACAAATTCAGAGGTGAAGATTGCAACACAGCTTGAGGGCAAGCTTGAGACTCTATGCAAGCAGGTTGCACGAATTGAGCAGAGGTTGGACGCTATTCTTACTACTTCTAGAGCTCCAGTTTATGCTATACATGAGGACTATGCTAAGCAAGGGTATGCCCCAATAGAAGGGTCCTACGAAGGAATTCGCTTATCGGTGGAGCAAGTCAATTATACAGCAAGAGAGGGGAGATCTCAGTGTTCAAATCCGGCGTTGAGATCACATCCCAGATTTTCATACAGCAACCCCAATGGAGCATTACAACCACTGTCCCAACCGAGGCCACCACAACATCCTCAGTAGCAAGGGCCACCTCTACAACAGCAGCAACAATATGGATTCAAGCCATCTAGGCCTTACAAACCGCTAGGTTACTATAACCACCAGCCTTATCAGCAACTGCAACAGTATCAACAACCGGCGGAGCAAAAAGCAAATCTGGAGGAGGCTTTGGATGCCTTTATTAACGGCCAAACTATGTTTAATGAAGAAATTTTAGCCAGCCATAAGAATCATCAAGCCACCATTGATAGTTTGAATGCCCAAATGGCTCAATTCATGAAGACTCAAGGGAGATTGACATCCCAACCTGAGCCAAATCCTAGGGGCCAAGTCAATGCGGTGATAGCAGTCATGACGATAGGAGGAAAGAGTACCGACACTGTGATGGTGTCGGTCTCTAAGAATATGGGCCAAGGATCATCTATACCTACTCAAGCAGAGGATACTACCACTTCTGAGCCCATCGTGGCTGAAAATAAGGAGAGAGATATTAAGGAGCCACCCGCCATCGGAGAGAAGGAGGTTTTACCTTCCACATTGCATATTCTTGTCACTATGGCACCGGCAGATGCTACTATTTCTGAAAAATCTACGCAGACAGATGCCGCCAAGGACAAGGGAAGTCGGCCTCCACCACCTTACCTGCAAAGATTGGCCATGGAGAAGCTTGAGACAAAGTATTCTAAGTTTATAGAGCTTTTCAGATGGATTCATCTGAACATCCCCTTCATGGACACACTTACGGAGATCCCTATGTATGCTAAATTCTTGAAGGATCTAGTAGTGGGGAAGATAAAGCAAGAAGCATTTAAGCTAGCAGATAGTTGCACTTCCGTCATCAAAAACACCCTACCTAAGAAGTTGCCGAATCCTGGGAGTTTCACGGTGCCGTGCTCCATTGGCAGCACCCCCATTAATAGAGCATTGATTGACTTGGGAGCGAGCATTAGTTTAATGTCGCTCACTATTTTTAAGAGACTAAATATGGGATCGGAGCTTGAAACCACTGGCATAAGTATTCAACTAGCAGATCAATCAATCACATGCCCAGTTGAGATTGCACACGACATCATTCTACAGATACCGGGTGGGATATGTATGCAGGTGGACTTTGTTATTATGGATATGTCTGAGAAAGGGAGTTATCAGATTATTTTGGGGCGTTCATTCATGGCCACAGCTGGAGTCTTGATCGACGTCCATGATGGGATGCTATCTATGAACGTTGGCAACATTGAGATTGAGTTCCAACTCCAAAAGCCAATGAAGGAGAGTTTCCCGTGTGAGGATGCAAGCTATCTTGAGCTCCTAGAGGACGACGCCACCGATGAATATGCTATTGAGGAATTTACTAGAGATCCCATGATGAAGAGCATAGATAACAGTGACGTCATACACGATAAGGCATTGGCTGCCTACTTACGACTCTTAGACGAGAAGTCGCCCAGTGTACCATTGCATGATCAACAACTGGAGGCTACGATCTTTTCGACTGCTGAAGGCCAACGAGGAGAGGTGTGCCAACTTCCACCGCATGGACTTATTGGAAAGCACGACAGGCGCATCTCACATGCGCCCAACATCAAGGAGTGTCATTGAAGAGCTTATGACTTTAAACAAGCTTTTATCGGGAGGTAACCCGCATTTTCTTTCTTATTTTTTATTCTTATTCAAAAACCAAAATAAAAACATATTTTATTTCATTAGAAAATCATAAAATATAAAAATATAAAAATTTCTGATGTGTTCTTCCTTGTATAGGTGAACAATGGAGATACGCAAAACGATGGAAAAGAGGAGAAGGAACCAAGAGGAGATGATTAATGGAGCCATACTTAGCTTGGAGAGCAAGAAGAGGCTACTCGACCGAGTAACTACCCCGCTCGGTCGAGCTACAGTCAACTGAAGGGAAGAGCCAAAAGAGCACTCTGTAATTAATTCGACTCGACTGATAGCCATCCTACTCGGTCGAGCTATAGTCGGAGTCCAAATATGCTGAAAACGTTGCTCTGGAAATCAAAACGACTCGACCGCGCAGCTACCCTGCTCGTCGAGCTACAGTCGGAGCAAGATGAGCAGAAAATCATTACTCTGTAATTAATTCGGCTTCACCGAGCTGAGTAAGCAGCTTACTTAGCTCAGTCGAGTAGCTGGGCACAGTTTGGGGATTAAATTATTAATTCTAATATTTTTAGCTCGATTAAGCAGCCTGCGCTGCTCAACCGAGTAGCGACTAAAGGGACGGGGCCCACAACATTTAACTTAAACCGAGTTGCCGCCGCCCTTATTAAACCAAGCCTGCCTTAATCCACCCCAACCCCCAATTCGTAAAACACCCCAGCTCGATCGACCCTCCTCCCCTAACCCTAACTCAATCGCCCCCTCTCACCGGTCCTTCGCCGCACGCACTGCCCGAGTGCCGTCGCCCTGCCGACTCGATCTGACCTCCTCTCGCCACTCTCCATCTCCTTTCTTACGCTCTCTCTCTCCCCCCACATCTCCATATCTCTCTAAATCCCAATTTCAACCCCAAAATCAAATTTTTCCTATCTTCGACCCCTGAACCCAAATTAATTCCTTAACACACTATTAATATTATCTTAATTATCGATTGCAGATACATTTGGAGCATTTCGAGAAGACGCTTGGTTTGGGATAGCATGGGGGACGTCTTGTTCGAGGCTTCGCATGTACATCCGTTCTTTACGACCGCTTAGCATCGCAATATCGGTACACACGTCCCTTGCATTATTATTTATATCGTATATTATGTCGCATTCATTTGCACACTGCACACACTACGATGCCACTTAGACTTAGACCTAGGAAGCCCCTAGCCATGAAGAGGAAGGCCGATGACCCCGGTCCCTCCTCTTCTAGGCCTGCACGTCGCCACGGAGATCTGTTGCAGTGGTTTCTTCACCAATTTTTTCTTGATGCTCAGCCTTGCTCTTCTAGCCGATCTAGTGGTAGAAACCGAGCCTACCAGACTTGACACAGATGTGCTTGCTCGCATGCATATCATCAGGCCCCATGGTGAGCACCACTGGATTTATCTTCTAGGCACCCGTCGCGAGCATTACATGTATCTACCCCACCCCGATCTTACACAAATTGATCCTGTCATGCTTGACGGGCTCCTCCCTGGAATTCACCCCATCCCACCCTTCCACGTCCTTAAGCCTCCTGTCCAGCCTCCTGCCCAACCTGATGCCGAGGATGGCGACGAGGACTGGTAGCTTAGTTCTGATGATGAGACTGATAGCACTTCCATTGATCCCACCACCACCACCACACCACCACTAGTGAGCACTTCTGTCCTTACTTCCGTAAATGCCACCACCACCTCCACCTTAGTGACTTACGGGGCTGTCCACACCTCTTTCCCAGAGGTCACTGCCACACTTTCCTTCGTGCCCATATCTGAGGGCACGTCTGTTTCTTTTGCTCTTGCGCCTACTGCCACACCCATTTCAGAGCATGTCCCCACTTGTTCTGTCCCCACCCCATCAGTCTTTGCCAACACACTATCTGCACCTGTGGACCCCACTCCATCTGAGCCTATCTTCTCGGAGTCCACAGCTACTCTTCCTGGCACCACTGCTGTATTCACCGAGAGCATCGTGGTTTCTGTCACCACTTATGCTGCCACAACGACTCAGGTTTCTGATGTCGTTGTCTCGACCTCTGCACCATATCTCGGATCCATTCCTATCCCATCCTTTGTCGAGATCCCCATAGGCCACACTCTCCCGAGTTTTCTTTCAGATCCCGTGCAGTACATGCACAAGGCCATGCGGAGAGAGGTGCACCTAGGGGCGCACGTCCACCACTTGACTCCTGCCTCACTGATGCACGCTTATCAGCGGTGGAGGATGAGGTTGTTGGTTTGAGGCATTACTTTGCCACCCTCACCTGCTCAGTCACCACCTGACGCACCCCGAACTCACACCTAAAATCCACCTGGCAGTGTCATAATTACCAGGTGCAATATAGTTCCTTGGTGCTGACTCTGGGCTCTATCCACAAGTGGACGATGTCAAATTATAGTATATAAGATTGTCGAACACCACAGGGACAGTGACAGTGTATTGGGGTCTCAGATTATTTTTAGATCTCAGAATGAGATAGTAGTCGGTTTAGGAAGATTGGTTGTGATAAAGTTGTTTGTTTGATAATAAGAGAAGCTAGGGATCACCACTAAGACCATCAAAGGTTGATGTTAGAATGGAATTCTTACGTTGCATTGGGTTTAGGGGGCTGATCTCTCAGCTCATGCCGCTCTCGTAGGTTAGAACTTCGAGATATTTCGGTGGCTCTCATTGACGCAATGGCGGTAGCGGTCAATGTAGTGATATAGTTCGTCGGTGGATCCCCTCAAGGCACAAGCCAGGCATGATCACGAGCCTTGATTGGATCCACTAACTCCCTAATTTAATCCGTAGGATACTCCTTAAGCTAATCGATTCCACCGACCGTGGGCACGATCTCAATACGAGTTCTCCTAGGATTTGGATGGATCGACCGAAATACTCATCCTTTATTCCCAACACAACCTAAGATTCCGAATCTACATCTCTTTCCTAGAGCCTTAGGGCTAACCCATCAGCCCTAGGGAAAACTACTCACACATAGCGATTACGACAATAAAAAACATAGTCTCTACCACAGAAAACATCATAGCAATTAAATCGAGCGAGAGACTAAGATCTTACGTACCGAAAATGAGAAAGAGCAATAGCAAACAGAGATCCAATGAATTCCCGCAGATTTCACGATAAAAGAGATAATAAACATATAATCTTTCACCCAAGAACAACTCAATTCCAAAACCCTAGATCTAGATCTACAATCTCCTTTCTTCTTTTGATCCTCCCTCCCTAAGCTCTATTCAAAAATATCATCCAAAAAAACCCTCCCCTTTCCAGTCTCAAAATCCCCTCCTATACATCCCTCTGGGACCCCACGAAAATAACCTGAAATTCTGGAGTTTGGGCCTGCATATCGTCGACCAAGTCAGTGACTCGGTCGAGTAGACGCCTGCTCGGTCGAGCAGGCGCATTAACTGCTCTTGGCTTGGGCGAAGGGGTCTGGGCTACTCGGTCGAGCAGCCCGCTTACTCGACCGAGCGTCAATAGATCGGTTCTCCTTCCAAAATGTCACTCTGTCTACTCGGCCCGAGTAGGCCGTGATCGATCGAGTCGTCCGCTGGCTCGATCGAGTAGGTACTGCTTGTAAGGACCCTGGCTATGGAGAAAACACTAGAAGGGGGGTTGAATAGTGTTTAAGCAATTTAAAAAGATAGATACACCAATTTAAATTACTAACCAAGAAAATAGTGCGGCATAGAAATAACCGCAAAATGAAACAAATGCAAACGCAAGGATGTTTCAAGGATTCAGATTATCCAAGTCACTTCCCGACTTGTTCCCGGTAATCCTACATCCCTTCCACCCGGTTAACAACCGGATACTCAAGTTAGAAGCCTAACTTGAGGTTTTCTTAAAACCCACTTGTAGCAACCCTACACGTGAAATCGAAATACAATCGATTGACCTTGACTCCCACAACTTGGGAGCAAGCAAACCACTCTCACCACCTGAGAGTAAATTCAAATAACGAAAGTTATGAAATATGAAAACAACACGTACAATCACCTATGCCTTGAAGTAGAACTTGAAGGAGAAGTGTGTTGTGTGTTGAAAGACTCTCTTGGAAGAGAGGAAAGCCCTTTCTCTTAACTGCACCAAATGCCTAGAAGATGTCTCTTTGGTTCTAGGTTGGAGAGCAAGAGATTGAAGATTGGAATTCTTAGGACTTTAAGGTTTTGAGAGCTTTGATCTTGAGAGATTTAACAAAATGAAACTTGGAAGAATGAGTAACCTCTCAATGGAACAGTAGATGCTTCTTATATAGGTTTCTCAAAACCCTACAATCGAATTCAGCAAAACCGCTTTGAAATCCGTGAGAAAACTATCAACGGATAGAATCTGAGCCCGCGACAGTCGACTGTTGAGGAAATCACTTTGTCGACTGCTGCACAGTCAGATAAGGTAAGTGAGAATTCATAACGGTAACTTACCACGTGGACAGTTGACTGATGAGGCAAAGACAGTCAACTGTTAAACCAACAGGCGACTGTAAATCCTACTACAGGGGACTGGTCGTAAGATGGGTAAGTTGTATAATTCTGGAAAACATTTAGGATAACAGGACAGACGACTGAAGAGGAGACGACAGTCGACTGTTAATCAGAACATGCGACTGTAATTCCTTCTACAGACGTCTGTCAAAACCCTGAGATTTTCCAGAGCATTGAGTCAACAAATTGGCTCACAGACAGAGGACTGATGCAGCATTAACAGTCGACTGTTCCAATGGACAGTCGACTGTAAATCCAACATAAGTCGACTGGCCAGAGTAATCAGAGAAATAGACTTTGGGCTAAAGATAGACATGTGACTGATTAACAAAACATAGTCGACTGTCACTTGGACATGCGCCTGTGAATCATTCATAAGTCGCCTATGGGAATTAAAGCCGCGAAGCCTAAAACTAGACGGTAAAAGTTTGTGCATAACAGGCGACTGTAGAACATAATAAAGTCGACTGTTTTTGAGACAGTCGACTGTAAAACGTTCACCAGTCGACTGTTATAAACAATACATGCACAATCAATATAGAAATGAATTGGAGTCTAAGGATGATTGATCTAATGATGTCCTAAGACTGAAATGAAGATGTGTGTCTGCTCCAACAATGTTCTACTTCTAAGCTACATACTAGAAGAGATATAAGAAATTTACATTTGACAAACTCTCTCTTTTATTCAATGCATCAGCTTGAAGTCTTCATGGGCTTCATATCACCATCTACGATCATCCAATCCATTTCATTTGCCTTCAATGATCTTTGAGTGTCATCCATTGCAAGTAGATCTTCATGATAAGCTTAGGCAATGGATTTACTGCAATATAGGGGATTAGTCACAAGTATTTATGTTTGCTCATCATTAACACAAAGTAGGGAGAAGTCCAATACTCAACATTCTCCCCCTTTTTTATGATGACAAACAAACATAAACAAAAAGATAAATGATTGTGCTTAATGAAAATTTACTCCCCTACATAGATGCCAATCAAGTTAGACAATAAATATTAGGGCATCTACATATCAATTGAAACAAATGAGTAAGATATGCATGAATGAAATGAATTCATGATTCATGAAATCTAGGATTTAAAATCCCTATTCATTATATCTTACTCCCCCTGAATCTAAGGCAACTGCAATATTAAATTCAAGTGTTATTAGTATATACTTAGCACGAACATTATGAATCTATATGTTTATTTCTCTCCCTCTATGGCATTATCCAAAAAGTGGGAGTAAAATAACAACAACCACCGTGCTAAATAAAAACTATCAACAATCAGAGAGTTTAAAGATATATAAAACTAAAACCCATAAAACCACATCATAAACGTATGTGAATATAGGAATGGAAGTCCAATATCAACATTTTAGATATACGAAGAAAACATATAGTCTGAAATCACATCACATTACAGCATATATGGAGACAATATCTCAAATTTCACATAGATACAAAAAGCAATTATGAAATGTGTGAAACAAAAGAAGAAACTGCAACATCATATATATATATATATATATATATATATATATATATATATATATATATATATATATATATATATACTAGTATATACCCGTGCCCATAGGGCACTGTTAAATTTAGATATTTCTCCCTCAAAATCTTAGTTCCCCCGAAAATGTGGGCACGATTCATTTTAGATATTCCCCCCTCAAAATCTTAGTTCCCCTGAAAATGTGGACATGATTCATTTTAGAAATCCCCCGCTCAAAATCTTAGTTCCCCAATCAAAGTCTTAGTTCCAAAAATTTAGGTCCCCTCAAAAGATTTTAGTTCTCACATTGTTTAATTACTCACAAAATTTTTAGTCACTGACAAAAATGTTAGTCCCCCAATATGTAGTTCGTTTCTAAATTTTTTTGTAAAGTTAGTTGCATTTTCCCCACATTGTTTAGACAAAATATTCTATAAAGATGGGAGCTAAAACATGTTATAGTATTAAGATACATGAACAAACAAAAAAATAGAGATGGACGTAAAAATTAGCCATGTCACCTCAAAAACAGAAAAATTGAAAAACATTCTCATGCACTTCAAAATGCTCAACTAATTGAGGTGCATGAAACATTTTGAGGGATATATGAATGGTCAACTAATTGAGCATGCTCATGTAAAAATGTTTCATATATCCCTCAAGAGGTGCATGCTCATGTCCTGTAAAAATGTAAAAAATGTCACAAAATGTCCCTCAAATTTTGAGCATTCATATATCCCTCAAATTTAAGATATCCCCTCAAAATATTTGTTCTCCCCAAAAATTATCTCCCCCTCCAAAATTTTAACGAACAAAAATTTAGCTCCGCCACAGGCGCCTCTGGCGTGGGGAAAATATTTAACTCGGGCCAAAAGATAAACGCACGAAAAGGAAGGGGGGAAGTGCATAAGTGTGGGTGTGTGCGGGTAGGGTGTGTGGATAATAAGTGAAATGAAAGGGGTTTTAGCAAAATGGGGAAAGAGGCGGTATTCTGTGCAAATATAGTGATTGTGGGGGGTTTGAAAACCAAAGAAAAAACAAAAAAAAGTGGGTAGGGGGAAGATGAACACTCATCTCAATCCTTCTATTACCAAGTTAAATCTTAGTCATTCTTTTATCAACCTCTTTATACATCAGCATGACATCAGCTTGTCCTAGTCAGCCCTAGAATTCAAAAAAGTCCTCAATTATATTATAGATATACACTAGTTAATTCTAATTTTGTCCTCTCCTTAATTTTCTTCAGTAAAAAAACATGTAGGATAATTTCATTTCTTTTTTTATTTCTTTCTGTTTCAACTTCCTATTTATTTTTGTCCTTTCACTCTCTCTCAAACCAAACACAATCTAAGCATGGCAATTGATTGGATTTATGTTTAACCAGGAAAATCTAATTGGAGATCCATAATAAATTAACAGGATCCACATGTAGAACCACACCCATCAATAATTTGGGATTTGTTTAAGACTGGAACAATCTATGTGTAGAACCAAACCCATAAGCATACGACGGGTTGAAGTAATTTGCAGTTTCTACTTAATGATGATATCTAGCAATCTAGAATATATGCATGCTTGAACGATGTTTTATACATGATCAGATTTTATAAATAATTATAGTAGTTTACACTCTTTATATAGTTTGAAGTTGATGCATACAATTTTATTGTATTCGAATCTAAAAATATCCCTACACTAATGTTATTGGAAATATATCATGTAAAGGAGCTAAAAGCAAAATAATAAATCTTTACTATTGTTCTATCATTTACCCTAGCATGATGAAAATACCTGGTGCCAATCAAAAAATCTAACGTCACAGAAGCAATTGGCAAAAGAAAACAATTCATGTCACTGTAACAGATACTTGAAGCAAATATAACTGGTTTGCAGATAATTTATGCTTCGTTTTAGAGAAAATGAGTAACTATATGATGCAACAATGACAACTATTTTACATATAAGAAAAGACCGATGAGTGCAACGTACATCTGATACATATTGCTTTGCATACGTATATCCCATCAAACATTTCTCTCATCTCTTAGAAGATACAATATGATAACAAATTTTCTTGATTCTTGCTAACTAAAGAGTGTATCAGTTCTTACAATTCGGTTAGAAAATGGAACTAATCGCAACTGAGTGACCGACTGAATGTGGAAACATTAATGCTTCTGACCAGTGGCTTGGATCTTAATCACTTAAAATGGAATGTCATGACGTGAATTCTTCGTATCTTAATTTCCATGATCAATTCCAGGATCAATGAGAACAATCTATTCAAGCACGATTGGCGGAGCCAATCCAGGGTGCAGGTCCTTCAGTACGTGTTCCTCAAGTGGACTCTGGCATGCCTCATCGGGCTCCTGACGGGGGTCATAGCCTCTCTCATCAACCTCGCGATTGAGAACATTGCATGCTTTAAGATGATGTTTATTGCTCAATATGTCGAGAACGAAAGTTAAGTTGCAGCCCAACCTTCCCCTCGAAATATTTTGGATGCAAATCTAATGCGATTTTTGATTGTTGCAGGTATGTTGCTGGGTTCCTTTACTTCATGGGTGAAAATCTCGCGTTGACTGCGGTTGCGACTGCCCAGTGTGTGGTGTTTGCTCCGACGACGGCTGGGCCTAGCATACCTGAGATCAAGGCTTACCTCAATGAAGTTGATACTCCGAACATGTTTGGAGCAGCAACTTTGATTGTCAAGGTATATGATAAGATCAAAATCTTTGAAAAAAAAATAGTGAATTAGTTTGTGAATAAATGTTGCGTTTGTTGTAGATCTTTCGAAGCATTTCAGCAGTGTCGGCATGGCTCGACCTCGGCAAGGAGGGGCCGATGTATTTTGGACGTGAAAAGATAAAGCAACAGAATGCGATACAATTACCCCAGTGCCGGTAAGGAATCAACAAATAAGCTGGTCTATATCCTTGCATTAAAGCTCATGTACAGCCTCTTCAATATCACTGCATTGAAGCTGGTCTATATCCTTCTCAGGGGTAGAGCTGCGCGGGAGAGGAGAGAGCTGCAAAGAACATAAGGAGAATAAAGGCGGAGACTTTCTTTTTTTTCAACACCAAATATAACATCCCAAGCTATAAAAGAAAATCAGTCTACAAAATAGATGGAAAAGTTCAACTCTTGCTCGAGGCTACCATGATGTCCAACTACAGTAGCATGTTATGAAATTATAAATAGTTTCTTATGGAATGTTGGATGCACATAACTTTATATACATTATTAAATTCCAGAAGGAAAAATCTAATTGTGGCAATTAAAAGAGATTAAGTTCGTTAAAAATTTCCAATGGTAAAATGGGAAACTTGAAAGAACAGAGACAAACAAAAGCAAGAATTTCTTTTTCTTTTTTCTTTTTTTATGTTTGCTCTTGTCTTTAATCACCGCATCTCTATTGTAGGCTTTGTAGCAATTGAAATGGACAATGCTAATGCCCAAAAGACTACATAGTACACTTAACGTATCAAAAAAGAAAAAGAAATTCTTCCATGTTGTTATCTTTAACTTGATCTGTTTATCAAGTTGATAGTTTCTATAGTAGCCTGCCAAACTGGTTCTTACTTCATATAAACCTCTGTCAACTTTGATACATATTGTTTGAAATTAAACAATTAAAAATAACATTTCAAGTAGTGTCTTCCAAAATTAGCAAAAGGATGAAATTATTTAATTCTATTTAAACTTTCATAGATAGTAATTAGAGCATATACTTCTCTTTATCACATATTATTTTTACTTATTTACTTGCTTAAATATCCATTCTGCTTAGCAGCATCTTCTCATTATGTTACATTTTCCAATATTAGAAACATTTTCATACCATGGCAATACCATTTCCCCGCAGGGGCAAATGTTGAGGAATCAGTAGAGATAAGAAAGAACCTAGCTTGCCGTTAATGACTTAGCAAAGTTAGATCAATGAATCAAAGGAAATGAGACTTGTGTATCTGTTTGTCAGATTTTATTACGTGTTGTAAAATGTCTCTATAAACTTTATCATTTGTCTCAAACAAAAAGGATTAAAGGTCCGAATACTTACAGATAATCAGGAACATGATTTAGTTCTAATGAGGGCAAGTGACGGTTCAAGCCTTCATCTAAATCATCTGATATGTTTTTTCTCCATGGTTTGACTGAAGAACCCATGTAGCTTCCTGCAAAAAAAAGTAAACAAACAAACATCATGATATCACTAATATAAAACCGGCATGTGAAAACTCAACCCACCAAATGCCAAAAAGAAACCTGGATTCAAAGTCAGAGATGCAACTTTCAATTGGAATTTGAACGCCTGCATTTATATTTAAAAAGAGATGACTTACTGTAACGACTGGTTTTCATGTATCCGGATTATCTATATTATATATATATATATGTTTTGGAGGATTTTCTCCTCATATGTGGTTTTCGTCTCCGTAGCTTTCATTTTCGGTCGTTTCGTCGTGATTTTCTAGCTTCTTCCTTAGAATCGTCGATTTTGGAGTAAGTCATTCGTGAAGGGCTTCATATCGGTCATATCTTATTGTCAGATCAAGCCTAGGAGTCTTAGGAATCGATCCCGGAGCTTCGCGCTCCATTTCGGAACTTTTGGTGCACGTTAGCCGGTACAAGAAGGGGAACTGACCGACTAGATGACGATTTAGTCGGTCGGCAAACCTTCATGGACCGACTAGTGGGCTTTGTAAATTATTCAGGAGTTACTGTTTCTCGTTAGTCGTTCTAAGAACATTTGTCGACCGACTAGGTTGCAAACTAGTCGGTCAGCAATCGTTCTTTAACCGACTAACTCTATGTTCATTTTTAATACCAAGTACTGTTCATTCTTAGTCGGTCTAAGAACATTCGTCGACCGACTAGATGAGAAACTAGTCGGTCAGTAGTTGTTCTTTGACCGACTAAATCTAAATCCTATTTTTGTACCGGAGTTACTGTTTGGACTTAGTCGGTCTGCGTTGGTCAACCGACCGACTAGTTCCCAAACTAGTCGGTCAGTGGTTGCTCTTTGACCGACTAATCAGTGTCGAAACCCTAATTTTTGGGCAGCTATTTAAACCCCCCAAACGTTTTTCTTTTCTTCTTTCACTTCTCCTGAGCCTCCTTCATCCCCAAATCATCATCCTTCTAACCCTAGCCCTCCCCCTTCATCAAGAGTCCCTCTTCCACTCCGTTTTGGCCGGCCACCACCTCTAGGTCGCCGGAAAACCCCCAAAAATCCCCAAAACCCCATTTCTCCAGATTTTCTCCCCATTTCCAGATCTGAACCCTAGGTTCCCCGGATCATTTCTTCTGTTGTCGTGCTTGCTCGGCATCGTTCTTCCGCTCCGATACGGTAATAAATCGATCTCTTAATATTCTCATAACCCATTTTGTGTTTTTGTGAAACCCTAATAAAAACTAGGTTGGATGTTGTTCTAATATTGTTTTGTCATGGCAGCGATTTCATCTCAGTAGTTAGCATTTGTGTGACGGCCTCGTTGATCGCCATCCTCGGTGCTAGGCAAGTGAAACTTGCCTCTTAGGGTTTTTGGGCCATGTCTTAGGCCATTTGCTTGTTGTAGGCGAAAAGAGACTAGGCGACGAAATGATACTCGCCTAGGCGCAATTTCAGGAACTAGCTTGACAACGAAGCTAGATCCGTCGTTTATCATGTTGCATAACTACCATGTCATGTTTAATTTCAATTAATTGTACGCGAATTAATTGTCATCCATGCTATCCATGTTGAATGTCGCATTCGTAGCACACTCTACAATACTTGTGTTTCCTGGCTCGTGTTCCAGAAGCGGGCTACGTGAGTTGGTTGATAGCCAATGCCCGATCTACTAGTTTCCGGCTAGGCACCTGCGTTGTAGGCATAACCCTACGCCATACGTGTTAAATACACTTCCTGGCTTGTGATCCAGAAGCGAGCATTCCGTGTTCGGGGGTAATGCCCTGGCTCGATACACGTGGAGGGGTAGAGATAAACGGTCACTTGAGCTTAGGGGTTGGCCCGATCAGCCACTCTAGCCAACAGGCAGAATCTCTGTGCACAACTTGTTACTTGACGTGTTCACTTGACGTGAACTACTTGACTTGTACTTGTCCGTGTTTTACTTGTAAAACTTGTTATCCATGCCTTACTTGCCACTTGCTACTTGTGCTTCCCATTACTTGTCATTTCCACACTATACTTGCCATGTCACGCATCATACTATAACTGTTAGGTTGTTAGTTTACCTTACTTTCAGTTTCCTTGCCCAAGTCTTTTAGACTTGCTGACATGTGCCCCTCTACTCTTTTGGGTGACACATGTTAGATACTGAGCCTGAGTTTATTGTTGAGGACGAGGTGTTTGCGGACACCGAGCCCGAGCCTGTGTTTGACGAGGACTTCGTGGACACGGGCGATCAGTCGTAGAGACTGTTTTGTTGTTGTTTAGACTGCTTTTGTTGTCGATGCGTAGCACCAATACTTTGTGCCATGTTGGCTTTTGTTGGCCTTGTTCTGGGCCTTTAGACTCTTTCTTTTAGCATGGTGGCTTTTCTGTGATGTTGAACTTATTTTAATATTGGACAAACTCTGAGATTTGAGATTTTATTTCTGTCTATCCTTGTGTTATTATTGTTGTTCTGTTTGTGGTTACAGGGACCTGCTTATGTTTTATTGACTCTTATCGGGTTTGGGGCTTCACAGCTCCACTCTCATGCGGACCTTTTCACGTCTCGCCTCCATTTTAGGGAAGCGGGGCGTGACACTTACCAAAGGCAATGTAGTCAAATGTTTATCTTAATTTGTATCTGTACCAACTCATCATAAAGGCATTTCTCATAGGAACTGTTAAGTAGAGACTGTAAGTGGATAGTTTTTATATAGTTACCATTGATGATAAAGGAAAAAAATGAGATTTTGGAAGAAAAAAGTTGACGTCCTCCATACAGTGACGTACCATCAGAAATTTTGTAGATCCAAATATAAAGGAGCAGAAGCCATAGGCGTAACATCCAGTGACCTCTGCCCTCGTCGGTTGATCATCCAACCCCATGCTCAGCCCCAACACATTGTACCTGATATCCTCTTGTAGGAAATTCCATTGATCATTTTCAAAAAAGCTTCAAACTTTAAATCTTTAGGCCAAATCCCAGAAAGTAACAGTCACTAACATAACTGTTAAATTCAGAGCAACTTGTTTATGAATTTTCCAATTAAAAATCCAGTTTTCTACTAAAATCCATCAATCCTTATCCAAATGATCTACAGTTTAAACGCATACACAAAAATGACTAAGAACAGTGGCTAAACACAAAGAAAGTAGTAGAAAAGAAATATCCCATGTTTTTACTTACTTGCTAGAGATCAAGGAACTCGACACGCTTATGACAATAAAATCACAGGTTTTTACTTACCTCCTTTTTTGAGTAATTTTGCTTGAAAAGTTGGCTTTTTGAGAAATTTCTGTTATCCATGTTGCTTTAATAATGGTTAATACATTACTCGTAAAAGGTTTCATTTTTGTGCGAGCTGTGTCTTTTGATCGTAATGGTAATGTATACGTAAACTGGAACTGAAACACTTTGAAAAAATTGTTCTCCCTGCCAATTTTTTGCACCATGGTCAGCAATATGTGAAATCATTTAACAGACAATAGCATCAAAGAATAGACTTAGAGTACTTTGTTGTTAGAAAAAATTGTCATGGTAAAAAAAGCAAAATGGAATAATATGATAGATATTTTGAGTAAAATGGTAATAAAATTGTCATGGTATAATCAGCAGACAAATAAAGAATTTAGGACCAATATAGAGGCTAATGTTTGTCATGGTATAATCAGAAGACAGATAAATTGGAAAATAATTAGAACCATATTACAAATAACAATTAGAATCATGGCCTTCTTCTCTGCAGGTTCTTCTGATTGTTGGATTTTTTCGCCATTATTGTGGAATATTTGAATATAAGAAACAAGAGCAAAGACAATGATTTTTTTTAAAACCAAAACCAAAACAGGAAGAATATATAGCAAATTGGAAAACAATTTGAACCATATTACAAATAACAGAAGAAGTGGAAAAATGATATTTTTTTTGTTGTTTGAGGAGAGGAATACGCAGATTTTTTGTTGTTTGTTGCTAACACCAGATCTGTGAGAGATCAAAAGGGGCAAAAGATCGTATTTTTAACAACAATTAATCAGCAATAAATCATGTAAGTATGCAGAAAGCAATAATTAAATCACGCTTGAACAAAATGGCATTCATAATAATTGTTAATCAAAGTAAAAATAACATATGCAAATATTTTACTAAAGATATAATCATTTCAATGACAATAAAAAATAAGGGCACTTTCATAAATTCAACACATTAACATTGGAAGATCATCTTATTCATGATCATCAAAAATAGACCTATATACAAATTCGGGCTCATCTCTCTAAATAGTTCTAAACATTTTTATTCAAAATCTTGTACTAAATAAAATGATAATTATAAGATACATGTATTCCGAACTCTATTAATATTACATCCATTTATATGACACCTTAAAGTAACCAATTCTCACATATAACTCATACGAATAGAAACCCTAACAAAAAGTTTGAAATAACACTACCACAACAAAATGCATAGAACATAAACAACTAATAAAATTCCTAAGCTTCAGGTAGCATTTCAAATTCATACCTGATATTATCATCATCAGCAAATTCCTAAGCTTCAGGGGATATCTTAAATGGATGAGAGCAGCTCATGATCACCTTCATGTGCCGCTGTTGCACACGGAGGGTGTTATTAGCCATTAGGGTGCCGGTTTTGGTTGTATCTGCATGGTGTTAATTTAGATATTGGTGTGAACAGGATTCTCAACTTTATGGATTCCAAATACACAAACTTTTAGTAACCAACAGGAGAACCTAATAAAGGTTGGCTGCCACCAAGGTTCATCAAGCTAATGGAAGTGTAACTCTTAAAAACCACAACATCAAAAATATTAAGTCCAAATTATAAAAGAAATGTGGTGTAGTCCTCATTGTTAACCAAGAAAACAGAATAGTGAAAAATTCTGTTTGCTAGCCTAATATATTAATTAGGAAGCTCAACTTAACCTAAGAACAAAATCAATTAATAGAATGAGATCAAAATCCATGAAACAGTAGCTTCCGTCTGTATCTTACACTATCTAAAATTTCCTAGCCATTGAATTTTTTGATGGCAAGGTGTGAGGGAACTTCATGGATCTAGAATGAGTACGCCATGGCAGTTTTGAAGGATGAAGATAAGGACGTGTGAGTAATCTAATATGGAGTCCAAGAAGAAACATTATTTTGATCAGACCCTGTCTAATGATTCGTGTGATCTATCAGGTCAGGGTAGATCAAAATTCTGAGTTTAACAAACTTTTAGAATGTGTACTGTATATACATATCCTTTATTTGTTAAAAGAAATATGTATAGAACTTCTGAGTCAAGCAAACTTTTAGCATGTGCATTGTACATGCATATCTTAATCAGTTAAAAAGGTGATGTATAGAATTCCATACGCAGGCCAGAGGCATGCATCATACATTTAAAAATAAGAGATCATGAATAGAATATGCTCAGAGCCTTATACAGTCTTCTCTAAAGGGCTAAACCCCCCCTCAATTTATGCAATCAGGCAGAACAAAAAGATTACAATTGACAAAAAAATGCTTGTACATATACTCTGTTAGGGCCATGATGACATCAGAGCAGACAACCAGATCCTTCTCAATAAATCCTAAATGAATGATATGAATATCAAATAAGATACAAATCAATCACAGTGAGTGGTTGTAAACTCTTGACTGCATGTGTGTGTGCGCACACACATACGAGAGAGTTACTTAGTCAAGATACTTCTTAAAACATCTAATTATTACAAATCACAGTCAAGATACTACTTAAAACCCACAATCACAAGCTCCCTTTAATAAGCACATTTGAGTTACATAACTTACCTTTTGAGTATATCTTTGAAGAATTCCTTGCAAATGAAACAATATCATCTGGAGAAAGTGTCTCAAATCTGAAAGGAACTGCACATTCATTAGAAACTTTGTATGTAAAACATGATAACAAACAAAACGGTGCTAGACTAACAAAAACCAATTAAATGTGATCATATTGAATGCACAAAACCCAATTAATTGTGATCATATTGGTTCTGATGATTTAATTTCTGACAGAGGCTATGGACTTGCTCACAAAACATGAAGCTTATTTGTTTTAGTACTTCTTACGTTTAAGATGTAAAAAATGTATATACTGCAATCAACTGAGAAAATACAGTTTGCCTGCATACATGCCCTTACATGCTTTTCTTATGATAAATAACTGAGAAAAAATAATGATAGCAATAAACAAAATGAAATAGAAATCTTCCATGTCAAAATGAGATGATAAAATACTACAAAGGGCAAGGATGCAATTCAAATTTTGAGTCATAAAAGTAAGAAAATATCAAAACATTCTCGCCCCCTATAGAAACTTTGTTTCATGGTGTCAACCCCTGAAATTTAATGATACAGGAAGCGTTAAGAGAAAATTGTGTATCTATGGTGGTTGTGTGAGATATTTATGTTGTGCTAGCAATAAGCAATTCCCATGCAGCATCTTCCTTATATAAGGAATGATTTCTTAATTTCAACTCCGTTACGAAAAATTCCCAAAAATCAACATTTATCAACAAAATTGCAACCAAAAAGCAAACAAATCCATAATTTTTTAATCTCACAAAAGGGTTTCTGATACAACCCTAGGAAATGGGCAAGGCTCAATATCTCAACTTAATCCAAAAAATACCGAAAGTCAAAAGCACGAACCGATCATTTTATCGATGAGTTTGATCTCATCATGAGCCTACTCGATCAACTCCTCGACCTGCTCCCAATCACGTTCCTCCTGGCAGACGCTAATGCAGTGGTTGGTGAATCTCTCGACTGCCTTCTGGTAGCCCTTGTTGTCTTTGTGTAGATTGAGATCATGACCTTGCGAGCGTTCGGGACCACGTCGAGGCCGGCGAATCCCCGTCGTCTCCTTCGCTGTGGTTTTTTTGGGGAAGGACAGTGGGATCAATGGCTGGCTGATGGGGTTTTCAAATTGAGAAGAGCGAGGGAGAGAGATCTGAGTAAATTCCCAAATTCAAAAGTTTTCAAACCGAAACTGAGTGGGGTTTTTGTTTGGATTGGTTTTTGTAACCAAAACTGATAATTTAAACGTCCATTGGTTTCCCCCCCAACCAATTTAAATATGCATTGATTTTCAAAATTTGAGTTTCCCAAACAAAATTTCCCCCCCAACATACACACCTTAACCAATATCTCATATCAATTTCTCATATGCAATTTCTCAAATACAAAATCTATTAACAAACATATGTATTAACAAACATATCTGAATTCTCTTATCCATTTTCTCATAACCAATTTATCTTAAACAACAACTCTTATCCAATAACTAACATCCCTCATATATACCCAATTTCTCGTATCTTATCAAAAACTCTTATCCAAAAACCCATGATAACATCCCTATTTTATAGTGTGTGTATATGTGTGTGTGTGTGTGTGTGTGTGTGTGTGTGTGTGTGTGTGTGTGTGTGTGTGTGTGTGTGTGTGTGTGTGTGTGTGTGTGTGTGTGTGTGTGTGCCAATGACAATGAAACACCTCCCGCGTAACCCTAATGGCCAAATAGGTCAAATGTGATTTCTAGCAATACATCGAAGTGGATCTTGACTGGACAAGCACCGGACCCCAACCCCCAACACAACTAGTGTGTTGCCGTACGAATTGGACTCAGATTGCTAGAAATCCCCATTGACACATTTCATCGAACACATGCCATGCAACCAAGTCAAATGAAACAACCCAAGCATCAATCCTACCCTAACCCGTATTAGGGTTCATCAACACTACTCCATGGTGAGAAACAAAAAAACAAGCAAAGCAAATAACATACAAACATTCACCATTGAGCAAAATGAAAACAACACAATACAATAGAAAATGAGAGAAGAAAAATACTTATCTTGATTCGAATCCAACAATCCGGTACAAGATTTATTGAGCAAAGACCTAATCTAATCTACCCTAAGCCCCCTAGCAAAGGGGCTGAAAAAGCCCTAAAAACTCAAGAAGAACCTGCCCAAGTCGTGCCCCCAATCTCTATTTATAAACCCCTCAAAAACCCTCTTGGGTCGGGTTCAGAACTGTCAAAAAAGGCCCACCCGATCGGGTGAAAACTCACCCGATCGGGTGGAATAAACAGAGAGCACGAAACTGCTGAAATTGACTTCAACCGATCGGTTGGACTCCCAACCGATCGGATGAAGTGAAATTTCAGACAGCAGCCAATTTCAGCACACAGCTGCGCTCAGAAAATTCCAGAAAAATCTAGAAAATCGGATTCGGGCATGCGACCTATCGTTGGAAAGCTAACGACGATGCCGACGCTAGAAAAATAAGAGATCACCCAAAATCCTTCTGGAATGATAGCAGATCTTCAATGAATAAGCAGCGGTGCGCGAAAGGGGACGAAAAGGCCACCCGATCGGTTGAAATGTCAACCGATCGGGTGAGCAGCTTGTTGCTTCGGTCGTCGCCTTCGGGAGCTTCAACCGGTCACTGAGGAGAGCGGGTGGAGTCGTCGGTTCGATATTTGAGGCGATGCGGCTACAGATGAACCGATCGGGTGATAAGTCACCCGATCGGTTGGAATTACGCCCAAATTCCCGAGAACTCAGCTGTGTTCAACCGGTCGACGAACCGGTCGGTTGATCTTCACTTGGCTTCAGCTTCCGCCTGGGTCGGACACGCGTGCATCACCCGATCGGTTGGCTGTGTCCAACCGATCGGGTGGGGCTGAAAGATGGCAATCTTGGTCGTTTGACCCCCTGGATCACGTGTGACCCCTCCCATTGCTCCGGGGACTCATGATATCGTTGTTTTATGTCCCAAATGCTGTAAATTCCTGTAAATTACCAAAAACACAGAAAAGTGAAAGAAAACGAGAAAACACGAGAAAACGAATACAAGACGGCGGTAAATAATGGAAAAACACGGGAGAAAACGTGCGCAAATATATGAAATATAAACGCACGTCACTTACATCTATGTGTTTGGTACGGGAGTGATGTACCAGATTCTTGGAAAGACATATAGCACTTTGGTTATCAACCATGATAGGGCAAGTATCACAATTGACAACATAGTCTCTAAGAGTGTGTCTCATCCAAAGAACTTGTACACATGCAAGACCCGCGGCAATACATTCCGCTTCAGTTGTGGACAATGATACCGAGTTCTGTTTCTTGGAAAACCAATAAACTAAGGAATTTCCTAGAAAATGGTAAGTGCCATTAGTAGTTTTCCTATCGGATTTGCATCCGGCAAAGTCGGCATCACTATATGAGATTAACTCATATGGGCTAGATTTAGGGTAAAGTAACCCATAATCTAGTGAATAATTAAGATAACGAAATATTCATTTAACCGCAATCAAGTGTGACTCTTTAGGTCTAGCTTGATATCTAGCACACAAGCACACGAAAAACATGATATCGAGCCTATTAGCAGTTAAATAAAGAAGCTGCCGATCATACCTCGATATAGACGAACGTTTACATCTTTTCCGTTCTCATCCTTGTGTAGATGGGTTGTCATACTCATGTGAGTCCTTTTGCTTGAAGATGATTCCATCTCGAATCGCTTGATAAGCTCCCCTGTGTACTTTGTTTGATGTATGAAAGTTCCATCCTGTCGAATTTGTAGTCCAAGGAAGTAATTGAGCTCTCCCATGTGGCGCATCTCGAATTCATCCTTCATAGACTTAGAAAATTCTTGACAAAGATTAAAGTTAGTAGAACCAAATATTATATCGTCTACATAAACTTGAATCAATAGGATGCCATTTTCATAATCTTTAATGAAAAGTGTTGAATCAACTTCTTCCATTTTAAAACCTAAATCCAAAAGAAAGGTCTTGAGTCGATCATACCAAGCTCTATGGGCTTGTCTCAACCCATACAATGCTTTCTTAAGTTTGAAAACATGGTTTGGAAATTTTTCATGTATGAAACCGGGAGGTTGAAAAACATATACTTCTTCATTTACAATCCCATTTAAAAATGCACTTTTAACATCCATTTGAAATAGTTTGAAATTCTTATGAGATGCAAAAGATAAAAGTAATTTAATAGCTTCTAATCTAGCTACGGGGCAAAGGATTCTTCGAAATCGATACCTTCCTCTTGCCGGTAGCCTGAGCTACTAACCTTGCTTTGTTCCTTGTGATGACCTCATTCTCATCGGTCATGTTCTTGAAGATCCATTTGGTCCCAATAACTTGATGATCACTTGAAAGAGGAACGAGCTCTCAAACTTCATTTCTCTCGAATTGCATGAGTTCTTCTTCCATTGCCACTATCCAAGAGCTATCCTCACAAGCTTCTTGGATGTTCTTTGGATCAATGGTAGAGACAAATGCGCAATGAGAGAATTCTTCAATTCTTGACCTCGTTCAAACAACCACACCAATATCTCCAATAATTTGGTCATATGGATGGTTGCGAACGGTTGGGTAAGCTTTGGGTATTCCTGCATCACTTGGAACATCATTAATAATCTCATTAGTAGTGCTAGTCTCAATAATTGAATCATTAATCTTTACATTACTAAGAGAATCACATATAACATCTACACTATCATCTACAACATGAGGAAAATCAAAATCTTCATAAAATGATACGTGTAGTTATTCCTCGATCGTTGAAGAAGTTTTGTTGTATATTCGGTAGGCTTTGCTACGTGTGGAATATCCAACAAAAATTCCTTCATCGGATATTGGCTCAAATTTATCTAAATTACCAAAAGTGTTCTTGATAAAAAATTTCGGACCAAAAATTCGAAAATATTTAACTTGAGGCTTTTTGTCATAAAATAACTCAAAATAAGTTTTGTTCGTTCGGGGTCACACTAGGATCCTGTTGAGCACATAACATGCAGTCTGCACCGCCTCTGCCCAAAATTGTAGTCCAAGATGACTATCATGGAGCATAGTGCGAGCACACTCAATAAGCGTCCTATTCTTTTTATCTACTACACCATTTTATGGTGGAGCCCGAGGGAAGGAAAAATTGTGAGTTATCACGGTGTCATCATAAAACTTTGTAAAAGACTCATTCTTAAATTCTCCTCCATGATCACTACGGATAGTGATAATGGTGGATCCTAAGAGATTCTGAATCTTCTTTGCAAATATGGTAAACTCTTCAAAAGCTTCATTCTTATTAGTTAAGAATGAAACCCAAGTAAATCTAGAGAAGTCGCCAACGACAACTAATCCATAAGGAGCATTGCCTAAAGAAGCGGTTCTAATTGGCCCAAACAAGTCTAGATGAAGAAGTTTTAGGGGCCTCTTAGAAGTAATGCCTTCTTTAAGCTTAAAAGATGATTTACTAAGTTTACCTCTTTGACATGAATCACAAAATTTTTTCTTACTAAAAGCAATTTTTGAAAAACCTTTGACTAGATCATGCTTAGCTAACTTATATAAGTGCTTGAAATGAACATGACCAAAACGACGATGCCATAATAGTTGTTTATTTGTATTAGCAACTAAGCAGTGTTCTACGGTTTTAGGCAAGCTCAAATAATAAATAGTTTTACGCCTAATACCGGTAAATAAAACATGCGAATTAGAATCAACAATTTCACACATACCCTCTCCAAAGTTAATCTTGTAACCTTTGTCACAAAGTTGACTAATGGAGATAAGTGTGACATAAACCACTAACAAGATATACGTTAGTAATTAAAGGTTTGGAGGGGTTTCCGACTATACCTACTCCAATGATGGTTCCCTTTTGGTTACCTCCAAAAGTGACCGTTGCACCATCCTTGATGCTAATCACTTCGGAGAGCAATGAGGGATCTCCCGTCATATGTTTGGAACAACCACTGTCGCGAATCCATCCTTTCATTTTAGAGCTAGTTTGATCTTTCTTGCTCTTTTTCTTTCTCTTGGGTACATATATAATATACCATAAGCTCATGGTGCCTAATTTTTGTTGGGTCCATGGGGATTAGCCCGTTGGAAGCCAAGTCCAAGTGGACTTACGCTTCCCAACATAATTACTATTCTTAATAACATCATGAAAATAGGAATCAACATATGCATTCCTATCATTTAAGCTAGTGTTCTTAGGACCCCAAATGGTGTATGTTTTGGGTGTCCTTTTCCTAATTGCATGCATACTTGTTAGATTTCTATGTGGTGTATGCATCTTAGGAACATGGTTTCTAGCATATAAATGAGGTGGTGGATATGCATTGGACATACGAGGATTATATGTATGCTTGGGAACATGTATGTTGTATGAAACATATGGGTCATGCATGACATGCGGAGGATGTGCATACATGTAAGAATGATGTGTATGAGCAAGTGGGTGTATTGGAGCACGTACATGAGTATTTCTCATGTGTGGATTTGTACGTGTCCGTGGGTGTGGAGCATAGAAAGTGTCATGAGTATCCACTTGTGAAGTATGAGATTTTCTATGTGGATGAAGGTTTGTGTACATGTAAGCATGGCTTCTCTTTTGGTTTCCACCCTTAGTGGGTTTCTTGCCAAAAGGAAGAGACAGTGAAGTGGTGACTTTCTTGGTAGGTTTGCTACTTATAGTGTCTTTGACACCACTTGTGGATGCACCGGAGGAAGACCTCACAAAGTCTATAGTGACACCACTATATGAAGTGTGTGCATTGGATGCATTTGCTTCCACAAAACCAAGACCAACACGATGTGTGGCTGGAAATTGGTTTGCCAGCAAATCGTCCAATTGTCCTTTTCCCTTATTGAATCTCACAATAAGGGAGGACATGAGCTTATATTTCTCCTTAAGATAAGAAATATTGGTATCCAATGTGGACACCCGTGCTTTGAGCTCGTGCACTTGAGTTTTAAGAGAATCATTCTCTAAACCTAATTGTGTGTGTCATGAAACTAGATCACTGTTATCCTTAGGATGTGTTTGATCTAGTTAAGATTTGAGGGTATTCACCTCATTTCTCAAAGTGACATTTTGAGAAGCTAAAGTCGCTTTCTCAAGGGTTAAAGTATCAACAATGGTGTCATTGTTGATAATGCATGGAATGGATGGATTGCTAACATTCAATTTCTTTCAGCTAGTATATCTAAGCATTAAAGATGGATACCTAGCAAATAATTCCTCATTAACAATGCGTAATTCATCCATAGTTACCTCGGTATCATCCATGTCGGAATCACTCTCATCAGAGAGTGAATCTTCTCGAGCCATGAAGCACATGTGAGGACTTTCACCCTTCTCATCATCAGAATCACTTGATGAGTCTCCACTTGAGTCATCGAATGTACCGACGAGTCCTTTCTTCTTATCTCTCTTATTCTTATCGAACTTGTGGTACTTCGGAGCCTTCCACTTTTCTTATTTTTTAGCATTGGGCAATCCTTCTTGATGTGCCCTGGCTTGTTACACTTAAAGCAAAGAGAGGAAGTATTATTAGTATACTCAAATCTTTTGTTAGAGAGAAATTTACCTTTGCGAAAGATGCATTGGAACTTCTTCTCCGTTTGGGCCATTTCACCCAAGTCCATCACATCTTTTGAATCTTCACTATCGGAGGATGAGGAATTGGCGTTGAATGCCAAAGCTTTCTTCTTGGCCTCCAAAAGATTCATCATAGCTCGAATCTTTAATTGGTTCTCCCGTCTTACTTCATAAGACATGAGAGTCCCGATAAGATTCACAACTGTGTAAGTCTTCAAGTCGTTGACCTCCTCGATGGTGATAGCTCTTCTTTCCCATTTGGAGGTCATTCCATTATGATCTTTCTTACTTTTTTTGGTTTGGTGTATGTTCGGCCAAGAGCTTCCAGTTCATTGGTGATGTCGGTAAAACGTCCGTACATCGATGCTATGTTTTTATTTTCCTGCATATGAAACATATCGAAGTTTTGCACGGCAACATAGAGTTTAGAAAGTTTTAACTTGTTCGTTCCCTCATGGGTAACGACGAGATGGTTTCAAATTTGATATGCACTCTTGCATGTGCATATCTTGTTGAACTCATTCGGGTCCAACGCACAATGAAGAGCGTTCATTGCTTGTGCGTTGTTGACTTCAACGTATTTTTCGGAAATCGTCCATTTTTTGAAATCTGCTTCGGTGGGCTCGACGTATTACTTGTGGAGTGTTCTCCAAAGTGAAGCACTCCTTAGGAACGACTCCATCCGGCATTTCCAATAGCCAAAGATCGTGCCATTGAAACATGGAGGACACACCGTTGATTGACCTTTGAAAAGTGTGGACGCTCCATCACGATCGTGATTGTTGTACGAAATCAGTGGAGGAATGTTGTTGTTGTTGGAAGCCATAGCTATAACCTTGCGCTCTGATAAAAATTGTAAGGACCCTGGCTATGGAGAAAACACTAGAAGGGGGGTTGAATAGTGTTTAAGCAATTTAAAAAGATAGTTACACCAATTTAAATTCTTAACCAACAAAATAGTGCGGAATAGAAATAACCCCAAAATGAAACAAATGCAATTGCAAGGATGTTTCATGGGTTCAGATTACCCAAGTCACTTCCCAACTTGTTCCCGGTAATCCTACATCCCCTCCACCCGGTTAACAACCAGATACTCAAGTTAGAACCCTAACTTGAGGTTTCCTTAAAACCCACTTGTAGCAACCCTACAAATGAAATCAAAATACAATCCATGGACCTTGACTCCCACAACTTGGGAGCAAGCAAACCACTCTCACAACCCGAGAGTAAATTCAAATAACGAAAGTTATGAAATATGAAAACAACACTTACAATCACCTATGCCGTGAAGTAGAACTTGAAGGAGAAGTGTGTTGTGTGTTGAAAGACTCTCTTGGAAGATAGGAAAGCCCTTTCTCTTGACTACACCAAATGCCTAGAAGATGTCTCTTTGGTTCTAGGATGGAGAGCAAGAAATTTAAGATTGGAACTCTTAGGGCTTTAGGGTTTTGAGAACTTTGATCTTGAGAGATTTAGCAAAATGAAACTTGGAAGAATGAGTAACCTCTCAATGGAACAGTAGATGCTCCTTATATAGGTTTCTCAAAACCCTACAACCGAATTCAACGAAACTGCTTTGAAATCTATGAGAAAACTTTCAACGGATAGAATCTGAGCCCGCGACAGTCGATTGTTGAGGAAATCACAGTCGACTGGTACACGGTCAGATTGGGTAGGTGAGAATTCATAACGGTAAATTACCGCGTGGACAGTCGACTGATGAGGCAAAGACAGTCGACTGTTAAACCAACATGCGACTGTAAATCCTACTACAGGCGACTGGCCGTAAGATGGGTAAGTTGAAGAATTCTGGAAAACATCTGGGATAACAGTACAGACGACTGAAGAGGAGACGACAGTCGACTGTTAATCAAAACAGGCGACTGTAATTCCTTCTATAGACGACTGTTAAAACCCTGAGATTTTCCAGAGAGTTGAGTCAACAACTTGGTTCATAGACAAATGACTGATGCAGCATTGACAGTCGACTGTTGCAATGGATAGTCAACTATAAATCCAACATAAGTTGACTCGCCAGAGTAATCAGAGAAATAGACTTTGGGCTAAAGATAGACAGGCGACTGATTAACAAAACACAGTCGATTGTCACTTGGATAGGCGCCTGTGAATCATTCATAAGTCACCTGTGGGAATTAAAGCAGAGAAGCCCAAAACTAGACTGTAAAATTTTATGCATAACAGGCGACTGTAGAACAAAACACATGCGACTGTTTTTGAGATAGGCGACTGTAAAACGTTCACCAGTCGACTGTTATAAACAATACATGCACAATCAATATAGAAATGAATTGGAGTCTAAGGACGATTGATCTAATGATGTCCTAAGAATGAAATGAAGATGTGTGTGTGCTCCAACAATGTTTTGCTTCTAAGCTACATATTAGAAGAGATATAAGAAATTTACATTTGACAAACTCTCTCTTCTATTCAATCCATGAGCTTGAAGTCATCATGGAGCTTCATATCACCATCTACGATCATCCAATCCATTTCATTTGCCTTCAATGATCTTTGAGTGTCATCCATTGCAAGTAGATCTTCATAATAAGCCTAGGCAATGGATTAACCGCAAAATAGGGGATTAGTCACAAGTATTTATGTTTGCTCATCATTAACACCAAGTAGGGAGAAGTCCAATACTCAACACTGCTCGGTCGAGCAGGAAGTTGGTGAGATGGAGCTCGAAAACAGGTCGACTCGGTCGAGTCGCCACTCTGCTCGGTCGAGTCAGACGCACGTTCTGCTGGGCTTTGTGTATCAGTTCGACCGAGCAGCTTATGCTACTCGGTCGAGTCGCCTAGGAAAAATCCAAAACAACTCCTTTCTCTTGCCAGAATATCCTCCACTCCTTCCATAAGCTTTCGAACCTCGACGAACTCCTATAGAGCCTCGCCAATGGACTCATGGGCATGCTGGATGTGTCCATATCCAAAAGTGGTTTTGAATCGCTCCAAAATCCCTGAAAATCCACAAAACTTTACAAAACTCGAATATGCCGTTAGAATTGCAGTATCGTAAGAAAATGCGGGATTTGGATGCGGATATGACATGAAATGCAATGGAATGATGCTATGAAAAGATACAAAATATGGACATATCAAAATCCACCAAGCTTACCTCTTACTCGTCCTCGAGGAAGACGAATACTAGGTATGTCGGGCAATAAACAAAAGAAAATAAAAGTGATAAGAGATGGAAGGGGATGCTAAAATGTTCAATAAGATATCAAACCTCAGTAATACGTCACGTTGCTTCGAATAATACAACACATGCTAATAGTATCCTCAAATCTTACTAATCATGTGGCTAGCATGCAAATAAGGCAAAAGTAGGGATCTTCTAAAATCATGCCATCAACTCATATCAATTTCATGCAATCTATAGAATCTAGTACAAAAAGAGTTAGCAATGCACTTTTCAATCATTAGATACAAGTGGAGCACGAAGACATCACACCAACATGCAATAGAGAATGGAAAGAGATCATGCCATTCAAATATTCACTTCAAATCATGAAAAATTTCCAAAGCTAAAACATTTTGTAAAGTTCAAGCATTATCGAATCTCCCAGTTGTGCACCATCTCCACTTTAATGTTATGCTCACTCATATGATCAATTTGTTCACCCCCCAAGCTTAGCTCGAGGCGTCACATCTAGGAATAGGATGTGGAATTTTTCCTGTCTTTTCCCAAGTATTTATAGTAGCTTCTAAAAAAGGGATATGAAATAGTTTACTTCTCTTTTTCTCTTTCTTTTACTTTTTTTATTTTATTTTATTTAGGAGCTATCTTTTTCTTTTGGGATTTTTTTTTTGGGAAGTAGATACGGTAGAAGTAGTTGTAGGGGATGAAACCAAATGATATGTAAAGAATCATAAAGATATGTGGAGAAAGAAAATAATGTATCACTCGGTTCACTCATCAGAGGTGCACAACGACTCAATAGGATAATACTCTAACTAAACTCATAGCTAGCATGGATATTTTCATTCAGCTCAATAAATAGTGAAAGTATGCGGTAAAAAGCACAATGGTGTCAGGCATGCAAAATAGAAGTGGATAAGATAACAAATGGGTGCTCCAAGTATTTAATGATGTATGAACCTAGGTGCATTACCCAACAAAAGACGTACTAGATACTATTTCATGCATTCGATTTCAATTCTTATCCGGCATTATATTAGAAAGATCAGCAAGAGAATATGCCAGCATATAAATAGTAAAACTAAGACTACCCTAAATAGCATGTCAACATATATAAGCATCGTGAGTAGCTACTGAGGGCTAGGAGAGATATCATCATGCAGAACAATTCTAGCTAAAAGGGAGAAAGGCGGAGAAAGTAAGAAAATAAAAATAGGCATGCAAGCATGGCAGAAAGTGAAAAATGTGATGCTGAATGAGAAGAAAAAAATGAAAAGGTGAAAAGATGGGTGGAAAATGAAGAAAAAGTAAAAATAAAAATAAAGCGATAACGCTCATTCCCCAAGATAAACACAACGGTGTCCTCACTGCTAAGAGCACGCTGGCATGCGGGAAATGATGCTAGGGTGTGCGATATGGTAAGGAGATAAAAAGTGAACTAAAATAAATATATGCAAACAAAAAAAAGGTGATGGTGCAAATGCATGGAATGATGCATGGTGTGGCCTTCCCCAAGGGGGTCCACGGTGCCAAGGCTGAAGGGTAGGAGAGTGTGGCCATGAAGGGATATCGGCGATGGCAACTGCAGAAACATTCGCAGCAGAAATAGGAGCTATCATCGACACAGATGTGAAGACAGAAGTCGAGACGATCTCAGTGAGTATAGCCACTTCAGGTGAGGTAGTGGAGCCAGAGATAGGTGAATGGGACCCTATGGAGATAGGCATGGATGCTATAAGGTCCCTAAGCGGTTGAAAGGTGAAGGCAGGCTCATGTACCGAAAAGTCTAGAGCAATCTGCTCGGGTGCAGATAGGATGTTAGTGTCCTCAAGCATAGGACAGAAGAGACAGAGGCATGGGCCTCGGGGCAGAAGGTGGTGATAGTCTCCGAGGTCCTGACGGTGGTGGAGGTGGTAGAGTAGAAGGGTGGAAGAGGTAGTGCCTCCTGGTGGCAGAGGGTGCACAGGCAGAGCTAGAAGGGCAGCCACAATGGCGGCCAGGTTGAGCTCCTCGTCCTTGGAGGAGCAGAGCACCCGGTCATCGGCGACTACCTTGACGGGGGCTCCGAGGGGGTCGAGGACGTGGAGCACGAGAAGTGGTTGGACCCTATGTATCATCTAGCTCTGCTGGACATGCACTACGGTGGTGAGGTGAGGGGCGGGAAGGACAAAATGGGGTATGTGATGGGTGCCTACTAGAGGTCCAGTGACGTGCCCCATAAGGCCGAATGATGTGCATGTGCTCAAGCACACCTAAAGTCAAGCGCGTGGGGCCAGGAGGGTCACTAGGTCATCAGGAAGATCGATACCTAGCATCCATGCAAAGATGGTGAAGAATCCGCCACAGCAGATATCAGTGGCATAGTGAGTGTGGAAGGTCTGTAAAAGGCGATAATACAGCCAGTGGACTGCATCAGAAAGGACAAATGGGAGAAGGGAGCCGTCGGGATGGAAGCGCAGAGGTCGTGCCATTCCCATAAGATTGGAAAGCTCGGGTAGGGACATGGTCCCAACCTCTGGCCTGCAGAAAATGGTGGTGGCGAGGTGTCACTGCGGTAGCGAAGGCAATGATGCATAATGCATGATGCCTTCTCCTGGCTGGGGCGGTAATAGTCTAGACCAGAAATGCGATGCCAGAAAGAGGAGGCATCGAAAGTAGATAGCTCGTAGTCTAGGGAGAAGGCAGCTCGGGAGTCAGGGACGGCTGGGAAATGGAAGTGGGAGCAGATCATGGTGTATGTGACCACGAAGTTGTGGTCCAGCAGCCAGAAGGTAATACCATCGCTTGCCTGGGTGCAGGCGATGGAACTCAACACCTCCAAAGTGAGCACGAGTAGGTGGGTGCATGGACCACCAGGAGTCGGTCGAAACCGATGGTGCGGTATAGCCAATGGACTCCCTGCAGGAGTCCAAGGTGTCAAAGGGGGTAGCGACAACGATAAACTGTGTGGAAATGTGTCTCTGCTACGAAAGGGATATGAATCGGTCATGGTGTGCATCGTCCCTAAGTGTGATGCCGAATGTACGCACACATGGCAGCAGAGCGGCGAGAGAAACTGGAGGGGAGGGAGGTGCAGTAATGGGGATAGGGGCAGAAGTGGCGGGGATGTGTATGTGACGTGGGGGAGAAGAGTCGGACGTGGACGATGGATCACCCACGTACGCATCCTCGGTGGTGGGGGTAGTGACATGACGAGATCGGCGTGAGGGTCGAGAAGAGGAGGTGCCAGTGGCCTTCCTCTTCCCATGACGTGCAGGTGTGGGACCACCCTAGTGCGAGGTATAATGCAGAAGGCAATCTGTAGTGTCAGTAAAAAAGTAAAGAGTGTATAGAGTGTATCGACAAGGTGATCGCAGCGAGAATGCTGTGAGCGGTTGTGAGACTGCTGCTGATCAGAGGTCTCCCCAAGATGATCTGGGACATGTCCTCCTCAGTAGGTGAAACGTACCTGAAATAGAAGAAAAATAGAATGTCAGGGGTGAAAGGAGAAATATGCATGTGAGATGTGTGTTGCTGCTCGACCGAGCACAATCGATGCTCGATCGAGTAAGTGGGGCAGGGTTGGGCTGTTGAGGGTTACTTGACCGAGCAGCAGTTGTGCTCGGTCGAGTAGGGTAGAATAGGAAGGTGGGTCGGTCGATGACTCGACCGAGCACTAACTGTGCTTGGTCGAGTGGGTTGGATGTGGAGAGGGGGGCTGATTGCTTGGCCGAGCACTAATTTTGCTCGGTTGATTGAAGAGCGGTGCCCTAGGGGTGTGGGGCTGGAACGACGGTGGGGTGTTCGATATGACAGGGGGGTAAGGGAGAAGAAGGAGTGAAAGAGAGAGAAAGGGGGCAGAGAGAGAGAGAGAGAGAGAGATGGCAAACAGGAAAGGTGGCACGGACGGTGGCGCGGACGGCGGAGGGGAAGGCGTCGGTGGCGGTGCGGGTCGAGTAGTGGAGAGTGCTGGGTGCTCGGGCAGGGAGATTTGGGGAAATCAAAGAGTTTAGGGCTTAAAGAAGTCAATCTAGGTTTTGTTAACCCGACTTGATTGGAATGTGGGCCCTGCAAGATTAAGGGTGACACAACTCGGTCGAGCAGCGTTACTGATCGGTCAAGTCATAAATATAAATTGAAGAGTTTTTAGAATACTTCCTCAACTACTCGATCGAGTAGGGTCAACTCGGTCGAGTAATCATTGTGTCGTTGTTTCCCAGTTTCTCCCTTGCTCGGTCGAGTAGATGGGTACTCGGTCGAGTAGGCATCTACTCGACTGAGTAGAGGCTACTTGGGCCGTGTAGGCAGAACGTCGTTTTTCCAATGTTTCCATGTGCCTTCCTCAGCTCGATGGAGCAGATGGATACTCGGTCGAGTAAGGGACTACTCGATCGAGTAAATGCTGCTCGGGCCGTGTAGGCAGAACGACATTTTCCTTTGCTTTTCATGTGCCCTGCGCTACTCGACCGAGTACATGGCTACTCAGTCGAGTCACCTATGACCCTTTTCCCTTAACTTGCTCTTCACTCAGTTGCTCTCCTTCCAGCTCCCTTCATTCAAAACATCGATTTGTGTGCTTCCCTTAACGTTCAACCTGTAGAAAGGAAGAACCTAACAGATTTTTATAATTTTGCATTTTTAAGGAATAGAAAGCGTTTTTATTTGGTTTTCTGGGATAGATGAAGAAAAACAAAAGCTGAAAAAGAAGATCTAAGATATAAAAAGTCGGGTTGCCTCCCGAGTGCTCGTTTTGAGTCATGAGCTCGACCGCCTCAAGTTCTTCAATTGTTGTTTGGCGCATAAGAGATGCGTACATCATTCTTGCCAACGATAACGTGCGGTGGTATTTGGCATGCTTCCTCCCCATGTTTTTCCTCGGCTACGTGACTGATGGCTTCGGCTTCTTGTGGTGCAAAGAGTCGTCTGTGGGCTCCTCATCAAACACATGAAGATAGGCAGCAACCGCCTTGTTGTAGATGGGGTCGTGATCGGTCCATATTTTACGCCTTTTTTCTGCATGTTTGCATGCCATTTCGATTGCTCATATTGCGATTTTCATGATTATTCGACGATATTTCGTTACTTTTCACTATTTCTCGTTTTCGTCTGATTTCAGGAAGTATGGAGCAATCAGAAGAAAAAATGGGCTAAATGAACTAACAGCACTGAAGGATGAGTGGAAGAAGAAGAATAATGTCGAAGGAGTCGATGAGGAAGCGAGGAGGAGGAGAAATGAGCGCTGAAACAGGCCATTCGGCCGAGCAAGGCAGTTCACTCGACCGAGTGAAGCAGCCTACTCAGCCGAGCAAGACTGACCAAAGACATCTGCCTGACCAGAGTGCCACAATGCACTCGGCCGAGTGATTAATTCCACTCGACCGAGTAGAGAACTCCACTCGCCCGAGTGGAGGCTAAGAATTCGAAGAGGCTGAGTTACACTTCTAACTCGGTCGAGTCATATTTCCAGTCGACCGAGTCACACTTCTCACTCGGCCGAGTCGTATTTCCACTCGGCCGAATGTCACGAGCGCCCATATTTTCAGACAGCCTCTCACTCTTTTGCAATCTGCTATCGTTCCAGCAGGAAACATATTTTTCTCATATTTTTTATGGATAGTAGACTTCATGTCGGTTCCAACGCTGCTAAGAACATGCTAATCGAAGGTCAGATGAAATCTAGAGAATTTCTGCAAGTTGATGCTGCAGTGCTGGAATTTCTACTCGGCCAAAGTGAGAATCTCACTCGGCCTAGTGAGCACGGACCCAGAACTTAAGTTGCGATCAGAGTTAACTTTGTGCACGAATTTGAGAGGGGTTTTAGGGTTATTTTCTAGGATTTTGTGGGGACTATATATAGGGTTTGTAGCCGTCATTAAAAAGGGAGTTCCATTTTGTTTTCGTAGAGACTATTTTAGAGGTTAGGCCATGCCCTAGGCCCCCTCTTAGATCTAAAAGCTTGTAATTAGATTGAAGTTCTTCATCAGAGCTAAGTATATTTGTTCTTGTTGTTTGAATCAGTGATTTGATATCTTTTTATATGCAAGCAATGTTTTTATTGAATCCTATATCGTTATTGCTATGCTTGGTTGATCGTTGTTCTAGGGCATAGGGATGAACCCTATGGATCTAATTTCATATTTGTGATGAATGGATTTTTATGTTGCTGGAATTTCTAGAAGATTAGATCATGATTGATTTATTACGGATAGCTAGGAATTTCCATTGATCTGGAGTTTGCAAGAGATTGAGCTCTGATCAATGGGAAGGCCTAGATATTCGATTTAGATTTATAATCGAGATTCACTAAGTTTGGTTTGCAAGATATTGGATCAAAGCTAGCATTTTTATTATAAATATATACCCATATTCGTTTGCAAGAGATTGGACGAATATGAGCCATCACAATCTAGATCGTTACTCGAGTTTGCACGAGAGTGGGCTGGGGGGCGATTGAACGATGATGTCGATCTTAATGCTAGTGGCTTAGGTTGGGTTTGCACGAGAGTGGGCCCTAATCTAGGTTGCTATAAACTGGCAATAGCGCGAGAGCGTGAGCTTGGTTCTCTATTCAACTACGACTAGTTCACCTCAATTCAAGTCTTGTAACATTGAGATTCGCGATTCACAGAGATGCATGACAATCCGTAGTAGGGATTTCCTAGCCCTAGATACTTTTATTATATTGAATTTGAATCGATATTTGATTGAATTCTTTGTCATCGACACTGACATCCATCACCATTTCCATTACATCATACCATAACTTTCTCCACCGATAAAACTTTTGTAGTCAAACCAACCTAGGATAGATTGGAGCCAACACCACCTCCTCGTGTTCGATGTTCGCTCGCCATTATACCGTGCGCTTACGATAAAACTACGACTGTCTCCCGGGTGTGTATCCTGGGGCTGATCAAGTTTTTGGCACCGTTGTCGGTGAGGTGTTTCCCATTGGGTGCCAATTTGTCACAATTAGGTTGATTAGACTACGAAATTTTTTTTAACAAAATGAAATTTTCACCCTCACCACCTTTATTATCATTTCTATATTTTTTTGTGCCACTGATATTTTTCTCCAGGTATTTATCTTTGTTGATCAGGTATTATGGATGATATTATGTGGGCCACAGACTTTGATCAGAGTGCGCAGACGAGAGAATACTTTTGTAAGGAAATGCAGTGGCCTGAGCTTGATGAGATAAAAAGGGACTTTTTTGATGAGATGCATGCACACCAGGTTGAAATACAAGCCAGGATTGAAAAGAACTCCCTTCAATTGGAATGGGTGAAAAGAGACCTTGAAATGAGTGCACTCATGCTTAAGGTTGCAGGAATTTCCAAAGATATCAGTTCTGCTTCATCATCTTATGGGAAAGAAGCATCGCCAGTCATATCACCAGAGCCAGAATGTGCCGTCGTCGACACCACATCCTACAATGCAGCTATTGCTTATGAAGAGTGGATGGACGAAGAGACAGTGGAGGAAGCAGAAATTGAGTCATATGCGCTGCCAGAGGAGGACACATTTCAGAACTTATTGGAGGGTCTCTTGGAGTCAGTGAGGTTCACCGGTTCAATTAGCATTATAGCAGGTGATGCATTTGAGCTACGATTTGCAGGTTTTGTTATGAACCGTGTTTTAGTTGCAGGAACAATTGAGGAGGACATCCATATCAATCTTGAGGGGGATAGACTAAATTTTTTGGTTGCTTGCGGGCATTCTCCTCCACATGATACATCATCACAAGTTAACACACATGAGCAGACAGCATAACCATTCCAGAGGGAGCCTACATTGATAGTTGATGAGAAGGCAAAAGAGCACCCTGTGGAGCCAAAGCATGCTTTTTGAGGAGGCCTTACACACGGAGCCAGAGCTTAGCACCGAGGAGGCCGTGCATCGGGACGTGGACACAGCCATTCATGAGGATCCCGAGCACTACCCTCCTCTGATAGAGCTTCTGCAGCCACCTCATCCTTCCACTGATGTCGAGGACTATCCCACAGAGCTTACTGCTCCCACTCAGGGAGATATTTTTACACACTTCAGTTCTAAATCATGTATACCATTTGATATTTATTTTGATTCAGATGTTTTTGACACGTCGTACCTTTTACAGCACGCGTACGATTATGGACCGGAGGTACGCTTGGACGTGTCATATCTAAACGAACCTGTCGAGGAAGTCCACAGCTATGATCAGAGTTACCTGAGCAGCTTAGGGAGGACACCACAGAGACAGCTATCATAACACAGGAGGATATTGGATTATTTCCAGGGAAGTATCGTCCACCACTATTTATTTCCTATTTTTCTATGGACGATCCTCTTTGGAATACTTTTTCTGAGGTGAAATTTTTGCAGCGAACAGATGCATCCTATTCTCTGTAGGGTACAGGTGGAGTCATTGGAGAGATGTTGGAAGCTGATTGCTGGAATCTGATGGAGTCCGTGGACACATGTGTCTGGTGGAGCCACGAAAGGAGAAGTTGGAGCAGTTGCCTGTGCCGGCAAAGATACTGGATCTGCCTTCTGATATAGGTGATATCAATCCAGTAGTGTAGCAATAGCGTAAAATTTTATGCTTTAAATAAACACGAATCCTCTTGACAGCGAGAAGACCGTATAGATTTGCTTGAATAAATATTACCTCTTATGACGGCAACAAAATTTTTTTATACCCCAAACCCATTATATATATTAATTGCCATCTTCATATTTGATGTGTCACACCCTTTTTGCTCACCACTCATATAGCATCTCTTTCAAGTGAATACTCACATTCTTATTCGTTTGACTCGATCTCGCTTAGCAAATCCGTGACATTTTTGATCGAGTCATTCGAATAGGATTGTTTGGTATATGCTTGGGGGAAGGCGCTCTCATGCATCATTGTATATGCATGTAGTTGCATTAGGATTTCATGTCATTCATGTCATCCTTTTTCATTCTCCCCCATATTTATCGTTGTTCCTCATATTCTTCCATTATGATCACATTGAGGATAATGTGAAGTTTAAGCTTAGGGGAGTGCATTTCCATGCCATTTAGTTGCACTTTTATTCTATTTTTAGGGTTTTTAGAAATTTTCAAAAATTTTGCATCATCTTTTTTATTTTTCCATCTTATTTTTCTTTTATGCGTGTTCATGCATCATATTGTGTGCTTGTTTTTCTTTTCTTTCCTCTCTTTTACTTTTATTTCTTTATTTTTTTTCTCTTTTTCCGCTAGATGAATTTCGTATGATGATATCTCTTATTGCTTTAGCAACCATCACGATGCTTATTATTCCATGCCATGCTACTTAGAGTATTCCCTAGTCTTGCTATTCACATGTGCTTGCAAATCTATTTCTCTTGATGATTCCTCTATATGAATGCATGATATTAATTGAAGCTGAATGTATGGATTAGTGTTTAGTATGCTTTTGTTGGAAGTGCACCAAGATTCATGCATCAATTGTATATCAGAAGCATCTGCCTTATTGTCTTATTCACCTTCTGTTGCATGCCTGATATGATTGTACTCTTTACTGCTTGACTTCACTATTTATTGAAATGATTGAGAATAACCATGTTTACATATAAGTTTAGTTGATGTATTATCTTATTGAACCATTTGTGCACATCTTAGAGTGAACCGAGCGTTATACCATTTCCTTTTCCACATATATCTTTTTATTCTCTACATGTCACTTGAGTTCACCTCTTAAAGCTACTTATATCGCATCTATTTTCCAAAAAATCCATACAAAAGAAAAAAGGTTTGCTCCAAAAAGTACAAAAAGTCAAAGAGGAGCCGAAAACCAAAAATACAATTCATGTAGCTCCTACAAAAATCCAAACAGAAAAATGAAAAACAAAAGTTCAAAAAGAAAAAGAAAGATATTTCTCTATCTCATTATTGGAGCCACAAAATACTTGGAAAACCCAAGGCAAAAATCCCATTTTCCATTATCATATTCCTTTAGATGCAACGCCTCAAGCTAAGCTTGGGGGGTGAATTCATTTGACCATATGAGTGAGTACGACATTAGAGTGGAGAGGTGCACGAATGCGGAAGTTTGATAATAATAAGACTTAGAAAATTACATTGGCTATGGAGATTTCTTATGAATTGATATGAAATTGTGAATGACATGTCTCTTATTCCATTCTCTATTGCATGCTTGGTGTGATTCTTATATACTTCTGTTATAACTCTTGATTAAAAATTGCATCCCCAACATTCGTATATTAAATTCTATGAAATGTATGATGTGTATATGAATTGATTGTATGAATTTAGAGAGTCCCTTTTGTTGTTCTTAAAAGCTTGCAAGTACCATGTTTATGTAAGATATGAAATCTTTTAGCATGTGATTCGTATTTTCCGAGTTATCATGATGTGTATCTTATGGCTTAAGATCTGAGAGAATAATCTAGTGACCCCTTCCACTTCGTATTCTTTTCTTTCATTTCATTTCCCTTGTTTTCATTTCCCGAGTTCGTCTCTCTACTTATCTTCCTCGAGGATGAGTAAGAGGTAAGCTTGGGGAATTTTAATCGGTCCATAATTTACACCTTTTTTCTGCATGTTTGCATACCATTTCGATTGCTCATATTGCGATTTCATGATTATTCGACGATATTTCGCTACTTTTCACTATTTCTCGTTTTCGTCTGATTTCAGGAAATATGAAGCAATCAAGAGCAAAAATGGGCTAAAGGAACTAACGGTACTGAAGGATGAGTGGAAGAAGAAGAAGAACGTCGAAGGAGTCGACGAGGAATCGAGGAGCAGCAAAAATGAGCTCTGAAACAGGCCACTCGGCAGAGCAAGGCAGTTCACTCGACCGAGTGAAGCAGCCTACTCGGCCGAGCAAGACTGACCAAAGACATCTTCTTGACCAAAATTCCACAATGCACTCGGCTGAGTGGTTAATTCCACTCGGCCGAGTAGAGAAATCTACTCGCCTGAATGGAGGCCAAGAATTTGAAGAAAGCCATGCCGACTTCTCTGTTTTTTTGGATGATCTGTAGACTGACGTACTCGGCCGAGTCACTCTTCTAACTCGGCCGAGTCATATTTCCACTCTACCGAGTCACACTTCTCACTCGGCCGAGTCGTATTTCCACTCGGCCGAATGACACGAGCGCCCAGATTTTCAGACAGCCTCTCACTCTTTTGAAATATTATATCATTTCAGCAGGCAAAGTATTTTTCTCATATTGTTTATGGATAGTAGACTTCATGACGGTTCCAACGCCACTAAGAACACGCTAATTGGAGGTCGAATGAAATCTGGAGAATTTCTGCAAGTTGATGCTGCAGTGCTGGAATTTCTACTCGGCCAGACTGAGAATCTCACTCTGTCGAGTAAGCGCGGGCCCAAAACTTAAGTTATGTCCAGAGCTAACTTTGGGCACAAATTTAAGAGTGGTTTTAGGGTTATTTGCTAAGGTTTTAGGGGGACTATATATAGGGTTTGTAGCCGTCATTAGAAAGGGAGTTCCATTTTGTTTTCTTGGAGACTATTTTAGAGGTTAGGCCATGCCCTAGGTCCCCTCTTGGATCTAAAAGCTTGTAATTGGATTGAAGTTCTTCATCATAGCTAAGTATCTTTGCTCTTGTTGTTTGAATCAGCGATTTGATATCTTTTTATTTGCAAGCAATGTTTTTTATTGAATCCTATATCGTTATTACTATGCTTGGTTGATCGTTGTTCTAGAGCAAAGGGATGAACCATATGAATCAAATTTCAGATTTGTGATGAATGGATTTCTATGTTACTAGAATTGCTAGAAGGTTAGATTGTGATTGATTTATTACGGATAGCTAGGGATTTCCATTGATTTGGAGTTTGCAAGAGATTGGCCTCTGATCAATGGGAAGGCCTAGATATTCGATTTAGATTTATAATCGAGATTCACTAGGTTTTGTTTGCAAGAAATTGGACCAAAGCTAGCATTTTTATTATAAATCTATACCCATATTCGTTTGCAAGAGATTGGACGAATATGAGCTATCACAATCTAGATCGTAACTCGAGTTTGCACGAGAGTCGGCTCGGGGGGCGATTGAACGATGATGTCGATCTTAATGCCAGTGGCTTAGGTTAGGGTTTGCATGAGAGTGGGCCCTAATCTAGGTTGCTATAGACCGGTAATAGCACGAGAGCGTGAGCTTGGTTCTCTATTCAATTACGACTAGTTCACCTCAATTCAAGTCTTGTAACATTGAGATTCGCGATTCATAGAGAGGTATGACGATCCGTAGTTGGGATTCCCTAGCCCTATGTACTTTTATTATATTGAATTTGAATCGATATTTGACCGACTGCTTTATCATCGACACCGACATCCATCACCATTTCCATTACATCATACCATAACTATCTCCACCGATAAAACCTTCGTAGTCAAACCAACCTAGGATAAATTGGAGCCAACACCATCTCCTCGTGTTCGATACTTGCTCGCCACTACACCGGCGGTAAAACTACGACTGTCTTCTGGGTGTGTGATCACTCCATATTTTACACCTTTTTTCTGCATGTTTGCATGCCATTTTGATCGCTCAAATCGTGTTTTTCACGTTTATTCGACAATATTGCGATGCTTTTCACGATTTGTTGTTTTTGTCGTATTTCAGGAGATTTGGAGCGATTTGGAGTGATTCTGAGAGCACCCTCTCCGGAGTGTCACCGACGACTCTCTTGAGGGGTATTTCGCTATTGGAGAGGAGTGGAAGGAGAAAGAACATCGTAGGAGCGACGAGGAGGCGAAAATATGAAGTTTGGGCACTTTGAGCATTTCACTCGGCCGAGTGAAGGAGTCACTCGACCGACCATAGGAAGCCCGCTCGGCCGACCAGATCGGACACGCAACGGAGCTATATCAGCGTGTACTCGGCCGAGTATCACCATGGCACTCGGCCGAACCACGGATACCCACTCACCTGAGTGGCATCAAGACGGCGGCAGTAAAAATCCCAGACTTACTGTTTTTTATACAGACAATTTCCGAGTCGCGGTCCGCCCGAGTGACAATCGACGTCCGCCCGAGTGACTAAAGGTCGTCCGCCCGAGTGACCTCCGAGGAGTCGACCCCCGAGACCCCCTACTCTCTGTCTTTGTACAGGGTTCGTCACTCGGCCGAGTGAGCCGTGCAGCCTGTAGCGTAAACTGCGGATTTGAGGCTGCGCTGGGGCATTTTCGTCAGGGTTTTTTGGGCGATTTTGGGGGGTATTTAACCCCAGTTTTTAACCTAGTTTAGAGAGCTTTTTCAGAAATTTTTGCAGCCCTTTTAGATTAACTTTTTAGGGATTAGATTTAGCTTTTAGGGAGGAGAGAAAAGGGAGATTTTGTTGGATGCTATCTTGTTCTTCATTGGTTTGTATCTCTCTCCCTCAAAAACTCCATTTTTATTGATATTTTGAATATAGCAATGAATTCTATTGATTTTACTTGTGAATTTCTATTAAATTTTATTATGAATTGTGAGTAGTTCATCGTCTTAGGGCGTAGGGATGAACCCTACGAGCCCAATTTCGAATTTGTGATGAATTGGTGAAACTATTGCTAGGATTGATTAGGGTTAGTTTGGGATTGCTATAATACGATTAGCTAGGGATTCATACCGATTGGGATTTGCAAGAGATTGGATCCCAATTCGATAGGAAGCCCTAGATATTCGAATTGGGTTGTAATTGAATCTCTCCGGAATCGGTTTGCAAGAGATTGGACCGAAACTAGGGTTTTCGATTGCAATTCTATACCAATACCCGTTTGTAAGAGATTGGACGGGTAGGAACTATCCCAACCTAGGTCGTAGCTCGAGTTTGCACGAGAGTGGGCTCGAGATACGATTGAACGATGATGTTTTTCTTCACGCTAGTTTGCCTAGGTTAGGGTTTGCAAGAGATTGGACCCTACCCTAGGTTGGCTATAGACCGGCAATAGCGCGAGAGCGTGAGCTTGGTTCTACAATTAGTTGCAACTAGTTCACGCGAATTTCAATTCTAGCAATTGTGAAACCTACGGATCCCAATGACGAGATACGGCGAGTATCGGGGATTCCCTACCCCTAGGCGTCTATATTGATTTTTTATTTCTTTTATACATTTGAACGACTGTGACCGCATATTTGCGAACATTTCCCGACTTTTCCTATAGCCAGGTGATTTAAGAAGACACTGTTATTAGGCCTCCCTGTGTTCGATACCCGCTCGTCGCTACACCGTGCGCTTGCGGTAAGACTACGATAGTCGCCGCTCCGGGACGTGTGTCCGGGGCGCGATCAAGTTTTTGGCGCCGCTGCCGGGGAACGCTATTTTGACGGAGTTCTATTTGGATCACCCGGTTATTTTTCTTCAATTTCTTTATTTGTTTCTTCATTCTTTTCTAACTCTGTTTACAGCCCTATTTTGCAAGCTCCCCCGAAATTTTCCCACGAGATCTTAACAGGTAAAATGGGGGATGCAATTCCAATGAATGAGACTAGCCAAGGAGATGATGAATCTTTTGCGGAGCTGCTTAAGGAACTAATTGTTGAGGTCCACGTTACCAGAGCTTTTGCTATTAATATCGAGGACCCCGTCGAACAACTGTTTGCTAGCTTTGTGATGGATCAAATCTCCCCGGATGGGACTATTGGGGGCGATATCAGAGTTGATGTGAAGGACGACAAGCTATACTTTGAAGACGATAGAACATGCATCGAAGAGTACTACACTCCCGAGGAATACTTCGAACAAACCGATATTCAGGGAGATACACTCTACGACCCCCACTCTTGCATTTATGAATCTGCTGACGTATTTCTTGATCTCAGGAATGAACCGGAGCAAGGTGGTAGTCCTATCGATGCAAGCGTAGAATTGGAGAGCGTCTATTCAGATGCACCGTCCTCACTAGGGAGCGAATCTGAGCCTCCACCCGAGAGTGAGCTAAACTCAGAAGCTGAAGAAGAAGCCAAATTCACACGAAGTGACGAAGCAGAGGTTACGGCACCCTTTGAGGTAGAGCTTAAACAATTACCGCCGAATCTAAGGTACGCTTTCTTGGGTAGTAAGTTGACATTCCCGGTGATTGTTAATGCCCACCTTGGCCAAGATCAACTTGAAAAACTATTAGAAGTCCTTAGGGCTTACAAGGATGTCCTTGGCTATACTATCTCCGATCTTAAGGGAATAAGCCCTAGGCTATGCACGCATAGGATCCACTTAGAAAACACTGAAGCCACTTCTATTGAGCCTCAAAGGCGGTTGAACCCGAATATGAAGGAGGTAGTCAAAAAGGAAATCCTTAAATTGCTTGAGGCCGGCGTTATCTATCCAATCTCAGACAGTAGATGGGTTAGCCCCGTTCACGTCATCCCCAAGAAAGGGGGGATGACCGTTATAAAAAATGAAAAAGGAGAGCCCATTTCTACACGCACTGTCACGGGATGGCGGATGTGCATTGATTACCGAAAACTAAATAAAGCCACCCGAAAAGACCATTACCCACTACCCTTCATAGATCAAATGCTTGAACGGCTAGCTAAACATAAATAATTCTGTTACTTGGATGGGTATTCGGGGTTTTCCAAATCCCTTTGCATGAAGACGACCAAGAAAAGACCACATTTACTAGTCCTTATGGCACTTACACCTATCGTAGAATGCCCTTTGGTCTTTGCAATGCACCCGCCACCTTTCAGAGGTGCATGACCTCCATCTTTTCCGACTATATTGAAAATATTATGGAAGTTTTCATGGATGATTTCTCAGTTTATGGAAGTGAGTTTGATTCTTGTTTGGCTAATCTTACCAAAGTTCTAAAAAGATGTCAACAAAATAATCTTACTCTTAATTGGGAGAAGTGTCACTTCATGGTCACTGAAGGGATAGTGCTTGGGCACCTTGTCTCCTCAAGAGGGATTGAGGTTGATAAGGCGAAGATTGAGGTAATCGAGAAACTCCCTCCTCCTATTAATGTTAAGGGCATTAGGGGCTTTCTTGGTCATGCGGGGTTTTACCATCGCTTTATCAAGGATTTCGCCTTGATTGCCCGACCCCTTACCTCCTTACTTGCTAAAGATGCTCCATTTGTTTTTTCAGGAGAATGTTTGCGGGCGTTCAACACACTGAAGGAAGCACTAATCTCTGCGCCCATCATACAACCACCTGATTGGAGTCTTCCCTTTGAGCTCATGTGTGATGCAAGTGACCAAGCCATTGGAGCGGTATTGGGGCAAAGGAAAGATAGAAAGCTCCATGCAATATTTTATGCGAGCAAAACGTTGGATGACGCACAGAAAAATTACACAACTACGGAGAAAGAGCTTCTAGCAGTCGTTTATTCCGTTGAAAAGTTCCGCTCCTACCTCCTTGGATCCAAGGTGATAGTCCACACCGACCATGCGGCATTGAAGTATCTCCTAAACAAGAAAGAGGCCAAACCTAGGTTGATAAGGTGGATACTTCTATTGCAAGAGTTTGACTTGGAGATCAGAGATAAGAAGGGTACGGACAACGTTGTGGCAGATCATTTATCTAGGCTTATTCGCGACAAGGAGGACGAAAGTTTGCCCGTCGATGACTCCTTTGTTGATGAGAGGCTATACGCCATAAGGACCGGAGAAGTTCCTTGGTACGCGGACTATGTCAATTACTTGGCTTGTGGGATTAAACCATGCGGGATGCCCACACAGTAAAAGAGGAGGTTTATGCATGAGGTCCGTAGCTATTTCTGGGAAGATCCGTATCTCTTTAAGATAGGCAAGGATGGGGTTATCCGGAGATGCGTTTCTAAGGAGGAGGCCACCTCCATCATCTTGCATTGCCATGGTATGCCATGCGGGGGGCATCACGCCGCTTCTAAGACTACATCTAAGATATTGCAAAGTGGATTCTTTTGGCCAACCATGTTCAGAGACACGCACGACTTCGTCAAGGGGTGCGATAGATGCCAACGGACCGGGAATATTTCCAAACGAAATGAGATGCCAATGAGGCCCATTCTAGAGATCGAGCTCTTTGATTGTTGGGGAGTGGACTTCATGGGACCATTTCCGTCAAGCAATGGTAACAAGTATATCTTATTGGCCGTGGACTACGTCTCCAAATGGGTAGAAGCCATCGCCACCCCTACCAATGATGCGAGGGTAGTCTCCAGGTTTTTCAAGCAGAATATTTTTCCGCGCTCTGGGGTGCCCCGTACTTTGATAAGCGACGGGGGAAGTCACTTTATAGAAAACAAATTTGAAGCCATGTTGAAGAAGTACGGGGTAAACCATAGGATTGGTATGGCCTACCACCCTCAAACGAGCGGACAAGTGGAGGTTTCAAATAGAGAAATCAAGCAAATTCTTAAAAAGACCATAGATCGATCTAGAAAAGATTGGTCCATGAAGCTAAACGATGCCCTATGGGCATATCGCACGGCCTTTCGAACTCCCATTGGCACCACGCCGTTCCGACTTGTTTATGGAAAAGCTTGTCACCTACCGGTAGAGTTGGAGCACCGCACGTATTGGGCCATCAAGACCCTCAATTATGACTATAAGAGTGCGGCAGTGAGGTGACTCTTGGACATCAATGAGCTTGACGAAATTAGAAGAGATGCCTACGAGAGCTCAAGAATTTACAAAGAGAGGACTAAGATTCTCCACGACGCCCGCATAACCGTCACGGACTTCGAGGTCGGAGACAAGGTCTTGCTATTTAATTCCTGACTCCGACTATTCCCTGGGAAGTTGAGGTCACGGTGGTCCGGACCTTTCACCATCAAGCGCATACAACCGGGAGGAGCATTTGAATTGGAAGGGAAAGACGGAGCCACTTTCAAGGTGAATGGGCAACGTCTAAAGCATTATTTCAAAGGAGTTCCTATGGGCGAGGTAAATAGAATATATTTACTCAAGGGACGGCCGGACGACCTTTCATACATCCTTGATGAGGTCATTGAAGAGGTGATACCCCATTCCATCGGCGCACCCCACGAAGATAGCTTCAAAGAAGGCCTAGATTTGACCGAGGAAGAGAAGACGGAGCACTCCCCCGATATCTCCATGGTGATTGATGATAGCGACGCTGATGTCGCAAGAATACAGGAGCTCTGCAAGCTCTCGAAGTTGAGGACTCCGAAGAAAGCTCCACCGATACGAAGATCGGTGTCACCGGTAAAGAGGAAGACCGGAGCAAGCTCTAGCTTGGGGGAGCCACCCCCCAACATTGCCCGAGATGAAGGGGCACTGAGGAAGACCACACACCACAATGATCCAAATCCGGGCGGTCTTCCCAGAAAATTCGACGGGTGCATCTCATATGCACCCAACATCCCGAGATAAATTGAAAATTTAAAGGGGTCGAGCTCAAGACCTTAAACGAGTGCTGGTCGGGAGGCAACCCGACGGTTATCGCATTTTTCTATTTTAGTTTTTATTTTTTGTTTTAGACTTTATTAGTGTTTTTGAGTCGTTTGCCCGAAAATTTTTGACAACGGGTCCTATTTTCTTTGACATGAGAGGAGAACGGGATATCTATCATATGGAGGATAACTAAGGCGAAGAAGAGCGCTCCAGGAATGCGCTCGAGGCTTAGGAGAAGGAAGAAATCAACTGTAGAAAGAAAAAACAGAGATTAGAGCCAAAACGAAGCATCACAGCAGAAAACAGGATCTCACTCGGCCGAGTACCTTAGCCACTCGGTCGAGCAACCAACGTCGTCCGCCCGAGTGGCGCACCAACAAGGGAAGTCTGCTGCACCCAACTCTCTGTTTTTTTTTCGATTTCAGTATAAATTGCCACTCGGCCGAGTATATATCTTCACTCGGCCGAGTGAAACTGATACGCTCCTTGAGCGAGAATGCGAGAATTGCCGAGTAGCTTGTGCCACTCGGCCGAATGGACTTTTTCTACTCGGCCGAGGGTGGCAGATCCACTCGACCGAGTCGTATGAGGGGAGGAGTTTTTTAAAAATATTTTTCGTTACGATCACTCGGCCGAGTGACACCGTCACTCGGCCGAGTGACACCGTCACTCGGCCGAGTGACACCGTCACTCGGCCGAGTCGTAACCTCTCCTATATAAGGCGCAGCGGGCTCGGCGCGGAATTCGAAACGCCAATATTCCCAATTCTCGCCCGAGCCCATGCGACCACTGGTCTCCCTCGCCTGCAACGACCCTCACTCACCTGATCCCACATGCCGCCGGCCCCGATCGCCGACCCACCTCCGACGACTGCTCCGGCGACCACCCACCGACCGCCGGCGACCTCCCTCGCCGCCGGCCATCCTCCGGTACCCCCAATTTCGCCCCATTTCTCCATTTTCTCGTATTTTTCGACGATCCATGCACAAATCGAGCCCCTAAATCAAATTAATTACATTATCTATCTATTATACCCCTAACCCCTATGTATTTTGAATTTCACACGCTGATATCGTTTTTTGATGTGCAGGCTATCTTGGGGAGCTTAGGGGAGCTTCCGGGAGTGCTTTTGGCCTTGTGGAGTCGGCGTCTTCGCACGCATCCACCGTTTTGCTCTCACGGCATGTTTAGGTACCTTCGTTCCATTATTTTTGACACGCCACATTTTATATTCGTTGGGTGATCACTCGGGGCACACATGCCGCCCCGAACACGGCCATACACTAGGAGAGCTTCCACCAAGCAGAAGCGGCCGGATGAGCCCGGCCCCTCCCAAGAGATGGAGGACTCTCCTCCGCCTACACCACCTCACCCCACACATCCACAGCCTGCCGAGCCCATCCACCCACAGCCACCACCGGCTCCTATCGTCGGGCCGCTGGGGATCACGTTCAGGGACGACGCACAACGCGTCCGATTTGAGCGTATCGCCTAGCACCCGATAGTACCCTCCAGGTTTGCACACCTTGTAGACCTAGACCGCATGGGGGTACTTGAGGGGATGCTCACGTTGTACGACAACGTGGGTTGGCGAGACTTTCTTTCTGTGTCGGCGGACACCTACGTCCGTCCGACACTCGAGGTCCTCAGCTCGATCGCCCGGACCGCTGAGGGATGCTCCTTCAGACTCATGGATCGAGAGTGTCAGATCACTCTCGATATGCTTCGTGCGTTCTTTCAGTGGCTCGCAGTCCCCGTACCCGACCGAGCCTACGCCCCCACACACATCCCTCCCACATCCTTTGATTCACACGCCTTTTGGGCCCGGATCACAGGTTTACCACCAGCCTTTAACCCTAGTAGGGCCAAGGCCTCGGCCATTGTCCACCCCTGCCTCCGTATAGCACAGCGTCTTATGGTGACCACCTTTCTTGCGAGGTACGAGCCTGGGACGATGTCGACGCCTGAGCTCTATATGCTCTACGCGATGACCCGCCCCAGAGTTCTTGATAGGGATGGTGTTACGTTGGTCCCCGCCGTTGAGATTTGTTGGATATGGACGACATAAATACACCCATGAGGCGATGTATGAGGGTATACGGACCTCAGATGTTGCGTGCACGAAGGCGTGTGCGAAGGGAACCTTTTCTCGTGTGAAAAGGACCACTCGATAAGTGGAAAAAGCCACTCGATAAGTGGAAAAAGCCACTTTATAAGTGCAAAATGGCACTTGATAAGTGGATAAAGAAGAAGATAAACGAATGTGCTAATATAGGCTAATAAGCTTATATTTAGTTATTTCCTACAATAACTACCCCTAAAGCCTATAAATAGGACCCAAGGGTAAGGCATTCATTCACACTTTCCATGCCATAAGTTTGCATAAGGCATCTTATGTTCTTCTTCTCCCTTCCATTAAAATCCTCTTCTAGTTAGAGATTTAGGCGGTGAAACTCTGCTTCGATCCTCTGTGACGAAGTATCGACCGTTGAGGTGAATCCGAGGGCGAAGTTCCGAGATTACCGTGCCGCGTACGCAAGTGTAAGTCTCTACTTCATTATTCGATCCTAATGACGTTGTTTTGTCAGGATCCAACATTGGTATCGGAGCCATACGGATTCACTCCGGTCAGACGGTCGCCCTGTCGAAACTATGAACGAGTCGTTGTCTTTTTCACGAATGGGTATCCTACCATTATGGATATAGTAGGAACACTTCGTGATGGAGAGAACGCAGCGGTTGTTCTTTTCACGTTAGGGTCTCCTACCATTACAGATATGGCAGGAACTCTCTGTGACAGGAAGAACCGACCGTTCATATCGTCAAACTCGCTATCTTCATGGATGCTGAGTCTCCATTCATAGGGAATGGGCACGCTCTTCATGTGGAGCGCGTAGTTTACGAACTTTTTGAATTAAGTTATTTTTTTTGGCACACGGCCATTGGAGGATAACTACTTTCTCGACGAACGGGTGCTTCACCGGAGAAGAAGATGGTGGTTATTCCCATCGGGGAAGATGAATTTTGGTGCATGAAATCTATAGCCATATGGGCAATGGAGGCAATGCATCCCCCCTCCCCATGCGGAGGGGGTTGGCTACGGCCAATAACGACGAAAACCACCACGACCACCCCGTCGAGGGAGAGGAGTGCATGCGGCCACCCCATGCAAAGGGGGGAGACCGGCCATGGCCAAAGGGCCATGGCCGGCCTAGGCCAATAGGCCATGGCCGGTCGGCCCCGGCCCCAGCCATGGCCAGGGCCGGCCAGGGCCGGCCACGGCCAAGGCCAGGGAGCCCTGGCTGCGGCCTTGGCCAGGCCTGGCCGAGGCCAGGCCTGGGCCAGGAGGCCCTGGCCGGCCTCGGCCAGTGGCCAGGGCCGGCCCTGGCAGTGGCCAGGACTGCGCCCTGGCCGGCCTGGCCGGCCCTGGCAGTGGCCAAGGCCAATGCCCTGGCCTCAGGCCAGGGCCTGGCCGGCCTCGGCCAGGGCAGAGGCCCTGGCCGGCCTCGGCCAGGGCAGAGGCCCTGGCTGAGGGGCCAAGGCCCCTGGCCGGCCAGGGCAGAGGCCCTTGGTCGGCCCTTGGCCGGCCCCGGTCAGGGCAGAGGCCCTGGCCAAGGGGGTGCCAGATAATTGATTGGTCGGTATTGGTCGACCAATTCGGGATTATTGGTCGACCAATTTAGCCAGAGGCCTTGACAATGGTTTTGGCCCCGGCAACATGCAAGGTTAGCCCAAACGGGGCCGACGGCAATCGTCTGCGGCAAAATTTTCCAATAAGGGGGAAGCGCCTGGATCCATACGGGAGCCGACGACGATAGCTTGCAGAAAAATCCCCAAAGGGGGGATCCGACCTTGGCACGTCTACGACTCATCCCGGCACATGGCCAGGAAGTGCCGAATATTTCACTAGTATCATAAGGGTACTAGATTGAAAAATCCCCAAAGGGGGGATCCGGCCTTGGCATGGCTACGGCTCATCCCCGGCAAATGGCCAGGAAGTGCCGAATATTTCACTAGTATCATAAGGGTACTAGGTTGAAATATACATTTTTTTGAAAAATACGTTTTCATACGTTTTCAAAATACGCAAAAACGCTTTTCCGCTGCAAAGTACTATACGAGTACTTCTATTTGATAAAGTGATGGGGAAATATTGAAAGTTACTCTAGATGGTGATTGGAAACGTAGTGACCTTTTCGATTCTAGAGTAACATCTTCAATAGTTTTCGAAAGTAACTTATCAAATTATAAATATCATTCCAAGTGGGAGTTGAAATTAGAACTATCCAAATGGGATATTCTATTATCACTTCAAATGGGAATTATATTTTAAGAATTTTCAATGCAATGTTCTTGATCAAACCTTCGGTTTTGTGTCTTTTGCGGCATTTTAAAAGTAAAATGTCTTCCGCTTCAAAGAATATCGTCGCTGAGTTAAATAGAGGTGAAAAAATCAACGGCGATAATTACAAACTATGGTCCATCAAGATACAATACGTTTTAGAGGAGCAAGAAGTGCTCAAAACTCTAAAGAACGTAATGATTGAACGCGAGTTGGGCACTACGGCCCAACACAGACGAGACAAGGAAGCTTTTGATGCTTGGTCTCGGAAGAATAAGATAGCGCGCATTACGTTATTAAGCAGTATGGCTGATGACATAATGAGCATCTTCCGAGAACATGACTTAGCCATGGACATATGGTCCAAGCTTGAGGAGAAGTTTGGTGGCACATCGGTGTCCAAACTTCGTTCTTTAACTATAAGATTTGATTCATACAAGAAACGTCCAGATCATTCCATGGGGAAACATCTGCGACATATGGCGAATCTAATCTCAGAGTTAAAGGATGCAAATCATGTGCTCACAAATGAGCAACAAATCCAAGAAGTCATACGCTCCCTACCAAATGGGTGGGATCAGATGAAGATGCATCTCACTCATAATGAGAGCATCAAGACCTTCAGCGATGTTTCTAAGCACCTCGAATTAGAGGAAGAGCGGCTTGCGGCTGCCAAGCCAAGTGCAGAAGTGCACATTGTTGCTAGTTCCTCACACGGGGGAAAGAAACGTAAAGATCGTTCGAAGTCTTCTAATGAACGTAATAAGCAACCTGAGTCTACCAAGGAACCCAAACATAAGGGTGGGCACAAGAAATGGCACAAGAGGAAAGACTTGAAAAGGATCAAGTGCTTCAAGTGCAACAAGCTCGGTCACTATGCTTGTTCGTGTACGAGTGGAAGTGACGAGGTGCCACCGACCATATAACAATGGACAGACGGTCCTTCGTGGAGTATCACCGGATACCCCAAGGAACGAAGTGGATCTATGTAGGAAACAACACACGTGTTGAAGTGAAAGGCGTTGGGACTTGCAAGCTAGTCTTGGACAACGGCCGCACTCTCCTACTTCGTGATGTCCTCTTCGCTCCAGATATTCAAAGGAATATTATATCTGTAGTCGTGTTAATGGGTCTTGGTTATAACTGGTTCTTTCAAAATTGTAAAGTGGACTTGTTTTTGTAATAATTCCTTAATTGGCACGGGGTATGTATTTAATGGATTTATTGTATTAAATACAATGTATGATTCCTCTGATTGTAATGAAAATTTCCTTGATGCAAATTCTTCGACTTATGAGCCTGATATAATTTGTTGGCACGCAAGGCTTGGTCATATTGGACCAACGCGTATGGATAGACTTGCCAAACGTGGCTTTCTATCTAATGTTTCAAAGGTCGATATGTCGACCTGCGAACATTGCCTTGTGGGGAAATCTTGTCGAAAGCCGTTTGGAACCGGCACAAAGGCCGAGGTTCCATTACAGCTCCTCCATTCGGACATATGTGGTCCGATGAATGTCAAGACAAGGCGTAGGAAGTCCTATTTCATCACTTTTATTGATGATTTCACCCGATTCGGACATATCTATTTGATATCCCATAAAAGTGAAGCATTAACATGCTTTAAAAACTATATGAGTTTAGTGGAGAATCAATTAGATCGTAAGATTAAGGTCTTGCGAACCGATAGGGGCGGTGAATATCAATCAACAAGTTTTAAGGAACTTTGTGATGAAAATGGCATAGTACATCAGGTAACTATGCCTTACACTCCTCAACAAAATGGTGTTGCTGAAAGGAGGAATATGACTTTAATGGAAATGGTCCGTTCAATGATGGCGCAAGCTAACTTGCCAATTACCTTTTAGGGGTGATGCATTATTTAACGACCCCTTTCATTTTGAACCGCGTACCCTCGAAATCAGTTAGCTCCACTCCTTATGAGTTGTGGAACCAAAGGTCTCCTGACTTAAACATTTTAAAACCTTGGGGATGTGCATCCTACGCACATATTTCCTCCCATAAATATGGCAAACTTGGGCCAAGGGGAAGGAAATGTATCTTTATACGATACGCCGAAAACTCCAAAGGTTATGTTTTCGTTAGTCAGGAAGACAATGGTGGTCTAATTGAATTTGAGTCGAGGGATGTCACTTTCTTGGAAAACGAGTTTCCAAGACAGGGCGAGATAAGTCAGGACTTATCTCTATTTGAGATTTATGATCAAGATGGATTACCTCATTCGAGTGGGAGAATTCTTGGTGAAAACGAAAATACGTTTCAAACTTCACCAATGGATGATACGAATGACGCTAATCCTATTCCATATGGGAATAATGATCCAAGTGGGAGCATTTCTAACAACATTCCAAGTGGGAGTGATATTAGAATTGATCTAAATTCAAGTCAACAAGGACTTAAAGAATCTCAAATACGACGTAGTGGTCGTAGTACAAGATTGGCTCCTCTAAGATTTGAGGATGAATTTTCGCAAACCTTTTTTACTTTACTACAAGATGATGACGAGCCTGCTACTTTCAAACAGGATGTATCATGCCCTGCAAAAGACAAATGGATGGAAGCGATGAAGGAGGAATTGGAATCCATGAAAGTTAACCAAGTCTGGGACTTAGTTAACTTACCCAGAGGACGTAGAGCAATTGGGAACAAATGGGTTCTCAAGATCAAGCATAAGGCTTATGGCTCTATAGATAGATATAAAGCTTGCCTTGTCGCGAAAGGTTTTACGCAACAGGAAGTGATAGACTACGAAGAGACCTTCTCACATGTTGTGCGTTTTACCTCGATTCGCCTGATTCTGGCAATGGTAGCTTGCTTATACCTCGAATTACATCATATGGATGTAAAGACTGCCTTTCTCAATGGAGAATTGGACGAGGAGATCTATATGGAACAACCAACAGGGTTTGTAAAAGAAGGAAACGAACATAAGGTTTGTAAACTTCGTAAGTCCATATATGGTCTTAAATAATCCTCGAGGCAATGATATATACGATTTCAAGAAGTTTTCTTATCAAATGGATTTTCCATGCTTGATGAAGATAACTGTGTATATATCAAGAGGATTAAAAGCAAGTATGTTATTATGTCTCTATATGTAGATGACATTTTAATAACCAGAAATGACAAGGGCTTTGTGATGGATATCAAGGCTTGACTTTAATCAGTTTTTGAGATGAAAGACATGGGAGAAGCCACATATATCCTTGGAATTAAGATTTCAAGGAATCGTTCGAAGAAACTTCTTTCTCTTTCACAAGAGACTTATATAAAGAAGGTTCTAGAACGGTTTAATATGTAGGACTGCAAGTCCATTGATACTCCTATAAGCAGATGCGATAATTTATATCTGAAATCATGTCCAAAGAACCAAAAGGAAAAGGAAATTATGGAAAAAGTTCCATATTCCAGTGCAGTTGATAGTCTTATGTACGCTATGATGCATACAAGACCGGACATTTGTTTTGCCGTTGGAATGGTAAGTCGTTACCAATCCAACCAAGGGCAAGAACACTGGAAAGCGGTTAAGAGGATAATGCAGTATCTTAAAGGAATTGCAGACTTGCAAAAGACTATGATAAGACCAAGAAGGTAGACATAAGGTACATATCTACGCATGAGATGATAGCGGATCTGCTTACGAAGGCGATCCCCAGAAATGTGTTTTTACAAACACTTATCATCTCAAGGATTGCGTAAGAGCTGAGTTGTACCAATGTAAATTCCCATGTCTGTAAATGATCAAATTCAATAAAAGAATAAGTTCTTTTCAACATTGCATGTGAAATTTTAAGAAATGTTTGTGTACATTTTTGAAATCTCAGCTAGTTTTTCTAGTATGTCGGACAGATTGAGGTTGGCTCTCTCACATGAGCAACCGCCTTTATTTTATCAGACGGGTAAAATAAAGATGAGACCTGTTTAAAGTCAAAATCATCAGACTGATGATTTAGAGTCATGACTTAAACAAAATGGTCGTATGAAAGATCTGCATCATATGGATGTTTTCAAAAGATCTAAAAGGATTTGAAATCCTATCTGTCTTATGCGGAATGTGAGTCCAGAAGATTATTTGAGTAGTAAAAGGGACTCAAAGTCAGACATTGTGGTGTCTGGTTATCATCCTTACAACATCATTAAGACATACGCACCCTGGGAAAGGAGTAATGTTGTAATACGTATTCATACTACGTATGCATTTTGACCATTGGGTTAGAATAGTAATTGTGTTTACTATTATGTGAGACCCAAAGACCACATGGGTCTTAACTCGTTACCATTATGGACTCTAATTGGTACCTTAAGATTTAACTGGGTGATTGCTATCTTAGCATGTTGCTTATGGACTATGGTTAATTCGGTCCGGCGGGGCATGTTAGAAAAGCGAGTCAAGTCAAGATCAAAAGGATCGCAAGAAGAGGAAGATTAATTTCATATTCACATTTGGACTTTAGAGATTCAAAGCTGGCCAGCCAATTGTAATCCAGATGGGATTCAATTGTTGAATATAAAGTATAAGAAATGTGAAGAAATAATCTAGGGTAAAGCATGCGTTGATCTACTCAACTTTGCACCTCGAGGGGTGTTGTGTATCTCTAACAAGTGCACAACAACGGACTCTATACGCATGACGGTCACACTGCCTATTTCTCGGTATGATAAACAGAAGAGTTGAAGGAAAGATGTTTCCTTACAATCCCCTCAAGTGTGAGTGGGAGATGTTGGATATGGACGACATAAATACACCCATGAGGGGATGTATGAGGGTATACGGACCTCAGATGTCGCGTGCACGAAGGCGTGCACGAAGGGAACCTTTTCTCGTGTGAAAAGGACCACTCGATAAGTGGAAAAAGCCACTTGATAAGTGGAAAAAGCCACTTTATAAGTGGAAAAAGCCACTTTATAAGTGCAAAATGGCACTTGATAAGTGGATAAAGAAGAAGATAAATGAATGTGCTAATATAGGCTAATAAGCTTATATTTAGTTATTTCCTACAATAAATACCCCTAAAGCCTATAAATAGGACCCAAGGGTAAGGCATTCATTCACACTTTCCATGCCATAAGTTTACATAAGGCATCTTATGTTCTTCTTCTCCCTTCCATTAAAATCCTCTTCTAATTAGAGATTTAGGTGGTGAAACTCTGCTTCGATCCTCTGTGACGAAGTATCGACCGTTGTGGCGAATCCGAGGGCAAAGTTCCGAGATTACCGTGCCGCGTACGCAAGTGTAAGTCTCTACTTCATTATTCGATCCTAATGACGTTGTTTTGTCAGGATCCAACAAGATTGACGTCGCTAGCTGGTTTTTGGACCGCATCATCGTATCGGTGGGCGCTCGCTTCCCGATATGTTGCGGCGGCCTGATCACCCTGCTAGCCCTGATGACCGGTGAGGACCTTCCGGCTGACCTTAGGCTAGCACCGGGCCCCACTTCACTATCGATAGACGTCATGGACCGGATGAAGATGCTTCGTCCGCATGGCCAGCGGCACTGGGTATGGTTGCACGGTCCTTTCGGTGCTGACTACATGATCCTTCCGAACCCCGCTCAGACACACATAGGACCAGCACACGAGGACTGGCTTCCGGCGATGGATCTCCTGATCCCCGCCGCCTACGTGCTAGAGGCCGAGGGAGCTGAGCAGGCACACCCTGCAGCACAGCCTGCACCTGTTGACCCTGTGATCCCTCAGTCTACGCCTGCACCTTCTGCCGCTCCCGACACCTCTGTCCACACTTCTGCCGGTGTCGGGAGTACACTTGCTGAGCCGTCCTCCACTGCCACCACGCCTACCACCACCCCCACCACTGATGTGCCCCTGTCGATTGAGCCCCTTCTCTCTTTGCCACCCGAGCATCCACCTTCCATAGTTGAGAGCGGCGAGCCTTCCTTTTCTTCCATCGTGGAGACCCTACACACTTTGATCTCCGTTGGGATTTCACCTTTTGGACCCCACACTTCCTCCCCAGTGGTCGACCCCTCTGTCTCCACCGTAGCTGTTCTGACTGAGAGCGTCGTGACGTCTGTTCCCACGTCTGTGTCACTGACCTCTCTTGCCACCTCGTCACCGATTTTGTCTTCCACTCCCACTGCTGCTACTTCCACTTCACACCAGCCTGCGTCCCAGCCTCGCACTGAGGCTGGGCATCCACTAGTGAGCACAGCCCACATTCCACCCATGCATGCTGTCCCGATCACCTACACTGCCCGTATTAGACAGCCCCGACCTGCTCAGCCTAGACCTGTCCGTCCCTCCGCTCCACCACCCCCTGACGCCTTAGTTCAGAGCGTTCGCGCTCTTGAGGGGGCGTTGAGTGGACTCAGGGGCGATTTTAGGGCCATGTCTTCCACAGTCACCGCCATGCAGCAGCGCCTCGAGCTACTTCCCAGCATTCACTATTGCCTGACCCAGATTCTCGAGCGACTGCCACGACAACCACCCACCCAGCAGACTGTACCACGCCCACCACCCCCACCTCCGCCTCAGGACGGAGATGGTGCAGCCCCACCAGCTTAGGCACACCCTTGATGCCATTGACCCTTTTTGTCGTTTTGCTGCCCATTCTCTGCTTGGTCCTGATGATTTTTGACCCCCCCTCATCCCATCACTATTTTTGTCCACATTTTGATCATATCATTCTATATCCTTTTTCGGGAGTGAGGGAGAGTATTTTTGGTGACACCCACATATCTGCATCACTCTTATCCTTGTATGCATCACATTCGCATCATATTTTTCATTTTGTTCTCTTTATTTCTTTTTATCATGCATGCATACCCACCCCCCCTCCCATTACCCGTCTCTCGGTGTGCCACACTTCGCACATTGATGACACTGTGCACTCTAGCTTGGGGGAGTGAGTTCTTACACTTTTCGCTTTTATCACTTTTATTTTTAGTTTTTTCACGTTTTTCCACTTTTGCACCCCCTTTTTCATCACGTTTTTTCTTTTTTACCATGCATCACGTTTTTCTTATTTTCTTTGTGTGCTGCATTGTTAATGGTTTTATTTTCGTTTATCTTTGTTTTCTTTCATCTTTTGCTAGAGATGACTTTTCTGTGATGATGATGACATGGTGTTAGCTTTTCTCTATATGCATGCTACATTTGTCGTGTCATAGCTTTTTATTTCTGATATCATATGCTATGTTCTGCTTTGCATTTAGAAATAGTAACCCACTCTCTTTTGGTGTATGAAAATGGATGAAATTCTATTATTAGCTGATGTCTGATGATTCATATGTATGCTATCGTAGAAAACACACCAAGATTCACGCATTGATTGCTTATATCTGGAGTACTGCTTTCTTTCTCATATCACTTCTTATTGCATGATTTGTACGCTTCACTTCAGGTTGATTGAATGTTTGCTAGGTTTGATAAATCTGGATTAGTTTACTTTTTGAGATCAAACTGAGTAGATTATATTACCCTGCTGAAGTTGTCATGCACGTCCTATAGAGTGAACTGAGAGATACATTTATTTCTTTCTCCACATATCTTGAACATTATTTCTCTATTTTAAATTCATTGGTGAATCTCCCCTTAGCGATTCTATTATTGGCATTCCCCCGTTATTAAAATCACATGCTCCAAATTCCCCAAAACCCAAAGAAAAAAATACTTGTATATCCTTCTCTTTGATTTGGGATCATTTGTGTATATATGCTATTCAAAAAAGAGAGAGAAAGAAAGAAAAAGAAAAAGAAGAAAAAGAATTGAGAATAAGTGAAGAAAAGAGAAAAGAAGTTCGAAAACGATCCCATCTCATATCCTTTCTCTCTTTCTTCTCTCTTTTGCTTTTATTTTAGTTTTCTTTGATTTTTGGAGCTTCATAAGAAACAGGGATGTAAATATTGTTTTGTATGTGCCACCACTCTTATAGATAAGCTTGGGGGAGAGAATCCAATGATGTGTGAGAGAGTGACTACCTGACGGTGCATGACAACCTAGGCTAAGTAATATTTTATACTCGGCGAGATTGCTAAAGTTTCACGAAATCCAGAAATCTACGCTTAGCATTCATTTCATGAAAACCACACTTTTTCTATTCTTTCTACTCTATCGTGTGATATCTCTTATACTCCTTATAGAAAGCATTCAATTGAAAAGTGTGTGATCTACGGTATTGTATACCGCTTTAGATGCTTCAGACAATGTTAATCTTAGAATTATTCCATTTTTCATGCTATATTGGTATTCTTGGGTTTTCTATTTCAAATGCACCATTATACTATGATATCAAAATAAAAGTCTTTGACATGTGTTTTATATTCGATGCATGCTATATGAGTAAGCAAAACTCACATCCTGAGAAAATGATCTAGTAACTTCCCTCTTCGTTTTCTATTTTGTTTTTTGTTTTCCGTTTTCCGCCTTTCCATCGTTTTTATTTTATCTTTATTCACCGGGTTCGCCTTTTACTTATCTTTCTCGAGGACGAGTAAGAGATAAGCTTGGGGGATTTTGATCACTCCATATTTTACACCTTTTTTCTGCATGTTTGCATGCCATTTTGATCGCTCAAATCGTGTTTTTCACGTTTATTCGACAATATTGCGATGCTTTTCACGATTTGTTGTTTTTGTCGTATTTCAGGAGATTTGGAGCGATTTGGAGTGATTCTGAGATGCACCCACTCTGGAGTGTCACCGACGACTCTTTTGAGGGGTATTTCGCTATTGGAGAGGAGTGGAAGGAGAAAGAACGTCGTAGGAGCGACGAGGAGGCGAAAATATGAAGTTTGGGCAATTTGAGCATTTCACTCGGCCGAGTGAAGGAGTCACTCGGCCGACCATAGGAAGCCCGCTCGGCCGGCCAGATCGGACACGTAACGGAGCTATATCAGCGTGTACTCGGCCGAGTATCGCCATGTCACTCGGCCGAACCACGGATACCCACTCGCCCGAGTGGCATCAAGACGGCGGCAGCAAAAATCCCAGACTTACTGTTTTTTATACAGACAATTTCCGAGTCGCGGTCCGCTCGAGTGACAATCGACGTCCGCCCGAGTGACAAAGGACGTCTACCCGAGTGACTAAAGGCCGTCCACCCGAGTGACCTCCGAGGAGTTGACCCCCGAGACCCCCTACTCTCTGTCTTTGTACAGGGTTCGTCACTCGACCGAGTGACATTTGTCACTCGGCCGAGTGAGCCGCGCTGCCTGTAGCATAAACTGCAGATTTGAGGCTGCGCAGGGGCATTTTCGTCAGGGTTTTTTGGGCGATTTTGGGGGGTATTTAACCCCAGTTTTTAACCTAGTTTAGAGAGCTTTTTCAGAACTTTTTGCAGCCCTTTTAGATTAACTTTTTAGGGATTAGATTTAGCTTTTAGGGAGGAGAGAAAAGGGAGATTTTGTTGGATGCTATCTTGTTCTTCATTGGTTTGTATCTCTCTCCCTCAAAAACTCCATTTTTATTGATATTTTGAATATCGCAATGAATTCTATTGATTTTACTTGTGAATTTCTATTAAATTTTATTATGAATTGTGAGTAGTTCATCGTCTTAGGGCGTAGGGATGAACCCTACGAGCCCAATTTCGAATTTGTGATGAATTGGTGAAACTATTGCTAGGATTGATTGGGGTTAGTTTGGGATTGCTATAATACGATTAGCTAGGGATTCATACCGATTGGGATTTGCAAGAGATTGGATCCCAATTCGATAGGAAGCCCTAGATATTCGAATTGGGTTGTAATTGAATCTCTCCAGAATCTGTTTGCAAGAGATTGGACCGAAACTAGGGTTTTCGATTGCAATTCTGTACAAATACCCATTTGCAAGAGATTGGATGGGTAGGAACTATCCCAACCTAGGTCGTAGCTCGAGTTTGCACGAGAGTGGGCTCGAGATACTATTGAACGATGATGTTGTTCTTCACGCTAGTTTGCCTAGGTTAGGGTTTGCAAGAGATTGGACCCTACCCTAGGTTGGCTATAGACCGGCAATAGCGCAAGAGCGTGAGCTTGGTTCAACAATTAGTTGCAACTAGTTCACGTGAATTTCAATTCTAGCAATTGTGAAACCTACGGATCACAATGACGAGATACAGCGAGTAGCGGGGATTCCCTACCCCTAGGCGTCTATATTGATTTGTTATTTCTTTTATACATTTGAACGACTGTGACCGCATATTTGCGAACATTTCCCGACTTTTCCTATAGCCAGGTGATTGAAGAAGACACTGTTATTAGGCCTCCCTGTGTTCGATACCCGCTCGCCGCTACACCGTGCGCTTGCGGTAAGACTACGATCGTCGCCGCTCCGGGACGTGTGTCCGGGGCGCGATCAGTGTGTATCTAGGGGCTGATAAGGTCGCCATCGTCATCAACACTTGTTTTCATCGGTTCCTTCATGACCCCCTCAGCGGTATACTCCCCTATGGCATCATCTTCTAGGAGCTCCAGATAACTAGCTCCTTCTTCTCGGACATGCTCCCTCATAGGTTTTTGCAACCGGAATTTGGCTTCAATATTACCCACATTCAATGAGAGGATCCCTTCACGAACATCTATCAGGACGTCGGTCGTCACCATGAAGGGACGGCCAAGTATGAGCTAGGAAATCCCTCCCTCTGGCATATTTATTATAACAAAATCCACCGGCACACATAATCCAAGAGGTATTTGCAGAATGATGTCTCTGGCAATGCCTACCGAATACGTGATCAAGTGATCCGCTAGCTGTATGGACATGTTTGTGGGCTCCAATTAACTTCTAGTCTGTAGTCTTTCAAATATAGAAAGCGGCATCAAGCTGATGCTTGCTCCCAAGTCGATCAAAGCACGATTAATGGGCGTACCTCCTATAGAACCTGGGACTGTGAAGCTTCCCGGATCCGATAGCTTTCTTGGGAGATGGTTCTTTATGATGGAGGTAGAGTCCTCCATAAGCTTTAATTCCACATGCTTCTGCTTCCCGGTAATGAGGTCCTTCAGAAACTTCGCATAGAGAGGAATTTCTGTAATGGCATCCATAAAGGGGATGTTGAGCTAGATGCCCTTCAGAAGTTCCGTGAACTTTGAATACTTCTTCTCCATTTTAGCTAAAGCTAGCCTCTGTGGATATGGCAGAGGGGGTCGGCTTCCCTTATCCTTCGCGGCATTCTTAGGAGATGGATTACTAGAACTAGTTGCATCGTCCATTGGTACCGGTGTGACGGTGGGTGTGGTGGAAGGCGAGTCCGCTGGTTGAACCGGAGGACGCACAAGTGCACGCCCTCCACTCCCAAGCGTAGGAGTGTCAATGCAATAATAAATAACCGGTGAGTACCGGGTCAGATCACAGGGACAAGTCGTTCTATATTCAGAAAATTGATCGATAGAGAAAAATAATAGCGTGTTACAACCACCTCGCTAACGGTGGAAGTGTGTGTGAAAATGTGAGGTGAATCTAAATTCCTAACCTAAGTGGGTAGGGCTAGAGAACCAAATGGAAAGTTAGGATATCAAGGCGAGAGAGCATGGGTTGTGGGTTCATTGAGGTTAGTGTTAATCAAGTTCTAATTACCGCATATAACTCAATTGATCATCCGGCTAAGGACACTCAATCGGAAAATTTAACATTCAAGAACACAATAATTTGCAATATGGATGGATGTATCATCGTAGCACTAATCAAATATGAGCATGGTATTTTCTCAAATTGTGCCCTCTCGAGGCTTAACCAATCAAATTGTGCCCTAATAATCATCCAACATTAACATGAAATTGTGCAAGAGGAAATTAGAACTATAATTAACAACCAAACATAATGAATCACAAACCAAGCAATTTAACACTACTCAATCATCATGAAAAAGATGAAATCTTTACACAAAATTATCACCCAAAGTTCATTACAAAATAGAGATGTCAATCTACAAAAGGGGAAAGAGAGATAACACCAAAAGTCTCTCTAAGATGAAGCCCTCCTCCACCTTGAGCACCTCATCCAAGCTTCTAACCTCCTCCCATGGCCTCCATCCTCACCCAAGCCCAAAACTCAAACAGCCCAAAAAAACGAAAACTGCCGAGCAAAACTAAAAAACCCCCTTGCCGTTCAAAAACCCCATCAGGCCGTAATTAAAACATTGCGGGTCAGGCGCACGGGCGCCCGACCCGCAGACACGCGCGTTTTCACCTGCCCCGCTTTGGGGTGGGGTGCTGTAACAATCTGGGCCGGCCAAGCGGGCCGGCCCAGCATTTACTTTTTTTTATATTTTATTTTTTTAAGAAAGCCCAAGCGGCGGCCCGCTCGCTGAGCGGGCCGCTGGCATGCAGACCATTTTATATTTTTCTAATTTTTTTGTTTCAAAAATGTTGCGGCCCGCATGGGAAATGCCCAGCTCTTGGTTCCACGTGGCGCTTCCTGGTTGCGCCACGTGGCGCCCCATTGATTTACCCTTTTCTGATTTAAACCCCCATTTCTCCTCCAATTAATTCCAAAAAATACCTAGAAATTTCAGAAAAATCCCAGAAAATTCTAAAAAATCCCCAAGACTCCCAGGAGTACCTGAAAAATATGAAAAGGAGAAATTTGTAAATATGAAGATAAAATAAATATAATGACTATAATAAAGCAATATTGACCTCCAATAATCCATATAAAATACTCACATGCTCAAATAATTCCTAAAAATGGTGATATGATCAAATTAATAGCAGGAGCATATGAAAAATATCAGGAAGCCAATAACAAAGATAAAATCCTTATTTTGTGCCAAAAATGAGAGTAAGCTCCTAAAATGATATGAAATGAAAATATACCCAAAAAGAGCACGTTTAAGCCTAATCTTTAGCACAAAATGGGGGTAGTTAGGAGGTATAAATATACACTTTTCACTCCACGTCACACCCCCAACTAGTTTTTTGCTAGTCCGTAGCAAAATATGCGATAAATTCGGATTAAAGTGAAAAACATGCACCAAAATCAAGATATCCTCATGGCATACCCCAAATGATATTTACAAATGATTTCAAAGCTAATATACCCAATGTATGAAAGTAAACAACAAATCACATTCTCTTCAATCCAATTCAAAGAAAAGTAAGAAATAAGCACCGTATCGCATTCTTTGGGATATATCGCAAATGACAAAGTTTCTAACTTTCATGAAAATGGCCAAAACAAAAGAAATTCCTCTAAGTTGTGGGAGATGAGATTGCATCACTCATGTTGCTTATTCTTTCATTTATTCATTCATTTTTCTTTTCTTTTCTTTTTTTCTTGTTTTCTTTTTTTGGATGTTTATGTTTTGCATTCACGCGATAACGCTATGAAATGCAAACACCGCCCCCTTTTGCATACACGTGATAACGATATATAAGCAAAGGGATGGAATGATCCCCTAAATCTCATTTTTGGCGTCCTCCCCAATGTTTCGTGGGCCACCGGCTACTCAATTTGATTAGAAAGAAATATTCACTTTATTAGCTCTCTTTCTCATTCTCAACATGAATTGTCAACTCATCCACACACTCCTTAAGAGGAAAACAAAACATGCACTATATGGCCAACCCCAATCCAACCAAAAACTACACCATTCATCCCAACTCATGCAATCACTTACACCAAACTTGATCCAAATTATCTCAAAGAGAGTATCACGACATATAATGTAGTTTCATACATGGCATATTCACATATGAATCCAGACTGGAAAAGAATTAAACCATGCCAATCAAACATTTATGAATTTGATACCAAAATGATAATCTGAAAAATTGCATGGCATTAAGCATGTAGGGACTACGCTTAAAGCTAATGGCTTAGGGACGAGGAGGCAAAATATGATATGCAATGAAGTTAATGGGTGAAGGCAAAATGGAGGTATCTCAAAAAAAAATTTACGCTAACATCAAAATCCTAACAATCCTAAAGATTTTAACACTCTTTCCCCAACTTAAAATAAACATTGTCCTCAATGTTGGAAGAGTATTAGATCTCATAAAAGATCCTAGAAAAGAAAATAAAAGCATACGAAATTACTAAAATAAAACATTTATTTATTTACACTATTGGAAAGAGCACACCGTGGAAAAAGGCGGATCTCGAATGTATAACAACTGCTCGATCATATCATTTTGCTCCGCTGCCAGCTGCTTTGGAGCAAGGCCTCCACCGGCCTCCTTGGATTCCAGCAATGCAACTCTAAGTGTCCCCTTTGGATAATATGTGTCATGTGTGAGACGAGCTGCATCAATCCAAGCCATGTCCTCATGCCCTGCAAAAGCATTCCAAAACGGGTCGTCAAAACAAATAAAAGAATGTAAATGCAATGGACGACAATCTGAAGCAAATGTATATGGAAGCGAAAATTTGGGTTCAGAAATGCAAGGCATGAGATGGTGGAAACTTCCCTGAATACTGGCGCTAGGTGTAGCATGATACGCTGCCTCAGGAGGAGGGGGAAGTGGTTGCAGAAGAGAATCTGGAGGAGATGACAGCTCGGGCTCAACGTAGACCATCTCACAATCATCCTCGCTATCAGAAAGTGTAGGCTCCACAGACCTCCCCAGACTATGAAATGTAACCTGAAAATCTCCATGAATGATGGCATGGTGTGTATCCTGAGGTGAATGGTATATGACCTGCTGCACTGAAGCCGGAGAAAAGTCTGGCTCGGGCTCCATCATGGTCTGTAAACTCACTCCCTCGCCAAAATCATCCTCATCATCGTCAAAGAAAACTCTCTCAGTAGTCCGTCCCATGCACGCGTACACCTCAAAATGGGCGGATGTAGTAGGCTGAAAACATAACTCAGGCGCTCCAATCCTCCATATCGCTCGTGCCTTCACATGCATCCACCATAACATCACCACCAACATAAAAATGCATCGTGTCATCAACGTAGTCAACACGCACTCCATCATCCATCTCCCCTGGCTCATCCAAATGTATATGATTAAATTCATATACTTGGCTCCAATGCGCCCCATCATCACGTTCTACTTGTTCCTCCGTAGGGCCGTAATGGAATGAGCCCTCAGCTGGCTCCTCAGGCTGGTCCTGGACATGCTAGACTGTCTCCTCATACTCTGTAAGGTCCCTCAGGTAACACCATGAATCCTCGATCGAATAATTAAAGAACTCCACATCGCTGCTCGTCTACACGAAATCTCGCCCAGATGGTGATAATCCCTTATAAAAGATCTATAGGAGATGATCCTCGTGAAAGCTCTGGTGTGGGCATGCAAGCACCAAATCAGTGAACCTTCGCCAAGCCTGATGGTAGGCCTCCCATTCATCTTGGCTAAAGCTCGCTATATGCTGCTCCATAGCATGCCGCCCCTGTACCTGCACCAAGAAAATAGGCAAAAATACCCGGAGAAATTCAGCCTGAAATGACAACCAAGTAAAATGTGAGTCAAGAGATAACGAATCAAAACACAATCTAGCATCATCTTGTAAAGAAAAGGGAACAAAATCTAAAGTATATGCAATCATTATATATATTCCCACCAAGACATGAATACATCCATTCTTCAAATTTTTTAATATGTAAATGATGGTTATCCCACTCTTAGCCATGAAAGTATGACAGTAGTGGGATATCCTCCAAATCAATGTCGGAAAAATCTGAAGACGATGCCATGTTTTAAAAAAAATTCCAAGAAAATGAAAGTAAACAACCAAAAGACTCAATAAGTGGAAAATAAAAAAAAGGAATGACTCAATACTAAGAGATAGAAGTATCACACTAAAACTTTCAAAATCAATCAAAAAAGCTAATAATAGATTCTGTTGTCCCTGGCAACGATGCCAATTGGTTGAACCGGAGGACGCGCAAGTGCACGCCCTCCACTCCCAAGCGTAGGAGTGTCAATACAATAATAAATAACCGGTGAGTACCGGGTCGGATCACAGGGACAAGTCATTCTATATTCACAAAATTGATCGATAAAGAAAAATAATAGCATGTTACAACCACCTCGCTAACGGTGGAAATGTGTGTGAAAATGTGAGGTGAATCTAAATTCCTAACCTAAGTGTGTAGGGCTAGAGAACCAAATGGGAAGTTAGGATAGCTAGGCGAGAGAGCATGGGTTGTGGGTTCATTGAGGTTAACGTTGATCAAGTTCTAATTACCGCATATAACTCAATTGATCATCCGGCTAAGGACACTCAATCGGAAAATTTAACATTCAAGAACACAATAATTTGCAATATGGATGGATGTATCATCGTAGCACTAATCAAATATGAGCATGGTATTTTCTCAAATTGTGCCCTCTCGAGGCTTAACCAATCAAATTGTGCCCTAATAATCATCCAACATTAACATGAAATTGTGCAAGAGGAAATTAGAACTATAATTAACAACCAAACATAATGAATCACAAACCAAGCAATTTAACACTACTCAATCATCATGAAAAAGATGAAATCTTTACACAAAATTATCACCCAAAGTTCATTACAAAATAGAGATGTCAATCTACAAAAGGGGAAAGAGAGATAACACCAAAAGTCTCTCTAAGATGAAGCCCTCCTCCACCTTGAGCACCTCCTCTAAGCTTCTAACCTCCTCACATGGCCTCCATCCTCACCCAAGCCCTAAAAAACTCAAACAGCCCAAAAAAACGAAAACTGCCGAGCAGAACTAAAAAAAACCCCTGCCGTTCAAAACCCCCCGTAATTAAAACATTGCGGGTCGGGCGCATGGGCGCCCGACCCGCAGGCGCGCGCGTTTTCACCCGCCCCGCTTTGGGGCGGGTTGCTGCAACAATCTGGGCCGGCCCAGCATTTACTTTTTTTAAATATTTTTTTAAGAAAGCCCAAGCGGGGACTCGCTCGCTGAGTGGCCCGCTGACATGCGGGCCATTTTATATTTTTTTATTTTTTTGTTTCAAAAATGTTGCGGCCCGCATGGGAAATGCCCAGCTCTTGGCACGACGTGGCGCTGCCTGGTTGCGCCACGTGGCGCCCCATTGATTTACCCTTTTCTGATTTAAAACCCCATTTCTCCTCCAAATAATTCCAAAAAATACCTAGAATCTCAGAAAAATCCCAGAAAATTCTGAAAAATCCCCAAGACTCCCAGGAGTACCTGAAAAATAGGAGAAGGAGAAATTAGTCCATATGAAGATAAAATAAATATAATGACTATAATAAAGCAATATTGACCTCCAATAATCCATATAAAATACTCACATGCTCAAATAATTCCTAAAAATGGCGATATGATCACAATAATAGCAGGAGCATATGAAAAATATCAGGAAGCCAATAACAACGATAAAATCCATATTTTGTGCCAAGAATGAGAGTAAGCTCCTAAAGTGATATGAAATGAAAATATACCCAAAAAGAGCACATTTAAGCCTAATCTTTAGCACAAAATGGGGGTAGTTATGGGGTATAAATATGCACTTTTCACTCCGAATCATCTGCCCTCTCTCCATTCTTGGTAGGCTCATCTGTAGCCTCTTCACATCACTGCCAATAGTGGCATCCTCGGTTGTAACTTGTTCTTTGTTCGTGACCAGCACTATCACAGTGTCAGTTGCCCGTCCTCCATGCGTGGTAACGAAGACCATGACATTGGCTTGAGCCCTCAGATTCGGCTCCGGTTGCGAAGGCAACCCCCCTTGATTCTTAAGTAATTGGGACATCCGGCCCCTTAGCTCATCGAGCGACGTGTTTATGTTTTTGAATTGAGTATACGTGTCTTGGTTGAACCTGACTTGTCTGCTGATGAACGTCTCTAAGGTGGTCTCCAGATTGGAACGCGGCAGCGTTGGTGCATAGCCTTGCTGGGGCGGGCGATTAAATTGGTAGCCTGGTGGTCGATACGGTCCAGCTGGCATAAATCTACCCTGTTGTTGATGTGGTGGCTGTCCTTGTTGTTGTTGACGAGGTGGTGGTGGCCTCTGAAGCTGTGGAGGTTGTAGCCCCTCACTTGGGTTCCCATAAAACAATCCGCTGTGATTCCTTGCGGCCGGATGTTGCCACTGATTTCGCCCATCTCCTTGGACAAACTGTACGACTCCGATGATTTGGCTCCGTCATAATGTCCCTCATTGGAAACGTAACTTTGCTCTCCGTATTCCTACGAAGGATGATAGGCTGGGGTGCTGGTAGTTGTTGGGATGGAGTCCAACCGTTGTTCGACCCTAGCCACCTATTTACACAAAGTCTCAATGTGATAATCGAGGTGGCTAACAGCTTTTACATCAGGGGTCCTGGTGACAATGGTGCACTCCTCGCTTCACTGTTGGTTATTCGTTGCCATATGCTCAAGTAGATCGATGGCTTCCTCAGGCGATTTGTACAGTAGGGCGCTTTGCGCGGCAGCATCAATTATCATCTTCGTGCTGGGCTGCAGCCTGTTGTAGAAGCTTTGAACCAGATCCCAGGATTGGATCCCATGATAAGGGCACTAATGTTGGAGGTCCTTGAACCTTTCCTAGGTCTCGTAGAGAGATTCTTGCAGAAGCTGTTTAAAATTAGAGATAGACCCTCTGATCCGCACCGTCTTTGAGGGTGGATAGAATTTGTCTACAAAGGCTAGTGCCAGTTGCTCCTATGTAGTAAAGTGGTTGGACGGGTGGGCTCGTAGCCAGTATGAAGCTTTATCCCTCAAGGTGAAGGGGAAGAGCCTTAGCTTAATAGCGTCGTCGCTCACATCTTTGGCTTTAAATGTATCGCACTTCGCCAGAAAAGTATCAATGTGATGGTTTGGGTTCTCGTGCAGATGCCCATGGAAGGGATCATGCTACATCAGATTTATGAGCCTGGTCTTGAACTCGAAGCTAGCTGCCGCTAGTTGTGGTCTCAGAATGGAGGAATTATTTCTGAAGCTCGGTTTCATGTGGTCCCGGGTGGACCCGGTGTGAGGTGGAGTGGCGGTATTTTCTGCCATTTGATCAGAGAGTGTCTGACTCCTATTCGAGGCCCTGAGAGCTTTTGCTGTTTTCTCGATTTCAGCATCGAATAGAAATTCTTTATCAAAAGCTCCAAAGCGAGTGATCATGCACAAGACAGCTCAGAAAAATACCATAAGTAGCAAGATAATAATTAAAATGAATGAAAATGGTGGAAAGATAGGGAATGGTGAGAGTTGCTAGCAAACTCTTCAAAATAAAAATTAACTGAGATACACCGTAACCATCCCCAGCAACGGCACCAAAAACTTGACGCACCCCGAACTCACACTTAAAAACCACCGGGCATTTGGGCTTCATCCGCAAGCAGACAGTGTCAAATTATAGTATATAAGATTGTTGAATCACACAGGGACAGTGACAATGTATTGGGGTCTGAGATTATTTTTAGATCTCAGAATGAGATAGCAGTCGGTTTAGGAAGATTGGTTGGGGTTTGATAATAAGAGAAGCTAGGGCCTTAGGAATCACCTCTAAGACCATCGGAGGTTGATGTTAGAATGGTATTTTACGTTGCTTTGGGTTTAGGGGGTTGATCTCTCAGCTCATACCACTCTCGTGGGTTAGAACTTTGAGGTATTTCGGTGGCTCTCATTGACGCCATGGCAGTAGCCGTCAATGTAGTGATATAGTTTGTCGGTGGATCCCCTCAAGGCACAAGCCGGGCATGGTTACAAGTCTTGGTTGGATCCACTAACACCCTAATTTAATCCGTAGGATACTCTTTAAGCTAATCGATTCCACCGACCATGGGCACGATCTCAGTATGAGTTCTCCTAGGGATTTGGATGGATCGACTGGAATACTCCTCCTTTATTCCCAACACAACCTAAGATTACGGATCTACATCTCTTTCCTAGAGCCTTAGGGCTAACCCATCAGGTCTAGGGAAAACTACTCACACATAGCGATTACGACAATCAAAAACATACTCTCTACCGCAGAAAACATTATAGAAATTAAATCGAGTGAGTGATTAAGATCTTACGTACCAAAAATGAGAAAGAGCGATAGCAAACAGAGATCCGAATAATTCCCGCAGATTCCACAACAAAAGAGATAATAAAAATATAATCTTTCACCCAAGAACAACTCAATTCCAAAACCCTAGATCTAGATCTACAATCTCCTTTCTTGTTTTGATCATCCCTCCCTAAGCTCTATTCAAAAATATCGTCCAAAAAACTCTCCCCTTTCCAGTCTCAAAATCGCCTCCTATACATTCGTCTGGGACCCCACGAAAATAACCTGAAATTCTGGAGTCTGGGCCCGCATGTCGTCGACCGAGTCAGTGACTCGGTCGAGTAGACGCCTACTCGGTCGAGCAGGCGCATTAACTGCTCTTGGCTTGGGCGAAGGGGTCTGGGCTACTCGGTCGAGCAGCCCGCTTACTTGACCGAGCTATCAGTAGATCGGTTCTCCTTCCAAAATGTCACTCTGCCTACTCGGCCCGAGTAGGCATTGCTCGGTTGAGTCATCTGCTTTCCCGGTCGAGTAGGTACTTCTCGGTCGAGCGGGAAGTTGGTGAGATGGAGCTTGAAAACCGGTCAACTTGGTTCGAGTCGCCACTCTGCTCGGTCGAGTCGGATGCACGTTCTGCTGGGCTTTGAGTATCAGCTCGACCAAGCAGCTTGTGCTACTCGGTCGAGTCGCCTGGGAAAAATCCAAAACAACTCCTTTATCTTGCCAGATTCTCCTCCACTAATCCCATAAGCTTCTGAACCTCGGCGAACTCCTGTAGAGCCTCGCTAATGGACTCATGAGCATGCTGGATGTGTCTAAATCCAAAAGTTGTTCCGAATCGTTCCAAAATCCCTGAAAATCCACAAAACTCTACGAAACTCGAATATGGCATTAGAATTGCAGTATCGTAAGAAAATGCGGGATTTGGATGCGGATCTGACATGAAATGCAATGGAATGATGTTATGAAAAGATAGAAAATATGGACACATCACCACCCACCACGAGTCAATGAGCTGGGACATTATGGACATTCTAAATATTTTGAGGACGCATCATGCACCACCTATCATACTAGCACGTGCTCCTCTGGTCACACATGCCCCAATCATCGATCCAATTTCTCAGGCTTCTACAGGGCTTGTCACACTTTCTGTTGAGCCGGCTACACGTTAGTTGACCCACCTGTCCTCACACTTGTCGACCCACCTGTCGACCCGCCTCTTATTCCATCTTCTGGTCCTCAATAGCAGGACCCATCACCACCTCCAGAGGGTGGTGCCCCTACTTGATTATTATTTTTGCTCCTGTTCTCCCCATCATCCTTATTTTAGTGCACATATGTCCTTTCGGGGCCTTACACATGCTTAGCTTGGGGTAGGACCCATTATCATCCATTTGTATATCCATCATTGCATCATCTGCATCATCTGTTTGCTTGTACATATTTTAGGCATTAGGACATGCCTTGCATTTTTCTTTCTCATTTGTATGGATTCATTTTTTAGTTTTCCTTTTTTATTATTAATCACCCTTCCAACCTAGCATCATTTCCCGCCTAGCACGGGTGTTCTCAGCAGTGAGGACACTTCTGTGTTTAGTTTGGGGAATGAGCGCTATCACTTTTTATTTTTATTATCCTTCTGTTTTCTTTCACTTTACCCTTTTTAATTTTTATTTTCCATTCATTTTCCACCATATAATTTTTTTCCTTTTAGCATTATATTTTCCATCTTTTAATATGCTTGCATGCTTGTTTTATTTTATTTTTCCACCTTTCTTGTGCTTTTTATGCTAGATATATTCTATATGATGATATCTCTTACGCTTTAGCAACTATCACGATGCTTATTACTCTTGCCATGCTACTTAGAGTATTTCAGTATCTTGATATCCATATACTTGCAAATATATTTCTTTTGATGACTCCTTTAAGTAAATGCATGACATTTATTGATGCTGAATGTATGGATTAGTGTCTAGTATGCTTTTATTCGAAATGCACCAAGATTCATGCATCATTAGTATATCTGAAGCATCAGTTTTATTGTCTTATTCACCTTCTGTTGCATGCCTGACATGATTGTAAACTTTACCACTTGACTTTACTATTTGTTGAAATGATTGAGAATATCCATGCTTATATATGAGTTTTAGTTGATGTATTATCTTATTGAACCATTTGTGCACATCTTAGAGTGAACCGAGTGTTACATTATATTTCTTTCTCCACATATCTCTTTATTTCTTTACATGTCACTTGAGTTCGCCCCTTACAGCTACTTATACCGCATCTATTCCCAAAAATCCCTTGCAAAAGAAAAGCTAGCTCCAAAAAATACAAAAAACCAAAAAGAAGCCAAAACCAAAAATACAAATCCTATTGATCCTACAAAAATTCAAAAAGGAAAAAGTGTGAGAAACAAAAACAAAAAAAAGAAAAAAATTATTTCTCTATCTCATTATCGGAGCCACTTTTATACTTGGGAAAACCAAGGCAAAAATACCATTTTCCCCTATCATTTTCCTTTAGATGCGACGCCTCAAGCTAAGCTTGGAGGGTAAATTCATTTAACCATATGAGTGAGTATGACATTAGAGTGGAGTTATGCACGAATGGGAATATTTGATAATGCTGAAACTTAGCGAAATAGTTTATCTATGGAGATTTCTTATGATTTGATATGAATATATGAATGACATGGCTTTTATTCTATTCCCTATAGCATGCTTGGTGTGATTCTTATATGCTTCAGTTATAAGTCTTGTTTGAAAAGTGCATCACCAATGATTTGCATATTGAATTCTATGAATTGCACGAAGTGAATATGAGTTGATTGTATAAATTCAGAGAGTCCCTTTTTGTTGATCTTAAAAGCTTGCAAGTACCATGTTTAAGTAGGATATGAAAACTCTATAGCATGTGATTCATATTTTCCGAGTTATCATGATGTGTGGCTTATAGCTTGAGATCTAAGTGAATAATTCAGCGACCGCCTCCATTTTTCATTCTTTTTTCTATTTCTTATTTTCATCTCCCGGTGAGCTTCGTATTCGTCTTCCTCGAGGACGAGTAAGAGGTAAGCTTGGGGGATTTTCATGTGTCCATATTTTCCATGCATTTACTGCATCATTTCATATCATTTTCACCTTCCAAAGTTCACATTTTCATATATTATCGTGCGTTTAATGTTATATTCGAGTTTCGTATAAATTTGTGGAATTTCAGGAACTTTGGATCGAATTGGAGCAATTATAAGAAATGGACACATCCGAGCCATCCGAAACATCATTGGCAAGGTCAAACAAGTGTTTGGCAAGGTGAAGAAGAAGATTAGAGGAGAGGAGGAGAAGAGAATGAGATTTGAGAGCTCTAAAGGCATTAGGAGATGTTTTCCCAGGCAGCTCAGTCAAGCTGCTCAGCACTCGACCTAGTTGATACTCTTGAAGCCCCAAAAGATCGGATACGCCCCGCTCGACCGAGAGACATGTCACTCGGTCAGACCAACTCGGTAGGTACCAATACTTAGCAGAATTTCGAGAGCTTAAGGCCACTCGATCGAGCAGACCAGCTGCTCGACCGAGTGGAATCAAAATAGAGAGACGATTTCAAGGGTTTCTCCATCCACTGTAGCTTGACCGGGCAAGCAGAAGGCTTGACCGGGCAAGCAGAAGGCTCGACTGAGCAGAGCTTCTACTCGACTGAGTACAATCAAAAAAGTACGTTGATTCTAAAGACTTTTCAAGTCCAATGTGGCTCGACCAAGTGGAGGAGCTACTCGATCAAGTAGCCTATATCAGCCTAGAGCCAAAGAAGCAGCAAAGTGGAGCCGCATGTCCAGTTCGACCGAGCGGCACCGCTACTCGACCGAGTAGGTTGCCGCGACCTGACTTACTAGTGGGCCCAATTGCCCATATCTTCATATTTTTGTGGGGTCCATCGCCTTGTATATAAGAACAATTTTTATGCTATTTTTAAAGAGCACGTTATTTTGTATAGTTTTAAATTTTGTTTGGTTTTCTTAGAGAGTTTTCATAGCCGTCACAATTTTGTTGAAGACAAAGATTGGATTTTTATATATTGCTTTTTCTTGGAATCTTGTGATCTTAATTCTCTGCGATTGTCTACTAATCTACGACATTTTGGTAACGATTTCTAATCTTCTATTGCTTGCTTTAATGTCTTCTATTGCGATGATGATCTCTCTTGTTTTTATTGAATTCTCCATTGTTGTATGACCCATGAGTAGTCTTATCTAGGGCAAATGGATTAGCCTTAGGATCTTAGGATTTAGATGTAATTTTAGGATTTTTATGTTGTTTTGGTATAAAAGAGATGTGTTTTGGTTGATCTTGCCAAGTTTTTAGGAGATTCCAAATAGGGTTTGTGACCATGATAGTGACATGCACTTTGGACGGATATCCTATGAACTTAATGTAGAGAGATGTATGCCCTCGAGGCTATTTATCTTTGTAAACATCTTGTTCATAAATAAAATTATGCTTTGTGGTTCAAATTGTCTGAGTAATTCTCTATTCTATATATTGCTTAGATAATTTCCTTAGACCCCAAGTTAGGTTATACATGTTTCGAGATACAGATCACGATTATTAGAAATGTTTGACCAATATGAGCTTGAGTCTTAAAAGCGTTCGTGGTTGTAGATGCGTTGAGATAGGATATCTGCACATCGGACAAACCATTGTGTCTTTGTCTTGTTGGTCTCATAATCATGCGACTTGATAAAGTCGGAGACAAGACACATGTGCTCATTAGAGAATAAGTCCATTGAACGACCCAAATATAGAGTTATCAAATGGTTAAACATTAACTAACAGTCATTAATAACTCTAATGATGATAGGCAAGTTGGTCCTTAGAACTTGAGATCATTATACGAATCTGTGCATGAACAGTGTCACGTTGGTCTATGATCTAGCTTCGAGGCAAGTCCTGCTGAAAGATCTTAGGCTGTGTGACACTTGAAGCGTACGAGCTGAGTAGTGATCAAGAAAGAATTCGTCTCTTCCATTAATGGGAAGTCAGTGTCGCAGGTCAGTACGGCTCTCGGTAAAACCTTGACCAAGGTATGTTGTAGGATGTACAACTTATATGTACTAGAGACCGATGAATTCTAACCACTGTTAGCTAGTGGGGTTGACATAGTTCCATACCTTTGGCTAGGCAAGTAACATAGTTAAGACGAAGGGACTAAAACTGCGAAATTCGTCACGGACACATTCAGTGTGATTCCGACGGCACTTTTGTCGACAAGTCAATCACGTAAGTATGATTCTAAAACAGGGACGACACCTGCTGCTCATGGTTATTGTCATCTAGGGACTTCGAGACTCAACCTATAGTAGGGTCAGGCTGTAGGGTCTGACACCGAGTAGTATTCACGTCTTAGTAATAGGAAGAACGTAAAGAGGAATGCATTCAATGCAATAGAATTATTAAGTTCTCAAGTTAGTTGTGAGAAAAAATATTGGGATTGAAGTGGACTTCCTATGGAATCCACAGGAATAAACCGCGTTGGAAACGGAGCTCAAACGAGACCAGAAACGCAAAAACAGCACAAGGCAAAGGTAGGTTAGACCCACTTGGAAAAACGGGGACACCCGCAAGAGAAACGGGCAGCCCGATGTGTTCAGCAGGTGCAGCATGCTGAACCAGCAGGTGCGGCCCACTGGGTTTCAGTGGGCACGGCCTGCTGGTTCAGCGGGCCGAGCGCCCGCTTCGAGCGTGCCCAATGTGGGCGCGCACATTGCCTTTGGCAGGCGCGCCCGCTAGCTTAGCGGGCGCGCCCGTAACTTAAGTTGTTTTGGCTAGGTTTTTTTTTTGAAACCCTTGACGACTACAAAAAGTGTGACTTTTGCTCACCTTTGAGCAATTATTTGAGGTGTCAAACGAAGTCGGATTTCATCGCCGTTTGTTTCTATGCGTTCACCATTCAAAGCTCTTCAAAATGATAGGTAGTATCATCTTTAAAGCTCAATGGTGAGGAGATTTAATTAGTTAAAGTTAGGCCTTTAAGAAAGGCTTACTAACTTAAATTAAATCTCTCTTCGATTTATTAGTCCCACATTGCTCGTGAGACGAGCAAGGGGTCTAGCTCCTTATATAAATAGGGGTGGACACCCAAGAGAAAAATTGCACCAAGTCTTTGATTGAGGAGCACCGAAACTTTTGAGCACTCTCGATCAAGACTTAAATTATTCTTCCTCTATAGTTCTTTCTATCCTCCAGTCGGGTCCTAGCAAGACTACGAGGAGGTTTGGATCTGATCCAGAAATCTCTGGCGTGGGTCTGCTCAAGTGAAACTTTCTTCGTCAAGTGATTGGCTCGGAGGCGCGATGCGGCTTGTAAGGCGGTTCAGCTCGAGGCGAGGCGTGGTGCGGTTCAAAAATCGGCTCAGCTCGAGGCGCAGTTCGAGAAGACGGTGAGGTACATCTTGCTTGTACCAAGGCAAGATTCTGGGTGAGTCCTTTTATTATGCCATTCATATTTTGCAGTAGTTAGACCTTTCTCGGGTTGGTCAGACCCTACCCGAGTCAGTAGATAATCCTGGTTAGGGAGCATGTTTCATTTGGGTAGGTTTTATTAAAAGAGTTTAATAATATTTTTCTGCTTCTTCTTTTATATTTTTGTTCGTCCGACTTAGGATGGGCTGGAATATATGCCCTAAGGGACCTTGAAAATGTAGGATCCTGTCAAAACAAGGACGTTAGGATCGAATAATAAAGTAGAGACTTACGCTTGCGTACACGGCATCGTAATCTCGAAACTTTGCCCTTGGATTCGCCACAACGGTTAGTACTTCGTCACGGAGGATCGAAGCAGCGTTTCACATCCTAAATCTCTATTTAGAAGAGGATTTTAATGGAAGGGAGAAGAAGAACACAAGTTGCCTTATGCAAACTTATGGCATGTTAAGATTGGTGTAAAAGGCATACCCTTGGGTCCTATTTATAGGCTTTAGGGGTAGTTATTGTAGGAAATAACCAATTATAAGCTTATTAGCCTATATTAGCCCTTTTACTTATCCTCTTCTTCATTCACTTATCGAGTGCCTTTATGCACTTATAAAGTGACTTTTTCCACTTATCGAGTGGTCCTTTTCACATTAGAAAAGGTTCCCTTCGTGCACGCTTTCGTGCACGCGACATCTGAGGTCCGTATATCCTCATACATCCCCTCATGGGTGTATTCATGTCGTCCATATCCAACATCTCCCACTCACACTTGAGGGGATTGTAAGGAAACATCTTTCCTTTAACTCTTCTGTTTATCATACCGAGAAATAGGCCGTGTGACCGTCATGCGCATAGAGTCCGCTGTTGTGCACTTGTTAGAGATACACAACACTCCTCGAGGTGCAAAGCTGAGTAGATCAACGCATGCTTTACCCTAGATTATTTCTTCACATTTCTTATACTTTATATTCAACAATTGAATCCCATCTGGATTACAATTGGCTGGCCAGCTTTGAATCTCTAAAGTCCAAATGTGAATATGAAATTAATCTTCCTCTTCTTACGATCCTTTCGATCTTGACTTGACTTGCTTTTCTAACATGCCCCGCCGGACCGAATTGACCATAGTCCATAAGCAACATGCTAAGATAGCAATCACCCAGTCAAATCTAAAGGAACCAATTAGAGTCCATAAGGGTAACGAGTTAAGACCCATGTGGTCTTTGGGTCTCACATAATAGTAAACACAATTACTATTCTAACCCAATGGTCAAATGCATACGTAGTATGAATACGTATTACAACATCACTCCTTTTCCAGGGAGCGTATGTCTTAATGATGTTGTAAGGATGATGATCAGACACCACAATGTCTGATTTTGAGTCCCTTTTACTACTCAAATAATCTTCTAGACCCACATCCCGCATAAGACAGATAGGATTTAAGAATCTTATTAGATCTTTTGTAAGCATCCATATGATGCAGATCTTTCATACGACCATTTTGTTTAAGTCATGACTCTAAATCATCCGTCTGACGATTTTGACTTTAAACAGGTCTCATCTTCATTTTATCCGTCTGATATAATAAAGGCGGTTGCTCATGTGAGAGAGCCAACCTCAATCTGTCCGACATACTAAAAAACAGCTGAGATTTAAAATGTACACAAACATTTTCAAGAAAGTCATATGCAATGTTGGAAAGAACTTATTCTTTTATTAAATTTGATCTTTTACAGACATGGGAATTTACATTGGTACAACTCAGCTCTTACGCAATCCTTGAGATGATAAGTGTTTGTAAAACACATCTCTGGGAATCGCCTTCGTAAGCGGATCCGCTATCATCTCATGTGTAGATATGTACCTTATGTCTACCTTCTTGGTCTTGTCATAGTCTTTTGCAAATTTATAGCGGATATCTATGTGTTTGGTCTTACAATAGAATTTTGGATCTTTGACATAGGCTATAGATGCTTGACTGTCACTGTGTATTGGTACAGCACCTGAGTCACTTGCATCAATTAGCCTGTCTAAGAACTTCCTAAGCCAAACAGCCTCTTGGACTGCCATGATAAATGCTACAAACTCGGCTTCCATAGTTGAAAGTGCGATACAGGATTGTTTCTTGCTACTCCAGGATATTGCACCAGATCCGAGTAGAAAAACATATCCCAAGGTCGATCGTCGCTCATCGAGATCACCCGCCCAATCAGCATCAGTGTAGCCTTCGAGCCTCAAGGCATCTCCTTGATAGCATAAAGCATAGTCCGTAGTTCCTTTAAGATACCGCATTATCCTCTTAACCGCTTTCCAGTGTACTTGCCCTAGATTGGATTGGTAACGACTTACCATTCCAACGGCAAAACAGATGTCCGGTCTTGTACACATCATAGCGTACATAAGACTACCAACTGCACTGGAATATGGAACTTTTTCCATAATTTCCTTTTCCTTTTAGTTCTTTGGACATGATTTCAGACATAAATTATCGCATTTGCTTATAGGAGTATCAATGGACTTGCAGTCATGCATATTAAAACGTTCTAAAACCCTTCTTTATATAAGTCTCTTGTGAAAGAGAAAGAAGTTTCTTCGAACGATTCCTTGAAATCTTAACTCCAAGGATATATGTGGCTTCTCCCATGTCTTTCATCTCAAAAACTGATGAAAGCCAAGCCTTGATATCCATCACAAAGCCCTTGTCATTTCCGGCTATTAAAATGTCATCTACATATAGAGACATAATAACGTACTTGCTCTTAATCCTCTTGATATATACATAGTTATCTTCATCAAGCATGGAAAAACCATTTGATAAGGAAACTTCCTGAAATCGTATATACCATTGCCTCGAGGATTGTTTAAGACCATATATGGACTTACGAAGTTTACAAACCTTATGTTCGTTTCCTTCTTTTACAAACCCTGTTGGTTGTTCCATATAGATCTCCTCGTCCAATTCTCCATTGAGAAAGGCAGTCTTTACATCCATCTAATGTAATTCGAGGTCTAAGCAAGCTACCATAGCCAGAATCAGGCGAATCGAGGTAAAACGGACAACAGGTGAGAAGGTCTCTTCGTAGTCTATCCCTTCCTGTTGCGTAAAACCTTTCGCGATAAGGCGAGCTTTATATCTGTCTATAGAGCCATCAGCCTTATGCTTGATCTTGAGAACCCATTTGTTCCCAATAGCTCTACGTCCTCTGGGTAAGTCAACTAAGTCCCAGACTTGGTTAACTTTCATGGATTCCAACTCCTCCTTCATCGCTTCCATCTATTTGTCTTTCGCAGGGCATGATACGGCCTGTTTGAAAGTAGCAGGCTCGTCATCATCTTGTAGTAAATTCATAAAGGTTTGCGGAAATTCATCCTCAAATCTTAGAGGAGCCAACCTTGTACGACTACTACGTCGTATTTGAGATTCTTCAAGTCCTTGTTGACTCGAATTTAGATCAATTCTAATATCACTCCCACTTGGAATGTCGTTAGAAATGCTCCCACTTGGATCATTATTCACGTATGGAATAGGATTCGCGTCATTCGTATCATCCATTGGTGAAGTTTGAAACGTATTTTCGTCTTCACCAAGAATTCTCCCACTCGAATGAGGTAATCCTTCTTGATCATTAATCTCAAATAGAGATAAGTCCTGACTTATCTCGCCATGTCTTGGAAACTCGTTTTCCAAGAAAGTGACATCCCTCGACTCAAATTCAATTAGGCCTCCATTGTCTTCCTGACCAATGAAAACATAACCTTTGGAGTTTTCTGCGTATCGTATAAAGATACATTTCCTTCTCCGTGGCCCATGTTTGCCATACTTATGGGAGGAAATATGTGCGTAGGATGCACACCCCCAAGGTTTCAAAATGTTTAAGTCAGGAGACCTTTGGTTCCACAACTCGTAAGGAGTGGAGCTAACTGATTTCGAGGGTACGCGGTTCAAGATGAAAGCGGCCGTCAATAATGCATCACCCCAAAAGGTGATAGGTAAGTTAGCTTGCGCCATCATTGAACGGACCATTTCCATTAAAGTCCTATTCCTCCTTTCTGCAACACCATTTTGTTGAGGAGTATAAGGCATAGTCACCTGATGAACTATGCCCTTTTCATCACACAGTTCCTTAAAACTTGCGGATTGATATTCACCGCCTCTATCGGTTTGCAAGACCTTAATCTTGTGATCTAATTGATTTTCCACCAAACTCATATAGTTTTTAAAGCAGGTTAATGCTTCACTTTTGTGGGATATCAAATAGATGTGACCGAATTGGGTGAAGTCATCAATAAAAGTGATGAAATAGGACTTCCCGCGTCTTGTCTTGACATTCATCGGATCACATATGTCTGAATGGATAAGCTGTAATGGAACCTCGGCCCTTGTGCCGATTCCAAACGGCTTGCGACAAGATTTCCCTACAAGGCAATGTTCGCAGGTTGACATATCGACCTTTGAAACATTGGATAGAAGGCCACGTTTGGCAAGTCTATCCGTACGCGTTGGTCCAATGTGACCAAGCCTTGCATGCCAACAAATTATATCTGACTCATAAGTCGAAGAATTTGTAACAAGGAAATTTTCATTACAAAATAAGGAGTCATACATTGTATTTAATACAATAAATCCTTTGAATACATACCCAGTACCAATTAAGGAATTATTACAAAACAAGTCCACTTTACAATCATGAAAAAACCTGCTATAACCAAGACCCATTAATACGACCACAGATATAATATTCCTTCGAATATCTGGAGCGAAGAGGACATCATGTAGTAAGATAGTGCGGCCGTTGTCCAAGACTAGCTTGCAAGTCCCAACGTCTTTCACTTCAACACGTGTGTTGTTTCCTACATAAATCCACTTTGTTCCTTGGGATATCCGGTGATACTCCACGAAGGACCGTCTGTCCCTTGCTATGTGGTCGGTGGCACCTGAATCAATTATCCAAAATGGATTAGATTCCACAAGAAATATTGAACTAGAAACACATATGTAACTATCATTACAAGTTACCTTGTCACCTTCATCCGTACAAGAACGGGCATAGCGACCTAACTTGTTGCACTTGAAGCACTTGATCCTCTTCAAGTCTTTCTTCTTGTCCCATTTCTTGTGTCCACCCTTATGTTTAGGTTTCTTGGTAGACTCAGGTTGCTTATTACGTTCATTAGTAGACTTCAAACGATCTTTCTGTTTCTTTCCCCCGTGTGAGGAACTAGCAACCATGTGCACTTCTGCACTTGGCTTGGCAGCCGCAAGCCGCTCTTCCTCTAACTCGAGGTGCTTAGAAACATCGCTGAAGGTCTTGATGCTCTCATTATGAGTGAGATGCATCTTCTTCTGGTCCCACCCATTTGGTAGGGAACGTATAACTGCTTGGATTTGTTGCTCATCAGTGAGCACATGACCTGCATCTTTTAACTCTGAGATTAGATTCTCCATATGTCGCAGATGTTTCCCCATGGAATGATCTGGACGTTTCTTGTATGAATCAAATCTTATAGTTAAAGAACGAAGTTTGGACACCGATGTGCCACCAAACTTCTCCTCAAGCTTGGACCATATGTCCATGGCTAGGTCATGTTCACGGAAGATACGCATTATGTCATCGGCCATACTGGACAATAACGTAATGCGAGCTATCTTGTTCTTTCGAGACCAAGCATCAAAAGCTTCCTTGTCTCGTCTGTGTTGGGCCGTAGTGCCCAACTCGGGTTCAATCATTACGTTCTTCAGAGTTTCGATCACTTCTTGCTCCTCTAGAACGTATTGTATCTTGATGGACCATTGTTTGTAATTATCGCCGTTGAGTTTTTCACCTCTGTTTAACTCAGCGACGATGTTCTTTGAAGCGGAAGACATTTTAACTTTAAAATGCTGCAAAAGACCCAAAACCGAAGGTTCGATCAAAAATCATTGCGTAAAATTCTTATACATAGATATCACTCCCACTTGGAATATCCCACTTGGAATGATATCATTATATTTGATAAGTTACTTTTGAAAAATATTGAAGATGTTGCTCTAGAATCGGAAAGGTCTCTACGATTCCAATCACCATCTAGAACAACCTTCAATATTTCCCCCTCACTTATCAAACGATAGTACTCTTATAATACTTCGCAGCGGAAAAGCGTTTTTGAAAACGTATTTTTCAAAAGCAAATGTGATATATCAACCTAGTACCCTTATGAAACTAGTGAAATATACGGCAATCCCTGGCCATTGCCGGGATTGATCCGTAGCCGTGCCAAGGCCGGATCCCCCCTGAGGGGATTTTTCTGCAAGCCATCGTCGCCGGCTCCCGTATGGATCCAGGCGCTTCCCCCCTATAGGAGAATTTTGCCGCAGACGACTGCCGTCGGCCCCCGTATGGGCTAGCCATGCATGTCACATTCATGCAAGCCCCCCCAAAAGGGTCAACCGGGGCTCGGCACTGGCCGAGGCCGGGGCCGGCAGTGGCCGGGCACTGGCCTCGACCAGGGCCGGCAGGTCTCGGCCTGGCCCTGGCCACTGCCAGGCCGGCCGTGGCCCTGGCTTGAGGCCAGGGCCGGCCAGGGTGCCGGCCCTGGCCTCTGCCAGGGCCGGCCAGGCCCTGGCCTGAGGCTAGGGCACCGGCCCTGGCCTCTGCCAGGGCTGGCAGGGCCCTGGCCCCCGGCCAGGGCCGGCCAGGCCCCGGCCTGGCCACGGCCAGGGCCCCCTGGCCCTGGCCGAGGCTAGGCTAGGGCAGGGCCCCCTGGCCCTGGCCTGGCCACGGCCAGGGCTCCCTGGCCCTGGCCGGGGCCGGCCTGGCCAGGGCCCCTTGGCCCTGGCCGGCCAGAGCCGGCCAGGCCCTGGCCGGGGCCGGCCATGGCCCATATGGCCGGGGCCGGCCATGGCCCATATGGCCATGGCCGGCCACCCCCTTGCATGGGGTTGGCCGCACACCCCCCACCGGAGGGGTGGCCGTGGAAGTTATTGGCCGTAGCCAACCCCCTCCGCATGGGGAGGGGGGATGCATTGCCTCCATAACCCATACGGCCATGGCGATCATGCACCAAAAATTCATCTTCTCCGTTGAGAATAACCATCATCGTCTTCTCCGATGAAGCACCCGTTCGTCGATGAAGCACCCGTTCGTCGAGAAAGCGGTTTTGCTTCAATGGCCGTGTGCCAAAAATTGAAGAGAACGTGTTTTCAAGGCCGCAAACTACACGCTCCACATGAAGAGAGTTCACATTCCTCATGAATGGAGAATCAGCATCCATGAAGAGCACGAGTTGGGCGAGATGAACGGTAAGTTCTTCCCGTCACGGAGAGTTCCTGCCATATCCGTAATGACAGAAGACCCTAACGTGAAAAGAACAACTATTGTGTTCTCTCCATCACGACGGTTTCCTACCATATCCATAATGGAAGGAGACGCATTCGTGAAAGAGACAACGTCGCGTTCATCGGTGAGACCGGGGCGAACTCGTATGGCTCTGATACCAATGTAGGATCCTGTCAAAACAAGGACGTTAGGATCGAATAATAAAGTAGAGACTTACGCTTGCGTACACGGCATCGTAATCTCGAAACTTTGCCCTTGGATTCGCCACAACGGTTAGTACTTCGTCACGGAGGATCGAAGCAGCGTTTCACATCCTAAATCTCTATTTAGAAGAGGATTTTAATGGAAGGGAGAAGAAGAACACAAGTTGCCTTATGCAAACTTATGGCATGTTAAGATTGGTGTAAAAGGCATACCCTTGGGTCCTATTTATAGGCTTTAGGGGTAGTTATTGTAGGAAATAACCAATTATAAGCTTATTAGCCTATATTAGCCCTTTTACTTATCCTCTTCTTCATTCACTTATCGAGTGCCTTTATGCACTTATAAAGTGACTTTTTCCACTTATCGAGTGGTCCTTTTCACAAGAGAAAAAGTTCCCTTCGTGCACGCTTTCGTGCACGCGACATCTGAGGTCCGTATATCCTCATACATCCCCTCATAGGTGTATTCATGTCGTCCATATCCAACAGAAAATCCCAACATTGGTATCAGAGCCATGTCTACTTTGTTCTAATGCGGCAATGAATATGATTTGCATGTTAATTATGTGATAGTTAAAACCTTTAATTCATGTGATGACCTTAAGAAGTTTAATGGTTTTATTTTCTTGCTTATTGATAATCAAAAAATAATAAATACCTTGTTAAGTTAGCCATTAAAAAATCTTCTAATCATTATAAGATATTTTTTAGATCTTTTCTGCTATCTATTAAAAATTTGTTTTAATGCCTAATGGACGATTAGGGTAGCGGCATATGACTCAAATCCTTATAGTTGATAATGACCTAATAAAAGTCATTGATCAAATCCATAAAATTCTAAATTTTAAGGATCCACTAGTTGATAAGGATTAACTATTAATAAAAGCCAATAGTTGATAGTTACGCATATAAATGACAAGCAACTTCAATGGACCATAGTACCGGTCAATGTGCTGGCTAAGTTTGCTTGGTCACCTTAGCTTGACTAGGGGCTAGTGACCCTGGCTCAGTCAATTCCCTGGCCGCATCTGCTGGACCGAAGATGCAAATCATTATTATGCTAGACCGTCAATTATATCTAGTCAAATATGTTAATAAATCTTTTACAAGATAATTAGTTGCCCTATTTGTTTTAGACGTCGAAATCTGTAGGATCCGTGTTACAATTGTTGAGCTACACTCAAGCTGTGACATGGCAACATTATAGAAACCAATTTCTTCATACATGTGTCTTAACCCAAACCGTTGTGTCGTGAATACACCGAGCGTCGGCGTAAGTTAAGGCAATGATATGGTCTAGACTTGACCCAAACCGTCGTGTCGTGAATACACCAAGCGCCGACGTAAGTCAAGCTAGACGCGAAAACAAAGGTCTGACTAGACTAGTTATAGTGATTTGGATGAGCACACTCATGATCACAAATGACTAGGGGTAAAAATCAAATAGGGAATCATATACGATATGATTGATGAAGAGTGTCTACCGACAGCAGAGTCAAATGACTTGTTGAGCTACACTCAAGGTCGGGTGACTCAAGGTTGTTGGATTCATGTCCCACTAAAATTTTAATCATGTTATGGCTTAAATGATTTTAAAATAGTGTGAGAGTATAACTGGATAAAAACCAATCTAATTGTATTTAAAATATTTTGAACACATGCTAACTATAGGAGTTCTAATCTTTACAGCATGATGAGTAATACTAATTTTATCCAAGATAAGAATATATTAATTGGTAATAATAAAAAGGACTGGCTAAGGGGAATAATAGCAGTATGGGAACAAATGAAGAAAGGGCATTTTAATGCCTTAACTTCAATAATGCAAAGTATAATTCTTTCTGTGAATTCTAATGCATGGGTATTAGATACCGGTGCAGGTTCTCATATATGTAACCAGTTACAGGGAATGAGAATTATTAGAAAGCTCAAAAAGAATGAAATTGTTCTCCAAGTCGGTAATGCAGCAAATGTTGATGTTGTAGTCGTGGGAGATCTAAAACACTCATTAGCTAGTGGAGCTAACTTGCTTTTGATGCAATGTTATTATATCCCAAACTTCCTATGCAATATTATCTCTGTCTCGGCTTTGGCTAGAGAAGGTTATAATTTTGCTATCAACGAAAATTTTATGAACATTTTCTTTGATGGTAAGTTGCTATGTTTTGGGACATTAATGGTGTATACACTTTGAGTAATAAAGTTGTATTAAACATTAATATAAGAAAACATAAGGAATCGGGTTTTAATGAAACCTACCTTTGGCACTGTAGACTAGGCCATACCAGAGAGAAGAGACTCAGCAAGTTACATGCAAGGGGCTCTTGGGCCTCTCGAATTATGAGTCATTCGACACTTGCGAGTCTTGCCTCAAAGGTAAAATGGCCAAAACTCCCTTTGCAAGTCAAAGGGATAGAGTTATCGAACTCTTGGGTCTAGTACATTCTGATGTATGTGGACCCATGTCTACATTAGCCAAAGGAGGATTTTCATATTTCATTACATTTACTGATGATCACTCTAGGTTCGGACATGTGCTCTTGATGAAACACAAGTCCGAAACCTTTGAGCGATTCAAAGAGTATCGTAACGAAGTTGAAAACAGACTGGAAAAAGTATTAAGATCCTTCGATCAGATCGAGGAGGAGAATACTTGAGCCATGAATTCCTTGCATATTTAAAAGGGAATGGGATTCTCTCTCAGGTCACACCTCCTTACACACCTCAACATAACGGTGTGTCAGAAAGGAGGAACCACACCTTGTTAGACATGGTGTGATCCATGATAAGTGAAGCTGAGTTGACAACTTCCCTCTGGGGCTATGCCCTAGAAACTGCTACATATATTCTCAATAAGGTTCTATCAAGGTCTGTGCCGATGACACCGTATCAGATACGGACTGGCAGGAAACCCAGCCTTAATCACTTAAGGGTGTGGGGTTGTCCTGCATATGTCAAAAGGCATAATCCAAACAAACTGGAAGACAGATCCATTCTGTATAAATTCATTGGGTACCCGAGACATTCGTTAGGATATATCTTTTACTATCCAGAGCAACAAAAAATTGTTGTCTCTAGACATGCCACCTTTTTAGAAAAGGAGTTCCTTGTGAAGGAATCCATTGGCAAGGTGATTGATCTGGACAAATGTTCGGAAGAAGTACTTACACAGGAACAAGTGTCGGAACCAGTGGGAGAATTAGAACCTAATATCTCACAACCAGTCGTTAGGAGGTCTGATAGGATTCCTCGAGACACTGATAGGTACTACGGTTTTTCGTAGACGGATGGATTGAGGATAGCATCATATTAAATGATGATCTTATTAGCTTCCATGATGCCATAAAGAGTATAGACTCTGATAAATGGCTAGATGCAATAAAATCCAAAATAGATTCCATGCACGTGAATAAGGTTTGGACCTTAGAAAACGTGCCCAATGGAAGCACTCATTTTGGCTGCAAATGGATCTTCAAGAAGAAGATTGGTGCAGATGGAAAGATAGAAACTTACAAGGCTAGGTTAGTTGTGAAAGGTTATCATCAGATTCTAGGAATAGATTATGACAATACTTTCTCACCAGTCGCCATGCAGTCTATTCGGATTGTACTCGCTATTGCTGCTCACTATGACTACGAAATCTGGCAAATGGATGTAAAAACTGACTTTCTAAACAGTGATTTAGAAGCAGATTTACATGACTCAACCAGACGGTTTCGAAGGCAGTAGGAGTAAAGGAAAAGTGTGTAGATTGCATAGGTCCATTTATGGACTAAAGCAGGCTTCAAGAAGTTGGAACATCCGTTTTGACAAGACAGTCAAAGAGTCTGGTTTTGTCAGAAATGAGGATGATCCGTGCATCTATAAAAGGACCAGTAATAATTCTTTAGTTATCCTTGTACTGTACGTGGATGATATTCTGATAATAGGTAACAACATAGAGATGTTGAAGTCTGTTAAAGAATGGCTATCAATTAACTTCTCCATGAAAGACTTGGGAGAGGCATCCTACATATTAGGTGTAAAGATCTATAGAAATAGATCCAAACGGATGCTAGGACTCTCCTAAACCAGGTATATTGACACCGTGCTAAAACGGTTTAGCATGGAAAACAGTAATGGTGGTTTAATACCAGCCAATCATGGAATAAACCTTTCCAAGGAGATGTCTCCAAAAACTGACGTGGAAATGGATCGCATATGCTTCAGTAATATGATCCATCATGTATTCCATGATCTGTACCAGACCCGATGTCGCTTATGCACTGGGTACAGTAAGTCGATATCAGTCTAACCCTGGAGAAGAACACTGGAGAGCAGTTAAGTCTATTCTTAAGTACTTAAGAAGGACTAAAGACTTAATCATGATATATGGAAGTGAAGAGCTCAAGGTGGAAGGCTTCACAGATTCCAGCTTTTAGAGTGATATAGATGATAGCAAATCGATATCTGGATATGTTTTCACTCTCAACGGAGGAGCAGTCAGTTGGAGGAGTTCCAAACAAGATATTGTTGTAGACTCCACGATGGAGGCCGAATACATTGCGGCCAATGATGCGGCAAAGGAAGCAGTCTGGATGAGGAAGTTCATAAACCAGCTGGGAATGGTACCTGCAATTGAAAATCCAATACCGCTGTATTACGACAATAATGCAACCATCAGTCTGGTTCAAGAAGCTAAATTCCACAAGAGATCCAGACACATTCTTTGAAAGTATCACCTGATACGGGATATTGAGAAGAGGAAAGATATAGAACTCCTTAGAGTCTGTTCGGAAGACAACTTAGCAGATCCATTCACGAAGGCACTGGAACGCGATCGTCTAGAGAGACTAGTATGTAAATGTGGTATGACATACCAAGATAAATGGCCCTGAGTGCAAGTGGGAGATGTAGAGAGATGTATGCCCTCGAGGCTATTTATCTTTGTAAACATCTTGTTCATAAATGAAAGTATGCTTTCTGGTACAAATTGTCTGAGTAATTTTCTATTTCATATATTGCTTAGATAATTTCCTTAGACTCCAAGTTAGGTCATATATGTTTCGAGATACAAATCGCGATTATGAGAAATGTCTGACCAATAGGAGCTTGAATCTCAAAAGCATTTGTGGTCGTATATGCATTGAGATAGGATATCTACACATCGGACAGAGCATTGTGTCTTTGTCTTGTTGGTCTCATAATCATGCGACTTGATAAATTTGGAGACAAGACACATGTGCTCATTAGAGAATAAGTCCACTAAACGGCCCAAATATAGAGTTATCAAATTGTTAAATATTAACTAACTGTCATTAATAACTCTAGTGATGATAGGCAAGTTGGTCCTTAGGACTTGAGATCATTATACGAAGTTGTGCGTGAATAGTGTCACATAGGTCTATGATCTAGCTTCGAGGCAAGGCCTGCTGAAAGATCTTAGGCTAGGTGATACTTGAAGCGTACAAGCTGAGTTGTGATCAAGAAAGGATTCGTCTCTTCCGTTAATGGGAAGTCAGTGTCGCATGTCAATACAGCTCTCGGTAAAACCTTAGCCAAGGTATGTTGTAGGATGTACAACATGTACGTACCAGAGACCGATGAATACTGACCACTGTTAGCTAGTGGGTTGACAGAGTTCCATACCCTAGGCTAGGCAAGTGACATAGTTAAGATGAAGGGACTAAAACTACAGAATTCATCACGGACACAGTCAGTGTGATTCCAACGGCACTTTTGTCGACAAGTCAATCATATAAGTACGATTCTAAAATAGGGACGACACCTGCTGCTTGTGGTTATTGTCGTCTAGGGACTTCGAGTCTCAACATATAGTAGGATCAGGCTGTAGGGTCTCACACCGAGTAGTATTCACGTCTTAGTAATAGGAAAAACGTAAAGAGAAATGCATTCAATGCAATTGAATTATTAAGTTCACAAGTTAGGTGTGAGATTAAAACATTTGGGATTGAAGAGGACTTCCTGTGGAATCCACAGGAACAAACCTCGTTGGAAATGGAGCTCAAACGAGCCCAGAAACGCAAAAATAGCACAAGGCAAAGGTGGGTTAGACCCACTTGGAAAAACAGGTCTACCAGCAAGAGAAACGGGTGGCCACTGTGTTCAGCGGGCACGGCCCGCTGTGTTCAGCAGGTGCAGCCCACTAGGTTTCAGCGGCCGTGGCCCGTTGGTTCAGCGGGCTGAGCGCCCACTCCGGGCGCGCCCAATGTGGGCGCACCCATTGCCTTTGGCAGTCGCACCCACTAGCTTAGCTTGTGCACCCGCAACTTAAGTTGTTTTGGCTAGGATTTTTTGAAACCCTTGACGGCTACAAAATGTGTGACTTTTTCTCAACATTGAGCAATTGTTTGAGGGGTCAAATGAAGCCGGATTTCGTCGCTGCTTATTCCTACGCTTTCACCATTCAAAGCTCTTCAAAATGATAGGTAGTATTGTCTTTGAAGTTCAATGGTGAGGAGATTTAATTTGTTAAAGTTAGGCCTTTAAGAAAGGCTTACTAACTTAAATTAAATCTCTCTTTGATTTATTAGTCCCACATTGCTCGTGAGACGAGCAAGGGGTCTAGCTCCCTATATAAATAGCGGTGGACACCCAAGAGAAAAATTGCACCAAGTCTCTGATTGAGGAGCTATGAAACGTTTGAGCACTCTCGATCAAGACTTAAATTATTCTTCCTATATAGTTCTTTCTATCCTCCAGTTGGGTCCTATCAAGACTACGAGGAGGTTTGGATCTGATCCAGAAATCTCTGGCGTGGGTCTGCTCAAGTGAAACTTTCTTCGTCAAGTGATTGGCTCGGAGGCCCGATGCGGCTCGAAAGGTGGTTCAGCTCGAGAGGAGGCGCGGTGCGGTTCGGAAAGCGGCTCAGCTCGAGGTGCAGTGCGCGAAGACGGGGCGGTACATCTTGCATAAACCAAGGAAAGGTTCCGGGTGAGTCCTTTTATTATACCTTTCATATTTTGCTGTAGTTAGACCTTTATCGGGTTGGTCAGACCCAACCCGAGTAAGTAGATAATCCTGGTTAGGGAGCATGTTTCATTAGGGTAGCTTTTATTAAAAGAGTTTAATAATATTTTTTCGTTGCTTCTTTTATATTTTTGTTCGTCTGACTTAGGACGGGTTGGAATATATGCTCTAAGGGACCTTAAAAATCCCAACACTTAATTAGGTATGTTAGTGAATCCAATTAGGATTCGTGACCACGATAGTGGCATGCACTTTGATGGAAATTACCGACATCCTATTTTACTAATTGATGACTACGATAGTAGCGTCAATGAGAGCCACCAATGCACAGATCAAAACTTTAATCCATGAGGTGGCGTGAGCACAGATTGAGAATAATTGTCGATCGTAATGCATGGATCGTGTGAGTCTATCCACGAGGTGGGTCTATACGGGAAACGTTAAACGAGTAGCACAACGATAGTTGGCCATGAGTTCTACATTTTAAATGCGACAATCTCTCCCTAATAAAGCCAATTCAACGTAAGAATTCTAACCTAGCATTGACATCCGACAGTCCTAGTGGTGACTCATATTGCCTTAGTCTTTTTATATTGCTGATAACCTTCTTAGGAGATAATCGTGACAACCATCTTCGAATTCGCCTGCTGACGTTGTTCTGAGATCTAGAAAATACCCAAGACTATATAAGCATCACCTCCATGTGGGATTGATATCGTTCTATATTACAAAGCTCTTACACCGTGCACTTGCGGTAGTTTCCGGGTGTAAATCTGGAGCGCATCACTAGTCGACTAGTAACTAGTCGTTGACTGGAAGATTTTTAGTAGAATTTTTTTATCGTTGGAGGATTATTTTGGGCATTCTGTCTTGAATCAAAATTCACCCTATATCAATTGTTTGACCTTACTCAAGGCATTGCACAAGCAAGAAGCCATAGTGTTGTTCATATTTTAATATATGATTTTAATGCTTAATTTTTGAAGAGAAAAATTGTTTAAAGATCAAATTTTTTATAAGAAAAAACCCCCTTTATTTAGCCACGTTTTTATAAAGTTTCAATCTTTCTTTGGCCAACTTTCTTGATCTTCTAAGTGCTTCAAATTTATCTTTTAAAAATCAAGTTCTTCTATAGCCACTACACACTCAAGAGAGCTTCATGTAAAGACTAAAGGTAATTGTATCAATTCTTTATAAATATAAAATCCTCTTGGGAAAGGTGATTGTTGGAAATCTTCAATTATGTGGTTGTTTTTAAAAATCCTCATGGGAATTGGTGATTGTACTATTTGTTAAAATAATAAAAACCCTAAATGGGACTTGGAACTGGATGTAGCCTGAGGTTTAGGTGAACCATGATAATTCTCTGAGTTTGCGATTGTTGAATTAACGTGTTATGAATTATCTCTTGCTTATTCTATTTCCGCTGCATATTCTATTGCAAGATATAATTATTGTTGATTAAGATTAAATTAGGTAACACTAATTGTAATCTTAGGTAGAATTTTCTAGAAGAGATTATATCTTTCATAAACATTATTCACCCCCACTCTAGTATATTACTTGACATCTACAAGAGATCCAACATGTTGGAGTTGGTTCAGTGAGGATCAAGATGTTCGATCGCATGGTGTGCACACTCACTAATGTGTGGCATGTTCTAGAGATGAGGAAATCACTTGTTTTGTTTGGGGTATTGGATTCCATGGGTTACAAGGTTACGATAGAGAATGAAATTCTAAAAATAAAAGGGTTTGATGGTATTGATGAGAGATGAAAATGTCAAGCACTTATATATGCTGAAGGGGACGACAATCATTGGAGATTCTCGTATAGGTTAAGAGTTTACAGGAGACTGATTCGACCAGGCTGTAGCATCTCACACGTGGACATGTTGCAAAGAAAAGCTTAGATGCTTTAAGGCATAGTGGTCTGATCAAATGGGTGAACTTCAAGGAGCTAGAATTTGCAAGAATTGTGTCTATGGTTAGCAGACAAAGTTAGTTTCGGTGAGGGCACTCATGAACCAAGATGGATGTTGAGTATGTTCACACCGACATTTAGGTCCTACACCAGTTCACTCTTTATGTGGAGCTTGTTACTTTATATCGTTCATCGATGATTTCTCCAGGAAAATTTGGGTGTATGTGATGAAGAAAAAAGCGGAGGCATTTGAAAAGTTCAAGGCACGGTAGACCCTTGTGGAGAGTCAAATGATGAAGAAGCTAAAATTGTTGAGATCTAACAACGGTGACTAGTTTAATTCTGCTAAGTTTAAGGAATTCAAACAGGAGAAAGGATTACAAAGACTTCACTACACTAAGAGATCTACAGTCAAATGGAGTTGCGGAGAGGATGAATAAGATACTTTAAGAGATGGCGATGTGTCTCAGATTTACATTAAGTTTGTTAAAGGGATAATGGGCCGAAGCTATATCGACTACAGCTTATTTGGTGAATAGAATTCCATCTTTAGCTATCGGTGGGAAAGTTTCTGTGGAGGTTTGGACATGAAAGCCTGTTTTGGATGGAACCAGTATAAATCTTGGTGTCGGTGCGTGTTTATCTTTTGTTTTGTGTTACTTTCACATATAATGCTATGCTACAGGTTTGCATGAGAAAGTCGTCTACTTTGTTCGATGCTTCCAATGATCTTAGAAATTTGCATGTTGATTCCTTTCTTGATAAGCCTATCATCAAGATGACATAGAAGCCCAAAAGTGATGATCTTATCACTCCCAACAATCGGTACAGAGCATAACAATTGGTATCAAGGCGTAACAGTATATGAGAGAGAGAGAGAGATCTCGTGTATAATATTCACTAACCACTAACATTACAACGCAACATACTTAATCATCTGTAATAATTAGCAGCCAAAGTACCTAATGAAGTGCTAATTAATTTTGGAATGCTAGGCATATGCCCTTTTCTTTATGTTGGTTCCTTGTTGTAAGATTCCAGCAACCATATAAGATGTATTCTTAATTCCACCCTAATCTCAGTCCTCGATTTGTTTATTAGCATAATCGATGAGCAATCATTTAAGTATTAGTTCCAATGTTTTCCTTAAGTATGAGTTAGAGAAGGTCTAAGCAGTTATTAAGGCATTTCTTCGGCATAATTTTTGAAGGGAGAGCCTTGGTACGAATCTTAGGAATTGTTTTAGTATATTCTGAATTTTGACGGTAGGCCAGCCTATATAATACTCTTAATTAAATTTAAGGCCACTTCTCTCTTAAAATATTGTTCCGCACTTGATGAAGCAAGCAGACACGTGATGGCTCGTGAGCAGATGACGGGAGTATGAAGAAAAGAATTTTTAATTATGTGACAAATAAATTAATGTTTAATTAACACAACAAACAAAATATCGAGCTTCTGAGTATTAATTTGTGATAATTTTATTACTTAAATGGGAGCAGAAAATATCAACACCGTTATGAAGGTGGCGGATATCAAAACCTATAGCCATAAATTTATAGGAAAAGATTGCATAATGGGTGGATTCCCTAATCCTAAGTGGGCTCCACATGGGCCTACAAAAGCTCATTCATAACACTTCTCCTTATTCATCCATTATTATAAGATTTGTATATGAATGCTTTGGGATTCATAGAGCTTATCTGATCATGAAGATATGGATACTTCTGGATCCTAAGTTATGAGGTCTTGCCTCGTTAAAACCTTTGGCTATGGAAAACACAGTGGGAAAAACCAATAGCTAAGGAAAAAGAGTACAAGTCTCCTTAACTTCCCTCATCGGTGGATATCACTAGGGGTGGATACTTCTGGATCCAGAGTTAATGTGGTTGCATCGTTAAAACCTTTGGTTATGAAAAACCTAGTGAGAAAATACAATAGGTAAGGAAAAAGAGTACAATACAACATTAACTCCCTCTGTTGTGTACAAGCTTCAGACTTGTAAGTCTCTCAACTGTCTCATCTCAATCCCTTTTACAAGATTTCTAAAAGTACATCGATGCAGTGCTTTAGTAAACATATCTGCCAAGTTGTTGCAAGACTGGATTTGTTGAATGTCGATCTGTTTGACTTCTTATTGTTCGTGCGTCCAGAACAGCTTGGGGGAGATGTGCTTCGTCATGTCACCCTTAATGTAGCCACCTCGTAGTTAAGCTATGCAGGCTGCATTTTCTTCGAACATGGTGGTTGGTTCAAGGTCGCCCGTCTTCAGGCCGATCGTCACTAGGATGTGGTGAATGACTGAACGTAGCAAAAAGCATTCTCTGCTAGCTTCATGGATTTCAATGAGTTCAGAGTGGTTTGAGGAGGTTGCTGTTGTGGCCTGCTTCACAGATCTCCATGAAATGGCCGTCCCACCATAGGTGAATACGAAACCAGTCTGGGACTTTTCGGTGTGGGGATCTGACCTGTATCCTGCATCTGCATAACCAATTAAGTTGGAGGATACACCTTTCTGGTAATATAATCCCAGATCGATTGACTCTTGGAAGTAGCGCAGAAGGTGCTTCACTACGTTCCAGTGGTGCTTTGTGGGCGATGAACTGTATCTGGCTAGTAGGTTTACTGCGAACGCTATATCGGGACACGTGCAGTTTACCAGATAGAGAAGTGCATCAACGGCACTTAGGTATGGTACTTTAGGACCAAGTGTTTCCTGCCCCTCTTCCAGCGGACGGAAGGGGTCTTTATTAACATCCAATGATCTCACGACCATTGGTGTACTCAGCGGGTGACATTTGTCCATTTGGAAATTTTTCAGTAATTTTCGTGTGTAAGTGAATTGATGTAACAGGATTCCTCCGCTAAGGTAGTCTATTTGTAAGCCAAGGCAGTATTTGGTTTTGCCTAGGCTTTCATCTCAAAAGTCTTTGTAAGACTTTTAGATATCTCAGATATTTCTTCGGTAGATCCTATGAGATTTAAATCGTCTACATAGATAGTAATAATTACAAATCTTGTTCCCTTTGTTCTTATGAAGATGCAAGGGAAGACGTCATTATTGGTGAATCCTTGTTGTACAAGGAATTCACTGAGTCTGTTATACCACATTCTTCCCGATTGTTTTAGACCATACAATGATCTTTGGAGTTTGACAGAATAGACGTCTCGAGGTCTGTTTGTCATTTTTGTTGGTAATTTATAACCATCCGGAAGTTTCATATAGATATCTTTATCTATATTACCGTATAGGTATGCAGTCACAACGTCCATGAGCTGCATATATAGGCCTTCCGTAGCTGTTAAGCTTATTATATATCGGAAAGTGATCGCATCCATGACCGGAGAATATGTTTCTTCATAATCTATTCCTTGTCATTGGGAAACCCCATGTGCTACAGGGCGTGCTTTGTAGTGTACGATCTGATTATTTTCATTTTTGTTTCTTATGAATACCCATTTATAGCCCACAGGTTTTACACCTTTTGGTGTTGGAACTACTGGTCCAAATACTTTGCGTTTCAAGAGTGAGTCCACCTCTACTCCTATTGCCTTGTTCCATTTTGGCCAATCCTCTCTGCGTTTACATTTTACTAGAGAGCGTGGATCAATATCACGTCGTATCCAGTGATGTGATTAGCAATATTGAACGCAAAGGCGTCATCGATGACAGTGCTTTTTTTGTCCAGTACCGCCCCAATACGTACATAATTTAATGATATTTCTCCTATGTTTTCCTTTTCTGGGGAATTGAGGAGGGGAGAGGTATTTGGGCTGAGCTCAGCGTCATGTGGTGGTATCGTTATATTTTCTCCAGGAGTTTGTCTTTCGAGGAAACTTCTTATTGGAGCCTGGGGGTCGTCCTCTCTTTTGTTGAGGTACGGCCGCTTCTGCTGCAGGTGGATTGCATCCATCTTTAGGTATGGCAATCATACGTGACGTGTTTGCAGCAGGGACGTGTGATCTGACAATCTTCTGGTTGTCAGTGAATTTGTCCGATAGTATGTGAACTGTGTTTTGTATTTGGAGGATCTTCAGGATCTCATCCTCACATTGGTTTGTACACGGATCAAAATGGGACAAAGTCTTGGTATCCATTGAAATGCTCTCTAAAGCTTTAGGCTTCTAAGAATTTAAGCCTAGTTTGGGAAAAGTATTTTTGTAAAACTCACAGTCTTCAAGACATGCCTTAAAAGCGTCCCCCGTTAGGGGTTCTAGGTATCTAATGATCGATGGTGAGTCGAACCCTACGTAGATACCTAGACGACGTTGAGGACTCATCTTTGTCCTCTGTGTTAGTACAATGGGGATGTAGACAGCGCATCCAAATGTCCTCAAGTGAGAGATATTTGGTGGAGTTCCATATGCGAGTTGCATCGGAGAATAATTTTGACTACCAGATGATCGTATCCTTATTAATGATGCAGCATGCAAGATTGCATGCCCCCATGCAGTCACAGGCAACTGAGATTGCATTAGCAATGGACGAGCAATCCGTTGTAATCTCTTTATAAGGGATTCAGCTAACCCGTTCTGGGTGTGAACATGAACTACGGGATGTTCAACTTCAATGCCAGTTGCTTGGCAGTAGTCTTGAAAGACTTGTGATGTAAAGTCCCTAGCATTATCTAGACGTATTCTCTAAATCTGGTTGTCTGCGAAATGTGCCCATAACTTAATAATTTGTGCAAGTAGCTTAGCAAAGGCTACGTTATGGGTGGACAGTAGGCACACATATGACCATTTAGAAGATGCGTCTATTAGTACCATAAATTACTGAAATGGGCCATTTGATGGGTGAATAGGCCCACAAATATCTCCATGTATTCTTTTCAGGAAGATAGTAGACTCTGAGTCGACTTTAAGCGGAGATGGTCTCGTAATCAGTTTTCCTTTGTAACAAGGAAACAAGTAAAATCACCCATTTGAAGTAACATCAGGTTGTTCAAATTATGTCCACTGGATTGGGATATGATGTGGTGCATCATTCCTGATCCGGGGTGTCCGAGTCTGTTATGTCGGAGTGAGAATTCGGGTTGATTTTTGCACTTCTGGTGCTCAGTTATATTAGCTTACATTACTCGAATTGTTGTATAATAGAGACCCGACTGGAGTCCCTCGAAACGCTCAACGATGGTTTTAGCACCGTTTTAGAGTCGTTACATACAAGTGTTGGAATTTCATAATTCCATATTTCTATTCACATATGGTTTTGATATGACAAACACATTCAGTGCTACTAACTCTATGTATGCAGATACAAATCATGCTAAGTTCCACACAATCAGATATCTTCATGCATATTCAATTAGATATATCATTCATGAAGCTGGAAAGGCAAAGGCACCTAATCCACGACTTGGATAAATAATCACTTGATAAGGATCCCCTGCAAAGAAGCTTCTCAGATTCAGTTGCAGATGCAGTCCTATATACGGCTTTATGTAATCAACGTAAAATTTACTTTATTAGAGTCACAAAGCCTTGTGATAATATGTCTTAGTCATCTAGGTTCCATTACTTAGAGATCTACATTTCCCAATTTCGAAAATTCGCAACTTTGAAAATTGGCAACCAATAACCCCATTTTGGTCGACCAATTTAAACCTTCGAATTTGACTTTGGGATTACATATGCTAACTCCCATAACCGTGTAGATTCTAGAACTGCCTTTCAACGGTCAAAATTCTCTCTCTAAATTTTGGTCGACCAATTTGTCCTTTTGGTCGACAAATTTCAAACTAACCGTTTTGATCCCAAATTTTCAGGGACGGTTCTTGCCCGTTTTCCAACGTTAACTACAGTCCCCAACCGTCCCTAAACACTATAAATAGAGGGGTAGACCCTCTCTTTTTCTTCACTCACTTTCCTCTTCTTTACTCTCTTACTTGTTGAAATCAAGTCTTTCATTTTCTAAAGCTTTAGGCCATTAGTTGTTCTTTTCTTATTTGTAAGAAGAAATCATTAGATTTCTTTCTTCGTTTAAGAACTGAAGAACTTGGATTTTCAACTTCATTTTGGAAAGTTGTTTGTGTTCATAATTGCAAGAAGAAATCGATAGATCTCTCTCTTCTTTTATGAACCAGAGAACTTCAAGTATTGTTCTTCATTACATATCTTATACATTTTGAAGTTCATCTTCTAAACACCATCCTTGAATTCATTCTCTGAAATTCATAACAAGGCTATATGTGTTTTTCTATTTCTTATTTAACAGGTTTGAATCTCTGTTTAGAGATTGTACAAAGTTTGGGACACGGGGAGTGTCGTCATTTTTGTAAGTTTGTACTTGCAGGGCAAGTGATTATAGTGGATTAAAATCTCTACTGGGAGTAGAGGACTATAGTAGGATCAAGAGGATCCGAACCAGGATAAATCTATGTGTTTGTGATTGATTTATTTTCAGTACTTTTCATTTTATTTCTCTGCCATCTTTGCAAATATCAGTAACGTTTTATTTGCAACATTTTTATTATGTACACTATTCACCCCCCCTCTAGTGTATTGATCCATACAAGCTAAAATTACATTTGGTATCAGAGCAAGGTTAAGATGGCAGAATCAAGCCTGAACGCTGTTCCACACAACTACAACACAAATCAGCATCCTGAAGGGCACTCTCACGTTCGTCCTCCTCTATTTGATGATTCTCACTACTGATATTAGAAAATACGAATGGAGATTCATCTCCAAAGTATGCATTATGAGATTTGGGACATCGTAGAGACATGATACACTAAGCCAACAACTCCTGTTGCTGATTGGTCCGCCAACGACAAAGCTGCAAAGACAAATAACCCAAAGGCCATGAATGTTTATTCTGTGCCATGGATAAACATGAGTTTAATCGAGTATCTCAGGCCAAAAGTGCAAAGGATATTTGGCACATACTCGAGATAACTCATGAAGGAACCAATAAAGTAAAGGAAACTAAGATTGCCTCTTTGGTTCATAAGTATGAGTTGTTCAAGATGCAAGACAAAGAGACGATTGGAGAAATGAACACCAGGTTCACTAATATTATTAATTCTCTTAATGCTCTTGGAAAAGTTAACTCTTCTCTCGATCAGGTACGCAAGATTCTTAAGGTACTCTCCCCAGAATGGCACCCAAAGATCACTGCTATTGAGGAAGCCAATGATCTTTCCAAATTATCCATGGAAGATCTAATTGGTAACTTAATGGCACATGAAGTCACATTACAAGATGCAAAAGAGGAATCAGATCAAAAGAAGAAAGTACTCGCCTTCAACACAACATCAGATAATGAAGATTCAGATGATGACATGGCATTCTTTGCCAAGAACTTCAGAAAGTTCTTTCAAAAAGGTAAGTATAATAATAAATCTAAAAATACTGATTCTTCACTTTACTTCAATTGTAATAGGCCCGGACATATGAAGAAAGATTGTCCGCTTCTCAAGGCCAAATTCAAAACTTCCAACAACAATGATCAATCCAGAAAGGAAAGGAAGTTTGACAAGATGAAGAAAGCATTTGCAGCAACTTGGGATGAATCTTCAGATGATGAAGATGACCATGTTGAAAGTGCTAATATGTGCTTTATGGCACAAGATAATGAAGAAGAGGTAAGTGCTTTTAATAATGAAGAATTATTAGATGCATTGAAAGATCTCTATTCTCGTTTCAAAAAATTAAATGGTCAACATAAATCTTTGAAACAAGATAATGATGATCTCCTTCTTAAATATCAAGAATTATCATCTTCTAAAAGCACTACACCAGATTCCATATATATTGAGAATACATCTTCTCAAGATTTGGATCTTAGTAAAGAGGATGATATTCTCAAAACTAAGAATCTTGAATTGCATACATAAATATCCAAAATGGATAAAAGTATATCATCACTAAAGATGAAATACGACGAGATGTCATCCAATGTTAATAAATTTAACTAAGGAAAGACAAATCTCGATGATTTGCTAAAAATTCAATATACAATAAATCATAGACAAGGACTGTGATATTCTCATAAGGATGCACCCAAGTCTTATAACACTTCTTCCTCTAGTGGCAAAACAATTTTTGTTAAACCACTAAAGAAGAATCACGCATTCATTTACACGAAAAAAGTAAATATTCCTACTTCTTCTTCACAAAGAAATGTTACTAACATTTCAAAACCATCTCCTAGGAAACCTACTACGATTAGTATATGGGTTCCTAAGGATTTATGTTTGAAAGATAGAAATGATTATATTTCTCATTATATACATGCTATAGTTCATTCTTATGATTACATTAAAAACCCAAATTCCACTTGGGTTTGGCTTCCAAAAATGTAATCCCAAGGACCCTCAAACAAAGGGTACCAATGCTTAATGTTTTATCATTCAGGTACCTAAAAAGGAAAGATGGATTTTGCATAGGGGATGTTCAAAACATATGACGGGAAATGTCAACTTGCTTTCAACCGTTACATATAACGATGGAGGCACAATTACCTTTGGTGACAACAACAAAGGCAAAATCATAGGCACTGGAACAATTGGCAATTCAAATCAGCCTATCATTGAGAATGTTCTCCTGGTTGACGGTTTGAAACATAATTTACTTTCCATTAGTCAGTTATGCGATAAAAATTACAAAATAGTTTTTGAACAAAATGATTGCATTATTTATGATTCTGATATGTCATTTGTTTTGTTCCGTGGTAAGCGTAAGAATAACATTTATATTTTATGCATGTATGTTACCACTAATAATCATTGTTTAATAATTACATTAGATGATACTCTTTTAAGGCATAAATGTTTTGGACACACTAATTTCAAAACCCTAGCACATATTTCAAAACACAAGTTAGTAAATGGAATGCCAAATATTTCTTTCAAACACAAACATTTTTGTGATGCTTGTCAACAAGGAAAAATGCACAAATCTTCTTTTAAATCAAAGGATGTTATCTCAACAAAGAGACCATTAGAACTCTTACACTTAGATTTGTTTGGTCCTTCAAGAGTAGCTTCTTTGAATAGAAGTAGATATGCATTTATCATTGTTGATGATTATTCAAGATATACTTGGGTTATATTCTTACAAAACAAGAATGATGCGTTTGAAGAATTTTCAATATTTAGTAAAAAGATACAAAGATCAAATCTTCTAACATTGTCACTATTCGTAGTGATCATGGAGGAGAATTTGAAAATGAATCTTTTACCAATTTTTGTAATGAAAATGGCATTACTCACAATTTCTCTTTTCCTCGTGCTCCTCCTCAGAATGGAGTAGTAGAAAGGAAAAATAGAAATTTACAAGAATGTGCAAGAACAATGCTTTGTGATAGTAAATTACCAAAATATTTTTGGGCTGAAGCTGTCGCAACTGCTTGTTACATTATGAATAAAGTTCTTATAAGGCCATTGCTTAATAAAACTTGTTTTGAATTATTCTTTAATCGCATTCCTCGTGTATCATATTTTAAAGTGTTGGGATGTAAATGTTTCATTCTTAATACTAGAGATGCACTTGATAAGTTTGATTCAAAATCTGATGAGGGTATTTTTGTTGGATACTCAACACGTAGCAAAGCCTACAGAGTATATAACAAAAGAACTTCAACAGTTGAAGAATCACTACATGTTACATTTGATGAGAACCCCTCATCTAATTCTCCCATCATAGAAGATGAAGAGAATATATTAGCTTTATCTAATTATTTAGATAATATTAAGCTTGATGAAATTGATGCTACCAAACCTTTTGTTGAGTCTATTTCAGATAATACAGATCTTCCTAAGGCATTTGCACAAGTTCCAAATCATCCATCAGAGTTAATCATTGGAGATATTACAAATGTAATTAGAACTCGTTGTCAAATAGAACAAATGGCGCATTGTGCTTTCCTTTCAACCATTGAACCAAAGAACATCAAGAATGCATGTGAAGACAGTTCGTGGATTATCGCTATGCAGGAAGAACTCAATCAATTTCAACGAAATGATGTTTGGGAATTAGTTCCCAGACCAACAGATCATTCAATTATTTGTACCAAGTGGGTATTCAAAAATAAATTGGATGAATCTGGTCAGGTAATTAGAAACAAGGCACGATTGGTTGCACAAGGTTATAATCAAGAAGAAGGTATTGATTATGATGAAACCTATGCACCAGTTGCACGTCTTGAGTCTATTACAATGTTGTTATCATTTGCATGATTTAAAAATTTTAAGTTATTTCAAATGGATGTCAAAAGTGCTTTTTTAAATGGTTTTCTCAAGGAGGAAGTTTATGTTGAACAACCTCCTGGTTTTATTCATGAAAATTTAGAAAATCATGTTTTCAAATTGAAGAAAGCTTTATATGGTCTCAAACAAGCACCTCGTGCTTGGTATGAAAGACTTAAAAGATATCTTTTAAATTCTGGTTATTCAATTGGTAAAATAGATTCCACTTTATTTATTAAGAACATTAAATCTGACATTATTATTATTCAAATATATGTTGATGATATTATTTTTGGTTCTACTAATGAATCTCCTTGTCAAGATTTCTCTAAGATTATGCAGAAAGAATTTGAGATGAGTCACATGGGTGAACTCAATTACTTCCTCGGTCTTCAAATCAAACAATTGAAGGAAGGAATCTTCATTCACCGAAGCAAGTATTCTAATGAACTCATCAAGCGTTTTGGTTTAGAAATTTCTGCAGAAAAACGTACGCCAATGAGTACATCTACTTCTCTCGACAAAGATTTAAATGGTAAGAGTGTTGATCAACGTCTTTACAGAGGTATGATTGGCTCTCTACTCTATTTAACTGCTAGTAGACCAGATATTATGTTTTCAGTATGTTTATGTGCACGCTTTCAGGCAGATCCTAAAGTTTCACATTTAACTGCCGTAAAAAGGATTATTAGATATGTTAAGCACACTTCTGATTTTGGTTTATTTTATCCCAAGTCAAGCACATTTGATTTATTATCATATAGTGATGCAGACTTTGTTGGTTGCAAATCTGATCGTAAAAGTACCAGCGGTACATGCCACTTTTTAGGTCATGCTTTAGTTTCTTGGTTTAGCAAGAAGCAAAACTCTGTTTCATTATCTACAACCGAGGCAGAATATATTGCCGTCGGTTTAGCATGTGCTCAAATCTTATGGATGAAACAAACTATTTCAGACTATGGTATTGATTGCTCTACTTGCCCTATTATGTGTGATAATACTAGTGCTATTAACCTTTCTAAAAATCATGTGCATCATTCTCGTACAAAACATATTGATGTACGTCATCATTTTTTAGATGATCATGTTCAGAAAGGAGATATTGTTCTTAAATTTATAGCTATTGAACATCAGACAGCTGATATTTTGACTAAACCGTTGAAAGAAGAGACTTTTATTAAGCTTCGTAGGAATTTAGGGATTATTAGTGAATCGGCCTTATGACACATTTTTATTTTTATTTTTAGATTTTTTTCAAAAAAATTTCGAATTTTTTGGCTGTTCTTTAAAATTGGTCGACCAATTCACCAATATTGGTCACCAATTGTCGAATTTTTTATTCTTTTTTCATTTTTCCGTAACTGCTTCGTCTTCCCGCGAATTTTCATTACCGGTTCCCTCTTTTTTTCGTTCCAAAACTGAACCCATCCTTTCGTTTTTTGAAATTTGTTCAGTTTTCACAACGGCTCTGCCGATTGACAACTTTCAGTTCCCAAACTTCCCTTAACTAATTATTTTTTGCCCTATTTAATTCTTATTTTTGCCTAGGGACTCTCATTCACAAAAATATCTTCCCAAAGCCTCATTTCCCGAAGCCTCATTCCCCCCCCCCCCCCCCCCCCCCCCCCCCCCCCCCCCCCAATTTTCACCGGCCTCCGACCTACCCTCACTCGCCGGCTTCCACCCGCAATCTTGCCGGCGCATCCTTAAAATCCCCAGCCCCGTCACCGATCCTCCACCTCCTCTCCTCAATCGACCCTCCGCCGCTCTCCTAGACCGCCGACCGCCGATTTTGACGGCTCCGACCCCGATTTCGCCAGTGCCCACCCCAAAATCAACATCCGTCGCCGATTTTCCCTCGCTCGGCCCCGCTCTACCTTCGATCGGCCCTATTTCGCCCTCACCACCGATGGATCCGCGCTCCCTCGACTTCGTTGTGACGGCCTCTCCGGCTTATTTTCGTTCTCCGGCGGCTACACAGCACTTTCGCCTCCTGGATAACCTCCCGTTCCATCCGGAACGCCATGTGGACTTCAACGATCACGGCTTCTCCCGGATCTTCGGCCCTCTCCGATCCGCCGGCCTCGTCTCCCTCTGGTCGACTGCCAACCGCACTCCTTACTTCCCTACTCTCGTCCGAGAATTCTATGCGAATTTGGATTCCTCCACGTAGGCTGGTATGCTTTCGATCACCACCATTGTCAATGGCTTTTACTTCCGGTTAACTGGCCCAATGCTTTCTCGGATACTGAATCTACCCCCGACCCATGTCCAATCTCTCCCTGTAAAATCTCACTGACCCGGTAATTAAGCTTCTGTTGTCCATCGATTTCCGCCCAAAGCGTTCCGCGGACACCCTTCATCCTCCTGCCCACATGATGGTAAAAATCATTCTCACCAACCTCGCCCCAAAGATCGGTTCTCTACATTACGTCAGTACAAAGACCGCTCGTTGTCTCTATGCTTTGATGGGTGAACTTCCCATATGTTGGGGTTCTGTTATTTTGGAAACATTGGTCAAACCTGTACGCTCTCACATTTTCCTGCCTTCACTTATCACTCGGATCCTAGAAGCGTTTCATGTTCCTTTTTCCAATTCAGTCCCACTACTTAACCCTATAGATTTCAACTCTGAGACACTTACACATATGCAGTTGGTTATTTCTGACACTTCTGATCCTGAGGAGGACGACGATGCCGATGCCTCTATCCATGACACATCTCCCATTTCATCCCGTCCTACTACTCGCTCCATGTCTCGCTCTTCTCGCACTCGTACTCGCTCTCCCCGACCCCGTACCACTTCTACCACCCGTCCCACTCCCGCCACCCATACCCCGGCTCCTCTTCTCGCACCCGTGGTCGTGTTCCAGTTAGAAAGCGGTATTCCCATTCTGGTGTTTCTCCTAGCACTCCAGTTACACCATCCTCCTCCCATGGAGATGAATTGCTTGGTGAAGTCCGTGCTCTCCGCCATTCCATTACGCGTGGTTTTTCTGATATTAGAAATGAGATGCATGATGGTTTCCACGGTCTTCAGTCTCATATGAGCTCCAGCGATCATACCATGCGCGAGCATAACAAGATGATGGAATCCCTTCAGATCGCCATAGCCACGATTGCTACTCATTTTGAGGATTTGCATTTCCGTGTTCATCGCCCGTCATCTGATGCACCGACTTTTTCTCCTGGGCCATCATCTCGGCCTTAGATCTTTGTTGCCTCTTTGGTTATGTTTCAGATATCAGTCGTTGATTTCTTAGGTTTCGTGGTGTTGTCTCCGTCGTTGGCTTCAGTGGCTTCCGATGGTTGTTTTGAGCACTTTGGGTACTCGTTTCATAGGTGTCTGGTGATATTCTTGTGTTAGTTTCTTGGTTTGTTGGTGTTGTTCTGTAAGAACTTTGGGTTTTTTTTGTTTTTTGTTGTTCATATGTTCAGACTATGGGATGTATGTTGTTTCTGTGTTCTTCCCTTTGTTGGTGATGATTTCCAGCAATGTGCTTATGATGTTTTGTGATGTCAACCTCAGTTATGTCCATACTTTGGGTTATATTTGGTTCATCACTTCTGTTTTTAGTATGGTGATGTTTGCATTCCCTTGGCTTAATATTTCTTGTTGCTAGTTTATATGTGATGTTTTGGTTGTACTTGGATGTTGTCTTAGCTTTTCTGTAATTGTTATCACCTATTTCTTTTTCTATGTCACTTGGTTGTCAATGGCTACATTGTTTTGTGATATTATGTTCTCTTCTAGTGGTTCTGTCAAGTTACTTTGGTTATTTCCCCTGATTACTTGAATAATTATTATGTGATGTTCTGCTCTCTATTCGTTATTATTACTTCTTTCTTTATCCTATGTTTGGATTATATTCTATACACTTACCGAGCATGCACATATTTTCTGCAGGAAGGGCTCATTATTATGTGTTACATATCATGCATGTCTCCTTCCCCCCAGGATATTCTCTTACTAACTTTATTTTTTTACCAGATTTCATTCCAGGCACACATATATTTTTTTAACTCCAATATATCCTCTGTTCATACACACCACCAAGTATCCATGTTGATCATTTCGCAACCTGCCACAAGACAAGTCTCTTGTGTGCTCTTTTAAAATTATTTTTTCCCACTCCTATATGCTTCCTGTATTTATTTTCTATACCAATATAGCCCGAGGCTCGCTCTATACTACCCAATCTTCATTTTTAAGTGGCCTTCCCACTAATTATTTTTTTCATGGTGTTATTCATTGTTTTTATTGGCCTTCTACATTTTTTCGGCCTCCACCCTATATTCTCCTACAAATATTTTTCGGCCTATATACTCTATTCAGCCTACATATTCTTTTTCATTGATGACCAAATTTTGTTCATTACTTTTACAGCTATATGCTCCTTCTTTTGCCGCTAATTAAATTTCTCCCCTATTTTTTCGCTTAATTTTTAACTAACTCTAATTTCCCTCTTTTTGAGGATACCAAAGGGGGAGAATATATTTCATCTACTCAGGGGGAGTATTCACAAACTCCACATACTCAGGGGGAGTATATCTGATATGTTCAATTTTAACAATATATATTTTTCGTGTTTGTCATCATCAAAAAGGGGGAGAATGTTGGAATTTCATAATTCCATATTTCTATTCACATATGGTTCTGATATGACAAACACATTTAGTGCTATTAACTCTTTGTATGCAGATACAAATCAATGCTAAGTTCCACACAATCAGATATCTTCATGCATATTCAATTAGATATATCATTCATGAAGCTGGAAAGGCAAAGGCACCTAATCCACGACTTGGATATATAATCACTTGATAAGGATCCCCTGCAAAGAAGCTTCTCAGATTCAGTTGCAGATGTAGTTCTATCTACGGCTTTAAGTAATCAACGTAAAATTTACTTTATTAGAGTCACAAAGCCTTGTGATAATATGTCTTAGTCATCTAGGTTCCATTACTTAGAGATCTACACTTACCAATTTTGAAAATTCGCAACTTTGAAAATTGGCAACCAATAACCCCATTTTGGTCGACCAATTTAAACCTTCGAATTTGAATTTGGGATTACACATGCTTACTCCCATAACCCTGTAGATTCTAGAACTGCCTTCCAACGGTCAAAATTCTCTCTCTAAATTTTGGTCGACCAATTTGTCCTTTTGGTCGACCAATTTCAAAACTAGCCGTTTTGATCCCAAATTTTCAGGGACGGTTCTTGCCCATTTTCCAACATTAACTACAGTCCCCAACCGTCCCTAAACACTATAAATAGAGGGGTAGACCCTCTCTTTCTCTTCACTCACTTTCCTCTTCTTTACTCTCTTATTTGTTGAAATCAAGTCTTTCATTTTCTAAAGCTTTAGGCCATTAGTTGTTCTTTTCTTATTTGTAAGAAGAAATCATTTGATTTCTTTCTTCTTTTAAGAACGGAAGAACTTGGATTTTCAACATCATTTTGGAAAGTTGTTTGTGTTCATAATTGCAATAAGAAATCGATAGATCTCTCTCTTCTTTTATGAACCAGAGAACTTCAAGTATTGTTCTTCATTACATATCTTATACATCTTGAAGTTCATCTTCTAAACACCATCCTTGAATTCATTCTCTAAAATTCATAACAAGGCTATAGGTGTTTTTCTATTTCTTATTTAACTGGTTTGAATCTCTGTTTAGAGATTGTACAAAGTTTGGGACACGGGGAGTGTCACCATTTTTGTAAGTTTGTACTTGCGGGGCAAGTGATTATAGTGGATTAAAATCTCTACTGGAAGTAGAGGACTGGAGTAGGATCAAGAGGATCCGAACCAGGATAAATCTCTGTGTTTGCGATTGATTTATTTTCAGTACTTATCATTTTATTTCTGTGCCATCTTCACAAATATCAGCAACGTTTTATTTGCAACATTTTTATTATATACACTATTCACCCCCCCCCCCTCTAGTGTATTGATCCATACAGGCTAAAATTACAACAAGTATTCATTATTATGTTTGTCCATCGTTTCTAGGTGGTATCCGTTTAGACGGATGTCTCTGAAACTTAGTAAGTTTCTATTCGAGCATGGATAGAATATAGAATCTTTTATTGAGGTTTGTGTATTATTGGGGAGCAAATATTTACTTCCCCTGATCCTTCTATTATAATTGATGGTCCGAAAAAAGTATTTACGGTGCCATCGTAGTTATTGATGCTTTGAAAAAAGCTAATGTTGCGAAGGATTGTGTGCATAGAAGCACTGTCCACTAGGCATTTATTATCCATCTATAGCAAGAAAGGGAAAAAATGTGTAGCAATATAAGGCACAATACACTAATTTCATTCATAGTCTGGAAATAAAGCAGCATGCTAATCAGAAAGCAAACATATAGGAAGGAAATTGTTTTCAACTACATATAACTTGCAGGTATAGATAAAATGAAGTATCAGTCTAGGAGGTCATCGTTCGAGAAATCCTCGGCGGTGAACCGAGTTGGAGCAAGGTCTTCTTCTTCCACCAGGTTTGTTTCAGCATTAGGCTTCTGGCTAGCTTGGTACAAATCCTGGAGGTGGCGTGGAGTACGACAATTTTTGGACCAGTGTCCAGTCATACCACATCTGTGGCATTTGTCTTCCCAGTCTTTCCTGGGGGCAGTGTCTGGCCAGTGTTCTTCTTCCTCCACGCAACTTTCTTTTTTCCCTCATTGTTGTTCTGTTGTGGGGGAACTCTGGCCTGCTTCTTCATTGCTTTTCCCTTCTGGGGTTTGCTTTTGAATTTGTTCTTCTTCTTCTGGGAAGCGACATTATGTGCTTCAGGCGCAGGTGCAGTGCCAGCAGGGTGCAAGTTATGGGTGGCCAGTAAAAGATCTCTATTCTGTTTTGCCATCAGAAGACATGAGAGAAGTTCTGCGAATTTTCGTTCACGATACTGTTGCATAAGGATAACATCCTTCTCATGAAAGGATGTGTAAGTTTTCTCCAACTTGCGTTCCGCTGTAACTTTTTCACCACACAACTTTAGGCATGAGGTGATGCTGAATAAAGCCAAGTTGTACTCTGCAATGGACTTGAAGTCCTGTAGTCGGAGGTTTTCCCATTCGTAGCACGCTCGAGGAAGGATAACATCTTTCTGATGTTTGTATCGATCCTTGAGTGCGGATCATAACTCGTATGAGTCTTCCACTATGAGATATTCGACCTTCAGGGTTCGATCAATATGGCGTCTGATGTAGATAATGGCTTTCACCTTATCTTTATCAGACACTTTGTCTCCAGCAACAATAGCTTGACTCAAGCCTTGTAAGCTAGATTGAATTTAATATCCAGTTGCCGGCTCAGGTATTCTTGCTTGTGGCCTCCAAAACATCGAAGTTGACGCTCGCTATCTTTGCCATTTTATCTTAACATGTTAAATAAGCAACAATTAAATATTTGAAAAATAAATAATCATGCAGTCCAGACATAGATATTTGTTGTGTGGATCGGCTAGTCACCATTTACAAATTACAAACCAAAGTCCATATGCAGTCCCATAAAAAACAAGAAAAGTACAACGTGGGAACCCATGTAGGGCCCCTATCTTCTGGAAGTAGGTCTTCTTCTCCTGGGACGTGCGTCGGTCTTGGAATTTTACAATTTAATCCTCACTATAATTTCTCTCGAAAGGAAAATAATGCGAGGAAAAAAGAAATGGTGACAAATAGCCGATCCAAAACCACGACAAAGTACCAAACATGCATCGCAGAACATCAAATGTGCAGCAGGCATATATTATTCATCATAGGCATGTAGTTATGCGACAAGAATTAACAAGATTTAATCGCAGATTAAAAATAAATTATGCTACAGGCCTTAAAAGTGTATATATGGACCAACATTAAGTTGAAAAGGGATCAAGAATTTATAATATGCCCCGATAAATTTCTGTATCTAATGTAGTAGCCCGTCGTTCAAATTTTACCCCAAAAACCCTAATTAGGGTTTGCAATGGTTAAAGTGTGGTTAGCATGGCGGACTTCATGGCCACAAAAAACACTCGGCTGGGGTGAAGGTACGGCCGTCAGGGCCGCGAAGCCCCCGGTGGAACTGTGCGCATGGGGTGTTGACTTGGCCGTCGGGGCCGGGTTCCACCACAAGGGGCGAATAGGGGGGTAGAAACCTGCAGGGCTACGGTGCGTGCCCACTTGCTATCTAGGGTTTTGCGGTGACAGGCGAGCAGCTGCCGACTGCGGGCGACGGTGAGTCGACTGCGTGGCTGCACAACGACAGGCGGGCGCGGGGCACCGACTGCTTGGCTACACGGCGATAGGCAAGAAGGCGTGGGGTGCCAACTGTGGGTGGCGGGGGCCCCACGGCGACAGGGGGGCACAGGGGAGCCCACTACGGGCAATGGGGACTCCGTTCCTATGGGGCTGAATGGTGACAGGGGCATGCGGACACCGACTGCGGACAGTATGGCCCTCTTCCCTGAAGGGGCTTCACGGTGTGGGGGAGTGGTTGCCGACTTCTCGCGACGGTTTCCCCTCTAGATCCACAAGTCCCCATCTCTTTAGATCCGAAAATTTCAAAGAAAAATTCGGTTTTTATTTAAAAAATCCAATTTTTAATCTTTGTAATCAACGTTTTTTATCATAAAAATTTGATTTTTATTGTAAAAACATCGATTTTGGTCCATAAACTATCATATCTGAACATATTCTACGAAAGAAATAGGCTTAGATCGGGTTTTAGGTATGATTACCTCTATATCCGTCCTCCAGATCTAGCGACATTTGACGAAACCTACGTGTGGAAGATGACGACCGTGCAAGGTGGATCTACCTCCTCCTCGTCGCCCTCGCAAGATCGGATCTTCTAAAAATTTTAGAGCTCTCGTGCTGATAACGTGTTATGAAGGTGGCAGAAATGGAACCCATATCCATATATTTATATGAAAATATTATATAATGGGTGGATACCCTAATCCTAAGTGGACTCCACATGGGCCTACAAAAGCCCATTCATAACAAACACATAATTAGCTATTTTAACAAAAGGTTCAAACCATAACCAAGTGCAGCTAACAACGCACAACCGTAATTACTACAATCATTTAATTGAACATCTATGGTCATTGAAAGAACTTGGGCTTGTAAATGGATCGGACTGGGATTGGATTCATGTAGATCAAACCCAAACCCGATAAGAAATTTGGATTTGGATGTCTCCTTCATTATCGAGCTTGTCATGGATATAGGTTTCATTAATCTTGTTGGTGCATGGGTACGGATCGCGAAACAGTGTCAAGATATGCGGCCCATTTAGAACATGCAACTAGCAATCCGTCATCAAGATAGAGTAATACTCAGTCAAGCGAACGGCTCACACGGCCGTTAGGCTCCCGTTAATACTCAGGAAGGAATTAATGAGACCAAGTAAATAGGTAGCCGTTATCACCAATCCCGGATAAGATCCCGCCCGAATCAATGAGGAACGGTTATTCGCAATCATCGAACCAACGCCTATAAATACCTGAAAGGACAATGGTAAAAGGGTTTCAACTCCTAAGGTACGAGATCTGATACTCAGACTCTACATATTTTATCTTACATCAAAGGGCTTGCGACGCCAGACTTGAGACGAGCCTTCGTGGGTCGACCTCAGCTGCTCCAAGCTCCATCCCTCTCTTAAGTTCCATTCTAACTTAAGCATCGGAGGGGATTTGGGTTGGGACCCAAATCTGACCCCTCTGATGCTTCCTTGTGGTGAAGATCATCGAGTCTCGAACCTACGAGAGGGTCGCTCCTGAGCTTCCCAACCTCGATCGACCGATGCAAGATCCACTCGAGGGTCGATCGAACACCGCAAGTCAACTACCATCCACCAACGACCCTGGTTCTTCCAACCTGGGTCCCTCTACACCGGCTGACGATGCTCCGACTCAGCAGGAAAGGATCCACATCAGCACCTCAATTGTTTCGGTCACTTCTGGCCTTAACAGTTTGACGACGTCTGTATGAAACATAAGTCGACATCCTAGTCAACAAAACATCTCGACCATGTTAGCTCACCCATCAACACTCTCCGAAGATGCCTCGGCACCTTCCAGCATCAATTCCATCAACATAATAATGGGAGGTCCTCTGTACCTGGAACTATCAGCATCACTCCAAAGCTCCTACACCAGAAGGTTGATGACAATATCCGTGGGGAGAAAGCACCCCAGACACTCTACACCTACCATAACAAACACGAATGTGTCTTCCCAATTAGTATCAGAGAGCGGGAGATTGTATATGAGCCTCATAGTTGGGCAAGCGACGATATGATACCACACCTTGTGAGGGTCGGTTGTAATCCGAAAGAAATACTTAAACAACCAAACGGATGGTTGAACCCCACAGAACTCGCAAAGCACGATGAAACAGACTAGAGGGAAATGGCTTGGGGTGCAAGTTGGCAGAGAGAAAGCCCCAAAGAGCACATGATCTCTATAATAAAGGGGTGAAGAGGAAAGCGAAGCCCAAAACAAAAGGCGATGGGGTACACTCCAACCTTGCTCTTTCGAGGAAAGCAAACTCTCTCATCAAATCCAGGCAACCTAACCCTATAAGGAAGACAAAGGAAATCTGACCAAACCCTAACAACCAGATCGTAAGTTGACGTCCCCTAGATTTAGCACTGTATGCAATAGGATCGGGGATACCAGATTTAAATATTTTTAACCGCAAGCGCACGGTGTTGTAGAGTGGCTTTGGGGTCGAACTCAGGGAGCCGTGTGTTGTGTTTGTTATTAAGGAGGAACCGGATCACCCGGTGGGTAAGCTAGCCCGATCAATCGGTTGGTTGTCACGAAATTGAAACTCGAAGAATGTAAGATATAAAAGGGAACCTAGGACTTTGGTTTCCACCCTATCATGTGCCCTCTCTATTATGATCGGATTTTAGGGTTTAGTGGTGAGACGTTGCCTCTGAGAGTGATACCTAGCGTCCCATGGGCCCGATATTCCGGTCGATGCCCAGGATGATACGCTAGGTCTACCCGTGTTCGGTCGGTGGGCATTCCCATGTCCATTAACACCGACCGACTCCGTGAGCACTAAGCTCGCAACGATTGCTCCCGACATTTCATCCTGCCGTTCGCATCAACCGATCGGGTGAGTCAACGGTCGACATCGCCTTCAGTTCTTCAGATACATCAACCAGTCGCTGAACCGATCGGTTGATGTCGTCGGGTTGTGAGTTGGGAGAGTTCGGCTACAGATGAACCGATCAGGTGAGATGTCACCCGATCGGTTGGAATTCAGCTCCAAAAGACAGAGAGCTCTGTCGTTTTCACCCGATCACTGAACCGATCGGGTGAGATTCTCTTCCCTTCTGCTCCTGTCCGGGTCGGATACACGTGCACGAACCGATCGGGTGGGTCTGTCCACCCGATCGGTCGAGGGCTGATATATGGAATTCTTCGACGTTTGGCCCTCGGGATCGTGCGTGACACCTCCTGTTGCTCTAGGGACTCATGATATCTGCTTTATATGTCCCCAACGTTGGCAATCTCCTGCATTGGCACAAAAACACAAAGAAGTGAAAGAAAACTAAAAATCACGAGAGAATGGATACGAAACACCGGAAAACAATGGAAAATCACAAAGAAGACGTGTGTAAATATATAAAATATAAACGCACGTCAAAATCCCCCAAGCTGAACCCTTCCTCGTCCTCGAGAAAGACGAGTGAGAGTAGGAGCTCGGAGGGAAAAATAGAAAGGAAGAACAGAAATAAAGCAAATAAAATCCTAGATCGCCCGTCAGAGCTAACGAAATTAATCACGCCACACTAGGCAAGCATGCGATAAACACATCACTAAACCCAGGAATTTAAGTCCATACAAGTGTCATGGCCCACGCGGTGAAGCATGAGTGAGTGAGGCCGTGAGCTAGCAGATGGTGTTACTATCTAAATTGTGCAATAAAGCTCCATATACAAATACCCAAGGAATGACCCAAATATCGATTCAATTAGAATAAGCAGTGAATAATAGCTCAAGCATGCATGAGAATAGAATAAGAATCGAAGCGTATCATGTGTCGGAGACTCGACTGCTAGGAACTAGAATATCACTGCACTATTGCCTAGATAATCTCTAGAAAATTCCTATGCCAAGTGTGTTCGAAAACGAAGGAGGTTGAGAAGGTGTGGAGTAGAACACTCGGTGCAAATTCTCGCCTTCCGTTTATTCACGGTGGATAGGAATGATATTCACAACGGGAAATTTTTTGGGTTTTGGGTATTTGTATTTTTTTTGTTTTTGGCTATACATATTTTTTTCTTCTTCTTCTTTTCTTTTGGATTTTTCTTCTCTCTTTTTTTTCTTTTTGGGCTTTTGGATTTTTGGCTATGTACTTGTGTACTCTCCCAAGTGGGAGAACGGTACACGACGAGGGGATTTGCACCAAGTAAAACAAAAAAGCAATCAATTTCTAAACACTTGGGCAAAGAAAATTTTTCTCGCAAATCAGAGCATAAGCAAAATGGGTTATCCTAGTCATATTGGTAGAGTCCCGACACATGCGAATAGAAGCGTATTATATATATATATATATATATATATATATATATATATATATATATATATATATATATATATATATATATATATATTATTCATGCATAGAGAAGCAGACAGTGAGGCAAAATACCGTATATTCGAAATTGAAGCATGATAGTCTAGGGGTCAACCAAGGAGAGGTATATAAAAACAAAATCATAAAGTAAAAGCACACCAACTAGCTAGTCACGACACATGACTCACATAAAAGCAAAGTGAACCCACGAAGCATGAAATGCAATAGGACTCGACTTCCTAAGGTTAGTGAAGGTGATTATCGTAGCTAAGCTAGGTGTGTGTGTGTGTGGTTCCGTGGCAGTTCATCATGTGGGGTCATCTCTAGGAGAGGGAGAACAAAAGGATGAGAAGAAAAAGAAAAACAGATGAAAAAGACTCAAATACGGCGAAAAAGACACAACTGACGCACAAAGTGTGACTCCCCCAAGCTGAAACTTGCATTGCCCTCAATGCAATAGTAGTAAATACGGGAGGGCAACGAAAATGGGAGGGAAGTACGCACCGACACAAAAAGATGAAAAACATGAAAAACACACAAACGAAACAGAAAAATAAAGAAAAAGAAACACACAAATAAAAGATATAAAAACACATCCAAAGAACACATATAAACAAGCACACGACAATAACAGCACATGACAACACGTACAAAAATCAATTTCCCCCAAGCTGATCATGACAATGTTAGTAAAAATGTGTGATTATGGTGATGCAGAAATAAATGGCGAGGGGAAGATCGGAAAAGAAAAAAAGAAGAGATCAAAATGCAGCAGAGGTAGTGTCCTCGTCCTCCTCGGAAGAGGATGGGGGGGTGTTGGCGGAAGAGGTGATGGGTGTGCGGAGAAGTGGAGAAAGGGGTGGATGCATGGGTGCGGTGGTGGTGTGGATGATGGGTGGAGTGTCGGTGGTAATGGTAAGCGGGAGGGATATGGCGACCAATGTGGTAGGAATGGGTAATGATTTTGAGTACACACAACTAATTTCTTGCGGTGCGAATATGCAGTGGTGATGGAGGAGGGTGGTGGGAGTGTAGGGTCTACGGTAGTGGTCATGGGTGGAGAAGAAGTGGAGGGAGGGGGGATGATCGCCTTGGGTGGGATGGAGGAGGTGAAGATCATGATGGAGGAGGTGATGATCATCGAGGAGGCGAAGGAGGTGGTGATGGTGCTGGAGTAGGTGGAGGTGGACCGTGAATGTGTGTAAGAATACGGAGAATGGTGGCTACGTTTCGCTCGAGTGCGAGGAAACGTGGGTGTGAAAGGAAGGAAGTGGATGGGTCCGAGGAGGTAGAGGTAGATGCGCCAGCACACAGAGCTGCCAGCTCAGCCTCAAGAGCGAGGTGAGCGGAGGTGGCCCGACGAACAGCAGAAGAGGTGCCGGCGGTAGTGGTCGTGTCGGCACCGGAGGCAAGGCCTAAGAGGGATGTAGTGAGTGCTTCAGAAGAAACGACGGCTGAAGCTGGGGTCGTGACACTAGGGCCAGCCTCAGGATCCTCCCTGAATGCAGGGATATCCTACACACCTAAGTGGACGGCAGGGGACGGTGGTCGTGGTGCGTCAGGGAGTGGAAACTGAAGATGCAACCCCCCAAACTCTGGATCAGGAGGAAACAACCAGTCTACCTCAAGATGAATAGACATACAGCCAGGATTAGGCAGAGTGGTATATGGGGCAGGGGGTGGCCATAGTAAAAGACATACCGACCCACGCCTCGCGGCTTGATCATGTGGGTGTGCTGCAGGACATCAAGATCTAGATATGTAGATCATGCGGCATGCGGAAAATCGCGAGGGATAACGATGTTGAACGCGGGGTGTAAGGCAATGAGGGTAATGAGGCCCCGCAACAATATTTGCCCTTGCCGACGCGGCTAATATCAAGGAGTTTTTGAATTAGCCATGCACCGCCGTTAATAGGTACGCGCGGGGCCTCGAAAGCGATCCCGTCAACGCTGGGAATGAAATCAAAAGTCATAGCCCAAAGGATAAAAAGGTCAGGGATGGTCACGGTCACGGACTCATCCCGGGGGAAGAAAGTGCTCGATATGATGCGGTGGGCTAGACAAAAGACAGGGTGGATGATGGAGGAGGCCTTGGCCTTGCCTCGAGGATAATGATCATGAAGGGTGAGGCGACCCCAAAAATAATCGACATCGAAGTCGCGATGAAAATCGTAGGAACGGATATCGGCGCCAAGAATGGGGAAACCGAAAATGTTGTTGACGGTGTTCACATGGGTGCGGTAGTTTCAATTTCGTAGGTGGAAATCTATGAGTGACCCCCTTCAGTTTTTAGAGTCGAGAGGAATTCGAGTGTGAGGGCGGGGTATGATGGTGCATGGGAGTTTAAGAAGCTTAGCCATCTTATGTTTGCAAATAGAGTCTCGGCACTGGAGAAAACTCCGAGATCGATTAGGGTTTGAATATGGGCAAACTTAGTGGATAAATGAGATCATTGGTTGAGTCGATTATAAAAATCTTTATGCTCTAGACTCAAGAAACGGATTCCCTGCGGGCCCATCAGCGGGTCCACCACGAGAATGATGGGTTGGGTAGGAGGTCGGGTTGGAGGAGTAGGAGGAGCACATGCATGCGGTGGACGTGTGGATTTGTGTCTCTTACGAGACGGCTCCTCTTCCTGCATGATCCCCTTACCATTATCTTTGGCAATGATAGTGTGGTGATGCAATGTGAATGCGAGACTATGTGAATGCACACAATCAACGACAATGTAGCAAATTGCAAATACTTGGGCAAAGTAATAAAGCTCAGGATTGACTGTACCCAGTATCGAAGCAATTCCTTGCTCGCAAATGATCCTACGCCGTGCAATGGAGTAATGTGTGAAGCCGTGGTACTTCAGTCCACAAGAGATGAAATTTTTGAAATGGGGGGTTAGGCCTAGGGCTAGGTCGAAATTGGGGGTGAATGAGGATGTGAGAGGGTTGATGATAAGAGAGAGAGATGGAGGAAGTGGGAGGAGTGAAATTTGGAGCTGTGGTAGAGAGGAGAGATCGTGCGAGAGAGAGGGGGAAGATGAAACGATAGAAGAGAGATAAAGTTCGGGTGAAAAATGAAACCGGTTGAGTGGGGTGGTATTTATAGGGTTAGGTGAACCGATCGGGTGAGATCTCACCAGATCGGTTGAGTTAATTTTCGAAAATTCTTGTTGGAAAGCAGCTACAGGCGAACCGATTAGGTGAGTTTTCACCCGATCGGTTGATCGATTCACAAATTTCCCGAGAGCACTGTACTCTCACCCGGTCTGCCACTCGATCACAGCTTCAGCTCAACCGATCGGTTGGTTATTCATCAAAATTCCTGAGAACTCTGTTGTTGTCACCCAATCTGCCACTCGATCACCCTCATTTGCCACCCGATCGGTTGGCTGATGTTCTAATACAGCCCATCTTCAGACACAGCCCACCCGATCAGTTGATGCTTGAACCAATCGGGTGGGGGTAATTTCCTGTACAAACACAAAAATCATCTAAGTCTCCCGACAAAAACCCCCATGGCAGAATTTATTCACCAAAAATAAGAAAACTAATCCTATAAATAATGACGAGGGTTCAGAACATGGGCAGCCTCCCATGAAGCGCTGTTGTTTAAAGTCGTTTGCTCGACTCCCGATACATGATCTTCAGTGGGGTTGGTGCGAGTGATGCCTAATGATCGGCATCCTTTCAGCTTTTGGAGCAGCGTCCCTTGTCGGTGATAGAGGTGACAGGTAGATGCTCTCAACGATCCCCCCGCTGGTGGTGTCCATTGGCTTTTCCCTCACATTGGCATCAACCGCCACTCTTCGCAAGATCTGGACTTCATCAGTAGTGAGCTCCAAGGGCTCTTTACCCCTGCTCTCTGTCAGAACAACCTTCTTGAATCCGGGAGGAGTCGTCCGTGAGATACAAACCTCTCCAGCTACTTCTTCAACCCAATGTGCTCCTCAAGGCCCCCCAAGCTATCGGGGGGGTTCCTTGAGAGAACTTCATAAGATCCAGCCTCAACGATTCTTTCTTCCCCGACATCTAGTAGATTACATCTTTATTCCTCCGGTGGATGCTTCATTGACAATCCCAAATCAAAATCTACTTTCTGTTCCCCGACATTCAGGGACAACTTCCCCTTCTTCACATCAATGAGTACGCCAGTGGTCACCATGAAGGGCCTCCCGAGGATAATCGGGGTATGATTGTCCTCCGGCATGCCCATTACTACAAAATCCGCAGGCACATGTACGCCGCTGACGTTCACTGGCAAGTTGTCCACAACCCCCATCGGGTACTTCACCGATATGTCTGCCAGTTGCAGAGTCATTCTAGTGGGTTCAAGGTCGCCTATTTTTATCCTTTTGTATAATGATAGAGTCATCAGACTCACGCTCGCACCCAAGTCGATGAGCGCCTGATTGATTTTCACCTCTCATATCGAGCATGGGATGGAGAAGCTCCCTGGGTCATTGAGCTTTGGCGGATTCGCTCGATGAATCAGAGCGCTGCACTCCGCTGTCAGGACGACTTTCTCTTTCCTTGTACCCTTCGTTACCAAATCCTTCAGAAATTTTGCATAGGAAGGGATGGTCTCTATAGCCTCCAGGAAGCGAATTTGCAAACTCAAGTCTTTCACCATGTCGAAAAACTTGACGTACTTCTCATCTATTTTCGCCTTGGCAAGCCTTTGTAGGAATGGCACCACAGCTTTGAAGACTCTTGAGTTGCCCTCCTTATTCTTCTTCTTTTCTTCCTCAGAAACTCCCTCCGGAGTCATAGTGTTAGATGCTGAAGCTCCATCGTCATTTGCTTTTAAATTTGGTCTCACATCGACTAACGGAGCTTCGGGTTCTTTAGCGGCCTCCCTAGTTGAAATCTGTGTGTCGCTTCTCAAGACTATCGCAGACACATTTGCATGATCATGCGTCAAGGCCAATGTTTGATTGGGCCCCCTAGGATTGACCTCCGGCTGACCCAGCAATTGGCCATGTGTCCTTTGAAGATTGGCCACCTGCAACCCCAGCTGGGTCACTTGATTGGCCAAGGTCTTCTGTCCTATCTGCAGCTGCAGGTTAATCTTCTCCTGGTTCGATATGTATTGGGTCAAGAGATTCTCGATCGGAGAGATTACTCGTTGTTGGTTATATGGTTGCTTCTGTGGCAGGGGCTGCTGATTTCTCGGGGGGGTACTGTTGAAACATCTGCTGCTAAGGTTGCTGATGCTGCTGGTATAACTGCTACTGCTGTCGAGATGGCTGATACAATTGCTGTTGAGGTTGCTGGGGATGCTGGTATGGTGCCCTGTAGCTCAGGTTCTGGTGGTTCTGGTTGTTGGGAGAATACGTCGGATTCGAGCTTGTCCTCGGTGGATAGGGTGCATTACCCATCGGGTTATAGAAAAGAGCACTCGCCTAATTCACCGGTGGTGAGATATCACCACCATCAAAGTCTCCCAAGAATTCAGCTTCTACTGCTGCCACTTGCTGGGTATTGGCACCACCAACTCCCACCATGAATGCCGAGATCTGGATGGATAGAAAATCAAATTTGCTAGACAGCTTGTCAATCTCTTCTACTCGGTGCATTCCTCTAGATCTAGGTGTGGCGCATTCATCGCACCACTTTTCATTATTAGATGCCATATTCTCCAGAATGTTTCCGGCATCTTCTTTGTTCCTTGACATGAAGGACCCTCCAGCCGCGGCATCCATTGAGGACTTCATATCATCTCTCAACCCATTGAAGAACAAATTGATGATTTGCCATTTGGGGAGCTCATGGTGAGGGCATTTCCGTTGTATCTCTTTATACCTCATTCATGCCTCATGCATGGATTTATGGCTGGCTTGGGAGAAGGAGGAGATCTCGCTCCTCAGCTTCATTGTCTTCCCTGGGGGAAAGAACTTGTTCAGGAAGGCGTTGGACAACTTCTCCCAAGTTGTGAAAGTATTGGAGTCATTCCCCTTCAACCATTGTTTGGCCTTGTCCCATAGAGAGAATGGGAACAATCTGAGCCGGATGGCTTCAGTTGACACCCCGTTGATTCTGAAGGTGTCACACTTCTCCAGAAATGAGTCCAGGTGCTCAATTGGGCTCTCCATAAGAGCTCCTAAGAATTGGTCCTGTTGGATCCACGTCACCAACGACGGCTTCAGCTCAAAATTTCCGGCCGTAATGGTCGGAGGTTGGATGCTATACATGGACCCGATGGACTACATCGAGTACTCAAGGAAGGACTTCTGGGGAGGGGTATTTTCTCCCATGGTAGCAGCCTCTTCCCTTCTTCTTCTTCTCTCGGCGTTCAGACACCTCACGATGGCGTTTATCTCTGGATCTAGAGGAATCAAGTCGTCGAGACTTCTTGTGTTCCTGTGCATGAAAAATCAAGAAACACCAGTGAAGCATGTATGGTATAACGACAGAAAAAAACAGAAAATAAAGAATAAAAAATAAAAATAAAATGTAAAATGCAAAAATTATCGCGAGGTCAGGATGTGAACTAGTCTCGGGGGTTCACATGGTCCTAAAAGAAACAAGCACGTTGCCTCCCCGGCAACGGCGCCATAAAGCTTGACGCCCCCTAGATTTAGCACTATATGCAATAGGATCGGGGGTACCATATTTAAATATTTGTAACCACAAGTGCACGGTGTTGTAGAGTGGCTTGGGGTCGAACTCAGGGAGGTGTGTGTTGTGCTTTTTATCAAGGAGGAACCGGATCACCCGGTGGGTGAGCTAGCCCGATCAATCGGTTGGTTGTCATGAAATTGAAACTCGAAGAATGTAAGATATAAAAGGGAACCTAGGACTTTGGTTTCCACCCTATCATGTGCCCTCTCTATTACGACCGACGGTTAGAATTACGATCGGATTTTAGGGTTTAGTGGTGAGACGTTGCCTCTGAGAGTGATACCTAGCGTCCCATGGCCCCAATATTCCGGTCGATGCCCAGGATGATACGCTAGGTCCACCCGGGTTCGGTCGGAGGGCATTCCCATGTCCATTAACACCGACCGACTCTGAGAGCACTAAGCTCCCAACGATTGCTCCCGACATTTCATCCTGCTGTTCCCACGCGCTAGGATTCAATGTCTGCGCTAGGGGTGTGAGCTGTGGTTAGGGGATCAAACGCCAGTTTTTTTCCCCTTGGCCCGACGGTCAGAGGCGGTATTTCTCCCGCCAATGACAATAAAATGCCCCGCGTAACCATCTAAATTCCCAAACCCTATCGAAATCCTAATCCTATGGTCGTTCTAGGGAGAACCCACGAAGGGGCTTCCACCAATGCCCTAGACTGGGGAACTACTCATGATTCATAGCAAAAATATCAAAACAACAAAATTTAGCCATTGGAATCAAAATCAAGCAATAGAAATATGGAGCTAACAATAGTATTAATGTAATTTCAAATTTTCAGAACAATCAGAAAACTTACAAGAAAGAATAAATTCGGAGCCGTCAAAAATCCCAAAAAGACAGAAAAATAACTGGGGATCGTTCGGGGAAAAAACCTAAGGCTATATATAGATAACACAACCACCCGATCGGTTGAAGCATCAACCGATCGGGTGAGTCGACAGTCGACATAGCCTTCAGTTCTTCAGATACATCAACCGGTCACTGAACCGATCGGTTGATGTCGTCAGGTCGTGAGTTGGGAGAGTTCGGCTACAGATGAACTGATCGGGTGAGATGTCACCCGATCGGTTAGAATTCAGCTCCAAAAGACAGAGAGCTCTGTCGTTTTCACCTGATCACTGAACTGATCGGGTGAGATTCTCTTCACTGCTGCTCCTGTCCGGGTCGGATACGCGTGCACGAACCGATCCGGTGGGTCTGTCCACCTGATCGGTCGAGGGCTGATATATGGAATTCTTCGACGTTTGGCCCTCGGGATCGCGCGTTACACCTCCCGTTGCTCTGGGGACCCATGATATCTAATTTATATGAGATTTGATTTGATCTCATATGCATTCAAATAGGAATAGGAGATGAAGAATGATTTGAATTGTAAAGCTAATGGGATTAGGAATAGACTCATAGCTTTAATTGATTTGAATCATTCGAATTGATTTCAACATGGCTACCCACAATTAACCAAGTCCAAGTTGCTATATGGATAGTAATTTCACCATCTTCCAATTTTCTATGTGAATAGAAATTCCTCCATCAATTGACTTAGTCATCACTTTGAAGATTTACAAGCGTGCCACTCCTGAAAACACTTAGCACACACATTAGAACGTTCGCACACGTTTGTTATCATCAAACACAAAATTATCGATCGTTGTATCCAACATACGTTGTATCCAACAATCTCCCCCTTTTGATGATGACAAACTATTATAAGATTTGCACTACCGTTCCAAATACTACGTCGTGACATGTGTGTGTGAAGTGTCATGATGGGAGGATGTATGCAACAATATAACACTTGATGTACAAGCATGCAATGATGCAATGAAGTAACAATAATGTGATACAAATAAGCATGGCATGCTCCCCCTATTTTCATGCTCCCCCTTGAACATATATTCACATATTCACATATTCATTAATGCTCCAAATCTTCAATATTTTATCCCCCTTTTGTTATCATCAAAAGTGTATAAACGAAGTCTAGTTCATGTCACATGCAAAAATAAAATATTATAAATTACAACTAGCACTTGCATGGCATTTTTCTTAAAATAAGCACTTCAAGTTTAATGAAAAGTGTAACGTAGACTTCTACACCATCGTGTAAGTGTGAAGATTAAATAATTGAAGCACAAAGGGAGAAACTCTCATAGAAATCAACCAAAACCAATCCACATTTTCCAATAAACATGATATCACTAAGATTGATTTTTCCCACCTCATTAAAAAATGAGTTCAAGATACCACACCCCAAAAGTATAGCCTATAAGGACTCGTATATGTGGGGGTGGCATTGCTTGACTAGTAACATACACCAACGCTAAAGATTACCCATAAAGCATATGTTGGATACTCGTGGGTAGTAAACTTGCCAAGAATTGTATCCATTTTACATACGGAGCAATATTCATTCTTTTCATTTTTCTTGTTTCATATTCAATTCTTTTGTGCTCAATTTTTATCCATGGCAAATATACATCATATCCATTAGATTTTTCAGTTATTTTCTATTGGATGCGACGATTTAGGATCTCTAGTTTGATGATGACAAACGTGTACGAATATTTAACGTGTATGCTAAGTATGTTTCAGGAATGGTAAAGTCGGGTATTCTAGGTGTTGGAGGAATTGCTATCCACATTGCTACTGGACTTGGTCAAAGCGCTATATAGAAAGCAACTTGACTTAGTCAATATGGAGAGAGTTGGATTTGTTCAAATCAATTAGTGATTGATTCATATCAACTTCAATATTCAAACCCCTAACTTCTAGGGATTCTCCTTTAGCCAAACTCTCTCTCTCCCTCTCCTATAAATATTCTTATTCAAAGAAGCTAGGGCATGCGGAAAACAACAAACAAAAAGGGGGAAGAACAAAATTAGAAGGCCGACCATATAAATAAAAACCCTAAGCCTATATACATCTTTGCGGCCAAACAAAAAGAAAATACCCTTCTCATTACCGCAAGCAACAATCCATACAACACCAAATATCTCCAAGGCCAGAACTCTCTTGACCTCATCACCTTCCACCTTGGAGAGCCATCATCTTGTTGTAATGAAGAAGCATGCCCTAACTTGAGCGATTGGAGAAAGCTGACGTGAGGGGTTTCTCTGAAAACGGAAGAAGAGATAACGGAGGAAGCCACAGAGATCCCGCATGACAAAGTTCATCGGAGTTGGTCGCTGCCACCGGAGATCACGCCGCTGCCGTAGGTGCCCGAAGATGATGCCGGAGAGCTCACGTCGTGAGGTCGAAGCCCGCAATCAGAAGATCCTGTCTAAGTCACCACTGTGTCGCTCGAAGAAGTTGAGAGGACTCGTTGCTGCATCATCCAAGAAGTAGACGTCGTTGCCAAAGACGAAGCCCACGCTGCCGTGAGAATCTTCAAACTCCAAGCGTCGCCAACATTTAGATGTTGCCATCCAAAGCCTCTCATCGCCGTGAGTCCTCCTGAGGCTGCCATCGAGAACGTCTCCCTCGAACTCGAGTCCAAGTTTCCATCGATGCCGATGAGTTCCATCATGTTGCCGTGAAGATCAACAGAGGGTGACGCCGTCGTAGTTGTGTCGCCACCGGAGCCAAGTCACCGCTGGAGAGCCTCACGCCGTGCACCGTCGAGTTGTGAAGTCTCAGGTTGTCGTCGCCGTGAACATCATCATCAAGCTGTCTACCTACTGCAAGTCGAATCAGGATCGTAAAGACGAAGCTGCGTTCCCTAACATCACCATCGAGAAGAAGCCACTGGAGTCTCGTCGTTGCTGAAGCCATCGACATCGAGGGAACACCATCAAGCTGCCTTGAAGCTGTCAGGGTCTCGCTGACGAAGGGGAGCAGGCAGAGCGATCACCGAAGTTGTTGTCGAAGTCGAGTCGGAGCTGCGGAGAAGATCTCGAATGTCGCCATCGAAGCTTCACATCGCCGTCGTGAAGCAGTCATCGCTCGGAGACGTCGACATTGTCGCTGGGTGCCCTAACTCGAATCGACGTCGTGCTGATATGGACGAAGGGGACAGCGGGATAGAAAAGAAACGAACGGCTCATGTGGATTAGTTTGCTAAGTGAATTACTGAGCGCACAGACCGCAATTAATTTGTTTTGAACTGAATTTCCTTACACACAGACCAGATTGCAATCAAGACATATCTTGACATCCCGGAGTCGGATCGAGACACCGTTTACGTCAGATTGGAGCTGACGACGTGCTGACTGACAAAGACGACTACACGGACACGAACTGAGCATTTCTAAACTCTTTACTCTTTATATTCATGTATTAGTGTAACGATCTCTGTAGGGGAAACTTTACCAATATTTGTGACTTTTGAGACTTGTCTGGTTGGGGCTAGACAAGAGGGTCTTGACATGTTGGTGCAGTCAAGATACGTATTTACTATGTTGATAAAGTTCTGCACTTTGTTGAGTGTGGTACAGTCTAGGTGGGGAGTTGGTGCTAGGACCCCATTGTAGGTGTACAGAAGGAACTTATTAATGCTAGTATTTGCTTGGGGCTGGACGTAGGTCATTGGTGCGATCGAACCTGGGTAAATCTGTGTGTACTCTGTGATTGTCTCTTATTTACTCTGCTTGTGCTTTTAACTGTGTGTGATTTCTCGTGGGTTGTGCGAGAATAATTTTATAAGCCTATTCATCCTCCCTTAGACTAGGATCCAGATCCAACAAGTGGTATCAAAGCAGGTTTTAGGATTTAGCCTAGAATTGACCATGAATCCCATTGATAATGCTTTTGCTGAGGGTCGGTCTATTTCTCGTCTCCCTAGATTTAATGGAGTAGATTATGCTTATTGGAAAAATCGTATGATAATCTACTTAATTTCTAGTGATTATAAAGAATGGCAAATAGTTGAAAAGGATATAAGCCATCTGTCATTAAAATTGAAAATGTTGATATGCTTAAACCTGATGATAAATGGGATGACAATGATTGGAGACTTTATTCTCTTTGTGCTAAAGCTATGAATGCTCTCATTTGTTCATTAGATAAATCTGAATTCAATCGTATATCACATTGTCTAACTGCGCAGAAAATATGGCATACATTGGAGGTGACGCACGAGGGAATGTCACAGGTAAAGGAGTCTAAACTTGCACTTCTGAGCACAGAGTACGAGGGATTTTGCAAGCTACTATTGTAGTGACCCTGTGCTATGAGAAACAAACACTAGAGGGGGGGTGAATAGTGTTTTATAGAATTATAAGGAATTTACGCCAAATAAAACCCTAATTAACCAACAAATGCGGAATACAATAAGTGAACAACAACACAAGGAATAATGCAATGCTAACAAGCAATCTACCCTGGTTCGGTGCCACCCAAGTCTCCCCGACTTGTTACCGGTGCCCTACTCCAGCAACACCCGGATCACCTCCGGATACTCTAGCAAACCGCTAGAGATTTCCTTTAGCCCACTTGCAGAAACCTCACAAGTGCAATCGACCTACAATCGATGTCCGTGTATCCCACAACCCGGGAACACGCAAAACCTTAATCCCACAACTTGGGACTAAGCACACTCTCACAAACCGAGAGCAAAACAGAAATCTTGACTCCCACAACTTGGGATCAAGCCAATCCTCTCACCACCGTGAGTATACAACAAATATGAAGTATAAAGAATGAAATATAAAACTTCTTACCACAAAATCCTATGCCTTGAGAAATACTTACCAATTTGGGGCAATGATGGATTTTGAGGAAGATGAGATCACCAAACCCTAGCTCCACCAAGATGAGCAGCAATAGATGGCTAGGGAGTAGATGGTGACTTGGATTCAAGCTATTAGCTTGAGAAGCTCACAAGGAATGAGAATCTCTCTTGAGGAGTTAGGCTCAAAGAGTAAGAGAGAGATTCTTGTGAGATGAGAGAGCTTGGAATTGGAGTTGAATGGCTTTTCTTCAAAGGTGTGAAAATGTCTCTAATTTCAGCCTTGGATCCCTGGTTAGAAGCACTCAAACTTATATAGGGAAGAGAGAAAACGGTCACAAAATTCGTGGCATTAAATGCTCCAACGGCTCTATTCTGAAGCTGCTTAATCGGTCTAAGAAGGATCACTGACCGATTAGTTTTGCAACTAGTCGGTCGGTGAACCTTCTTGGACCGACTAGATGGTTGACAGAGAAGATGGTGAAATCATGGGTAAGAACTAGTCGGTCTAAGAAGGATCATCAACCGACTAGATTGACAACTAGTCGGTCAGTGAACCTTCTTGGACCGACTAGATTGGCTTTTAATCGATTAACCATCCTTCTTGAACCAACTAACTGGTCAACAGTACAAAGGTCGAATTTCACACGGAAAACTAGTCGGTCTGAGAAGAGACACCAACCGACTAGATCGTCATTTAGTCGGTCGGTGAACCTTCTTGGACCGACTAATTGGTCAACAAATGGTCTTGAATTGATTAGGATAACTAGTCGGTCTGAGAAGGATTTCCAACCGACTAAATCGTCATCTAGTCGGTCGGTGAACCTTCTTGGACCGACTAATTGACCAACAGTGAATGGGCTGAATTAAGCAAGGATATCTAGTCGGTTCAAGAAGGATTCCCAACCGATTAGATCGTCATCTAGTCGGTTGGTTCTTCTTCTTGAACCAACTAAGATGCATATGAAGCCGTGAAATGAAACGATAGGCTACGGGAAAGTTTCTAATGGCTTCTAAGGCAATCCTAGAGATACGATATGAAAGTTATGAAGATTTCTAGGCAAGTACTACTCAAGGCTTAACATTCTACTAAACCGAAGCTAGAAGACAATATAAATAACATGACGAACCGTCTTCGAAGCTTCAACATGGAGAATCCGAATCCCTTGACTTCATGAATACTCCTTGAGCTTCAACAAAGCTCCAGGCACAACGATCACGCGTTCTGAGGAAGTCTTGGGACGTCGCTTGAGATGAACAAATTACTTTGGCGACGATCTCCATAATTCTTCATGGACTTGAGTCTTTTAGTTGAATGACTTGAATATCTTCAACGTCATGGTCTTCGAAGCTTTTGACTCATCCATTCCTTTCTTCTCTTTGGATTGAATCTCCATTCATTTGTTGATGCCATTGGCTTGAGGTTTGAAGTAGCCTTTGAGTTCTTCAAGCCAATGCTTCACCTTTGTTGATCTACCAAGTCCTCCACTTGAATCAACACGTGTAGTCACTTTTGATCTTCTTGAATCTAATTGGTGACTTTTTAGCTAACTGCAATCACAAGAGTTAGTCACAATGATTTGTGTTTGATCATCATCAAAATCAAGGTGGAGAGTCCAATACTCAACATTCTCCCCCTTTTTGATGATGACAAACCAAATATAAACAAAACAAATAATTGTGCATTAAATATACTTACTCCCCCTGCAATGATGCCAATCAAGTTAATATCAATAATCAATAGCATCATTCAGCAGTTAATAGTGTATGTATCACATGAGGTTGTGTATATATCGCATGAATGACCAGAAATAATATGCATACACAACTCAAATCATATAGGTGATACACATCATAAACATGAGCATGATTACCAACATATATATAATGTAATCAATATAAACCAAGGTAATCACCAATGCTCCCCCTGAATCATATACATGAATGATCATACATAAAGTCTATATGATTCAAGTTATTGTTTAACACTCAACATTTAATAAGCACATCTTGTTTATTTCTCTCCCCCTTTGTCATTAACAAAAAGATATGGGGGTATAGAAACAACACATGCAACAATAGAGTTGAAAACATAAAGGTATAACAATTGTAAAGTTACCAATTGTAAAGTTCTCTAATGTAAAGTTACCAATTGAAAACAGGATATCAAAATAAAGATATCAATTGCAAGAGCACATATCCAACAACAACTCAACCACCCTCAATTATCACAAAAAAAGATAAGCAATAAGCATATGAGATAAAAGATTACAATAAATACTAATTGTAAAGAGTAGTGTGAGCAGTGTTAGAAAAGTGACAAAGCAAAAATCATGACATCACTTGTGAAAGAAAAACAAGTGAACAAATAGTGTCAAATACCCAAACAAACTCAATTATCACAAGATTTATAACATGAAGCATAAAGTGATAGACAGTCTTGTGATACCAATAGTATACTTGGCAAGATAAATGACATGAACATGATGAACCACATTATCGTGGAATCAAAATCATCACATTGACATAGATCAATATTTTTAGCCAATTTAGTGCATGGAAAACAATTCTATGTTTTCATACAGGTAAATCTATTTAATCAATATAATCGTCGAGCGACGAAGTAAACAAACATGACTATAGAAATTCTTAACCATGTGTACAAAGTTATGTTATAATAACACACATTAAGTATAATGGCATGTGATATCAATAGTAGACATACCAAGTCATCTCCAAAAGTATCTCCAGCTAAACTCCACAAAGCATCTCCCAAATTAAGCATACCTAATATAAGTGAAGTGTGCGATGTGGGGTGACAAGGTGATACAATGAAAATGAATATCAAATATCTATATCACGCAAAAGTGTTATGCCAAAATAGAGATAGTAACATCATAAAACGTATGGCATACACAATTCTAGCACCCTAGGAAACTAATTGAAACAATGTTCAAAAGAACCATAGTACTAGCATGCATTCCAAAATAGATACTCACATAATGAGTCAAAGATAAGCATGGAATGCCATGAGCATAAGGAAGATAAGCACTATATCATACGCTCAAAACTAGCATCAAACAAGATCATGTAAAGATGATATCCAATATAAATAGTCTAACAATTGTAAATATGATACCAAATGTAAATATGATATGTAGAGATGATACCAATTGTAATATAACAGAGTATGGCAAGCAGGTAAATACTGTCAAAATCATGATATTACTTGAGAAGGAAACCAAGTGAACAAATAGAGACATGATTTCATCCTAGCTCAATTATCACAAAGGATTCAACATGAGGCATAATGTGACAAAATATCTTTTGAGCAAAGGCATGAAGATAGTCTACGATCAAAGTCACAAGGTAGGTCATAAACGAGTAAAGTTATCATGAACATCGCAAGCATGCATACCAATTGTGCGAATAGAATAAAAAGACTTGTGTAAGCACAATATAATCGGAGGTAGCATCAAAGAAGTCATAGTGCATCAAGATATATTCATGGAAGAATATCTATGACAGAATATACATATCATCAAACACAATATAAAGCTTATGTGATCGTGTAAAGCACAAGTTATCTCTAACATCTCATCAAAATAGCATAAAATATGAGCGTGAGATGAGAGATGACATAGTGAGAAATATAGCTTGAAGATCACTAACTAATATGAATGAATGTTATGTCACTTGTGAAAATATCATACATGAAAGATTTAGCTATAGACATGAAAGATCTCTTGAATAAAATTATAGCTAAACATCAGTCATGAAGTAATTAAAATGACAAGTAACATACATTGATCACCCCAAATCATATCAATACGTCTCATAAAGATAATCATACAAACCATAGGAAAAGTATGAGATGTGTGGTGATACAATGAACAAATATGCATAAAGATCCTAAATCATTAATCTTATACATGGCATGAATTATGTATAACATGATGAAGTATAGCATGCCAGCAAGAAATGAATCTTAAATGAAGGAATTGAAAAATTTTCAATGAAGATTAAGATCAATATACTTAATACAGTCTAATAAACAAGCAAGCATGTCATACATATCAGTTATCATATCCAGAACATATAACAATCTTCACACAGAAGCATGCATGTGAGGAATACGATGTGTGATGACAACGTGTTCCAAAGATATGAACATCAATAAACAACTAACCAAATCATTATATGAATGTTATAGCTACCATGATACATGAGTCGTAATAAGACATACATGACATACATGAACATGGCAGTCACATAAACAAACAATTTTCATGAGGCTGTGACAAGAATGAGCTAATGAAGAAGTATGCTATATTACACAAATCGAATATTTTAAAATACCAATTGTAAACATGGTAGTCAAAACCAATATATTAAAATACCAATTGTACAAAACACATACTTACAACCATTTAGCTCTCCCTATATGTGTGCATCTCCAATGCACCATCCTTTCCTTTGAATTGATCCATCATTTGTAAACCAAGGAGTGTGTAGGGTAGGCATCTTGCACAACAATCTGACAATTCAACAATTGGTGGTATCCAAAAACTTTTTGGATCCAATAGGTTAATGAACAAAATCAAGTAGTCCAATAACCAATCATTTACCAATTGTAAATAACACTCATCAATAGAAATGCATGACATGCATTGAAATGAGTTAAGATAATCATGAAAATCATGCAAATCAGGAATTAACAATTCTCAACCATTAGAAATTTAGGTACACCTAGACTAATAATTCCTATGCATATGTTTTAATCACAATACATTATACAAGCAATCATCATTATGAATACACACATCTAATACAATAGTGTGTGCAGAAAGATTCCTCGTTCAATATGCATACGTGCACAAAATAAACATTCACGGCACAACACATATTGAAGGAAGGCATGAAAAGTAATACCACAAAGAGTGTGCATGAAAAGCATAAAGTATTAAATTTCAAAACCAAATTTCTCTTTCCCTTTGGCATATCAACAAGATAGGAAGATGCAAATTGATAATAAATCACCAAAGGTTAGAGAAATCAACTAATTTATATGCACAACATAATACGAATGAAATGCAATGACATATAGATGAACATAACATGATAGCAATCAAAACATGTCATACTCCCACACAATCATACAAACTATGCAAACTTGAGAGTAGTGGACGAACTCACATATACACACACACACACACACACACACACACACACACACACACACACACACACACACACACACACACACACACACACACATATATGGGTACAAAAAGATAATCATACAAGCATGGTACCCAAGCAATGAAACGCAATATGAGTCGCAAGAGAATATGTCATTCCTAATATACGATTCTATATGTGTGTTCATACCATGCCTAGAAACAATCTTAGGAATCCAAAAGATAGTGATTTGGGATTCTTAAGAAGAGGTTGTAGAGGCATGAGTAGGAAGTTGGGATGCACGCTTGTGAAATGGAACATAAATATACGCGTGTCCCGTGTGTGAAACATGCAAATGAACATTAGTTCTAACATGAAAATTTTTAAGCCACATGTTATAAATAATCCTCGAATAAACATATTAGTAAGGATTATGAATACACAATGCACATCAGTCAAGAATTTGACACACGTGAAATACATAGACATGAATGACATACAAGACACATAATATGCAAACATAGGATATGCATGAGATAGTCTCAAACACAAAGTGACATCTACATGCATTCAACACACATGGATACCAAATGTAAGAATATACTTACAACATTAAGCTCCCCCTACTTTGGTGCATCACTTAAGCACCATCAACTCCATTAGAATGAAAGTCTTTGCAAATCAAGGAGTTGGTAGGGTTGGTATCCCAATGTGGATTGAACCTAGAAAACATAATTTTGGTATCCAAAAACCTTTTTGGATCCTATGGGTTAGTCAACAAGTTTAACAAACTAAATTCAAATTATTGTAACCCATATCTTAATGTAATCATATATAATGTTTATGTTGCATGTAATCATGTTACTAGATAAATATTTAACCAAATACATGCATATACCAATTGTACCAAAAATAAGTATATATATATTATAATCCAAATGCATGTCAAGTATCACATGCAACAAACCATGAATATGAGCCAACGCATGTGTTGCAAAAAAAAATAACATGAAAATCATAAACACAATGATTTACTAATAATCATGCAATGGAAATCAAATTCAATATGAATTTACGTTTCTAATCACACAAGAGCATCCAAGACCAAAATGCAAACAAAAGAGTAAATCAATTCTTAACACAAATGCTTTGGTACCCATAAAATGAATATAAGCTTATGGTACCAAGCAAGGAAGGGTCAACGGAAACTAACCCTTCGGAAACCAAGTCCAAGAGGACCGTGATTTCCCAACATAATCATCATTCATAATAATATCATTAATATAAGATTGCACATACATATCCTTAGCATGAATGCTAGTGTTCTTCGGACCCCAAATAGTGTATGATTTGGGTATCCTCTTCCTAGTTGTTGCATGCACAAAAGGTTGATCTCTACGTGGTGCATGAGGCCTAGGAACATGAGATCTAGCAAGAGCATGAGGAACATTGTGTTGTGCTAAAGCATGATGATGAGCATATGGTTTATGGTGTGGTGTTGCATACATACGTGGATGAATATGAGGTGTGTATGCATGAGGATGATCATGAGAATAAGCATGCACATGTGGATGTGATGTGTGATCATAAGCATGTGAAGGTGCATGAACATGAGTACGTGCATGAGAGTGTCTCAAATGAGTGTTTGCACTTGCTCGTGGGTGTGGAACATAAAAACCATCATTCGTGTGAACATGTGGGGTAGGAGGTGTGTTCCTACGTGGCATAGTATTGGTGTACATGAAAGCATGACCCTTCTTTGGAGGTCCACCCAAAGTAGGTTTCTTTCCAAAGGAGGGAGGAATAGGAGTGGTGGTTTCCTTAGTAGTAGAACTACCCAAGTTGTTATAGACACCACTCGTGGATGCACCGGAGGATGGCCTCACAAAATCTATAGTTACTTCACTATAGGAGGTGCGTGCATTGGATGCACTTGCCTTAGAATAACCAAGGCCAACACGATGGTTTGCCGGTAGTTGATTCTTTAGCAAATCATCCAAATTGTCCTTTCCCTTGTTGAATCTCTCAACAATGGAGGACATGAGCTCATATTTCTTCGAAATTGAAGAAATAGTAGCATCCAAGGTGGATGCATGTGTGGTGAGCTCGTGCACTTGGGATTTGAGATCCTCATTCTCAATGCCCAAGCAAGTGTTTTGAGATTGAAGATTTTCAATCTCAAGATCGTTACTATCCACGATAGAAACACGATCAAGTTGAGATTTGAGGGACTCCACCTCATCTCTCAACATGCCATTTTGAGTAAGCAAACTTGCTTTCTCAATAGCGAGTGTCTCAACAATGGTGTCATTGTTAGAGGTGCTACATGAAGATGTGTTAGAGAGACTAGCAATCGTATTCTTAGCATCACAATATTTATGCATAAGCTTTTGATATTTATCAAATAATTGCTTAAGTTCAATTTTAAGATCATCCGTTGTTACCTCTTCATCGTCGCTATCGCTTTCACTTGAGTCGCTTGATTCGTCACTCGAGTCGTTCTCTCGTGCCATCAAGCCCATGAATGAATCTCTTTCATCATTGGAGGAAGAACACTCCGAGGTGGACTCTTCTTGCTCCGCTAGCATGTGCCATATTTGATATGCCGTTGTTGCCTTGGACACATGCATAAGAATGTCATAAGTTAAATAATCAAGCAAGATCTCCATTACCTCTTGATGTTTCTTCACCAATTCTTTTTGCTCATTTGTCCACTTATGTACGGAAGTGGTAGGTGCGTGAAAGGGCTTCTCCACAAGCTTCCAATAATCCTCATCGATGGATTGAATATGGGCCTTCATCTTCACACACCAAATTTGATAATTGGGCCCGAGGAGATATGGTGGAAGAGGGCATCGAGTGTTGTTGTTGTTGGTTGCCATAGCTATAACCTTGCTCTGATACCAATTGTAGTGACCCTGTACTATGAGAAACAAACACTAGAGGGGGGTGAATAGTGTTTTATAGAATTATAAGGAATTTACGCCAAATAAAACCCTAGTTAACCAACAAATGCGGAATGTAATAAATGAACAACAACACAAGGAATAATGCAATGCAAACATGCAATCTACCCTGGTTCGGTGCCACCCAAGTCTCCCCGACTTGTTACCGGTGCCCTACTCCAGCAACACCCGGATCACCTCCGGATACTCTAGCAAACCGCTAGAGATTTCCTTTAGCCCACTTGTGGAAACCCCACAAGTGCAATCGACCTACAATCGATGTCCGTGTATCCCACAACCCGGGAACACGCAAAAACCTTAATCCCACAACTTGGGACTAAGCACACTCTCACAAACCGAGAGCAAAACAGAAATCTTGACTCCCACAACTTGGGATCAAGCCAATCCTCTCACCACCGTGAGTATACAACAAATATGAAGTATAAAGAATGAAATATAAAACTTCTTACCACAAAATCCTATGCCTTGAGAAATACTTACCAATTTGGGGGCAAGAATGGATTTTGAGGAAGATGAGATCACCAAACCCTAGCTCCACCAAGATGAGCAGCAATAGATGGCTAGGGAGTAGATGGTGACTTGGATTCAAGCTATTAGCTTGAGAAGCTCACAAGGAATGAGAATCTCTCTTGAGGAGTTAGGCTCAAAGAGTAAGAGAGAGATTCTTGTGAGATGAGAGAGCTTGGAATTGGAGTTGAATGGATCTTCTCAAAGATGTGAAAATGTCTCTAATTTCAGCCTTGGATCCCTGGTTAGAAGCACTCAAACTTATATAGGGAAGAGAGAAAACGGTCACAAAATTCGTGGCATTAAATGCTCCAACGGCTCTATTCTGAAGCTGCTTAATCGGTCTAAGAAGGATCACTGACCGATTAGTTTTGCAACTAGTCGGTCGATGAACCTTCTTGGACCTACTAGATGGTTGACAGAGAAGATGGTGAAATCATGGGTAAGAACTAGTCGGTCTAAGAAGGATCATCAACCGACTAGATTGACAACTAGTCGGTCAGTGAACCTTCTTGGACCGACTAGATTGGCTTTTAATCGATTAACCATCCTTCTTGAACCAACTAACTGGTCAACAGTACAAAGGTCGAATTTCACACGGAAAACTAGTCGGTCTGAGAAGAGACACCAACCGACTAGATCGTCATTTAGTCGGTCGGTGAACCTTCTTGGACCGACTAATTGGTCAACAAATGGTCTTGAATTGATTAGGATAACTAGTCGGTCTGAGAAGGATTTCCAACCGACTAAATCGTCATCTAGTCGGTCGGTGAACCTTCTTGGACCGACTAATTGACCAACAGTGAATGGGCTGAATTAAGCAAGGATATCTAGTCGGTTCAAGAAGGATTCCCAACCGATTAGATCGTCATCTAGTCGGTTGGTTCTTCTTCTTGAACCAACTAAGATGCATATGAAGCCGTGAAATGAAACGATAGGCTACGAGAAAGTTTCTAATGGCTTCTAAGGCAATCCTAGAGATACGATATGAAAGTTATGAAGATTTCTAGGCAAGTACTACTCAAGGCTTAACATTCTACTAAACCAAAGCTAGAAGACAATATAAATAACATGACGAACCGTCTTCGAAGCTTCAACATGGAGAATCCGAATCCCTTGACTTCATGAATACTCCTTGAGCTTCAACAAAGCTCCAGGTACAACGATCACGCGTTCTGAGAAAGTCTTGGGACGTCGCTTGAGATGAACAAATTACTTTGGCGACAATCTCCATAATTCTTCATGGACTTGAGTCTTTTAGTTGAATGACTTGAATATCTTCAACGTCATGGTCTTCGAAGCTTTTGACTCATCCATTCCTTTCATCTCTTTGGATTGAATCTCCATTCATTTGTTGATGCCATTGGCTTGAGGTTTGAAGTAGCATTTGAGTTCTTCAAGCCAATGCTTCACCTTTGTTGATCTACCAAGTCCTCCACTTGAATCAGCACGTGTAGTCACTTTTGATCTTCTTGAATCTAATTGGTGACTTTTTAGCTAACTGCAATCACAAGAGTTAGTCACAATGATTTGTGTTTGATCATCATCAAAATCAAGGTGGAGAGTCCAATACTCAATAACTATCAGAGAATATATCAGATATGTTAGCGAGATTCGCCAACATCGTCTACAAGTCTAGCTCGCTCGGTAAGCCATATTCTAGCCTTGAACAGGTGATCGGCCCCCGGATACACACCCGGGAGACATTCGTAGTCTTACCGCAAGCGCACAGTATGGTGGCAAGCGGGTATAGAACACGAGGAGGTGGAGTTGGCTCCAAGCTATCCTAGGTTGGCTCGACTACTAAGGTTTTATTGGTGGAGATGGTTATGGTATGATGTAATGACAATGGTGATGGATGTCAGTGTCGGTGGTAAAGATGTTGGATAAATATCAATTCAAATTCAATATAATAAAAGTTCCTAGGGCTAGGAAATCTCCACTACAGATCTTCATTCATCTCTGTGAATCGCGAATCTCAATGTTGCAAGACTTGAATTGAGGTGAACTAGTCGTAACTAAATAGAGAACCAAGCTCACGCTCTTACCATATTACCGGTCTATAGAGACCTAGATTAGGGCCCACTCTCGTGCAAACCCTAACCTAAGCCACTAGCATTAGGATCGACATTATCGTCCAATCGCTCCTCGAGCCCACTCTCGTGCAAACTCGTTTTACGATCTTGATTGTGATAGCTCGTATTCGTCCAATCTCTAGCAAACGAATATGGGTATAAATTTATTATAAAAATGCTAGCTTTGGTCCAATCGCTTGCAAACCAAGTCTAGGGAATCACGATTATAAACCTAAATCGAATATCTATGCCTTCCCATCGTTCGAAATCCAATCTTTTGCAAACTCCAAATCGATAGAAATTCCTAGTTATCCGTAATAAATCAATCACAACCTAACCTCCTAGCGATTCTAGCAAAATAGAAATTCATTCATCACAAATCTGAAATTAGATCCATAGTGTTCATCCCCTTCCCTAGAACAAAAATCAACCAAGTATAGCAAAAAAGATATGGGAATCAATAAAAGAAATTGCTTGCATATAAAAAGATATCAAATCGATGATTCAAACAGCAAGAACAAAGATACTTAGCTTTGATGAAGAACTTCAATCCAATTACAAACTTTTTGATCCAAGAGGGGTCCTAGGGCATGGCCTAACCTCTAAAAAGTCTCTAAGAAAAATAATAGGAACTCTCCTCTAATGACGGCTACAAACCTCTTATATAGCCCCCCAAAACCCTAGCTAATAACCCTAGAAACCCTTTGAAATTCGTTCCCAAAGTCAGCTCTAGCCGCAACTTAAGTTCTGGGCCCGCGCTCACTCGTCGAGTGAGATTATCACTCGACCGAGTGGGAATTCCAGCACTGCGGCACCAACGTGCAGAAATTCTCCAGATTTCATCCGACCTCCGATTGACACGTTCTTGGCAGCGTTGGAATCGTCATTAAGTATACTATCCATAAAAAATATGAGAAAAATACTTTGCCTACTGGAATGATAGCAGATTTCAAAAGAGTGAGAGTCTGTCTGAAAATCTGGGCGTTCATGTCATTCGACCGAGTGGAAGTATGACTCGGCCGAGTGAGAAGTGTGACTCGACTGAGTGGACTTCCTTACTCAGCTGAGTAAGATCTTCTGATGTTCTTCCAAAATTCTAGAGAGTCTGCTTCGAAGTTGGGATTTAGGCACTCTGGCACTCTGCGTCACTCGGCCGAGTAGGATTCATCACTCGGCCGAGTGGGTCTTTTGCTGTGCTCCCCAGAATTCCAGAGAGTTCGCTTTGATTTCCTTCAGAAATTCTGACTCACTCGAGCGAGTGGAGTTCTCTACTTGGTCGAGTGGAATTTGCCACTCGGCCGAGTGCATTGTGGCACTCAGGTCAGGTAGATGTTCTTCGTATCAATCGTACTCGGCCGAGTATGCTGCTTCACTCGGACGAGTGACTAGCGTGACTCGGTCGAGTGGCCTGTTTCTGGAATCCTTCCTTCTCCTCCTCACCTCCTCGATGATTCTATCAATCTTCTTCTTCTCCCGCTCATCATCCAGCATTGTTAGCCCCTCAATAAGACCATGAGTGATGCTCCGGTACGCCTACAAGTCCCTTAAGCTCATTTTTGCTCTCGATCACTCCATCTTTCCTGAAATCAGATGTAAATGAGAAATAGTGAAAAGTAACGAAATATCATCGAATAATCATGAAAATTGCAATATGAGCAATCGAAATGGCATGCAAACATGCAGAAAAAAGGTGTAAAATATGGACCGATCAAAATCCACCAAGCTTATCTCTTACTCGTCCTCGAGGAAGATAAGTAGAGAGACGAACTCGAGAGATGAAAACAAAGAAAATAAAATGAAAGAAAAATAATACGAAGTGGAAGGGGTCGCTAGATTATTCTTTCAGATCTCAAGCCATAAGCTACACATCACGATAACTCGGAAAATACGAATCACATGCTTAAAAGATTTCATATCTTACTTAACCATGGTACTTGCAAGTTTTTAAGGACAACAAAGGGGACTCTCTAAATTCATACAATCAATTCATATCCACTTCAGGCGTTTCATATAATTTAATATACAAGTCATTGGAGATGCACTTTCCAATCAAGAGTTATAACAGAAGCATATCAGAATCACACCAAGCATGCAATGGAGAATTGAATAAATCATGGCATTCACGTATTTATATCGATTAGCTAAAGTAATTCGCTAAGATCTCAGTATTATCAAACTTCCCCATTCGTGCACATCTCCACTCTAATGCCGCACTCACTCATGTGGTCAAGTGAATTCACCCCTCCAAGCTTAGCTTGAGGCATCGCATCTAAATTAATATGATAGTGGAAAAATGGGATTTCCGCATTGGTTTTCCCAAGTATTTTGTGGCTCCAATAATGAGATAGAGAACTATTTTTTCTTTTTTCTTTTTGAACTTTTTGTTTCTCATTTTTCTTTTTGGATTTTTGTAGGAGCTATTTGATTTGTATTATTGGTTTTTGGCTCCTTTTTATCTTTTTGGACTTTTTTGGAGCTAACTTTTCTTTTGTAGGGATTTTTGGGAAATAGATGAGATATAAGTAGCTTTAGGAGGTGAACTCAAGTGACATGTAGAGAATAGAAAGATATATGTGGAAAAGGAAATAAGGTAACACTCGATTGACTCTAAGATAAGCATAAATGGTTCCATAAGATAATACATCAACTAAACTTATATGTAAGCATGGATATTCTCAATCATTTCAGTAAATAGCGAAGTCAAGCAGTAAAGAGTACAATCATATCAGGCATGCAACAGAATGTGAATAAGACAATAAGGCAGATGCTTCCGTTATACAATTGATGCGTGAATCTTGGTGCACTTCCAACAAAAGCATACTAAACAATAATCCATATATTCAGCTTCAATTAATATCATGCATTCATATAGAGAAATCATCAAAAGAATACATAAGCAAGCACATGGATAGCAGGACTATGAGATACTCTAAGTAGCATGGCAAGAGTAGTAAGCATCGTAATGGCTACTAAAGCAATAAGAGATATCATCATAAGGAATAAATCTAGCAAAAGGAGGACAAAAAATAAAGAAATAGAAAATAAAAGAGAGGAAAGAAAAGAAAATCAAGCACACAACATGATGCATGAACACACATAAAAGAAAAATAAGATGGAAAAATCAAAAAGATGATGCAAAATTTTTGAAAAATTCTAAAATAGAGTAAAAGTATAACTAAATGGCATGGAATTGCATTCCCCCAAGCTTCAACTTCACATTGTCCTCAATGTGATCATAATGAGAGAATATAATGAACAACGATAAATATGGGGGGTGAATGAAAAATGATGAAATGAATGACATGAAATCCTAATGCAACTACATGCATATACAATGATGCATGAAAGCGCTTTCCCCCAAGCTTATACCAAACAATCATATTCAAATGACTTGATCAAAAATGTCACGGCTTTGCTAAGCGAGCTCAAGTCAAACGAATAAGAAAGTGAGTATTCACTTGACAGAAATGCTCGATGGTGGTAAGTAAAAGGATGTGGCGTATCAAAATATGAAGAGGGCAATTAATATATATAATGGTTTTGGGGTGTAAAAGATTTTTGTTGCCGTCACATGAGGTGATATTTATTCAATCAAATCTATATGGTCATCTCGCTGCTGAGTGGATTCGTGTTTATTTAAAGCATAAAATACTACACTACTGGATTGATATCACCTATAACAAAAGGTGGATCCAGTATCTTTGCCGGTGCAGGCAACCGCTCCAACTGCTCCTTCTGTGGCTCCGCCAGGCGCACATGTCCACGAACACCAATGAACTCCAGCAATGCATCCTCTAACATTCCCACAAGGACTCCACATGAACCCTGCAGAGAATAGGATGCATCAGTTCGCTGCAAAAATTTCACCCTCATAATAAAAGTATTCCAAAGAGGATCGTCTATAGAAATATATGAAATAAATAGTGGTGGACGACACTTCACTGGAAATAATTCAATATCCTCTTGTGCTTTGATAGCTATCTCTGTGGTTTCCTCTCTCAGCTGCTAACTCTGTATCATAGGTATGGACCTCCTTGATAAGTTCGTTTAGATATGACACGTCCAAGCATACCTCCGATCCATAATCGTACGTGTGCTGTAAAAGGTACGACGTGTCAATAATGTCTAAATCAAAATAAATATCAAATGGAATACAGTATTCAGATATGGAATGGGTAAAAATATCTCCCTGAGTGGGAGCAGTAAGCTCTGCGGGATAGTCCTCGACGTCAGTGGAAGGATGAGGTGGCTACAGAAGCTCTAAAGGAGGGTGGTGCTCGGGATCCTCATGAATGACTGTGTCCTCATCCCGATGCATGACCTCCTTGGCAATAAGCTCTGGCTCCATGTGTAAGGCCTCCTCAAAAACATGCTCTGGCTCGACAGGGTGCTCTTTTGCCTTCTCATCAATTATCAATGCAGGCTCTCTCTGGAATGGTGATGCTGGCTGCTCATGTGTGTCAACTTGTGGGGATGTATCATATGGATAGGAATGCCCGCAAGCAATCCAAAAATATAGTCTATCCCCCTCAAGTCTGACATTGATGTCCTCCTCAATTGTTCCTGCAGCTGCAACATGGTTCATAATAAAATATGCAAATCGTAGCTCAAATGCATCACCTGCTGTAATGCTAACTGAACAGGTGAACCTCACTGACTCTAAAAGGCCATCTAATAAGTTCTGAAATGTGTCCTCATCTGGCAGCACATATGAATCAATTTCTGCTTCCTCCACTGCCTCCTCGTCCATCCATTCTTCATACGCAATAGCTATATCGTAGGATGTGGGATCGACGACGGCACATTCTGGCTCTAATTCTGGCTCTGGTAATATGACTGGCGATACTTCTTGCCCATAAGATGATGAAGCAGAACTGATATCTTTGAAAATCATCGCAACCTTAAACATGAGCTCATTCATTTCAAGTTCCCTCTTCGCACATTCCAATTGAAGGTCGCCCTTATCAAGCCTGGCTTGTATTTCAACCTGGTGTGCATGCATCTCATCAAAAAAGTATTCTCCCGTCTGAGCACTCTGATCAAAATAGTATTCTCCCATCTGAGCACTCTGATCAAAATAGTATTCTCCCATCTGAGCACTCTGATCAAAATTTGTGGTCCACATAGTATAATCCATAACACTTGATCAACAAGGATAAATACCTAGAGAAAAATATCAGTGGCATAAAAGCACATAGAAATGATAATAATGGTGGCGGAAGTGAAAATTTCATTTCGTTAAAAAAAAATTTGTAGTCTAATTAACCTAATTGTGACAAATTGGCTCCAACAGGAAACACCTCCCCGACAACGGCGCCAAAAACTTGATCGGCCCCCGGATACACACCCAAGAGACAATCGTAGTCTTACCGCAAGCATACGATGTGGTGGCGAGTGGGTATCGAACACGAGGAGGTGGTGTTGGCTCCAAGATATCCTAGGTTGGCTCGATTACTAAGGTTTTATTGGTGGAGATGGTTATGGTATGATGTAATGACAATTGTGATGGATGTCGGTGTCGATGGTAAAGAGGTTGGATAAATATCGATTCAAATTCAATACAATAAAAGTGCCTAGGGCTAGGGAATCCCCACTACGGATTGTCATTCACCTCTGTGAATCACGAATCTCAATGTTACAAGACTTGAATTGAGGTGAACTAGTCGTAACTAAATAGAGAACCAAGCTCACGCTCTTGCCCTATTGCCGGTCTATAGCGACCTAGTTTAGGGCCCAATCTCGTGCAAACCCTAACCTAAGCCACTAGCATTGGGATCGACATCATCGTCCAATCGCTCCTCGAGCCCACTCTCGTGCAAACTCATTTTACGATCTAGATTGTGATAGCTCGTATTCATCCAATCTCTAGCAAACGAATATGTGTATAGATTTATTATAAAAAAGCTAGCTTTGGTCCAATCTCTTGCAAACCAAGTCTAGTGAATCTCGATTATAAACCTAAATCGAATATCTATGCCTTCTCATCGTTTGAAATCCAATCTCTTGCAAACTCCAAATCGATAGAAATTCCTAGCTATCCGTAATAAATCAATCACAACCTAACCTCCTAGCAATTCTAGCAAAATAGAAATTCATTCATCACAAATCTGAAATTAGATCCATAGGGTTCATCCCCTTCCCTAGAACAAAAATCAACCAAGCATAGCAATAAAGATATGGGAATCAATAAAAGACATTGCTTGCATATAAAAAGATATAAATCGATGATTCAAACAGCAAGAACAAAGATACTTAGCTTTGATGAAGAACTTCAATCCAATTACAAGCTTTTTGATCCAAGAGGGGGCCTAGGGCATGGCCTAACCTCTAAAAAATATCCAAGAAAAATAATAGGAACTCTCCTCTAATGACGGCTACAAACCTCTTATATAGCCCCTAAAACCCTAGCAAATAACCCTAGAAACCTTCTGAAATTCGTGCCCAATGTCAGCTCTAGCCACAACTTAAGTTCTGGGCCCACGCTCACTCGGGCCGAGTGAAATTCTCACTCGGCCGAGTGGGAATTCGAGCCTTGCAGCATCAACTAGCAGAAATTCTCCAGATTTCATTCGACCTCCGATTGATGCGTTCTTGGCGACGTTGGAACCGTCATTAAGTATACTATCCATAAAAATATGAGAAAAATACTTTTCCTACTGAAATGATAGAAGATTTCAAAAGTGTGAGAGCCTGTCTGAAAATCTGGGCACTCGTATCATTCGGCTGAGTGGAAGTATGACTCGGCCGAGTGAGAAGTGTGACTCGGCCGAGTGGACTTCCTTACTCAGTCGAGTAAGATCTTCTGCTGTTCTCCCAAAATTCCAGAGAGTCTACTTCGAAGTTGGGATTTGGGCAATCTGGCACTCTGCGTCACTCGGCCGAGTGGGATTCATCACTCGGCCAAGTGGGTCTTCTACTGTGCTCCCCAGAATTCCAGAGAGTTTGCTTTGATTTCCTTCAGAAATTCTGACTCACTTGGGCGAGTGGAGTTCTCTACTCGGCCGAGTGGAATTCACCACTCGGCCGAGTGGAATTCACCACTCGGCCGAGTGCATTGTGGCACTCAGGTCAGGTAGATGTTCTTCGTATCAGTCGTATTCAGCCGAGTATGCTGCTTCACTCGGGCGAGTGACTAGCGTGACTCGGCCGAGTGGCCTGTTTCTGGAATCCTTCCTTCTCCTCCTCGCCTCCTTGACGATTCTATCGATCTTCTTCTTCTTCCGCTCACGTCCAGCGCCGTTAGCTCCTCAATAATGCCATGAGCGATGCTCTGGTACGCGTACAAGTCTCTTAAGCTCATTTTTGCTCTCGATCGCTCCATATTTCCTGAAATCAGACGAAAATAAGAAATAGTGAAAATTAACGAAATATCGTCGAATAATCATGAAAATCGCAATATGAGCAATCGAAATGGCATGCAAACATACAGAAAAATGTGTAAAATATGGACCGATCAACAGGTGAGGAAGATATTAAAATCACTGCCAAGCTCTTTCAGGCCTAAAGTCACTGCCATCCAAGAAGCGAAGGATCTATCACAGATAAGGCTGGAGGACTTGATAGGTAATCTAATGTCCCACGAGCTTGAATTGCAAAATATTAAAGAAAGAGAGAAACCTGAGGAGAAGGAAAAAGCTTCAAAGCCACTTGCTCTGAAAGCTAGCGAAGATGAAGAAGATGATGATGAGATGGCGTTAAGGGTTAGAAATTTCAGAAAGTTCGTCAGAACTCCTCAAGGAAGATCAGAAATGCATAGAAGGTTCATTCGCTCTAACACTTTTAATTACGATAAAAATTCTTCTGAACAAGATTCTACTAATAGAGTTAAATGATTCAAATGCAGGAAAAAGGGACACTTCGCGAAGCAATGCAAACAAGAGACTGCTCAGGTTGCTAAAGATAAAGGAAAAGCCAATATGCTAACTTGGGACATGGACAGCGAAGCTGAGGATGAGGATGAAAAGGTGGTAGCCCACTCTGCCGTCGTCTGTTTAATGGCAAACAACGATGAGGTAAATTCCTTCACTATAGCCGAATTGTTAGATATTTGTACAGGAATGCAAAATGAGATTAATGAGCTAGAACTCACGTTGAATGATTATAGGGATGCTAGCTTTAAATTGCAAAAAGAAAACTGTGATATTTCTGATGAAGTGGATATTTTTAAAGAGAAACTTGTTGCATGTGACGCTAAAATTGTGTCATTGGAAAAAGAAAAAGCTAGCATGCCTGAAAAAGCTACGTGTCTTACTTGTCATTCCTTATTGAATGATATTAGCATGCTTAATCAAGATTTGACTAAGCTCGAAACTGAAAAAGACTATGTGATTAGAGAGCTTAATGATAAATTCTGCATGTTGGATAATGACTTTAAAAGAAAAATGATTGAGTTTGAAAAGAAGGAAGAGGAAAACAAGAGAGCTTTTATAAGTAAATGTACTTTGCTTGTGGATGAAAATAAATTATTAAAATCCAAAGTTTCTAATCTAGAAGTGTCATTAAGAAAATTTTCAATTGGTAAACATTCGTTGGATACCATACTTGAAAATCAATTATATGGCAATAATAGAAGTGGACTTGGATTTGGTTTGAAAAAAATTGAAAAGCCCAAATTTAAGAAATTCCACAATGTGCCTTCTATTGTGAAAAATATGCATGCAAAGTGTTTTACTTGTGATAGTGTTGGTCACACATCTTATTATTGTAAGTTTAGGAACACAAATATAAAGTTCAAACAACTGTGGGTTCCTAAAACTTTAATGGCTAACACTAGTGAACCTTGTTGGATTCCAAGGTCACACTTAACACCTTTCATGTAGGTGAGGTGGAGATTTGGCGAGGAGCAATAAATTGAAAGTTTCATTCTTCTAGCTCCTCTTTGTATTCATTGCATCCTCTTTGTATATCTTTTTCCTCTTTGTATTCATTGCATCCTTCATTGTTTTTGTGTGTGCTTGATTTAATTTTCGTTTGTGTGCTTGTTTGTTTGCTTTTTAGGATTGTTTTAGTTCTTTATAAAAGAAAAACAAAAAAATTGAAAAACCAAAATCAGAAAAAAAATTGTGCTTAACGAATACCTCTTTATGATTCATTATAAGTGGTATCTTTTGAATGTTCATTCATATCCTTTGTAGAAATCACTGTATTATTGTTATAGCTACATGCGCATGTTAGAATCTATGTTGTAGCGATGACATGCTTCATGAAATGATTAATTTGATTTCTACACCTATATACGCACTTCCACGAATATTAAACTTTTAGTACTTTTGGAGATTCTTTTGATGAATATTGGAAAGTAAATATAGGATGAATAAAAACTGAATTATCTAAGGGATATAATGTGTATTGCCATGAATAAAAATTGAGCATGAAAAGAAATGAATAAGAAAAAAATAAATGAAAATTGCTCCGTATGTAAAATGGATACAATTCATGGCCAATACACTACCCACGAGTATCCAACATATGCTTTATGGGTAATCTTTAGGGTTGGTGTATATTACTCGTCAAGCAATGCTACCCCACATCTAAGAGTCCTTATGGGCTATGTTTTGGGGTTTGGTACCTTGAACTCATTTTTAATGAGGTGTGAAAAATCAATCCTAGTGAAATTCATGTTAATCGAAAAATGTGGATTGTTTTGGTTTGATGTTCTAAATTGAATCTCCCTTTGTACTTCATTATTTATATTACCACACTTACATAAAAGCATATGTTGATTCCTATTTTCATGATGTTATTAAGAATAGCAATTATGTTGGGAAGCGGAAGTCCACTTGGACTTGGCTTCCAAAGGGCTAATCCCCTTGGACCCAACAAACATTGGGTACCATGAGCTTATGGTATATTATGTAGGTACCCAAGAGAAAGAAAAAGAGCAATAAATGTCATATTAGCTCTAAAGGGAAAGGATGTATTCTCGATAGTGGTTGCTCCAAACACATGACGGGAGATCCCTCATTGCTCTCCGAAGTGATTAGCATCAAGGATGGTGTAACGGTCACTTTTGGAGGTAATCAAAAGAGAACCATCATTGGATTAGGTATTGTCGGTAACCCTTCCAAACACTTAATTACTAATGTATTTCTTGTTAGTGGTTTATGTCACAATCTCCTTTCCATTAGTCAACTTTGTGACAAAGGTTACAAGGTTAAATTTGGAGAAGGATTGTGTAAAATTGTTGATTCTAATTCACATGTTTTATTTATCGGTATTAGGCGTAAAAATATTTATTATTTGAGCTTGTCTAAAACCGTAGAACATTGCTTAGTTGCTAATACAAGTGAACAACTATTATGGCGTTGCCGTTTTGGTCATGTTCATTTCAAGCACTTATATAAGTTAGCTAAGCTTGATCTAGTTAAAGGTTTTCCTAAAATTGCTTTTAGTAAGAAAAACTTTTGTGATTCATGTCGAAGAAGTAAACTTAGTAAATCATCTTTTAAGCTTAAAGAAGGCATTACTTCTAAGAGGCCCCTAGAACTTCTTCATCTAGATTTGTTTGGGCCAACTAGAATCGCTTCTTTATGCAATGCTCATTATGGATTAGTTGTCGTTGACAACTTCTCTAGATTTACTTAGGTTTCATTCTTAACTAATAATAATGAAGCTTATGAAGATTTTACCATATTTGCAAAGAAGATTCAGGATCTCTTAGGATCCACCATTATCACTATCTGTAGTGATCATGGAGGAGAATTTGAGAATGAGTCTTTTACAAAGTTTTGTGATGACACCGGGATAACTCATAATTTTTCCTTTCCTCGGGCACCACCACAAAATGGTGTTGTAGAGAGAAAAAAATAGGACTCTTATTGAGTGTGCTTGCACCATGCTCCATGATAGTCATCTTGGACTACAATTTTGGGCAGAAGCGGTGCATACGGCATGTTATGTGCTCAATACGATACTAGTGAGACCCGAACGAACAAAACTTGTTTTGAGTTATTTTATAACAAAAAGCCTCAAGTTAAGTATTTTCGAGTTATTGGTTCAAAATGTTTTATCAAGAACACTTTTGGTAATCTAGATAAATTTGAGCCTAGATCCGATGAAGGAATTTTTGTTGGATATTCCACACGTAGCAAAGCCTACCGGATATACAACAAAACTTCTTCAACGATCGAGGAAGTACTACATGTATCATTTTATGAAGATTTTGATTTTCCTCATGTTGAGGATGATAGTGTAGATGTTATTTGTGAACCTCTTAGTAATGTTAAGATTAATAATTCGATTATTGAGACTAACACTACTAATGATATTGTTGAAGTTGTTCCAAGTGATGCAGGAATACCCAAAGCTTATCCGACCATTCGCAACCATCCACATAACCAAATAATTGGAGATATTGGTGTGGGTATTCGAACGAGGTCAAGAATTGAAGAATTCTCTCATTGCGTATTTGTCTCTACCATTGAGCCAAAGAACATCGAGGAGCTTGTGAGGATAGCTCTTGGATAGTGGCAATGGAAGAAGAACACATGCAATTCGAGAGAAATGAAGTTTGGGAGCTCGTTCCTCTTCCAAGTGGTCATCAAGTTATTGGGACCAAATGGATCTTCAAGAACAAGACCGATAAGAACGAGGTAATCACAAGGAACAAAGCAAGGTTAGTAGCTCAAGGCTACCGACAAGAAGAAGGTATCGATTTCGAAGAATCTTTTGCCCCCGTAGCTAGATAGAAGCTATTAGATTGCTTTTATCTTTTGCATCTCATAAGAATTTTAAACTATTAAAATGGATGTTAAAAGTGCATTTTTAAATGGGATTGTCAATGAAGAAGTATATGTTTCTCAACCTCCCAGTTTCATTCATGAAAAATTTCCAAACCATATTTTTAAACTTAAGAAAACATTGTATGGGTTGAGACAAGCTCCTAGAGCTTGGTATGATCGACTCAAGACCTTTCTTTTGGATTTAGGTTTTAAAATGGGAGAAGTTGATTCAATACTTTTCATTAAAGATTATGAAAATGACATTCTCTTTATTCAAGTGTACGTAGACGATATAATATTTGGTTCTACTAACTTTAATCTTTGTCAAGAATTTTCTAAGTTTATGAAGGATGAATTCGAGATGAGCCACATGGGAGAGCTCAATTACTTCCTTGGACTGCAAATTCGACAAATTGAGGATGGAACTTTCATACATCAAACAAAGTACACAGTGGAGCTTATTAAGCGATTCGGGATGGAATCGTCTTCAAGCAAAAGGACTCCCATGAGTACGACAACCCATCTATACAAGGATGAGAACGAAAAAGATGTAGACGTTCGTCTATATCGAGGTATGATCGGTAGCTTACTTTATTTAACCGCTAGTAGGCCCGATATCATGTTTTCTGTATGCTTGTGTGCTAGATATCAAGCTAGACTTAAGGAGTCACACTTGATTGCAGTTAAACGAATATTTTGTTGGATATGGAAGACGTTTGTACACCCTTGTGGGGGATGTACGAGGGAATACGGACCTCGAACGTCGCGTACACGAAGTCGTGTACAAAGGGAATCTGTTCCCTTGCGGAAAGGATCTCTGGATGAGTGGGAAAGTCGCATTATATATGCATAAGTGCATGCGACATATGGCTAATAAAGGGGGAATATCTTAAGCTTATGTTGTACCATGCATATGGTACAACTTAAGCTTATAATGTGCCATGTATCATGGTACACCTTAATTAAGTTGTTCCAAAGGAACAACTTACCCTAAAATAACTACCTTGGGGGCTATAAATAAGACCCAAGGGTAAGCCATTTCTTACACCATTTGCATGAAATTCATGCATGCATCTTCATCCTAGCGAAGCTCTGCAGAAATCCTTTCTCTCCCTCTTATCCAAGTTCTTAATCTAAAGTAGAGATTTAGATTGTGGATTAGTAGCCTTACTCCGTTCGTGAGAAGACTCGATCCGTCGTGGCGAATCCGAAGGCGAAGTTCGTAGACTACCGTGCCGCATACGCAAGCGTAAGTCTAAACTTCATGTTATCGATCCTAACTCTGTTTTGGACAGGATCCTACATTGGTATCAGAGCCATACGGGTTCGCCCCGGAGAAACTATGAACGAGTCGTTGTCTTTTTCACGGATGGGTATCCTACCATTACGGATATGGTAGGAACGCTTCGTGACGGAGAGAATGCAGCGGTTGTTCTTTTCACGTTAGGGTCTTCTGTCATTACGGATATGGCAGGGACTCTCCGTGACGGGAAGAACCGACCGTTCATATCGTCAAACTCGCTCTCTTCATGGATGCTGAGTCTCCATTCATAGGGAATGGGCGCTCTCTTCATGTGGAGCGCGTAGTTTACGAATTTTTGAAGTGGGTTCATTTTTTGGCACACGGCCATTGGAGGACAACTACTTCCTCGACGAACGGGTGCTTCACCGGAGAAGAAGATGGTGGTTATTCCCATCGGGGAAGATGAATTTTTTTTGTGCATGTGCACCATGACCAAATGGGTTATGAAGGCCATGCACCCCCCTCCCCATGCGGAGGGGGTTGGCTATGGCCAATAACCACCGCGGCAACCCCCTCCGGCGGGGGTGTGCGGCCTCCCATGAAAGGGGAAACCGGCCATGGCCAAAGGGACATGACCGGTCAAGGCAAAAAAATGCCATGGCCGGGCCATGGCCGGCCGGCCTTGGCCGGCCATGGCCATGGCCGGCCGGCTCTGGCCGGCCACGGCCAGGGGCAGAAGGCCCTGGCCGCGGCCAGGCCAGGGCCTGGCCTCCCTGGCCGAGGCCAGGGCAGGGGCCCTGGCCCCGGCCAGGGCCTGGCCGAGGCCAGGGCAGGAGCCCTGGCCCCGGCCAGGGCCCTGCCGCCCTGGCAGAGGCCAGGGCAGCGCCCTGGCCTCAGGCCAGGGCCCGGCCGCCCTGGCCGAGGCCAGGGCAGAGGCCCTGGCCCCAGCCAGGGCCTGGCTGCCCTGGCAGAGGCCAGGGCAGCGCCCTGGCCTTAGGCCAGGGCAGAGGCCCTGGCCTCGGCCAGGGCCTGGCCGCCCTGGCAGAGGCCAGGGCAGCGCCCTGGCCTCAGGCCAGGGCCTGGCCGCCCTGGCCGAGGCCAGGGCAGGGGCCCTGGCCCCGGCCAGGGGCCTCTGGCCGAGGCCAGGCCAGGCAGAAGGCCTGGCCGGCCTCTGGCCTAGGCCAGGCCAGTGGCCAGGCCGGCCCTGGCAGTGGCCAGGGCTGCCGCAGGCCGTCCTTGGCCGGTTGTCGGACTGATCGGCACTGGCCGGGGGAAGTTTCAGACCAATTCGGCAAAGGCCTTGGTCGAACTAGCCCATACGGGGCCAAACGACAGTCGTCTGCATCAAATTTCTCTCATACGGGGGGAAACGCCTGGATCCATACGGGAGCCGGCGACGATAATTTGCAGAAAAATCCCCAAAAAGGGGGATCCGACTTAGGCACGGCTACGGCTCATTCCCGACAAATGGTCAGGAAGTGCCGAATATTTCACTAGTATCATAAGGGTACTAAGTTGAAATATATTTTATTTGAAAAATACGTTTTCATACGTTTTGAAAAATAAGTTTTCAAAAACGCTTTTCCGCTGCAAAGTACTATAAGAGTACTAACATTTGATAAAGTGAGGGAGAAATATTGAAAGTTACTCTAGATGGTGATCGAAAACGTAGTGACCTTTCCGACTCTAGAGTAACATCTTCAATATTTTTCGAAAGTAACTTATCAAATTATGAATATCATTCCAAGTGGGAGTTGATTTTAGAACTATCCATATGGGATATTCTATTATCATTTCAAGTGGGAATTATATTTGAAAAATACGTTTTCAAACTCGTTTTTCCGCTGCTAGTACTATAATAGTACTATTGTTTGATAAGTGATGGGGGAATATTGAAGGTTGTTCTAGATGGTGATTGGAATCAAAGAGACCTTTTCGATTCTAGAACAACATCTTCAATATTTTTCGAAAGTAACTTATCAAATATAATATAATTTCAAGTGGGAGTTATATTTTAAGAATTTTATGCAATATGTTTTTGATCGAACCTTCGGTTTTTATGTCTTTTGCAGCATTTTAAAAGTAAAATGTCTTCCGCTTCAAAGAATATCGTCGCTGAGTTAAACAAAGGTGAAAAACTCAACGGCGATAATTACAAACTTTGGTCCATCAAGATACAATACGTTCTAGAGGAGCAAGAAGTGCTCGAAACTCTAAAGAACGTTATGATTGAACCTGAGTTGGGCACTACGGCCCAACACCGACGAGACAAGGAAGCTTTTGATGCTTGGTCTCGGAAGAACAAGATAGCGCGCATTACGTTATTAAGCAGTATGGCTGATGACATAATGCGCATCTTCCGAGAACATGACCTAGCCATGGACATATGGTCCAAGCTAGAGGAGAAGTTCGGTGGCACATCGGTGTCCAAACTTCGCGCCTTAACTATAAAGTTCGATACATATAAGAAACGTCCAGATCATTCCATGGGGAAACATCTGCGACATATGGCGAACCTTATATCAGAGTTAAAGGACGCAGGTCATGTGCTCACAGATAAGCAACAAATCCAAGCAGTCATACGTTCCCTACCAAATGGGTGGGACCAAATGAAGATGCATCTCACTCACAATGAGAGCATCAAGACCTTCAGTGATGTTTCCAAGCACCTCGAATTAGAGGAAGAGCGGCTTGCGGCTGCCAAGCCAAGTGCAGAAGTGCACATGGTTGCTAGTTCCTCACACGGGGGAAAGAAAAGGAAAAATCGTTCGAAGTTCACTAATGAACGTAATAAGCAACCTGAGTCTACCAAGAAACCCAAACATAAGGGTGGGCACAAGAAATGGCACAAGAAGAAAGACTTGAAGAGGATCAAGTGCTTCAAGTGCAACAAGCTCGGTCACTATGCTCGTTCGTGTACGAGTGGAGGCGACGAGGTAACTTGTAAATATACTAGTTACATATGTGTTTCTAGTTCAATATTTCTTGTGGAATCTAATCCATTTTGGATAATTGATTCAGGTGCCACCGACCACATAGCAAGGGACAGACGGTCCTTCGTGGAGTATCACCGGATACCCCAAGGAACGAAGTGGATCTATGTAGGAAACAACACACGTGTTGAAGTGAAAGGCGTTGGGACTTGCAAGCTAGTCTTGGACAACGGCCGCACTCTCCTACTTCATGATGTCCTCTTCGCTCCAGATATTCGAAGGAATATAATTTCTGTGGTTGTATTAATGGGTCTTGGCTATAACTGGTTTTTTCATGATTGTAATGTGGACTTAAGTTGTAATAATACTCTTATTGGTACTGGGTTTGTATTTAAAGGATTTATTGTAATGAGTACAATGTATGATTCCTCATGTAATGAAAATTTCCTTATTGCAAATTCTAAGACTTATGAGTCTGATGTGAATTGTTGGCACGCAAGGCTTGGTCATATTGGACCAACGCGTATGGATAGACTCGCCAAACGTGGTCTTCTATCCAATGTTTCAAAGGTTGAAATGTCGACCTGCGAACATTGCCTTGTGGGGAAATCTTGTCGTAAGCCGTTTGGAACCGGCACAAGGGCCGAGGTTCCATTACAGCTTATCCATTCGGACATATGTGGTCCGATGAATGTCAAGACAAGACGCGGAAAGTCCTATTTCATCACTTTTATTGATGATTTTACCCGATTCGGACATATCTATTTGATATCCCACAAAAGTGAAGCTTTGGCTTGCTTTAAAAACTATATGAGTTTAGTGGAGAATCAATTAGATCGCAAGATTAAGGTCTTGCGAACCGATAGGGGCGGTGAATATCAATCAATAAGTTTTAAGGAACTCTGTGATGAAAAAGGCATAGTACATCAGGTAACTATGCCTTATACTCCTCAACAAAACGGTGTTGCAGAAATGAGAAATAGGACTTTAATGGAAATGGTCCGTTCAATGATGGCGCAAGCTAACTTGCCAATCACCTTTTGGGGAGATGCATTATTGACGGCCACTTTCATTTTAAACCGTGTACCCTCGAAATCAGTTAGCTCCACTCCTTATGAGTTGTGGAACCAAAGGTCTCCTGACTTAAACATTTTGAAACCTTGGGGTTGTGCATCCTACGCACATATTTCCTCCCATAAGTATGGCAAACTTGGGCCAAGGGGAAGGAAATGTATCTTTATACGATACGCAGAAAACTCCAAAGGTTATGTTTTTGTTAGTCAGGAAGACAATGGTGGGCTAATTGAGTTTGAGTCGAGGGATGTCACTTTCTTGGAAAACGAGTTTCCAAGACAGGGCGAGATAAGTCAGGACTTATCTCTATTTGAGATTTATGATCAAGAAGGATTACCTCATTCGAGTGGGAGAATTCTTGGTGAAAATGAAAATACGTTTCAACCTTCACCAATGGATTATACGAATGACGATTATCCTATTCCATACGGGAATAATGATCCAAGTGGGAGCAATTCTAACGACATTCCAAGTGGGAGTGATATTAGAATTGATCTAAATTCAAGTCAACAAGGACTTGAAGAATCTCAAATACGACGTAGTAGTCGTACAAGGTTGGCTCCTCTAAGATTTGAGGATGAATTTCCGCAAACCTTTATGACTTTACTACAAGAAGATGACGAGCCTGCTACTTTCAAACAGGCCGTATCTTGCCCTGCTAAAGACAAATGGATGGAAGCGATGCAAGAGGAATTAGAATCCATGAAAGTTAACCAAGTCTGGGACTTAGTTGACTTACCCAGAGGACGTAGAGCTATTGGGAACAAATGGGTTCTCAAGATCAAGCATAAGGCTGATGGCTCTATTGACAGATATAAAGCTCGCCTTGTCGCGAAAGGTTTTACGCAACAGGAAGGGATAGACTACGAAGAGACCTTCTCACCTGTTGTTCGTTTTACCTCAATTCGCCTGATTCTGGCAATGGTAGCTTGCTTAGACCTCGAATTACATCAAATGGATGTAAAGACTGCTTTTCTCAATGGAGAATTGGACGAGGAGATCTATATGGAACAACCAACAGGGTTTGTAAAAGAAGGAAACGAACATAAGGTTTGTAAACTTCTTAAATCCATATATGATCTTAAACAATCCTCGAGGCAGTGGTATATACGATTTCAAGAGGTTGTCTTATCAAATGGATTTTCCATGCTTGATGAAGATAACTGTGTATATATCAAGAGGAATAAGAACAAGTATGTTATTATGTCTCTATATGTAGAACATATTTCGTTATCTCAATCAGTCTCTAGATTATGGGTTACTTTACCCTAAATCTAGCACATATGAGTTAATCTCATATAGTGATGCCGACTTCGCCAGATGCAAATCCGATTGGAAAAGTACTAGTGGCACTTGCCATTTTCTAGAAAATTTCTTAGTTTCTTGGTTTTCCAAGAAACAGAACTCGGTATCATTGTCCACGACTGAAGCGGAATATATTACCGCGGGTCTTGCATGTGCACAAGTTATTTGGATGAGACACACTCTTAGTGACTATGGTGTCAATTGTGATACTTTTCCTATCATGGTTAATAACCAAAGTGTTATATGTCTTTTCAAGAACCCAGTACATCACTCACGTACCAAACACATAGATGTGAGACACCATTTTATCAATGATCATGTAGCTAAGAAGGACATCATCTTAGAGTACATTGAAACCTAAAAACAAATTGCCGACATCTTCACCAAACCTCTTAAAGAAGATTCATTTGTGAGGTTGCATGGAGAATTAGGAATTATGAGTGAATCTGAAATTTAGGTGCTCGATATACTTGTTATAACACTCTTTGAGCTCATATCATCTTGTTGCCTCTCTTCATTTGTTATTTCATATATGTGTCTTGAGAAAGGTAATTAAGACTTCTGTGATTACATGCATTTTTCATATTGTTTTAAGAGATTTATTTTATCAACGATTTATAATTTGATGTTGATTTTATGATGAGTTTATGTTTAGAGTATAGGTCATAGGGTGAGTGTTCATATTCTTTGGATTTTTATCTCACTGTGCATTTTTGGACCAGGACAGACGACTGTCTTTCCTTCGACAGTCGACTGCCCTACTCTATATTCTCTGTCAGAAACTTGTATCTTTTGCACAGACGACTTATGACAATTTTACAGTCGACTGCTGTTTCAACAGGCGACTGCATTTTAGTCATCAGGCGCATGTCTTCTTGGTCAAAACTCGCCAGTACGCTCTGTCTTTTTGATGAGTTTTACTGTTTCTCAGACAATCAACTGATGTGTATTATACAGTCGACTGTCTCCTGGACAGGCGACTGTATGTTACTCGACAGTCGACTGTCTGGCTTCCTAAGCTTATTTCTTATCACTTCAGCCAGTCGACTGACTTTTGTTCATCAGTCGACTGTCTCCTGTTGTGGCGGTTCACTGCTTCGATCTGAGCCGTTGATTCTTTGATCCAACGGCCCAGATTAATTTGCCTCTGCCTTATATTCATCGAGAGAGTTCTTTTTCGACCCACGTTTTCTCTCTCCTTCGATTGAAACCGTTCGTCTTCCCGTTCATTTCTACAGCTGTCGATCTTTCTGCCCTCAATCTCCTCCTCGTCGCTTGTCGATTGCTTCTTCGTTGTCTCTTCGTGTCTTTAGACAAGATCTGATTCTCCTTCGATTCTCTCTCTCGTACGATTGTCTTTTGATTACATCTCTTGTCGATCTCCTACTCTTTTGATTGACTGTTCCATGTTTCCCAAGACTAATGGAAAGGGAAAGCTCCTTGCTTCTAAGAAACCTAGGGTTCCTAAGCCGTCTATCGCCAAGAACAAGAAACCCTATAAGGCATGTACCAAACATGCCGAATCTCCCTCTCATTCTACTTCGAAGGGTTATTCTCCTTCTGGGACTTCTTCTTCTGACACTGAGCTCCTGTTCAAGCGTCAGCGCAAGCCCACTGGTGTTCAGATCAATTAGCCTAGCGCTGAGGCTCCTCCTTCACCTTCGGTGTCGAGTTCTGCAGAAGAAACCCTTATCGTGCCTCCTGCTGATCCCCTTGTTCCGATTTGCCGAGATGATCTTTGCTTGGCAAAGTTTCACTCTCTCATAGGGATCAAACTTCTTAGAGAGCTTTATATTGTATTTCCTGCCTTCACTGCTGAGAGACTGTTTGACATCCTTTCTGCTAACCGTTTGGCTGACCTTTTTCGCTTCTCTCACAGCAAATCTCCTAGGGCTTATCCATTTTTGGTTAAGCTATTCTATGCTAACCGCGTTCGCCGTGAGTATTCTACCACGGGATTCATTGATACTGTTGTCCAGGGGACTTCCATTCGCACTGATCCCACTCTCTTAGGGACCATACTTAGGATTCCCTCTATTGGATCGCTTCCTTCAGACATTTGCATTTCTGACATTGATGAGCTAGATCAGTCTGTCCTCCGGGACATGTTCCGTGAGATACCCTCAGCTCTATCTTTTGGTATTAGGTCGTCTATGTTCTCGGCTAGGGGTTAGGATGTTCACCTCATGGTGAAGTCCAACATCCTGCTGAAGTACAGATCTTCTGACCAGCCTTCCCAGGAGATACTGAGGTGTATGTACGCGATCTTTTCCGGGATGTCCGTAAACTGGGCAGGTGTCCTCCTTGACAGGATGGACAAGGTCGAGTTTACTTCCTCCTCCTCTCACATTCCATACGGTGGACTTCTTACTATTGTCTTTCGACACTTTGGGATTGACTTGTCTCCTTACGAGCCCGTGCCTTTTGGTCCTCTTCTGGATGCTGCTGCAAAGACGAAGTCTTCTTCGGCTCTGCAGTCTGTATCAAAGAAGAGGAAATCCACTTCAGCTCCGTCTTCCTCCACGGTTCCTCCTGCACACCAGCCATCCACCTCAGCTCCACCCTCTCTTGACATTCTTTTTAAGATGGTCTCTGGTCTATATGAGTTGGCTACCTTATCATTCCAGCATCATGGAATACCCTTCCCTGAGCATCTGAGACGTTTTGTTCCTCCCCAGCCTCGTGAGCCTCCTACACCCATCATCACTGATCTTGTTGTGCATCCTGGTATAGCATCTACTCAGGATGCTCCTGCTGCTCCTGCTGCTCCTCCTTCAGAGGATACCACTGTTGACCAAGAGCCTGATACTTCATCTGCTGCTCCTGGAAACACTCACTCATAGATTTTTTTTGTTAGTTTTTGAGTGGTGTTTGTATGATGGATATTTTATGATGATGTATGATGTTATCTGATGATGTTGTATTTATTTTTGAGATCATGATGTAGTATTTTTTTATCATGATGTATTTTGTTGGACATGTTGATGTCCATTTGACTTGTACTCTTGTGATATCTCTTATATATATATACTAGTCATAACCCGTGCCCTAAGGGCACGGTTCATTTCAACTATTCTCCCCTCAAAATATTGGATCTACTAATTTTAGACAAACAACAATAATTAAAGTGCAATAATTGTTATTTAGTTTCTCCAAATATTTTAGTCACCCAAAAATTTAGTTCCCATAAAGAATTTGGTTCCCCTCAAAATTTTGTTCCATTCAGATTTAGCTCCCCCAAAATTTCAGTTTGCATGTGCAACTTCACGTGGTTGTTTTTGGTTTTGTGGTTTTTAAGGCCCCACCAACAGAAGGTATTATCAAAAAAAAGAAAGGGTGAGGGACGACCGGATGTCTTCATGGTTAGATTGCCCCTCTCCAATTAAAAATTGTATATATGCATTCTACAGGATCATTGACTACAATAAAGTTTGTTTTTACTAATTTGAAATCAAATGGCATTCTAAACATGGAATGAAGCACGCTAGTTAGAAGTAGATGATTCAGAAGGGAGGAGGAACTTTTGTTAATTTTCATTTTGCACTTTTGATTTTAATATGTAGTGAAACACAGATGTTATATATCAGCTTTCTAATTTGGACATATCATTCTATTTCACTCTGTAGATTTCCTTCGACCTCAAAAATGGATGTCATTACATTCATCAAATAGTCCACCTCTTTCTGATCTAGAAAAGTATGAAGGCATATTGTTGGTTTCATTAGCATGAAAGGTGACCAAAATGTGAGTCTATATGCATGCTGACCAACCATTACAGCGTCGTGGCAGCATATACTACAATCATTGACATTACAGCCATTACAGGACTCCATGTGATCCTCATTCCTTGTTCCATTACACGTCACTGCTATTGCAATGTCAAGACTACAATACTTGACATCCTACTTCTCCATGTTGAATCCTACTTCTCCATGTTGAACCACTTAATGAACTCCATTTTATGCCTCATCAAGTTAGGCCATACTTTTTATTTTCTTTCCAAGAACTACGGGTAACACTCTTAGTAGAGCTGAATGAAGGACCCAATGACCCGCTAGGGAGATTGTTATACTAATTATTGCGTTACTTTCTACAGTTTTGTATTAAAAGAAGTACAAAAGAGAGGGTCAACTTGCACATGAATTTTCATCATGCACATGAATTTGTCAGTCATTGTCCAATTCATCTCGTACCATAGAGTCATACCATATTTCCTGCATTGTTGACTCATTAATCAATCCCCAAAAGATCAAAAGGCAAAAAAATGTTAAAGAGCAAATGAGAAACAAACTGAACGGCAAAATGTTCAAGCCCGAATTTAATGAACTTTAAAGACGATACAAATAACTCAAACCAAGGATATTTTTGTAGGATATAGGTCAACTAAAAGAAGAGAGAAAGCATACAAAAAGGCACACATACATCAGAAACACACACACCATCACACAGACTTAAAAAGGCAAGTATTTTTTTGCTGGCAATAAGAACAATCCTCAGTATTGCATGATATTGGTCATGACCTCATTATCCTAAGCACATAATAACAATTATATTAAGACTCATATAAACACCATGACAACAGCTTCATTTGCATTTGCATGGGTCACATGTGCAGTTGGATCCGCACTTGCAGCGTCCATTCTTAGATCCGGTGGTAGAACCAAAAAATTCAACTTGAACTGCAATCATCAAAATTAAAATTAAGAATTTGCTTTAGATTTGGTACCAAATTAAAAATACAGTAGATTTTATAATTCACAGTCTCATCATGGCAACTAAGATAGTTTCACCTCTATCACTGGACATGCTGGATCGGAATGCATGATCACCGGATATGAAAATACAAATAATCAGTGTCAGCCTCTCACGGTCAATTTATTATGTAATGATCCCAAATTATTGATTAGCAATCATGTTGATTTCCTATTTCAGCACAAACCATCAGCATCAATTGTACACGGAATTTGCAAGACTACGACAAAACTGTAGGTCGATTGTCATCCTTTGTCATTAACACGAATCTTGCAATTTATCTGTATTATAGAGGGTGATTTCACTCAGTGAAAAAATATGCTTAGTTACAACTTTAAGGTTGAAGAGGATCTTGTAGATAGAATTGGTATTGATGTTACCTATTGATTTGATACACGTAAAATGACTCTATTCTTGATTAATTCTGGAAACAAATGTTTGGTTATGGTATTCAAATGTGAGTTCACTTTTCACTCTTATATTTTCGCTATCACCTCTTCCACTTACTCTACATTAAGTTTATAAGTCATCTTTTAGTAGTTAAATTTTGAGATATAGTGAATGCAAATCGGTACAACAAAAATAATGGGTGTTATGAAATATAAAGCAAAACATGTTATAATCTAGCCTAATTACTTACTTGATCTGCATATTTTTTGAGATTCATCAACAGCTTGCGATAATTCCTGGATGCATTTTTCGTGAACATCAGCATTTGATGACTTAACTGTTTGGGGAATATCACTCTGAATGGATCCAACAGAAGCAGTGCCTGCTTTTGAGTATCTTCGCACATCATTTATGTGTGTTTGAAGAGCAACACATATTTCCTCTCCCTGTAGAATAATAAAGTAAATGGGTGATATTTTAGAACAATATTTTTGTGCTTGAGATCAAATATTTCCTCTCCCTGTATTTCACATTAATTTAATAGCTAATCAAACACAGTATTTTAGAACACTCCATTTCACATTAATTTAATAGCTAATCAAACATGATTTGCTAATCAAGCAGTATTTCACATATTTCCACTCCCTGTAGATTATTAAAGTAAATGGGGTGATATTTTAGAATAGTATTTTAGAACGGTTATTATGATGATATAAGAATACACAGAACACTCAACTTTTTGATTAGCAAATCATGCGTGCATAACATAAAGCACAAACACTGACCTTGGATGGAAAATGTGCAGTCACTAATTAGTAATAATCCAAAGTTAATTTAACAACATTTTTCTTAGTTTAGTATTCGTTGAGATTCCTTTCTTACTTATGCATGCATTACCTTGGTTACAACATAGCTTAAAAGCCTCGACAACCAAAAAGCATATATTATCACAGACTAACATACCCTATTTGATCTATATATTCTATATAGTATCCACATGCATATAAAAATAATAGCAAAACAATGGAGTAAATAATGATGTACTAAAATTATATATAGCCGCTTCATGAAATTACTAAACAAAGTCTCAGCAATTGGATATGTTTTAATTCGGAAAACTGAACTTAATACTAATATAGCAAACTACATTTACTTGGTTAAAAAATTTACCTTCAGACGGAACCTAGAGATAATCTCTAGCTCCCAGTCCCGATTTGCTCGAGTTAGCGCAATCTGCCTTGGTAAAATCTTCTACAATTAAACATTCAAAAAAAATCATTGGGGATGAATTAAACAAAGGATGAATTACAATTTGAAATGATGATATGTCCAAGAGCTCAAAAATTAGAGGAAATAAAAACTAAAGAAAAATAAGATTAAATTATTGTGGAAAAAATTGCTCGAAATAGGAAATTTCTTTTCAAATGCTTTGACGTAAATTATGCAATGAATCATATATCAACAGCAAACCTATGATAAAAAAGAATGTAGGATTGCTTAAATTGGAGGTTTGTGATGATCTACACAACAAATACATAACTTAAATTAAAGTACTTTTAATGCAATTAGGCAATGATATACACATAATTAAAATATAAAATGCAAATTTGGCAATTAAGAAATCAAAGAATGAACTTAAAAGAACCTTTACTGCACCGCAAAAGAAGTTGTAACATCTGATAAGGCACATTCTTTTGAAAGGGCCAACCCAATCAGTCATGAAAGAAGACATAATATTAAGTGTTCATTTCTCTTCCTTTCGATATTAAGGGATACAAAAATTCAGACAATTAAATTGACAAATTAAGCATTTTCTCCTCTACCATTTGATTGAGAGCAGAACGGGGAGGGGGGAGATAGCTACCTACGGTTTTTGAAATGGCAACCCGTGAGCCAAGAGTTATGAATGTCAAAAATGATGTTTTAGGCTTTAGAGTTCTCCCCCAAAAATCCTGATGGCTGAGACATAAATTTTGAAAGTAGGACTTAATCATAGGCATGACTTGCTGGTTAGCTGTAAAAATTTTGATTGCAGGCTTCATTGCATTGATTATATAAAAGATCTTTATTGCATTGATTATATAAAAGATCTTTATTGCATTGATTATATATAAAATGATAAAAAGAGTCAAAAACTGAATTTTGAGGACAAAGAACCTATAAAACTAAGGTCAACAAAGTAAGCAACCCAGTACACTTCAGATTGAATTAAAAACTAAGGTCAACAAAGTAAGTAACCCAACAAAGTAAGCAACCCAGCAATCTTTAGTATTCTCATTTTCAAAATTAAGATCAGAAATGCTCATCCCACAGTCAGATAACTGATGAAATGTCAATTGGGTCGCGGCAAAGCATCAAATATAATAAGGCAAAGATCAGACATGAACATATATCAATGTGAAAAGAATTGAAAAAGAGGATTACTTAAGGTGATATTTGGACAAAGAGCTAGGAGAAATCTAGAAAGAGTTTGGGGAAACCCGTTGCATATCATTGCTATACCACTGTTAGTAATGCTTGACCTGGAAATAGAGCAAAGACATGAGACAAAGTCCAAGATATGTTTAATGCCAGGTACAACAACTGTTGCCAGTGATTAAAGTCCTGAAGAACTCTCACCTTGGGCTTGTAGACCGCGGTGCAGTGCTTCGCGCGGGAGGAAGAAGAGAAAGACCTTCGTTTTGAGAAGAGGATCGGCAACTCGCTGCAGCCGTGCTTTGTTTCCCCAAATATGCTTAGTGAGACAAAACATCAAACATGTAAAATGCAAAATAAAAAAACCAAAGAAACCTAACAACTCATTCACCAACCTCTGTACAAACATGCTATGGCGGAAGACTCCTTGCTGTTGGAGAGCTTCATATGAAGCTTGGCCCGAAATTTCTCAATTAGTGCCAAAAAATAAAGAACATATAAATACATCACACCTTCATGTGTTCTCAGTTAGTGCCTTTGCGAGTCTGTATTTCTGTGAGGGAGAAGCTTATACTTCAGATACATCTCCCACTTTGATATTAAAAGTGCCATCATAAACACAGTTATATATACCTGTAAATGGCTCCTGAGATGGAAAAGAGTTATACCAGGAATCCCCATTGCCTGCATCACCGATTTCGGGTCGCTTCTACAATTCAGAGAAAGAAGGGTCAAAAAGAGATGAAGTGGATGATAATTGAGTGAATTCATCACATCAACGATGGTGAAGCTGTCGCATCTATTTAAGATGTTTCGAACATGAGACATGGAATGTTAGCCATAGGCTTGCTTACCTCCTCTTCAACATATAGATTTGGTTGGCGTTAAAGCAGTAGCTCTCCCTGAGCTTAAAGACTCCTTCCCCTGCATGAGCTATGAGCTTCTCAAATGTCATCTTCCTCTTGATTGTAAATTTCTGCCCTCTCATTCGGCTGGAAAGGGAAGAGAATCGAGAGAATTAGAAAGAAAGCAAGAAAGAAAAGGGATGTGTGTATTGTTTTCTAGCTGATCTGCTTTATCTCTCGGCTCTTTTGCTGGATTCCCACTCCTTCAAAAGGCAGCAGCCAACATTTTTCGGATATGTTTTTAGGGGGAGAGAGATTCCCCCCATACTGTTTTGCTGAGATTTTGACTTTTAAATTTTGAAAGGGGAGGCTGGCTCGGAGATTGATTGAATTTTTGAAATTCAAAGTTCCCCCCATGGTTCCCCCTTCCCCCTAAAATTTGATTTAACAATGCCACATAGGATAAAAATTGACATGTATGATGACACGTAGGATAAACATTGCCACGTATGACAAATCTTTGTCCTAGTAGGACATAATTCAAAATCTTCATCAATGATAGAATAGATAGATAGATAGATAGATATATATATATATATATATATATATATATATATATATATATATATATATATATATATATATATATATATATATATATATATATATATATATATATATATATGATATTGCAGTTTCGCCTTATGTTTCACACATTGTATAATTGCTTAACTTATCTGTGTGATGTTTGTGATATTATCTCCATGAATGATATATTCTCTTCTAAGATGTTTTTGAGACAATATTGGACTTGATATTGGATTATATATGTGTTGAGATGTATTTTGAGATGATATGTTATCTTCCTATATCTCAAATGTTGATATTGGACTTTCATTCCTCTACTCACATAAGTATATGATGTAGTTTTTTGAGTTTTGATTTTATATATATCTTTATACTCCTTGATTGTTTATAGTTCTTAGTTAGCACGATTGTTGTTGTTATCTACTCCTACCTTTTGGATAATGCCATAGGGGGAGAGAAATTAACATACAGATTCATAATGAATGTGCTAAGTATGTACTAATAACACTTGAATCTAAGATTGAAGTTGTCTTAGATTCAGTAGGAGTAAGATACAATGAATATGGATTTTAAATCCTAGATTTCTTGAATTAAATTCACTCATATCTTACTCATTTGCTTCAATTGATATATAGATGCCCTAATATTTGTTGACTAACTTGATTGGCATCTATATAGGGGGAGTAAGTTTTCATTAAGTACAATTATTTATCTTTTTGTTTATGTTTGTTTGTCATCATCAAAAGGGGGAGAATGTTGAGTATTGGACTTCTCCCTACTTGGTGTTAATGATGAGCAAACATAAACCCCTATTTTGCAGTTAATCCATTACCTAAGCTAATTATGAAGATCTACTTGCAATGGATGACACTCAAAGATCATTGAAAGCAAATGAAATAGATTGGATGATCGTAGATGATGATTGAAGCTTCATGAAGACTTCAAGCTCATGCGTTGGATAGAAGAGAGTTTTCGTCAATGTAAATTTCTTTTATCTCTTCTAGTATGTAGCTTAGAAGTAGAACATTGTTGGAGCACACACACATCTTCATTTCAGTCTTAGGACATCATTAGATTAATCGTCCTTAGACTCCAATTCATTTCTTTATTTGATTGTGCTTGTATTGTTTATAACAGTTGACTGCTTGACATTTTACAATCGCATGTCTCAAAAACAGTCGACTGTGTTTTGTCCTACAGTCGCCTGTTATGCACAAACTTTTACAATCTAGTTTTGGGCTTCTCTGTCTTAATTCCCACAGGCGACTCATGAACGATTCACAGGCGCCTGTCCAAGTGACAGTCGATTGTGTTTTGTAAATCAGTCACATGTCTGTCATTTGCCCAAAATCTATTGATCTGTCTTCTATGGCCAATCGACTAATATTGTGTTTACAATCGACTTTCAATGCTGCAACAGTCGTCTGTCTATGAGCCAATTTGTTGACTCAGCTCTCTGGAAAATCTCAGGGTTTTGACAGTCATCTGTATAAGGATTTACAGTCGCCTGTTCTGATTAACAGTCGACTGTTATCTCCTCGTCAGCCGTCTGTCCTGTACTCCCAGATGTTTTCCAAGCTTCTTTAACTTACCCATCTTCGGCCAGTCGCCTGTAGTAGGATTTACAGTGGCATGTTGGTTTAACAATCGACTGTCTATCCTTCACCAGTCGACCGTCCACGTGGTAAGTTACCGTTATGAATTCTCACCTACCCTATCTGACTGTGCAACAGTCGACTGTGGTTTCTTCAACAGTCGACTGTCGCAAGCGCAGATTCCATCCGTTGAGAGTTTTCTTACAGATTCCAAAAGGGTTTTTGCTAATTCTGTTTTGAGGATTTGAGAAACCTATATAAGGAGCATCTATTGTTCCATTGAGATGTTACTCATTCCATTGCAAAATCTTTCAAGCTTTCATTCTCAAGATCAAAGCTCTCAAATCCTAAAGCCCTAAAAATTCCAATCTTTGATCTCTTGCTCTCCAACCTAGAACCAAAGAAACATCTTCTAGGCATTTGGTGCAGTCAAGAAAAAGGGCTTTTCCTCTCTTCCAAGAGAGTCTTCAACACACAACACACTTCTCCTTCAAGTTCTACTTCAAGGCATAGGTGATTGTAAGTGTTGCTTTCATATTTCATAACATTCGTTATTTGAATTTGCTCTCGGGTTGTGAGAGTGGTTTGCTTGCTCCCAAGTTGTGGGAGTCAAGGTCAATCGATTGTATTTCAATTTCACTTGTAGGGTTGCTACAAGTGGGTTTTAAGGAAACCTCAATTTAGGGTTCTAACTTGAGTATCCGGAGGTATCCGGGTGGAAGGGACGTAAGATTATCGGGAACAAGTCGGGAAGTGACTTGGGTAATCCGAACCCTTGAAACATCCTTACGTCTGCATTTGTTTCTCTTTGGGTTTAATCTTAATTCTGCATTATATTGTTGGTTAGCATTTAAATTGGTGTAACTATCTTTTTAAATTGCATAAACACTATTCAACCCCCCCCCCCCCCCCTTCTAGTGTTTCCCCATAGCCAGGGTCCTTACATGATCAACAACACAAGGAAGAATGCAATGCAAACATGCGATGTATCCTGGTTCGGTGCCACCCAAGTCAAACCCGACTTGTTACCAGTGCCCTAATCCAGCAACACCTGAGATCACACTCAGATACTCTAGTAAATACCAATAGGGCTTCCCTTTAGCACACTTGCAGAAACCACAACAAGTGCAATCAACCTACAATCGATGTCCGTGTATCCCACAACCCGAGAACACGCAAATACCTTAATCCCATAACTTGGAACTAAGCACACTCTCACAAACCGAGAGCAAACCCTTTCCTTGACTCCCATAACTTGGGATCAAGCCAACCCTCTTAAATGCCGAGAGCAAACCTTTCTTCTTGACTCCCACAAGTTGGGATCAATCCAACCCTCTCACCAACCGAGAGTACTCAACAAAATAGAAGTATTGAGAATGAAATATACACCTTGAAATACACTCACATATGCCTTGAATAAGAACTTATTTGTGAAGGCCATAGTGTGTGTGTGTGTGTGTGTGTGTGTGTGTGTGTGTGTGTGTGTGTGTGAAGTGCTCAATGAGGGAGGAGATATCCCTTGAGATGCTTGCCCAAGGATGAAAGCAAATCTAGCTTAGATGTGTGGTTTTGATCATAGAGGGCAAGAGAGAATTAGAAAGCACTTAAGAGGAGAAAGATGCTTGAAAATGAGACTTAAAATGTTTTCTTAATAGACCAAGAGAGCTAACATATTCAGCCTATCTCAAATATATAGTAGCTCAAGGGAAGCCCAAAACCCCAAGCAAAAAAGACCTAAAAACCAATCTGTCACAGGCTCATGGTCCACTGTAGCCAACGTCTATAAAATTGAAAAACTGACAGGACACAGGCTAACAAGGCGCCTATAGAAGGATGACCATGTACCTGGTCCTGGGCAGGTGATCACTCCTTATTTTACACCTTTTTCCCGCATGTTTGCATGCCATTTAGATCGCCCAAATCATGTTTTTCACGATATATCGATGATATTGCGATGCTTTTCACGATTTGTAGTTTTTGTCACATTTCAGGTGATTTGGCGCGATTTGGAGTGATCTCGAGATGCGCTTACTCCAGACGGTCACCGACGACCTCCCCGAGGGGTATTTTGCTGATTGGAGAGGAGCGGAAGAAGAACGGACGTCGCAGGAGCGACGAGGAGGACAAAATAAGCAATCTGGGCATTTTTAGTGTCCCACTCGGCCGAGTGAAGGAGTCACTCGGCCGACCAGCGAGACACCGCTCGGCCGACCAGAGCAGACACGATTTATATGTGCACTCGGCCGAGCGACGGATACCACATCGGCCGAGTGACGAGACCCCGTCCGCCCGAGTGGCGCCCAGACGAAGCCCTTCAAAAATCTCCAAGTTACTGTTTTTCGGCTGCCTGAGCTTCAGAAGACCCACCGGCCGAGTGGATAATCCCGTCCGCCCGAGTACCATGAAGCCATCGGCCGAGTAACGACAACTCACTCGGCCGAGCCGCCCCCGAAGTGAAGACCCCTGAAGATCGAGACTTACTGGAAAATTACAGGGTTTTCACTCAGCCGAGCGACTTTTTTCACTCGGCCGAGTGCGACGCGCTGCCTGTAGCAAAAATTACGGAAAACAGGCTGTGCAGGGGTATTTTGGTCACAGTTTTTGGACGATTTTGGGGGCTATTTAACCCCTGTTTTTACCCTAGTTTTGGAGAGCCTCTCTCTTAGATTTTTGCAGCTTTTTAGATTAGCTTTTTAGTTTTATTCTTGTGATTGAAGAGGAGACAAAATTGGATTTTTGTTGGATTAATTGAAGAACTCCATTGGTTTGCTTTTCTCTTCTCTAAAAATTCTATTTTTATTGCATATCTCAATATTGTGATGAATTCTATTGCTTATTTCATTGATTATTTTTGTGATCTTGCTATGAATTGTGAGTAGTCGCCACGTCTTGGGGCGTGGGGATGAACCCTACAAGCCCTATTTCATAATTGTGATGAATTGGTAGGAATTTTGCTAGAATTGCTACTAGGGATTAGATTGGGATCAATTTACTACGGATGGCTAGGAATTCACATAGTATCGGTTTGCGAGACGGTTCCAATTCCGTGCTTCACTCAGTTGCAACTAGTTCATCCAAAATCTTATTCTAGCAATTTTGATGCCGATGAACCGCTTTTACGAAATACGGTGAGTAGCGGGAATTCCCCATTCCCTAGACGTTCTTTATTTGATTTGATATTTCCGTACTTTGTCTGACGATTGTGACAGGATCGCCAAAGGCAAATTTCTCGCTTCTTAAATAGCCAGGTTGATCGGAACAAGCACGGTCATTCGTCCTCCCTGTGTTCGATAACCCGCTCGCTGCTACACCGTGCACTTGCGGTAAAACTACAACCGTTCTTTTGGGTTACATCCCGGAGCGATCAGCAGGCACCTGTAAAACCTACAACAGACGGCAATTTGAGGGGCAGATTCTGTATTTTTTGTATAGCTGATCACTAAAACATCTATATCTGCCACTACAGATATCCTATTTGAGTGATTCAAGTTGGGTTGGAAAGCTAACAAGATGTGCTTTCAAATGAGATTGGAATGGACACGAAATTCCAACTACAGAACAACTGGAAGCACTTTGAATCCGACTAATAGGTGCAGGAAATCTGATATCGGCTCACGAAAACAGTCGTAACTCGAACTATAGATAGCCTATTGGAGTGATTCAAGTTGGGTTGGAAAGATTAGTGAGTTAGATAACTACTACAAGTGGTTTGGATGAAAAATTCTAACTACAGAAAAATTGGCAGCACTTTGAATCAGACTGATAGGTACAGAAAATCTGAATTGGCTCACGAAAACAGTCGTAACTTGAACTAAAGATATCCTATTGGAGTGATTCAAGTTGGGTTGGAAAGATTAGTGAGTTAGCTAACTACTGCAAGTGGTTTGGATGAAAAATTCCAACTACAGAAAAATGGGTATTAGTTTGAAGGCAGACTGGTCTGAAAAACAGAAAACGTCTTCAACCAGATTTGGGCTAGAAACATGCGCCTGCTAAAGGGCAACCAGGCCTCTGGTCTGCACTCCAGCCACCTGGTTATCGTTCATCAAGCCCATGTTTTGAGTCAAATTTCATATTCAAGTTTTGAATGCCTAGAAGCATATGTGGTCAACTAGAGGCTATACTAATGATGTGTATAGGTAGTGTAGGTGCCTCTAAGTAGTTCTAATTCAAGGCTTAACATTCTAAGACTCACAAAGAAGTAAATACTAAAGATTACAATATCTTTACTTCTTCATGGTCTTGAGTCTTTTAGTTGTATGTCTTGAATGTCTCCAACATCATCTAGTCTTTGATCCTCAAGATGTTCTTTGAAGCTTTTGAATCATCCTTTCATTTCTTCTCTTTGGATTGAATCTACATTCATTTGTTGAAGCCATTGCTTGAGGTTTTATGTAGTCTTTTGAGTTCTTCAAGCCAATGCTTCACCTTTGTTGATCTACCAAGTTCTTCACTTGAATCAACACGTGTAGTCACTTTTGATCTTCTTGAATATAATTGATGACTCTTTAGTTAACTGCAATCACATGGGTTAATCACAATGATTTATGTTTGATCATCATCAAAACCAAGGTGGAGAGTCCAATACTTAACAACAATGACCCACATCTCCTGAGCTCAACTGCTGCAAAGGTTGAGGTTGGGTGATGTGGCATACATAATGGAAAAATGACACTGGTTGTATAGTTAGCTTGGGCCGCGAGGGGAGTCGAGTTATAACTAAGGTAGAGCTAGGTCAGTCTGTGAGGGGAGTGGCCCTGAGCTACAGCTGATTCAGAGCTAGGTCGGCCTTCGGGGGGAGTGCACACCCAACCTACAGCTATATCAGAGCTCGGTCGGCCCACAAGTAGAGTTCCCACCTGACCTACAGCCGTGTCAGAGCTAGGTCGGCCCACAAGGGGAGTTCCCACCTGACCTACTGCCGAGTCAGAGCCCCCCCATCCCCACCTTACGACTGACGCAAATCTGGATCGATATGTGAGGTGAGTGGACCCTCACCTTACAGCGAACATGGATCTAGATCGACCTGTGAGTGGAGTGGCCCCCCGCCTTATGGCGAACACAAAGCTAGACGGCATGTGAGGTGAGTGCCCACTCACCTTATGACGGACGCAGAGCTAGATCGGTCTGTGAGAGGAGTGGTCTCTCGACCTATAACTGAACAACTCGCGATGTCTTCTGAGCTGATCTATGGGCCTGTGCACTTTAGTGAAAATAAAGTGGAAACATGCCGATCAAATTCCCTCTTAAGGTACATTTGTCGAAGATATGTCAGCTCGGCAAAATATGTTAGCATGGTAAAGAATAGAAACTGAAATAAACTGAAGACTTTTTTTGATTGGCTTTTTTTACTGATAATACCTCATCCAAGATTATGAATGAGCTCAGATAATGGTGGCAATATAAGTCGTCTTGTGTATGTCATCCTGGATAGGTCATCATGCATAGGTCTCTCTGGATAGGTCGGCCTCCTGGATAGGTCAGATCCCTCAGCATAGGTCGGACTGTGTGCCATGTCCATCCACGTAGATGAACCCACGTCACTGTAATGGAAAGCACTCCAAAGTCACGTGGCCTGAGTCCCGTCCGTAAACAACCCAATTACCAGCCTAACGGGCCAACAACCCACAACATGTCCAATTCGAGAAATGTCCTCTCACCGTCAAACTCTAACTCCAGGTGTTACAGTGGTCAATGCGATAACTTCATGTCCTGAGTATCACCGAGACCATCCACGTGACTTGGAGATGTGTAGCTCATGGCCCAGCCTCGTGCCCGACGTGGCTCATGGCATCCACCACAGCTGTCTATAAAATTTGGATTGCTCGTTACCTTCGAATTCACCCAGCAACATTTTTTGAAAGCTCCTTATGAGATCAAGCACGTCACTGAGAGTACTCGAAAGACCCTCCTTTTTAGAAAGAAAGCTTGAGCACCCTCAAACCTTAGACAACTAATGGCAGCAGCAGCAACAACATCAACATCAACCATGCAGAGCACGGACGGGAGCCTTAAGCTCGGAGGTGTGAGCTTGGCTAGAGGACCTTGGCCTGCTCAGAGATGGCAAGCTCGGCTGAAGACATCTCAATGGAAGCTCAGATGCTCGAACGGAGGCCTTGAGCTTGGAGATAAGAGCTCGGTTGGAGGAGTTTGGCCTGCTCAGCATGCTTGGAGATGGCATGCTCGGCTGGAGGGCCCAAGCTCGGCTAAAGGCATCTCAATGGAAGCTCGGATGCTTGGACGCAAGCCTTGAACTAAGATATGGTAGCTCGGCTAAAGGGGCTCGGCATGCTCGGATGCAGAGCCTAAACTCGGCTGGAGGAGCTCTGACAGAGGACCCAATCTTGGCAGGGGCAGCTCAGACAGAGACAGTTCGGCTGGGTTTGAGCTCTGACAGAGGTCGAGCTCGGCCTGAACGTCATCAATCCGCTTGTTTTGCCACTAGTATAGCATCTGAAAGTGTGAGAGCTGGCTGAGATCCTTGGGTATCATGCCGGAGATCTGGTTGTTGCCGAGCTCGAGGTCGATGAGGTTACAGCATTGGGGGGGCTCGTCGAGGATCTGGCCTGAGATCGGGTTCACGCTTTGCCAGAGCTTTTAGAGGGTAGTGAGGTTGTCGAGGGATGATGGTATCAAGTTGGTAAGCCCATTCATCGAGAGCTCGCGGCAGCTATCGAGGCTTGGTTGGATTACTCCAACTAAATTGGTCTGCTAGTGTAGCAGATTTCTCAAGCTCCTGAGATTTCTGAGTTGAGTGAGAATTGAACATGTAGTTAACTTTTCATATAGGTAGACGTTCTGTAGGCTGCTGCCCTGCCCAAGCTCCAATGGTCTAGATGGCATCTTTTTCTCCCGTGAAAACGAGGGAAAGAACTGGGGTCCCCTAGGGGCGGAGTGATGTATGCCGTCCTTTCGGGATTTGGTCTTTCAAGTCTTTGATTAATGGAACAAGTTATTGTCGATGTGGTGGACGGAATGGAGGTTGACTCTTTCCTATGGAAGACGTCAACTGTTGACGGGTAAATCCGCCAATAATGAGTAGGATGCTGATAAGGATGCCTCCGGTGACGTGGCGCTGAGTCAGCCGATGAGTGGGACCCGAGAAAAGATGGTCTCAGGTCAGTGAGAGCTAGGCTTGAGCTGTTGGGTCGAAGCCCGACCTAACTTTGAGCTGCCTTGGTAGGTCTGCAACACAGGAAAAATTGTCGGGGGTCGATCTAGGTTCTAACACAAATCCCCTCCGATGCTTAAGTCGGTGGACGACAACGAAAGGCTCGGGGCAGTTAGCTAGGTCCGACCTATTAGGAGGTCGACTGATCACTCTCACCGAGCCATGGGGGAAATGTAAACAAAAATTAGGTAACTGAGTGTCAGAATACCTGTGTTTTTTGGTATTTCTCGAGAGAGAGAGAGAGAGAGAGAGAGCCTCCTCTCCTGTTGCCTCCTGTGGTTCTTATAGGCGAGCAATTGACTCGTAACGTCCGGGCTAATAGTGAAGTTTTATTGCCGATATTGACGAGAAGACATTGATGGAAGCAACGGTCATCATAGATGAAGAAAACGGTCGCATGAATACACGGCATAATTGTTGAATCAATGCTCATGAAGGCAGGCCATAGTAGTTGTAACACCTCTAAAATTGAGCCAATGATAGGTTGATTTGGCTGAGAGCGTCCAGTTAAAATTCCATTTTCAGATCGGAGAATTGCCAACTCGTATATACAACAGCAAATAATCTCCCACAAGTGATGCATCCGCGCCATACCTCTGTCCAGAGAAGCTAATACTTTGCCCGATGTCAGCGGGTGAACGTAACGCTTGCGATCAAGATGAGCTGATTGTTAAACATGGCGGTCCAAAACGGAGGGCGAAGCACTAAACCTATATTCCCGTTTACGTCTTCAGAAGACGGGGCTTGGGAATTAGCAGAAAGGCTATGGGGACCAAGAGAATAGCCATGAAACCTTGGCCGGAAAATACTGGGACAAGTGATCCCGAATTCCGTGCTGTGGTGTACTTTGCCATCCAAAATCCTAATCCTCGCTCTCAAACAGAAAAAAAACGAGGTCCAGACTTCTAACCTGCAGTTTTTAAAATTCAAATGAGCTTTCCCTATCAGTTACTACGCTGGTGTTGTTTGTCCCATTCATTCTCCTGTCACCTCAAAGATCCGTTAGGCCTGGGGCTCCAAATGTGCGAGTCAAGAACGCCACCCATTCATTCAAGACAAGCCACCCTCTTGTGGACCCAATAAAATAAAAATTGGAACAAGTTAAGAGAAGAGCCGCGTCTGGGTCCTGCTAATATTTGACGTGTATATATTTTTCACTAAATTTTATATCATTCCAGCAAAAGGGAAGTTGCCTTTTATTTGCTCGTTGAGGAGTCATTTTCATAATAATTACGCATTGCTAGTAAAGTAATGACATGAGGAGAATATTATGAGAAACAAGCATTCTTAGGATTTAGATGAATTTGGGTTGTGTTCTCTTGGGCTGGAGCAGGCAATTCTCCTAAGGTCATGTAAAGCTTTCAAATCCAACCACTGCCGAGCAAATATTTTTGTGTGGAGATGTATGTGATGCTTTCTCTTTTCAAGTTGTTGGGATTGTGCCATGGATTGCTTTGGATCTAAACAATATTTTAATAAAGGTTGATGCAAATAAAAGAGAATTATAGGTGTCAGCCACCTAAGAATGGATTCATTTACATGTCCTCGTCAAGAAACCCCGGATTCATTTTAATCTTCATATTCGAGACCCTCAATACACAAAAGATGCAGTGAACACACCGCGTTTTGCTTATTACTCTAGTTATTTTTTAAAAGAGTTATTACCACAAAATCGTTAAATTTGTAACTCTATATCAAAGAGCAAAACATTAGGTTTATTTGATCTTTGGTGAACGTTGATGCATAGAATCTCCCTGGGCCCAAATCAGGCCACGGTGACGAGCATTCTCGCAACAGGGGAGCCCAAACTGGATGATTTCCTCGGGCTGATAAGGAAGATCGTTCGAGATCGCCTAAAACAGATAGAAAATGCGTCAGAGGAACCGAAGGTTGGTGACCATCCGATTTGCCTCTGATGCTTAAGTTAGTATCAAGCGGAGGAAGGAGGGGGCATCGACTAGAGATAGTCGTCGCTAGGGTTTTAGATGGAAAAAGAGATGGAGATGATAGGGTTTTAGTTAGGAAAATTGAGCATACTTGATAGAGAAGGTTTTCGCTTTATTTATAGGGTCGAGGGATGGCTTTGCCACGTCAGCTGTCCCCTCACATCCTGTATAACCGACCCGTTAAAGGATTCATCAAAACGTGGGATGCCTGGCACAACCACTCTACTGACAAAGCTGGTCGTGTATCGCCTAACAAAACGACAGCACGTCAATTTTGATAAGGCTGACCATACGCCGTCTGATGATAGAGGCCGCGTGCCTCTTCTAATAAAACTGACCGTTACACACATGGGACATGCCCACTGGTAACGACTTGAAGAGAAAAGGAAAAGCAGCTCGCCCAAGATCATGCCGCGACGTACGAGGCTGATCTTGCCAGGCAGGAAAGTGTTCGGACTACAAGGTTGAGCAAACCGACCTCATGGGATCGTCCCACGGAGAGCCACCATTGACGGGCCTGCCCTGCTGGAGATCGGCCCCCACAGAGTTGAGTTGCCGAAGGAGCTGGCCTTTCGAGGTCGTCCTTGCCGAGCTGTATTGCCGAGAGAGCATACTGGCTGCTGTCGGGGTCAAGTCTAGCTTGCCTCTTGCCTCTGAGACCACGTGGTTTGTGGGGACACATACGGTTATTGGCGGGTCCCATCTGTCTCCATTACTCGGGCCCCACTGCTGGTGGGCCCCTGCTTGAGTATCATCTACAGTGTATTAGCTTTTAGAATATGAAGATCAAATAAACGGGGCTAATCATCCAAAAACATTGCGAAGAATAGACTTTTTAACGAGTACATACGGAAACGTATCATTAGGTTGCTGACACCCACATTAATCAAAATAAAAATTAAAAAGCACATGTATGTCACAACAGATGTTAAAAAGCAAATTTAATCTTCATGTATGGTAAAATCGAGTCATTATGTAACAAGCTTATAAAAATTTAATCCACAGTTCCCTAATGAAATAGTATCCTTGAGGCATTAATCACCGAGTCCGGAGTCATTGCCCATCTCCCCCCGTCATTAAACTAAGTCAACGATCTCAAATAAGGCATGCTATCCACTGGGCCGTTGGGGTCTGCGACTCTGCGAAGGCATGTGCCTTGGGGGAAGCATGAGATGAAGGGGACCAAGTGCTTCACTCCAAACAAAAATAAAAAAGAAAGGGGAAAAAAAAGAAAAAGAGAGCATCATTTAGCCATACCATTCGTGTTCGTTACGAATTGAGAAAAGCTGTCACACGACCCGACACAGGCTCCTTCTGCAACACAATTTTGGTTGCATGCACCTCCAAACCAAGCTCGGCATTAAAAAAAAATCCGAAATAAAAATCAGAAAAGAAAACATAGTAGTATGATTTACTTTGATCAATGGCTGTGGTCATCGTTCATCTCATCGTCTCGTTTGTTATTATGATAACCAAGCGGTAAGAACCAAACCCACATGAACAAAAGCCAGAGCGCACGTTGGCCTTTTTCGGCATAACCGAGCAAGCACAAAAGCCAGAACCAAACCCAGCATACATTTGTCCCTCCTCGGTTCAAAAAGCCAACTGGGATTCTCAACCCCATCCAAAAAATTAAAGCATCCCCTTCCTCAGCTCTCCCCCTTCCCTGTCCCCGCTATTGCTGTGAGTCTGAAGCAACCCACCAGCTGCTGTAATTTCTAATGCCATCATCTCGCCACCAGCAGACCCCACACCTCACTCCCCATATCTTTCTCCCGATCTCAAAACTAGACCCTATTATTTTATTTTAAACTTAATTTTATTGCAGAGAAGCTTCTTAATTTCTTTTTCTCTTTTCAACCCAGCTGTATTTTTCTAGTCTCCAGTCCAAACAAAACACCGGCTGCTGCTCAGAGAGAGAGAGAGAGAGAGAGAGAGAGAGAGAGGGAGAGAGCGTGGTAAACAGAGGAAGTGAGCTCTCAGATCTGCTATCTTGTTTTCTTCCCTCATTTCTGTACTTCTCACATCTTCCTGCTGTCGGTGTTAATATCCCTATAATGTTGGGGTTTGTGTGCTCCGGCTTTGAGGGAGAACGATGAGGGACTGAAAGCCGGATCAAAGATGTTTAAGGCGGCCAGATGGAGGAGCGAGAAGAACAGGATCAAAGCTGTGTTCAAATTGCAGTTCAAAGCAACCCAGGTAACTAATTTGAGTTTGATAATGCCAATCCATGGAATTTTTATTCAAGTGATGGACATTTAGGGGGAACTGAGGATATTGTTCCTCGTGGTGTTCCTCAGGTGCCTGGAAAAGGATGGGAAACAATGATGGTAACTTTGGTTCCTGTGGATGTCGGTAAACCGAGCCAAAGATCCGACAAGTCTGCTATAGTCGACGGGGCGTGTCACTGGTTGAATCCAATCGTTGAGACGGCAAAGCTCAGCCAGGATCAGAAAACTGGAAAGATCGGTGATAAAGTCTACCAGTTCATTGTCTCGGCAATTGTATGTTGGTGGATCACTCTCTAAATTGGCAATTAGATTATATGATAATTTCGACTAACACCCTATGTAATGTACTATAGCCAACGTGTCACTGAACATGATTATGATATTAATAAAAACTACCTACAGACAGAGATGTCAATGCCCCTATGTTTAGTGACATACTGATTGTAGATGTTAGCGAAATTTACCCAAGATTATATTGTACTTCTGTCGAGTGACTGTTCATTTTCATTGGACTTAACGCAGGGATCTGCGAAATCTGGGGTGTTGGGAGAAATCAACATAAATTTAGCAGACTATGCTGAGGTGTACAAGCCTACCTCTGTTTCTCTCCCCCTTCAAGATTCAAACAATGGAGCCATTCTGCATGTGAGCATTCTTTCATTTTGAATTGCTAACATTAATATTCCATGTGTTCTGTTTAAAGCCACATTCCCAGAAATCACATGATTCCCACCTGACCTCCAACCCTCAAATGCTGATGAGGTTATTGCTGAGGCTGAAATTAATCCCCTGCCCAAAACATAAATAATTAATGAAAAATAAAATTAAAATCACCATTAATATATTGATAACAAAAATGTAATGGTGTTAGCATAATGGACAGCCACTTCTAATGTGAGCAACGATTTTGGCAAGATTATTGCAACTATCAATTTTCTAATTATTTGATTTCAACTGGCAGGTCACCATACAGAGAGTCCATGGTGATGTCGAGGGAAGGTAAGAATATAGCAACTTAAGACATAAGCAACGTGAAATCTCAAAGTATTTAGATATATTAACTTCTTCTTTTTTCTAGCATATGTCAAGATGAGACTCGGGGATTAAATTTCTCATTGATACCCCATTTATTCTGATTGTCTCTTTCAATCTTCAGAGAAACTATTGAAAATAGAGAAATCCCAAAAGAAACCATTGAGACCAGAGTTGCAACTGTGAAACAGCACCGAAAAACGCTGAAGAGCCAACTAAGCAATCCAGAGGATGAAGATGGTGGCAGAGCTGGAAATGAGGCAAGTGATGTCAACTCAGCTGAAGACCACGTACCTTTCAGATAATGTCATGAATTTTTATTTCACTTCTCTTGTAGGAGATATTTCACTAGCTTAATGGGGTGATACCAACGATACATTCTACAAACACCCACCCACCCACCCCCCCAAAAAAATATCCAAATTCCACGCAAGCACGCACCCACACATGCGAACGCGTGCATGGATGCACCAACACCCACCCACCCACATGAACCCACATGCACATGCAGTACTATGTAGAATGTAGTCATTGAAATCAAACCGTGTTATGAAATTTGATAAATAAATTAGAGGCATGTGCATGGTCCATGTACATTAGGAACTTTAGTGTAAGTTGAAGGTTTGAGTTCATGTTTAAATATCTACTGTACAATAAGCTATATTTGATTCTTCTACTTAATTGAGCTACTATTGTCTGACATTTATTGACAATTACAATTATCAACTCTTCAAGGATTCTTCAAATTAAACATGATAACTCTACATATGCAGCTCAAAAACCAAACAGTCATTTCTGTTCTCTTTTATCTGCTTCTAACTCATCAAATTACTAAATAATCTCGGAGGGTACTGACATAATTAAGCTATGGTGCATGGAAATGAACACACCTACATAGGCATGGAAATGAACACTACACACGGTACACATGTTTAACACAACGCAGATTCATGATAGAAATGCCTATGTTACTAAGACTTTGAAACAAGGACAAAAAGGTTATTGCAGAAATTGGACCAATTATATTTCTGCCTTGTGAACAGATAGTTTCTTGGTTACCCTTATATTTGAGGTCATCCTCACGAATCATTTTGTCCTTGCAGCTGCATCTAGAGCTATCTAATGTGACATTGATCTCATATCATGTATGATTCCTGTCGCCATCCATGTTTGTTAGGTCCACCCCAACCCCTATGTACTACTTTAACTACAATAGTATCACTTCTCATAACTCAGTAGACTCCTCTTCATGTTTACCATATCATCAAATTAACTGCAATAGTAAAACTTTCTACTTATGAACCATGAGGATAGGTGATTTTTCCTGGTTATACTATGTTACGACATCCTCCTACAAAAATAGAAAGCATCAACAGACAACATGCACGATGTGTCATTCTGAATTAACAAACATATTTTGCTTAACACATGCAAATGTCTTAACAATGATTAGTCATATGTCTATATCTATTATTTCCTTTTAAAGTAGATAAATATTCCTAACTTTCTTTTACTGGCGATGGCACCAAAACAAGCATGCAAGAGTCAGTGAACACAATCTTATATACTATGCACGAGTGATGACACTGACAAATCCTGCTTTCTAAAATTCAAAGATCTTGGCCCATCGTCACTATTATTAAAATGACATTAATAAGTTCTCTACGATTTACATCATGATATCAAAGTTTTTAAGCTAGGGAGAAAAAAGAATTGCAAGGGCAGGTTAAAACACTTGTACACAATGCACATAACTGATTGCAGGTTGTCTCCAATTATCTGGCAGGAAGGATCCATTATAAACAGCAAGGCACTGGTGAAGTTCCATTCCAGCAGAATTACACCTCCGCATGACGATTCAAGTGACAACCTCAGAAAATCTAGCAGTTTTGATGCTATATCTGCTTCGAGTTCGGAAAGCAGCTCAGGGCAATACACGCCAAAAGAGAATCAAATCAAGAACAATACTGCCAATCAGGGCAATGCAAGCTTGCTATCACCCCTCAGCAACAACGATACTCCTCGAAATACTGATTGGTCTGTGAGTTCAGCTCTGGCTGGAAGTATCACAGGTTCAACAAACAATTCGGAAGAGACTGGACTAAGAGTGCGATCAGAGAACACTCTTGAGAAACAGAAAACCAATCTTGATGATTTGTCAAGGCAGTTAGAAGTGTTGGAGCTGGAACTGCAAACTCTTCGAAAGCAAGTTGTTAAAGAGAGCAGGCGAGGACAAGATCTCTTAAAGGAATTGAGTAGCCTAAAAGAGGAGAGAGATGCACTCAGAAAAGAATGTGAAGAACTTAAGGCCCCAAAGAAAAGAACACCTGATGATGATAATACATCGGCTATGTTGCAGTTTGGGACCAAAGATCCATGGTCCATGTTAGAAGAAATGAAAGGAGAGCTAGATCACGAGAGAACCTTGAATGCTAATCTTCGATTACAGCTGCAGAAGACACAAGAATCAAACTCTGAGTTAATATTTGCTGTGAAAGAACTTGAGGAACTACTGGAGCAGAAAAACAGAGTAAGGTCATGTGCTCAAGATTCCCAAGAAATGGACTGCCAAAATCCAGTGTTGGGTTTGAGAAGTTTTGAAGTCAAGCAAGAGTCATTTGAAATGACTTCAGACCATGAGGAAGAACAATGTGAGTTGGATATACTAATTAAGGAGTGTGATGAGATCAGAGCAGCAAATTCACACAAACAAAAAACTTTAGACCTGAAAAGCGAATTAGAATTGTATAAGAAAGATCGTGAAGACCTAGAAATGCAACTGGAACAGCTTGCACTGGATTATGAGATTCTGAAACAAGAAAACCATGACATCTCTTCGAGACTGGAGCAAACCCAGTTGCGGGAACAGTTACGGATGCAGTATGAGTGTTCAGCACATTTGGCCATCATCAATGATCTTGAATTTCATGGGGAGAGCCTAGAGAAAGAACTCGAGAAGCAAGCGGAGGCATATGAAGCTAACCTAGCAACTATAATACAAGCCAAAGTTGAGCAAGAGCAAAGGGCCATAAAAGCAGAGGAAGAATTGAAAAAGAGCCGATGGAAAAATGCTAGAATTGTGGAACAGCTTCAGGCCGAATTTGAAAGGATAGCTTCTCAATTGTCAACTACATTTTATATAAATGAGGACCTGGTAATGAAGACATTAGAAGAATCTAGAGAATTGCGATTGGAGAAATACCATATGGGAGCATTGTTGGAGAAAAAGAATGATGAACTTTTATGGCTGCAGCACCAACACCAAGTAAAATGTCAGCAGCTTCTTAGCCTGATAGATTTCAAAACAAAAGAAGTGGATAGATTACTGCGGGAACTTAAAGATAAAAAGGAGGAGCTTGATCACCACAAGCAATCTGAGGATGCAAGGCAAAAGGCTTGGGGAGAAGAAATCTCAATACTCAAAACTGAGATGGAACAGCTTTCAAGAGAGAAAAGTAATCTTTCTGCAGAAATTGAACAAAAGGAAAATCTGGTAACTGAGATTGAAAACCTAAAAACATCAATAAGAGAAACTGAAATGTTGTTTCAAGAAAGAAACTTGAAGAGTGAGATGCTTGGGAAAGAACTTACTATGTTGAAAGAGGAAGGCAAAAAATCATTGGAAGAATTAAATGCCTCAAGGCATGTGAAGGATGAACAAGAAGCCATGATCAAAACGCTAAATTCGAAGCTTCAAACCCTTACAACACAGTATACTGACATGAAGCAATGCTTGACCGATGATGGATTAGAAAAAGAGAACGTTAGGAAACAAGTTCTCCTCCTCAAAGGAGACCTTAGGAAGGAAGCAGACATCATTTCAAGTATAGAGAAAAAGCTCAAGAACAACAACGCAAAACTAATGGCCTCGGAAGGAACAATAAACATGAGAAACAAGAGCAAACAATCTTTACCAGCCGCTCATGGCTCTCAAATGGTTGCTACGTTGCAGGAGAACTCCAAAACTTCTGATGTAAGCTTCCCTCCTCCCAAACTAGGAATGCATTCACCATTCTTTTTGTTGTTTGAGTTTTTTTATACAGGTAATACAGAGATGACTATGCATGTGTGTAAATACATGCAACAATGAAAAGATCATTGACTTGTGTTCTGCATTACTGTGAGAAGGGTTATGCACTAAATGAATCACTATATATAGTATGAATTGATGTCATCAACACAAGTTAGTCACTTTTAAAGTTACGGTCTAGAAGTTTAGACACTTAACCATTTGTAAATTTGTTTCATCTGCTAAGGTATTGAATGATTGGATCCATGAGTTTGTTTAATCAAGTTCTTGCCTAGCAATTAGGAGTTCATTCCCAAGACAACTTTTTGCGGTAAAACATTCTCAATATGATTTAGATGATGATGCTTATACATGAAACTCATGCAAGAAAAAGGCAGTCCCCTAAAGCACGTTATTAACTCAAACCAGAAGTATCTTGAGTTTCAACTGGAATATCCTGAAGTCTCAGTTGAGACTAGATAGTTATGTTTGATCTGTCTTGCAGAAGTTATAGCCAATCGATGGGAAATAACTAGGATGGGATACAGCAATAAAAAGGATGGGTTGAGCAACAAAACCAACATGTGGATGCCATAGGATTGTGCCATTAAAAGATTCAAAACAAGTCATGTATCGGTGACCGCATACTGTAGAAGTTTAACCATCTTTTCATTAACAAATTTGCTTTATTGGCTAAAGAAATATCTAGGGCATGAGTTTGTCGAAGGAAGTCCTTGTCTAACAAGTATATGTGCATGTGAAGAAGATTAGGACAAAGATAGTTGCACGTAAATCTGACCAGAAGGAAACAGTTCACATAAAGCACGTGTTTAATACTCCATATTTTACTGGTTTTTAAGAGATTAAAAACTGTACTTAACTAATGATGTTTATTATACTAGGAAGGAAAAAGAGCAAATGGAACTCTTATGAAATGTGTTCTCCATGTACGCAGTTTCATTTCGAATTGAATATATTTTATACAAAATGCTTAAATGAATTTTTTTTGACACAAATACAGATTTGTCCAATCAATTGTCAAACTTCAAAGTACCGACAATGGTTAACTATCTCACGACATCATCCAAATCTGCTAGAGAGAAGTGTCTATAAATATAGAGATATTCTGCCTTTTACCTCTAACTCATTCTTTGTTACTATATTTTGAAGAAATACATGACTGGAGAAAAAGATAGAAAAGAAACCAGTAAACTTTTCATTTCTCTTGATGCGTTTAAATATACAAATTATCAACAGTATAATAGTAATCTACAGGACGATATGAATCCTGGTTATTTGGTAACTAATAAACACAGATCTTTACAAGATGTGATTCGTTGTATCGGGACACAATCAGCATTGAATGCTATTGATGTGATCCCGGTCTTGGAGGGATTTGGTCCACTTTCCTTATATTCTTTACAACATGTGATACGTTGTATCGGGACACAATCAGCAATGAATGCCTTTGATGTGATCTCGGATTTGGGGGGATTTGGTCCACTTTCCTTATATTCTTTACAACATGTGATACATTGCATCGGGACACAATCAGCAATGAATGCCTTTGATGAGATCTCGGATTTGGGGGATTTACTCCACTTTCCTTACACGCCCCCGCAAACTGATCGGCAGGGATGACGAACAGTTTGGCCCGTAGAAGTTCAGAACGATCCGCTGGGAGACTCTTGGTAAAGATGTCTACATGGTTGTCTTCGATGAAGATGTGTTGCACTTGAATATTGCTCGATGGAGTTTGCTCTCTGATGAAGTGGTAGTCGACTGTGAAGTGCTTGGTTCTGGAGTGAAATACCGGATTGGAGGATAGGGAGATAGCCGATTTGTTATCACACCAGATAAGTGGCTTATCTTGGAGAGGAACATGTAGATCAGACAGTAGAAGTTGCAGTCAGATAATCTCTTTATCTGTAAGAGAAAGCGACCTGTATTCAGACTCGGTCGAGCTGTTAGCAATGGATGGTTGCTTATTAGCGCTCCATGTGATTGGGTTCTTGCCAAGAAAGACACAGAACCCATTAATAGATCGTCAATCAGTCGGGTCTCCAGCCCAATCAGCGTCAAAGAAGGCAACGAGTGAAAGAGTGCTCGGACGAAGAAGAATGCCATAAGTTGGTGTGCCTTGAAGATAGCGAAGGATTCGCGTTGCAGCAGTGAGATGAGAAGCACGTGGTGCATGGAGGAATTGACACACCTGATTAACGGTGAACGATATGTTGGGTCGGGTCAATGTAAGATATTGTAGGGCGCCGACCAAACTGCGATAGTAGGGGCCATCATCGAGAAGAGGATCCGAGTTGCTGAGAGGTCGCTTTGAAGCGACGGGGGTTCGGCTCGGCTTACAGTTGGAGAGGCCAGCCTTCTGAAAGAGTTCCTTTGTGTATTTGGATTGGTGGATGAAGCAGCCCTGCGAGCCGCGTTGGATCTCCAGCCCTAAGAAGTAAGATATGTCATCGAGATCTTTCAACATGAATTCTCGTGACAGCTCCCCAATAAATTGTCGAACAAAACTGGGGGAAGAGCCCGTGATGAGGACGTCATCGACATAAAGAAGAATGATTGTCTTCTGGTCGTCGTTAGTTCGGACGAATAGTGAGGAGTCGGGAGTGCTAGGAAGAAATTTGTGAGCTCGGAGGAATTAGGAGAAGCAAGCGTACCACTGCCGAGGTGCTTGCTTGAGGTCGTACAAGGGTTTTCGAAGCTTACAGACATGGTGTGGGAGCGAGCGGTCTTCGAAGCTTTGAGGTTGTGCCATGTAGAGGTCTTCATCAATGCTGCCATGTAGAAAGGCGTTGAAGACATCTAGCCTGATAGGCCAACCAAAGTGGAGAGCAAGAGTGACAAGCAGGCAGATGGAGTCATGTTTCGCCACCGGACTGAAAGTCTCAGTATAGTCAACCCCTTCCTTCTGATGGAAGCCCTTAGCTACAAGCCGAGCTTTGTACCGAGCAATGAAGCCGTCGGCATTCCGCTTGATTCGGTACACCCATTTGTTGACAATGACATTGGCTTAGGGAGGAGGATGAACAAGATCCCAGTTTCTTGCTGGCGAAGAGCATTATATTCCTCTTGCATTCCATCGACCCATTCTGGTGTTTTTGCGGCCGATTTGTAGGAGAGAGGCTCTTCGCTAAAGATATGAGTGTGAAGATTTAGTTGTTGGCGGGGTTTGGTGATGCCGACCTTGGAGCGTGTTATGATAGGATGAGTCGGTAATAGATGGGCTGGTACGATACGGTCGGCCGTGAGCAGTGGGAGATAGTCACTAGTGTGAGACGTCGGATGATGAGTCGCCAAGATATGATTGGTAGGTTGAGCATGTGAGGGAAGAGTGGTTGGCAGGCATTGAAGGATTGCTCGGTATAGGGAGGAGGGCAGGGAGAGGATGACTAGTAAATGGATGTTGTGGGTCTTAGTGGTTTTGGTGGTTTTGGCCGGGATTATGGGTCGGAAGCATTGAAGGATTGCTCGGTGTGGAAAGTAGGCCGGGGAGAGGATCGGTAGTAAGTGGATGTTGCGGGTTGTGGTGGTTTTGGCTCGGATTATGGTTCGGAGAGCTTGGTGGGATGTCGTGGGGAGGAGATAAATGAGCCGGTGGACTTATGGAATGATTTGGAGAGGTTGGGGTAATAGGAGTATTAATATGTGTTGATGGGTTTTTTGAAAAGGGAAAGATCATCTCCTCAAACTGTACATGTCGACTGATGTATACCTTTTGTGTGGAGATGTCAATGCAAGTGTAAGCCTTCACATGGTCAGCATATCCAAGGAATACACAAGGTTGTGAGCGAGCTTCAAGCTTATGCTCATATGGCCGAAAACATGGATAGCAAAGGCAGCCAAAGGTTCGGAGCCATTTGTAATCAGGTAGTCTTTGATGGATGATCTCAAATGGCGACTTGTTGTTGAGAGTGACTGATGGAAGCCTGTTGATGGGGTACACTGCCGTCTTTGCCGCATCAGGCCAGTATTTATTTGGCATGGAAGCTGTTAAGAGAAGAGCAACGGTTGTATCGATGATGTGTCGATGTTTTCTTTCAACGACACCATTTTGTTCTGGTGTGTGTGGGGCTGAAGTTTGATGTATGATCCCAAGTTGGCGAACGAGGGAGGAAAATTGATGATTGCAAAATTCTCCCCCGCCATCAGATCTGAAAATTTTAATTTTTGTATTAAACTAACGTTCAACCATGGTTTGAAAGTTCTGAAAGGCAGCAAACACATCAAATTTTTTATATCGAGGATATAGCCAAACATGACAAGAGTAATCGTCAATGAAACTGACATAATAACGGAAACCTTTATTAGATAGAACAGGAGCCAGGCCCCATACATTAGAATGAACTAAAGAAAGAGGAGAATCTGATCTAGATTTAGACAACGGAAATAGTAATTTGTGACTTTTGCTCATGGCACATTGAGAGCAAGTTTTATGTGATGACATCTTTAGCGACAGATTGGAGGCGACTCTGGATACGATAGGAGGAGCTGGATGACTAAGACGGGCATGCCAGAGAGAACTCGAACAACTTGAAGCAGTGAGGGAGATAGGGTTGGAGAGTAACAGGTAGAGACCATGTTTACTCGGACCTTGAAGAATGGTTCGACCAGTTTTTGCAGCATGTACAATAAAACAAGAGGATGAGATTTGAATGATGAAATTATTGTCGCGCGTAAACTTGTACACTGAGAGCATATTCTTGGAAATTTTGGGTGCATGCAGAACATCGTTAAGATGTAGGGTAGAAGTTAGAGAAGGTAAAGAGGATGATCCAATGTTGGCAATTTTTGCACTTGCATCAGTGCCAACAAGGATTTGTCTGTTACCGTCGTATGGCGTAATTTTTCCATTTGAGATTGATCATTGGTAATATGATCAGTAGCTCCACTGTCAAGGTACCAATTTGCGTCTGCAGAAGAGGTGTGTTGAGCGACATACGCTTCTGACCTATTGGTGTGCGCAGCGAGCTTGTAACAGTCAAGTGTGTGATGGTTGTCTTTGCCACACACTTGACAGGGAATACGATGTCCGGAGGAATCCATGGAAACTTGTCGTCGATTGGCGACTTGTCCAGGAGCATGAGCGTGTGATCTTTGGCCACCACGAGTCGCAGGTTGACCGCCAAATCGAGAGCTGTGGGTATTGTTAGCTCGGCCTCTGCGACGATCGTAGTTTGCGTGCAGCACCGAGGTAGTAGTGGATTGTTCGGCAGGAGGGTCGGCATGTCGAGTGAGTTGCATATTGGATTCCTCTGCAAGTAAACTATTCCACATCTCTTCAACTGTATATGGAATACCTCGATTTCGTACCATGACTCGGAACAAGTTGTAGGAGTGATGTAGCCATGCAGAATCTGTCGGAGCATTTGTTTGGTCGTGACAGTATCAGGGCCAGCTGCGAGAAGTTGATCATAGATCGATTTGGCCCGATCTAGATAAGTCGCCATGGATTCTTCGCCCATCTTGAGAGAATTTAATTTCTCTTGGAGTATCTCGATGTGTCCTTCAGAGAGGAAAGCATATCGAGTCTCAAGCTTGGACCATAGCACCACAGAGGAGGTGACACCCAGTACAACTCCAAGAGCAGAGGAGGAAAGAGTCGCCTGAATGCACATGCAAAGGTGTTGATTTGTGATCAGCCACTGCGAAAAAGTGGGGTTTTGGATAGGTGGTAGAGCTTTTGATTCGGTGGAGGCGGGATCTGGAATGGTGGGCGGAGGAAAAGGTGATGTGCCGTCTATATAGCCAATGAAGACATGGGCGTTGAGAACACCCACAACCTGAGATCGCCATATGATGTAATTTGTGGAGTCGAGACGGGTGGTGATTAGAAAGGGAAATTTTGTGATGAGGAATTTGAGATTTGGAGAGATCGGCTCCATTAGAGTCCGATTGAAGATTTAGAGAAACAGAAGAAGATGTAGGATCAGATTATTGTTAAGCAATGGCTCTGATACCATGACGAAATAATATGACTGGAGAAAAAGATAGAAAAGATACCAGTAAACTTTTCATTTCTCTTGATGTGTTTAAATATACAAATCATCAAGTGTATAATAGTAACTTATAGGATGATATGAATCCTGGTTGTTTGGTAACTAATAAACACGGATCTTTACAAGATGTGATTCGTTGTATCGGGACACAATCAGCATTGAATGCTATTGATGTGATCCTGGTCTTGGGGGATTTGGTCCACTTTCCTTATCTATATTACAATTGAGGGCAGATTTTGAATTTGTCTTATGTGGCAATGTCACATCAAGTTTTGGAGGGAAATTTTTGGGTTAAAGAAAAATTTGTTGGGAATACACAAAAGCATTGAAATTAGGAATAGCCTTTTAATATTAGTTATGAAAAAAATGTTGTGCATACACACAATCTCATCTTGGGAATGAACGCGAGCTGTGAAAGAATGAACGCGGGAGATGCTGCCAACTCATTGATCAGCGTTGCAAAACCCTGTAAAATTTCGATAACATCTGCTGATATTTCAGGGGAAACTAATAATTATTGATGTTTGTTTAAAATTAGTGGGCCCAAGATTTTTAAATGAACAGTGTCCCAAGGGCACTGGTTATATGTATATGAAGCCATCGTCGAAGGCGCCAGCTAAATTTTTAACGCTAATTTGTTGTTCCGCGCCTAAGGCACCCGCGCCGAAATTGTTGTTTTACATCGAATGAGTTGTTCTGCGCCGAAGGCATCCACGTCGAATTTGGTGTTCTGTGTCGAAGGCGCATGCGCTGAATTTGTTGTTCTGCGCTAAAGGCGCCCGCGCCATTTTTAACGCTGATTTATTGTTCCGCGCCTAAGGCACCCGCGTCGAAATTATTGTTTTACGTCGAATTTGTTGCTCTGCGTCAAAAGCACCCACATCGAATTTGGTGTTCTGTGTCGAAGGCGTATGCTCTGAATTTGTTGTTCCGCGTCGAAGGCGCATGTACTGCTAAATATTGTAAACTAATTTGTTTTTCTTTTAAATTTTGGCTTTGAAAATTCGGGGAACAAAGATTTCGCATGGGAAAATCTTAAATGAACCGTGCCCGCGGGCACGGGTTATGACTAGTATTATTTACAACATGTGGTACGTTTTATCGGGACACAATCAGCAATGAATGCCTTTGATGTGATCCCGGATTTGGGGGGATTTAGTCCACTTTCCTTATATTCTTTACAACGTGTGGTACATTGTATCAGGACATAATCAGCAATGAATGTCTTTGATGTGATCTTGGATTTGGGGGGATATAGTCCACTTTCATTACATATTTACCATCTCTACAGATACAATCGGGATATGCATGAAGATTGACAAGTCTATATACAATTATTTGGAATAGTTAGATGTTGCACGCTTGTGTCTTCGGTTCTACCCTATTGCAGGCAACATCAATGGGACTGATGATTTAACTTATTTTAAACTTTTAGCAATTTTCTGACTCTCCATATGATTCAGGATGACAGTGATATGAATAAGAACTCCGAGGATGATGACATGAATGTTCTCAAAATCAAAGGGGGGCATTTGCAGGAAAATATGGTAGAAGATAAAGAATTTATGAATATTGTACAAGAAGAAGGAATCAAAAGGTAATAGTATCAACTAACCTTCTACTATCTTAGTTCAATATGAGAGTAATGATATTTGTAGATCAATTAAAATTGCTAAGACTTTATATTATTCTCATTGATTATCGAAACATTTTGCAGTAATCTCATTGCCAATACAAAGACAGAAGTAGAGTGTTTGGTTTCTTTCACCTATGATCAACAGAAAATAGCTGAAGTGCTATCTGAAATGGCAGAATTGAAAGAACGGAATCAATTGATGGAAGCAGAGCTCAAAGAAATGCAAGACAGATATTCGGAGATGAGCATAAATTTTGCAGAAGTAGAAGGTGAAAGGCAGCAGCTTGTTCTAAGGATCCGCTCTCTTAAAAATGCTTTGAAGAACTAGCCACCCCCCCCCCCCCCCCCCCCCCCCCCCCCCAACTAAGGAATTTTGTACAGGCAAGTAATCGGGTAAGCTAGATGGCAAATCCAGGACTTGCAGGGACAGCAGTAATTGTTGAGGATAAAAGGAAAAATGTGTGCGCCATATACATCCACAGTGTATTCTTGATTCGTTCTTCCGGATGCTATATGTTTCCTTCTTTAAATGAATGTATAAAGGCCATTTTAACTTTGGTGAAGTGGCAAGGAGAAACCTTTACTATAGAAGTTTTTGAAAGAAATGTATAGCACTATATTCTTTTTCAAGCAGAAATCTGAGTTCCTTGGTATCAAGCTTCTAAAAGTTTTGCTACTAGACTACCTCCATGGTACAACAATAACTGAAATACTCTGTAAGTCAGCTTTTTGCTACTAGAAGCAGTGCTTGTGCTGCAGCTACCAATAATGTACTTCCCTATGCAATTTCGAGACTTTGCTTTTGGATAAGGAACACATGAAAATATATATGTCATTGATATATGTGTTTCTGACTGACAAATGCAGTGTGTTATGTCAAGAACACACCTAAACTGCATCTCGGTTCCTTTTCCTCAAAATACAACTTGAATCAGGGCTACACCTGTTTCTCCAAACCAGCTTGCTCTGCTTTTCATTTCTAGATCTTGAGAAAGACAGATTCTGCAGAGATTAGATTAAATAAGATTCTTCTTACATTAAACAAACCATGAGTATCATCAAATAACAGCCATTTACCTGTCTTGCTCTTTTATCGACTGGGGTCCATGTTGGAGGAATGACGAAGGAAGACACCTTTTTTTCAACATTGGTAAAGTTATCTCTTGCTCTTTCCCCTTGTCTCCACATTTTGATCTTTTCTGGAATTTGGCTACCTCCCTTATATCGATAACTTTCAATAATTGAGGGGCTCTGTCTCTTACGAGGAGTCTCCATGTTTCTGGAGCTTCCTGGACAACTGAGACATGCGTTGCATGCAAGGTTTTGCTGATGCACTTCTCTCTTATCCTTGGCACTTCGGAGAAATTCAAATGTCTTTTGCAAACCACGATGTGTCCTGGATGATTGTGTTGCTTTTGAGTGTATTTTTTCAACAATAGATTGTGCTTTTTCTTCACTTACTAATCCATATCCACATTTTGGCACAAAAATCCCTTTTGAATATTCCCAGTGGCTTTTCATAGGAGAACCATTTTTGCTAGAGCATGAAGGCTTCCGTCCCAAAATCCTCTCCTCTAAACTCTGAGTCCTATCCTTTACAGAAATCCAATTATCTGTATCAGAGTTTATCTCTTCAGAGGTCGGGAAATTTCGATGACTATTGAGGTTGAATGCTAATCTGCACTCATTCAGATCGCTTCTGACTACCTGTTCATTTCTTTGTTCTGCATCCCGACAGAAACTAATGTTGCTTGGGATTGAAGGATAATTTTTGCCAATAAATTTGGAGTTAAGATCAATATCTTCGTTGTTGAAATTTTCCTCGAGACATCCCCAACTAACTGTATTATTACTCTCAAGATTGCATACCCTTGAAGTGTGTGGTCCTTGCTTTTTAGCTAAAACATCATTTGTTCCATCAATGAATGCTGAGTTATGGTTAATAACACCATCACTGAAATTTTCCTTAACATGCCCGCAACCAACCATGCCATCACAATCAAGATTACGTGCTCTGGAAGCATATGTTCCTCGTGTTTCTGCTAAATCTTCATCATTTGGAAATAACTGGCAGCTCTTGCTCTTCTTCATATCCGGTGGATGGAAGAAATCCCTCAACTGATATGGATGAGATGCTGGAGGCAACTCCATGATTCTTTCCCCTGTTTGATCTACTGGCTCAACATGAAACATGTCATCCACAGGCATGCCAAGGTCGTGAGAACTCATTACTCGTTGCTGCCTTTTCCTCGCCAAATGTGTTTTTCCACTACTGACATCAGAATGGACAGAGGAACATTCTGTCATTACAGATTTGGACTCCTCCTTTTCACCATATCTGCACAGAGCGTCAAAAAGCTGAATACTTTCATCCGGTACACGATACTTCCCAATTGCCTGAATTCTGTGTTTTTGCGACCATTGCAAAAACTCTATTAGCATGCCACCAGAAGATAGAATAGCATGTGCTGAGAGTGTATTTATAGACGGGAACCTTGTAAGAAATGATTCACCAAGCGTTTCTGATTCAGGCATTGCCGGAAATATGCCTCTATTTAACTTGCTTGCGCTCCCAATGCAGCTCAGGATAATCTCATCAGTTGACTCGGGCATATATGAGCAAAATAGCTGCAAGTTCAAATCAAGGCTTGCGGCTGCAGCATAAAGTGCATCCGATGATTCCATTATGACTGAAAGAAAGCTGGCTTCTCCCTCAAAGATCTGGAAAGATACAACCATGAAAGAAGTTAGAGATGGCATAGATCAAAAGCATATCATTTGTATTGAATCAAATAAAAAAGAAAAATGCCTTGCGTGTTACGCCCCTGAACATGCTAGAACAACTCAAAACTGACAAACTCATC